>CM050163.1:196980480-197730480 GCA_027410445.1 Discoglossus pictus | reverse complement strand
TCCTGTTTTTGTTCATGTGCATCAGAATGTCACACAATGTTAATCTGTCTATCAGAGTGTGTGACAGCATAAATTGTTTATGAAATCTGACATTCTACCACTGTGTATGCGCATTTATGTCAATATATTTGCACATGAGAATGTCTGACAACATGTGTCTTTGTATATTATATGCAAAATTGTGCAGGAGTTTTTGATGCCCCATTTAACTAATCTAAATGTCACTTTGTCCAGGGTTCTTAGTATGAATTCTTGAAGCAGCTGTTGGCTACTGCTTGATGTGCATAGGAACATACTTTTTCTTTCGTTCTGAGTTTGTTTATTGTTTTGTGCATTTGTCATTTTACATTAGACTTAAAAGTGAAATGTTTCAAAGAAGTGTCCCTTCACATATCTTCATATACATGCATAGAGCTGCAGTATTGGCATCTGATAAACAAAGGAATGTGTTAATGATATGTAGTGGTCATATGTACTATGAATTTAAAGATCCCACTTGCATTTGAAGCAAATTCTGTTTCCTGGGTCTTGAGGGGAGTGTTCGTTGATTGATCCAGAGTGAATGGGGGCTGAACACAAGAGAAGCTGTGGTGCGCTGTTGGCGAGCAAGGGTGCCAGGTTCATCTCTACATGGCCAGCCATCTTTGAGTTTACACCGGAGTAATCTTCTTGGGTCTTGTCTTTCTTGTGTGTGTGAGTGTGCTTGTGTGTCTATGTGTGGCGGTGTGTGTGTTTCTCTAGCACTTGCAGTCTGCAGGGGGAAAGGGAGAACAGACATGCTTTTGTTACAGGTGATGGCTTTGAATCACAGCAGCATACACCTCCTAATCAAAAGAGAGTAGAGCAAGCATGTGAAGCAGGTGTGATCCAGGTGACCAGGGTCCGCATGTGGTTAACTTAACCAGGTTAGATCATCGTAGGCAAGGTAGTCAGAAATCTTAGCCAGATTAAAAGGGTTCTTGGACTCACATATGATAGCTATTACCGACGGCGAGTTTAGCAAGTGTGTGGCGGGTTTAGCGAGTAAAGCTTGGCCACAGAATGTTGTCCCCTGCAGGCCAGAGACTAGCCAGATTTCTTTGACGGGTTGTGACATTCCTTCCTGGTCACCTAAGAACGCGGGTCGATGTGGTGCATCCCTGGGATGGTGAGAGTCCCTGATGAGTCCCTTAGACCAGTGGCCCCAAACCTTTCTGGCACCGGGGACCGCTTCCATTGAAGAAAACATTTTCATGGACCGGGTGGGGGGTACAATTTTTTTTCCGGCACCTCCCTAACCCCCCCCCCATCTCGGTCCACCTTCCAATGGCAATTAGTATATATATAATTAAACTAAGCTTTCTTGTTCCTCTTCTGTAGTGCAGTGGACCCCTGCAACCCCCCCAGCAGCACCTTTCAGCCCACAACCCCCCAGCAGCACCATTTTGACCCACAATTACCCCAGTCCCACCATTCACCCCCAGCAGCAGCCCCCAAGCCCTGAAGCAGCCCATAACCCCCAGCAGCCCCATTCAGCTCACCCCAGCAGCTTCATTCCACCCCAGCAGCCCCATGTAGCCCCCAGCAGTACCATTCACCCCTAGCAGCAGCCCCAACCCCCCAGCAGCCCCATATCCCCCAGTAGTCCCATTCAGCCCCCCCCCCCAGCAGCTCCATTCCACCCCCAGCTGCCACATTCAGCCCCCAACCTCTCACCAGCAGCCCCACAAACCCCCAGAAGCCTAATTCAGCTCGACCCAGTGTGGTGTATCACCAAATTAATATATATATATATATATATATATATATTACACAAGGTTTGTCTACATTAAAAGGTATTTATTAAAAGGCAACAACACAATACTATAAATGTATCACAAACACACAGCCCAGACCCCCGGAGAAACAACCCTTTTTAAATCTATCTATCTATATAGTAATCCCCTTCCCCACACGCTTGATCTCACCCACGGTTAGGCCTTCACATCTAGTAATGGCTCACTGCTGCAAGTTCGACATCACATCCTGTCCAAGGAAGAAAAGGAAGCAACAGAACGATTTCCTGCCTGGCCCCATGTTATATACCCTTAGTTGAGATGATGTGATTTACATCACATCCTGTCCATGCATCACTTCCTCCAGCAATTGTGGGAGGGAAGCAAAGACTCCCAGCCCTCCCACCTAGACCTGCCCAAGGAGGTCCCGAAAGGAAGATAAACCACCATGCAAGGAAGGCAAGTTACCACATTCCCTCACTTTTTCTTCTTCTATGTTGATCAGTTTTCTAGTTATCCATCTAGTACAGGAGAACCTAGTGGGAGCAAAAACCTGATATACAGGAGAAATTCAACCCACCGGCCCTCCAGAATAGTTCCCTCAGCGACATAAGTTCTCCTGTACTTTCCTATGGCTGTCAATCCACATATTACACAAAAACAGAACTTATAGAATTTAGGTGAGAGTGTGTGAGAAATGTTTATGTATGTGCAATGTAAAACTTTATTGAAGAATTTATGAGAGAGAGAAAGAAGAGGAAAAAGACAAAAAAAACCATTTAAATTTCATTATTATATATCCTCCTTGCAAGTTTCTTCCTCATTTGTTTCATTGCCACACAAAAGTATATTATTATAATTGTCGTTAATACTTGAATGAACATGAGTACCAGCGACAGTGTTCGTAGGACTGGATGTGTCTCTGCATTGGTAAGAATTACCCACCAGGGATGCTCAACGTTTTTTGTAGTAATTTCTATTTCCTTTTTCTGTTGTTCCAGCAGTAAGCTGATGGGGTGTAGTTGTTGTTTGGTACGTTTTACTAACTCATGAAGTTCCAAGGTAAGCCTTGGAATTGGGGGAAAAAGCTTTATTGTCAAATTTGTCCAATCTGCATTTGCAGTAAAATTGATCATTTCAGTGATAAGGTTTCTTGATGGAAATAGTGTATGAGTTCCTACATGTATAGTAGTGGTTACCATGATACAAGACCCTTCTTCCACCAAACATATTTCATCAACTGTCCTATATTCAGAGTGGCCGATAAAGCATGCAATGTCCCCTATGCGGATCACCTCTTGCACCAGGTTTTCTTTTATCAACTGCACCCAGCCATCCTCCTCAGCTCCTTTCTCTCAAACACAACTGCACAGCCATCAGTGTTGAGATTTCCTGCAACAGCTTTCATCCATCTCCAATCCTGTAATAGTGGCCAGTCTTTTTGATGGGAAGTGTTGCTTGTAGATTCCATCACTTAACGTGCCAATGCTATGTATAAAGTTCAGTTGCTCTGCCTGCCCCTCCCAATGGGGAATTGCCAGGATTAGTCCTATTGTCCCAGATTGTAGTCCATGTGGCATCCATTGATCTGGGCCTTCAATATAGCTGTATTTAAGATTGTCCTCAGTGATGTCCACTCCTTTTCTTTTCAATGACGTGATAATCCTTGTTGCATTGATTTGTCTTGCCCACTTATTTTCCTGGATGTCTTTAATAGTTTCCTTTAAATCTGCCAACAGCTTTCCTCCAATCATAGAACAGAAAATGGCAGTTCCCACTATTTCATTCTTAATGCTGTTAGCAATGGAAGCAATATTTTCCTCAACTAGATGCAGGTTGTTGGCAATGGTGTGTATGTCATCAACATTGTCTGTCAGTCTACTCACTATAAGGGAGTCAGCTACTCCACCTGTTTTTATAGCATGTCCCATGCCATCAGTAAGTGAGTTTATCCTGCTGTACAGTCCAATGATGTCTGCTGAATTCCATGCTCCCAATCCAGTTCCGACTCCTCCTAAAAGGGCTGCAAGTGTGTCCCGTTTTTCTCGACTCCCTGCTCCGGTCCACTCAATGATGGTCTCTTGTATACTTTGCTTAAACCACTGCCGCTGTGATTCCGGGCACTTTGGAGGAATAGAGAAATCATTAAAATTTAGAATTATTGGGTAGTAAGTCCACCCAACCCCTTGCACAACTGTTTCATGTGTTGGTACCACCACCAATCCGCCTATTGGCCATGGTACCTTCTTCTGACCTTTACAACGTTGCAGCTCCTTTACAGAGACAAATACTTCATCTATTGTTAGAACACACCCCTTTCCAGTATCAAAATTGCAGAATTCCTCTAGGTCAGGCTGGGCAGCTATAACTGCAGGGTCCCATTCTCCACCTTCTTCTAATGTTAAGTTACTCACTACTACTGTAGTATTTGTAAACCTCCCTTGTACCTTTGTCGTTATTTTAGTCCTTCCTTTAAAGTTTCCTGTATTCATTATCTGTCCATATCTTATAACCCATTCCCAGTTATGTCCCTCTATACTTTTTATTGGAGCTCTAAGAGCTAATCCCCTGGTACTATTATGTGGCAAAATAATGTTTACTTGTAACCCTCCACCCTCTTTTACTTCCAATTCCCTGGGCCAAATAAATCTATCTGCTTGAACGTAATGTAACTCCAATCTTTTCAAACTCTCTCCCTTATTTGCGGTATCTTCTGGCCTTATTGCCTGTCTCCCCATTCCTACTGTGATACAGCTTATACTTATCCATCCTGTAACAAGCATCCACCACAATCTTCTGTTGACACGCATCTTCATTCTTATACAGCCTTGCTCTGTGGGAACACTAGATTCCATCATTAGAAACATATACATACCCAAACAAAAAGAATAAAAAAATAAAAACAGCATTAGAGCACTGAATACTTTCATTTCTGGGGAAATTTTGGACATCATTTCACAATAAACAGAAACAACAGGGGCCATTCTTTTTGCAAGTTTGTTCACGGCCCTGTAATCAATGGTAAGTCTCCATGATGAGGCTGCTTTTTCATCTCCATTCCCTTTTAACACAGCTTTTCTCACAGGCCAACATGGTGAGTTACATGCATACCCATTTCCAGATTTAATTATTCCACGTCTCTCCAGCATTTCTATCATCTCGGGGATTGATGCCACTGATTCTCTTGGGACTGGATATTGCTTTTGCCATTGTGGGTCTCCTCCTTCCAACAACCATTCCTTTCATTCTTCCACAGTCTAATTTATCTGTAGCCCAAACAGGTATGTCTTGGATTAGCTTCTGCAGCCATTCTGGTTGTCCGTCTAGTTTCAGTTTGTTTTTTTCCAGACTTTTTATCAGAGAGACAATATATGCCATTGAGAGCACAACCCCTTTCGTCAACTCTGTACTTACCTGATTCACCTTTTCTGTCTTCCACAAACAAAAATTGGCAAGATCTACAATGAAATTTCCTTTTTTTAAAGCTTCTATTCCCAATATTTCCTCTGGCCAACCCACTATTGCTTCTACTTGTATTGTTTTTCCTCCAACTGCTACATCAATTGGACCTGCTCTAACCTCCTGTGGATTCCCAGTAACTCCCATAATACTTACTGAAGAATCCCCATTTTTGACTCTGTTGGTCATTGTAACTGCTGCTCCTGTATCAACCAACATATTTTTCCCTACCCCTGCGATGACTGTATAAATGGTAGGCCGACCTGCCTCATCCATGGTTAAATTAGCTGAGTGAATGAGATGCTGAGGCGCAGGGGTTGGGATTTGTCATTGTGACTCACTTCTACTCTGTCCCTCTTTTATAACACTATATTGCATCTTTGCCTCACTTTCCATCAATTTCCTCTCTGACTCAGCTACCTTGTTTTTAAGTATGTGATTTTTTCTCTTCTATCCTATCCTTCTGTCTCCTGAGTTCCCAATAGACCATGTTACCGTTTCTCTCTCCCTCCTGATTAGCCCTCCAGTTGCTGCCATCCCTATTCCTATAGTCCCTAGGTGGATCTCTCCATCTTTTGTCAAAGTTCTGTTTTGGTCTCCAGTTTTGATCATCCTTCTTGTTCTGGGGTACATCCCACGTCTGGTTTCTCCATTTACCATCTATATCTCTACCAGACTCGACCTTAAATGTTCTTACAGCTGAAACAGAGCAGGCCTGTTCTGTGAAAGGATGCTTGATCCACCACTTATCAGCTCTAGTTAGTACCATTTCCAAGTCTGTTGGTGTTGGATCAAAAAGCCTGAAAAATTCTTGACACTCCCGGGGAAGGGCTTCCATTACTTTTGCTATATGTTCTGGTGAGCCCAGCACTAGAGGCTGTTGAGGTTGTCGTAGAGTATACCAAAAAAAATATCCTTTGAGCTACCTCTCTAGGACCATCTGTTGGCCTCATGGTAATATTTGCTATTTCTTTCTCTATGCTAAGTAGATAGAAATTAGTTGCAGCAATTCTTCCTGCCTGATCAGACACACTGTTATTAAATCCCAATAGTCTACTAGCCAAAGGACCCATAGCGTATTCTAACAGTTCTGTCCATTCCTCTAAGTTAAGACCTCCTTTTTTAGCTCTATCTGCTCCCCTCATAAACCAATGTGTAAACGTATTAAAGTTGTTAGTTGGCATACTTCCCCACTATTTCTGGAAATTGTCTTTATCTGCCATAGACATCGGTCGAGTCTGCATAGAAAATCCTGTAGGTGTTTGCCTTGCATTAAATAATTCTGAAACAATAACTGGTGCTTGTGGTATGGTATCTACTTGTGGAACAGAATAACATAAGAACTCTTTTCTATCTTGGTTCATTTTCGGCACTGGTTCTTTATTTTGTGCCACGAACATATCCAGATCTGGATATATTTTGGCAATGTCTCTGACTCCTTTTATCCCTTCTAACTTTGTTTTATTTTTATAGTCCATTATTATGTTTTGAAGTTCTGTTATTTTTACTCCATAAGCATCCCTCTGCTCTTCTATTTCCCTTACCTCCCTTTCTAGTTCCCCAACAATTGTAGTTGTTCTCAAAGCTGCAATTTTTAAACAATCCCTTTTGTCCATTGCTTCCTCCATTTTATTTGTTGTTTCCAAATTATGCTGCCGTAATTCTACAACTAAGTCTATTAGGCCTCCTATTGTGGCTACAACAGCTTGTGTGACCAAACTTTTTCTTTTCTTTGTTCTATACTTTTTGTTATTTACAATTTGTGTTAGAACATCCATTAATCTCTCCTCTTTTTCACTGTCTGGGTTTGCTGGCTCTGGAAGCTCATATGGACCATCATGTTTTTGAATATGTTTCCTAAAGTACTCATGCACTTCTGTGGGAAAGTATTTGGCCCCTTGAAAAGACATTCCTACTCTTTTACTCACCCAAGTAAGAATCCAAATCAATTTGCGACTAAAGTAGCATGCTTCTGAGTAGCCAACAATAGTTGATGACTATTCAGTAGGCCAGGTGTAATATGTAGAAAAATAGACTAGTACCCACAATGCAAATTATACTTATCTTAGTATGGTGAAGGTAATACTTGCTAATTAACTTCAACACCAGTAGTGCCTATTAAAATATACACAACAAACTCAGGTATTTGAAACACACAACAAAACTAATATATTCAAAATTGAGGCCTGATGCCCAAGCTTGTATATTACAATGGAGGCCCGAACTAGGATACAAAGGAATCAAATCAGCATTCAAATACAAAAAGAAGCCGCATGAAAGCCTACTATAGTGTATTCAAATGCAGGGCTAGGCCAGTACTCTGATAGACAAAGCACAACAAAACTCAACTCAGATATTTGAAACCCACAAAAACAACCTGTATGATATCTTTGTTTTATGTAGCAAAATAAGCTAGTACGATATAAAGGATTAAAAATAATAATTGAGGCCTATGTTGGTAGTCTATTACAATAAAATAAAAATGAAGGCCTGAAAAACTACTAGGCCTGAACTATGGTAGTCAAAACACAACAAACACAGGTATTTGAAACACACAACAAAACTAATATATTCAAAATTGTGGCCTGATGCCCAAGCTTGTATATTAAAATGGAGGCCCGAACTAGGATACAAAGGAATCAAATCAGCATTCAAATACAAAAAGAAGCCGCATGGAAGCCTACTATAATGTATTCAAATGCAGGGCTAGGCCTGTACTCTGATAGTCAAAACCCAACAAAACTCAACTCAGATATTTGAAACCCACAAAAACAACCTGTATGATATCTTTGTTTTATGTAGCAAAATAAGCTAGTACGATATAAAGGATTAAAAATAATAATTGAGGCCTATGCTGGTAGTCTATTACAATAAAATAAAGATAAAGGCCTGAAAAACTACTAGGCCTGAACTATGGTAGTCAAAACACAACAAATTCAGGTATTTGAAACACACAACAAAACTAATATATTCAAAATTGTGGCCTGATGCCCACGCTTGTATATTAAAATGGAGGCCTGAACTAGGATCCACACACAATCAGCACTTGATTTCCCATGCAGAGGATAATTAGTACTTTTTTTTTTTTTCTCTCCCCCCCCAAAAAAAAATCTGACTATCTATTAATGTGATATTACCTCCTAAATAACCTTTGTAGAAGTCTAAAATTCGTGGTCGCCAAATGTGGTGTATCACCAAATTAATATATATATATATATTACACAAGGTTCGTCTACATTAAAAGGTATTTATTAAAAGGCAACAACACAATACTATAAATGTATCACAAACACACAGCCCAGACCCACGGAGCAACAACCCTTTTTAAATCTATCTATCTATATAGTAATCCCCTTCCCCACACGCTTGATCTCACCCACGGTTAGGCCTTCACATCTAGTAATGGCTCACTGCTGCAAGTTCGACATCACATCCTGTCCAAGGAAGAAAAGGAAGCAACAGAACGATTTCCTGCCTGGCCCCATGTTATATACCCTTAGTTGAGATGATGTGATTTACATCACATCCTGTCCATGCATCACTTCCTCCAGCAATTGTGGGAGGGAAGCAAAGACTCCCAGCCCTCCCACTTAGACCTGCCCAAGGAGGTCCCGAAAGGAAGATAAACCACCATTCAAGGAAGACAAATTACCACACCCAGCAGCTTCATTCCACCCCCAGCTGCCCCATTTAGCCCCCACCAGACCCATTCAGTCCCCCCAGCAGCCCCACAACCCCCAGCAGCCCCACTCAGCTCTCCCCAGCAGCTCCATTCCACCTCAGCAGACCCATTTAGCCCCCAGCAGCACCATTCAGCACTCCCAAGCAACACCACTCACCCCCAGCAGTAGCCCCCAACCCCTGCAGCAGCCCCATGAACCCCAGCAGCCCCATTCAGCTCCCCACCCCAGCAGCTCCATTCCACCCCAGCAGCCCCATTTAGCCCCCAGAAGCACCATTCACCCCTAGCAGCAGCCCCAACCTCACAGCAGCCCCATCACCCCCAGCAGCCCCATTCAGCTCCCCCCAGCCGCTCCATTCCACCCCAGCAGCCCCATTTAGCCCCCAGCAGCACCATTCACCCCCAGCAGCAGCCCCAACCCCCGCAGGAGCCCCATAACCTACAGTAGCCCCATTCAGCTCCCCCCAGCAGCCCCATTCAGCTCCCCCCAGCAGCTCCATTCCATCCCAGCAGCCCTATTTAGCCCCCAGCAGCACAATTCAACGTGGTCCGGTTCCCATTAGTCAGAGGCTGTACATCCTTCCCCTGCCGGTGCATCATACTGCAGAGCAGGGGAATTCCTAATGATGTCACGTGACCCAGCAGTATGAAGCTCCAGCAGGGGAAGGATATCCAGTCTCTGACTAATAGGAACCGAACCACAGAGCTCAGTGCAGAAGTAAGAGGAGGGTGCTGGGGGGGGGGGCTGCTGAGGGAGCTGCTGAGGGGGCCCTGGGGTGAGACACCGGTGATAGATCCACCCATGCTCTTCACAGCACACGTTAGACAAACCTAGTGGCTTATCTTTCTCAGGATATGAAGGAGCGCATATGGTGGAGAGAATTTATTGAACTCTTCTCGCTACTTCCTTCATTGCATTTCACAGACACACAGGGGGTCCTGCGGCGAGGAAAAACGTAGAATCTTTAGGCAAACCCCAAGGACGTGCGATAATTGGTTTCAGGCTTTTTCTATCATGGCATGTGTGATGGTGAAAGATTCACGGAACAGTGTTTATCATTGTTAGTTGTGCATATTGTACTTATGGCGGCTTGACTTGGTGGAAATATGATGGTGATTTCCTCCAGTGAATGGCATCCAGGCCATCAAGGAAGGCATATGCAAATCGTCCCCGAAAGGTTGTTCTGATTGCAGGGGAGAACACTGTTTGGTAAGTTGTAGTAGGCTGAAAGAGAGTGGTAAGCCCAATGAGTCCACTGCAAAAGGGCAGGACCCAAGTTCTAGTGGATGCAATGCTGCCGTGGCGGTGGGAGTCAAACTACTGGGGGAAAACTTTTGAGATGGTTTCAGAATGCCTTATGAGATCAGTTATACAGCCTTTGAACCTTAAATCAGTAGTTGAATTTCTAAGGGTGGTCCAAGAAACAATGATCAAAGAGGTGGAGGGGTATTCGTAGTTTGGTTGGAAATGGTTAAGAGGAGAATATGGAGTAGCAACAGAAACAGGGCTAACTTAGATAGAGCAAGCAAGAAAGTGAACAAGTTATAGGAGACTTTTAAAAGGAATCTGGGGTTTGTGTTGCTTCGCCACCATGAATTTGATGATAAAGATGCAGACTCTTTGTTTTTGACTGATGGTGTGCATTTAACTGAGATTGGTTTATAGCTTATGATGTTTGAGTTTAAAGAAGGTGTGCAATGGGCCGTGGCTCTGCAGGGGGCGATTGCAGCCACATAAGGTATCCCATATCTGCTCTGTGGCGGGTGGGGGCCTTGGGCGCCTGCTTAGTGTGTGAGGTTTCTGATGTTGGCCGGGCTCCTCCTCCTTTTTTGTTACTGTTTGGTTACATAGTTAATTATACAATAAATTCAATGGCACGTTATACTCCAAACCTGATTTCTTGTCTCATCATTTTGTTTAATATCGTTCGTTACTTTATCAACTGGTTTGGCTTTACTTCACGAACAAAGATGTTTTCCACATCTGCATGCTCTCTGGTGGCTGAAGAGGCCAATATAGGACAGGCAGACTCAACCACAGTGGTTGTACAGGAAGGCTTGCTCTGGTTTCGGTTGCTGCAGTGACACAATTTTTCCTCAGTTTTCTTTTGTCCTCAAGATCAGCCTTGCAAGTTCTCTCGAAAGAGGATATGACCTGCTGAATGATACTTCTCCAGGCCTTGAGGTCTGAAGCTAAAGCCTTGAGTCCTTCTACCTCTTCTTCGGCACAATCTTTGGAAGCCAATAACCCTCCATCCTAGAGATGTGTCCTGCCCAGCACAACTGTGTCTTCAACAGCATGGCGTTAATGCCGATGACTCCTTCCTCTTCTAGGACTTCATTGTTGGTGACATGGTCATTCCAGTGGATGTTGAGGATGGGGCAGAGGCATCGCTGATGAAAGCGCTCAAGAAGTCGTAGGTGATGGTGGTAGGTAACCCATGACTCAAAGCCATACAGTAGGGTGGTCAAAACAACAGAAGGATTGTGCAACCCAAGGTCAGGTTGTGAGTATAGCCAGTTCTGTGGTGGTATTGGGGTTAACACTCATAGTATAAAATATCACTGAAATATGAAAAGGGACAAATGGTTAACATATGATCTTTGTCTTAAATTGCACATTTGTTAGCTGCATTAATAATGTATGCTGCCCCAGACCACCCACTCTAGGCTCTTAGTTTCCCACACTCCTGATCCTTTACATTTTATAATCTCTCTGGGTGCTCCCAAAATATTTAGTTTACATCGCAGGACCAATTCAAACTAGACCAACAATAGATATTTTTCAAATAATCATACATTTACCTTACTACTGCACGCTCAGATTAGGCTTTAGATTTGCTGTGTAAATATCCCACTGTAATTTGCCTTGATTCAAGTGAAAACATGGTTATCACATATTGATTAACATAAGCAAATTCTATTTACGTGCAGTAAGCTTCTGTTGTAATCATTTCCTGTTCCATTTTGTAACTCTTCTATGCTTTCACAAGCATCACCATAGTATAGTAATTTCAGCAATAGCTTGTGTTTTCTTGAGACAGAATGCCGTTTGATGTTGGATGTTAGTGGGGTGAAGGTAGGGTAAATAATCATGTAGCATAACCTTAACAGTGCAAGCTGTCTATCTGAATGATTTGTTAATTACCTATGATTGCAATATATTGCAAATATAACCAATCATATTATGTCGTTAGCCAGATCTGTTTACTCTTTCACTGTTTACCTTTTGAATAACTAATCATTTTCTTATTAGCTTTTGGTACCCACCATGTTTCATTATGAAAACCCAAGAAAAGAGGATACAGTTAGGTTCTATTTGTCAAATGGCTAAACTCTGTATACTCTCTCACTGATGATCAATTATATTGAATAAAACTCTTTGTGTTTGGTGAGATGAGCCTAAGTTTGTCTTGAAAAATATGTCCACACGTCTGTGAGTGTATGAGTATGTGCAAGTGTACACTAATGTATAAGTGTGTGTGTGTGAGCGTCTGACCATATTTATCTGTTATCAGGCTGCATTAAATGAGAGTCTAATAGACTACACTTATGTACCAGTATGCCTGCCCATGTATGTTTTTGATCTAGAAGATCTTAAAGTGTACTTCTGTTTATGACTGAGCAGAGCGCATTTATGTAAGTGTGTGACATTTTGCTTTAATGAAAGTCTGACAATGCATCTGAATATATGGGTTTATTAGAGCATGCATACAGTATATGGATTAGTGACTGACCGCCTGTCTTTGTATTTCAGAATGTTTGAAAATGTGTTCCTCTGTATGAGCTTCTCAAGGTATGTATCTTCATTACAGAGAGCATATCTGTCTATCAAAATGTCTGACAAGGTTAGACACTACAAATCACCATCCTGCCTCCAGCTGATCTATATATGATACCACTGCGGATGTTCCAGAAAATGAGTAATCATGGAAGGTATATAGTACAGTGGTGTTCAAGGTCTTAGTCACTCAATCAGCAAAGTTTTGTGATTCTTGCAATGGGTCAAAGGGAGTAGAAACTCCTAATATGAGATAAAAAGTTTGACCTATTTACTAAAAACATACATTGAAATGTCCTGTTCCTGGTGAAAAATCAATGATCTGTGGGCATTGCTTGTCTAATGCATTCAGTAATACTATTGAACAACATTTTGATTTCTTGTAGGTTGTAGTAATTCATCAAAATTTTATACAAATATGTTGTGCTATCATTTTTTTCTAAAGTGAATCAATCTTGGTAAATTCCACATGGTTGTTACATTTATGTGCAAATGAGCAGTTCATGCATAATATTAGCTGTTTGAGGTGATAAATAGGATTCCAGTCTGTTAGTCTGTCTATGGAGAGGCCAAAATACATACTTGCAATGTTATCTGGCAATTAGACCCCTCTATGACCCTTATCAAGGACTCTGAGCAATACATCAGCATACTGAGCTGCACATTAGCATACATTAGCTCTAAAATCAACTCTAAATATTTCAGAAATGATTTACTGTGGAGAAAAACAGCTAGTACTATATAGTATATTGCAGTATACCTGTTTTTTGATGTTCTTTAAAATGAGATCAACCTCTTTGGGTGACAAAGTGCCTTTAATATTAAAAATAATCATTTCATCTCTATCCTTTATTCACAAATGTGATATATCCTCTAATATAAGCATTCATTCCTCATATTATCACCAAATATAATCAAACATCGTGTTGTTCCAGTTTCGATTACCATTAGTTTTTTTGTAAAATGAAATAATTGCTACATTTGTTAAAATGCATTATATGTTTATCAGTACATGTCTTTATGTATTCTAACACAGTGTCCTTTTCACTGAAGTACAAATGAAATACTTAAGTACCATCTATACATAAAGGTTGTCAGACTCAAGGTCACCTCTTCCACTTTGCTGTTGAAATGCTTATAACACTAATTAATAGATCTAAATTCATCACCACGTAGGAAGCAGTTTCTGTGAATCTCACCCTGACAGGCTGGTTTCCTGTTGTGCCTTTATTTTTAATACATACAGTGTAATACAGTACTTGTTATATGATTAAAAGTTACATAGAGGTACAGTGCCTTGCAAAAGTATTCATCCCCTTGACTTTTTACCTATTTTGTTACATTACAGCCTTAAGTTCAATGTTTTGTTAATCTGAATTTTATGTGATGGTCAGAACACAATTGTCTAAGTTGGTGAAGTGAAATGAGAAAAATATATACATAAAACTATTTTTTAGAAATAGAAAATTGGCATGTGCATATGTATTCACCCCCTTTGTTATGAAGCCCATAAAAAGCTCTGGTGCAACCAATTACCTTCAGAAGTGACATAATTAGTGAAATGATGTCCACCTGTGTGCAATCTAAGTGTCACATGATCTGTCATTACATATACACACCTTTTTTGAAAGGCCCCAGACGCTGCAACACCTAAGCTAGAGGCAGCACTAACCAAACACTGCCATGAAGACCAAGGAACTCTCCAAACAAGTAAGGGACAATGTTGTTGAGAAGTACAAGTCGGGGTTAGGTTATACAAAAATATCCAAATTTTCAATGATCCCCAGGAGCACCATCAAATCTATCACAACCAAATGGAAAGAACATGGCACAACAGCAAACCTGCCAAGAGACGCCTGCCCACCAAAACTAACAGACCGGGCAAGGAGGGCATTAATCAGAGAGGCAGCACAGAGACCTAAGGTAACCCTAAGGTAACAATAAAATATCTGATCAAATAAATCAATATTGAAGAATTTGGTTATCCAAGAATGCACTGGATTTCAATATGCAGTGAATGTTTTCACTCATGTTTGACAATGAAATAGACTACTAAATATTTGTATTTTAGTTGGAGGGTTTCGGTTACATAACCAGAATTCATATTAAAGGACAAAATCTTCTTTTTTTAGACCAATACAACATTTAAGACCTTAGCTAGTTAAAATACTTAAGTTAGTTTTATTTTGCATTCTAAGTGCTGTATATAATTGTATAATTTTTAGACATTTAGGTCATTAACAATACATTTTCATAAGTCGTTCAGACAGAAAAAGACCTTCTGGCAAAAAAAATTATAATCTTGTACAATGAAAGAAACACGTAAATTGCTGCAGTTTTATGCATTATTAACTTTTTATTAATCAGGGAACATTGGGAATTTTGTTCTCATTAATTTTTTGTTGCTCTTTTTTTTTAAACAGGCACATTTTCCTTGGGCCAGAAGAATTTAAATTAACTACAGTTTTTAACTTACTAAGATTGTTTTAGCTCTCCTGTTGCTTTCCACAAGCTCTGTACTGAATAATTGTTTTGTATTCTAGTATATTACTTCATTGTGTCTGCATTGGCTGCATTTTGATTTCATAAGCCTTTTCATTTTATAAATCATTTATGTGCTTGTTTACGAGGGGAATTGCCGAGCCTTTCTCTCAGATAACACATAATATAGATATGCGTCTTTACATTTCAGTAACTTAATGGCACATTTTCTGTAGCAGCCTGTATTATTTTCATTAAATATATTTATCTTTATAATTGCAGAGTGCTGAAATAGATGATTTTAAATTCTGTTCATTTGACTTTGTACTTACTGATGGTTCCATTTTCTGGCTACAAATAGAGATAACTATATAAACTATCTTGGCCTGATTCTACATCTCAATAAACAGTTGATACAACATCTCATAATGTATAACATAGTGTTCCATTTCAGAATTTTCACAGGCTATGAACATTGTTATAAGTATAAGTATTGTTATAAGGCAAGATCCATCAAATTAGGCATTCTGTCTGGTAAGAACTTCCAACAAGGCTCTGTCAATCGCTGAAGCAACAAGATCTAGCCCTCCAAAAAAACTTTAGTTTTAAAGGAGGAATTGTTAGTAGAGTAAAAAGAGTACAAAGTTCTAACCTTTCAAAATATGTGTATTTGTCGTTCTACTCAATGCTTGCACACAATGGACCAATGGTGAATACAGATAAGTTAAGGGATTCAAAACAGAGATTGAAACAGACTAGGAAAGTCAGAAACCAATGAAAAGGGAGTCTTCAGGAGCCAGTAACTTGCGACATCTGATTGTCCTAACTGAAATCTCATGTTCACTTGTTCATTTACCACTCAAGCAGTATGTTGCTTTATCTGACGATCTCTCGAGGAGGCCATCAATGCCTGGTTTAGTCTATCTTTTTTTTGTGTCACCTCTAGAAATAATCGTTGGACTGTTGCTTGGGCAATTGATTTACCAACCTTCATTCAGTCAACAAAAAACAAATCTGCATTGGAAATCCACTATGAGTCTAACCCACAAAAATATATAATAATAATATATGGAATATAAACATGCTTCTCCGTGTTTAGAGACCAATAAGGTGCATATTTGTGAATTTACCTTATCCCCAGAAAAGTCATGATTGGGGCCAAGTGACTTAAGGTCCCGGAGAGCCATTAGACCTGTTGTCACAAGTATCTTAACTTTAGACATTGCATCCCTTCATATTATTGTATGTTTCAGCACCCCTCCTATATGTATGGGTTATCACTTCTTTATATGCAATGCTGACACAAGGAAGCAGAGTTGTTTCTGTTTGAAGAGATCCAAATATATCCAGGAACAATTGTATATATTTATATGTAAACTGTATCCCTCGCTCACTTGCCAATAATTTGGTAGGCATTGCCAGCATCACTGTCTGTGGCCTGCCATGGCTTAGTTTTTCTGTCAAAGGGATAGGAAAAATTGCACCATTAGACAGAAACTTGAAAATCATGCTGCATAACTGTTTATACTTTCTGTTTAAAAGTTTAAAGAACATTAAGAACAACCTTACTTATAGACATTGTTGTTATTACAGGTATAGCCAGGGGTGTAGTAACTGGGGGAGATGGTAGGGGGGGGGGGGGGGGCGACAAATCCCCTGCAGATTATATGAACAGGGAACACAAAAAGCATAAAAATTAAACTTAATCATGCATTACCAGATTTGACCAGTAGAGGCCATCACAATGGATTAGTATATTTTTCCCATGAAAGCTTTGACCCATAAATGAGAAATATATATATATATATATATATATATATATATATATATATATATAAAAAGATTGAGGTAGCCAGGAGTGTCCAGTAATCTAGTGGAATAATGGCAGTGAATAGTGAGATCTTTTTTATTGGACAAACTTATTCATAATATAGCAACAAGCTTTCAAGAGAAGATCCTCTCTTTATCAAGTGAAAAAGCAAAACTGATACAAATATGAACTAAAAAAAGGAAATAGAAAGAGAGGAAAGGAAAAAAAATTGAAAAACAAGAAGAACATAATTCATTGGCAGAGTTAAGTGAGAAATAGACCAGCATTGTGAATAATGTCCTGAAAGGTCAGTAAGTCTATAGATCAGGTTGTAGATAAGAAGACAGCAGAGTAAAATAAAGAGCAATACATTTCAACATAGCATGTAGCTTACAAAAGCAGCAATGGACCATGGCTTTTGCTGTGGGATGTGACTAAGAACATTTTAGGAAAGACCAACTAGAGCAGCTGAACTTTATTTGGGGTTCATCAGAGGGACTTTAAAGGATGGCAGGTGTATGCTGACTCCTATTTAACACGATTTGGAATGTGATTGCTTAATTCTGAACACAGCTACATCCCCAGTTATAAGAGAGTGTGCAGACTTATGCAACCACATTATTTTTCTTTTTTCTTTTTCTTCCCGTCACCTAAAAGATTTCAGTTTATTTTTCAATTGAGTTGTACAGTTTATAGGTTGCATTAAAGGTGGGAAAATTTCTGAAATGATTTATCTTTGTCTCATTTTTTTACAGCACAGAAACCTGACATTTTAACAGGGGTGTGTAGACTTTTTATATCCACTGTATGTTTTTCAGTGCTTTGCATGCATTGGAAAGAGTGATGCCATATGGGAATAAGTGACTCTGACTGTGAATGCACTGTACAGCCCATTATCATATTCCAATCCATTTAAGTTTATAATGTTCTCTTTCATATAAACTCAATAAATGATATATATAAAAACAGAAGGCATGTGGATTAGAAGCAGCAACCTCTTGCACTTTGTCAAATGTTGTACCACTAAACTCTCTACAAATAGAGTGAAAAAACATATAGAGCTCTCATCCAGTACTTCAATTGGTACAGCAATGCTTGGCTAAAATATCTCCAACTCAGCAGCTATATCAAAAAGAAAAACATTCCATCTCTATATGTGATGTCACAGAACACAATAGGTGAATTCACGGAGCCTTTAAATTATGAAGGTAACTCCTCCCAAACTACCACAGACGTGTGCTGTATAAAACTAGCAAGTACTGTATGTTGACTAGTTGGGCAATCTCATAGCAGACTATTCCTTAAGCATTTGTACAGTGCTTAAATATATTAAGGCTAATAACTGTAAAACAGAATGGTGGTGGTGTCTAGGACGTACATTGAAATACAAAATGTAATGCAAATATTAATATCTCCTGCTGGAAAAATTCTAACAATACTAGTTATCCATTCATATTAATTGTAAAGCCTCTTAAAATATAACATCAGGTTATTATTTACAAACAGTTAAAACAAATAATCAAGCACATTTCTCTTCCCTTGCTTAGTGCTCCACAATTATATCTTAGAATTCTTCATTAGCCCATTAAACACTAAGGTATATTTTAAAATTGTTGTAGAAATCATGGTTCATCTGAACATGTATCCCTTATCTGCATCCAATGTCCCTCAATGGTAAGGCATCAGATTGGTGGGGGGTCTGCAATCAGGAGAGTATGAATGAATATAAGAGGTCATAATTTAAATTCTATTTTTTATTTATTTTGCTTTCAAAGAGTATTTGGCCATTTTTAGATCAAGCTTGTCAAAAGATCATGCTTCACACATTTGACTTTAGGGGTGCTTTAACAGCATGATTATTTACATCTGTAAACTGCACTTAACACGTATGGTTGTGTCACCCTGCATGGTTGTGTAGCATTGTTATATGATTTTGTGATATAGGTTTATGTTCTTATTATGGTTGCTGGGAAGGTTATGCAGTAAATAATAGTTATGATGTGTTTGGTGTTTTTTTAATTAATTTGACCTTGAATGGGACACTTGCACAGTGGGGACCTCTTGCAGTCACATTGAAAGGTTACATACAGAATCTCAAAGTATGAATCACTAACAAGTACTGCAATCATTAAATATCATTACTATAGTAACAGTTAAAGCTGCCACTAAAAGGATCTTTCAAAAAGCATTCCATTTAATATTTGTGTAATTGTTATAATACTGTAATTTACAATCATTTAGAATAATTTAGGAAAAAGCACTATGTTAGTTTGATTTTAGGCTCAAAGACAGGGCCCACCATTCTATTTCAATGTCTTAGTTTATGCTTATTTTAGCTCTAAATGAAAAAAAAAAAATAGAAAACAGGGAAAATCCACTTGACAGTGTCAAATAACTTTTTTGCAATATTTAAAAAATAAAAAAAATGCATAAAACAGTTCCTCACTTTAAATGTATGTATATATATAATTATGTATCTCTACGTGCGTGTTTGTATATTATCCTTTATTTGTAAAGTGCCAACATATTCCTCCAGCGCTAAGCAGGAGTTTAGTACAAATCAATTTTTTTTAACACATTGCAAAAGAATGGAGGGCCCTATTATTGAGCTTAGAACCAAACATACATAGTGCTATCCCTAAAGCACCAAAAAAGACTGAAAACTTGAAAACTTACAGTTTAAAGGGTAAGGTTTAGGTACAGGGGTGATAGATGCATTGTGCATATTAAGGTTGGAGGTGATAAGCTTCTTTAAACAGATGAGTTATTAGTAATGTTTTGAAGGTTTTGAGGCTGGAGGATAGTCTAGTGGAGCGAGGCAAAGAGTTACAAAGAATAAGGGAAACACGTGAAAAGTCCTGAAGGCAGGAGTGAGAGGAGGAGATAAGGGAGGAGGATAGAAGAAGGTCATTAGCAGAGTGAAGAGGATTAGATAGTATTTTTAGATGTGAGCAGAGGTATAAGAGGGTTCACTGTTGTTGAGGGCTTTATATGTTAGGGTCATGATTTCAAATGTTATTCTGGAGGCTATGAGAAGCCAGTAGAGTTACTGACAGAGAGGTGCTGCAGACACTGACCATTGAGTATGGTAGATGAGTCTAGCGGAGGCATTCAATATGGATTGGAGTGGGGACAGACGGGTGATGGGGAGGCCAGCCAGGAGCGAGTTGCAGTAGTGAAGGCGAGATATGATGAGAGAGTGAATTAGAATTTTAGCTGTGTCTTTTGGAGATTTTTTGGGGGTGAAAATTACAATATTTTGTGATTGATTATATGTGAGGAATGAAAGAGAGAGTTGGATATTAATGGTAAGAAGTAGCTTTGCTTGGCAAGATTGAGGGCATTGTTATAGGATAGAATAAACTTATAGTGAGCATCACAAAGCACATAGGCTTAGTTGCTAAAACATAGGATGCCTTTATGCTAATTTAAAAGATCCTGTTTCTAATTTTAATATATTTATGTGTATAATGTAATGATGTATTTGTAGTATAATTTAATAGTGAATTGTAGAAGGCAAAAAGTATGAACTCTGTCTTTACACCTAGAATCTCAGGGGTTGCAATAGAATAATTATTATTATAATCATAATTAATATTATTATTATTAATATAATAAATTCATTGAAAAATATATATTTATAGCAATCAGGAATCCTTCCTGAATGAACCAATGTTTGGAGGGATTGCAAGAAAGTAGTCAATGGCTCATTAAGTTAGCAATTCCCCTTCAAATTGGAATTTTTATACAACTTCAGTAGTTATTTCAGATAATTAGAAATACATACATATACATTTAAAAATTATTGTTGCCGAAATATATTTTTTGCAGTCTTTTTGCTATTTGCTACACAGCATATTATTATGCAGGTAAGATATCTTATAGCATTTGCATAGTAATGTATTATCAACTTGAAACTGAATAGTATTTGATCAAAATATATGATGCTGCATAAATTGAATATTAACAAGTTAAATGAATGTTTGCCAGAGGGACATTATCCTTTTAGAGATTCAGACTAAGTCATGGTTATATTAATAATGTGAAATATAAGTCAAATTAAGAATTTGTGGCATTTCTTCAGCTTGAAAAATATTCATTTAGTGGAATAAAAAAACATGCAATGTATGATATTGTGCAGTAAATCTTTCATAACCCCCCCCCCCCAGCCTCTCTGTTATCTCTCCCAGCTTGTTTTTCTCAATCAATGAGAGTTGTAAATATTTAGACTGAAAAGACAAAACATATTCCTTGTGAAACGCGTAAGTGCAAATGGATGGTTCCATCACCAGCATAAAATCCTGTTTTTGGGCTTGTAATAATATTTAAAAAAAAGTGTTTATGAGTTTCTAAAGTGGACTTTATCTTGAGTACAAAAAAATTGTTCAAATCTTTTATAATTACTGTGGAAATTGATGTCATGTTATTTCAACATATAAGTCTTTAAGAAATCCTTGGGAAAGAACTGAACCAAGTGACAGGTTAAAAAACAAAGCACACTTTATCCATAGCACTAGAAGGCAGAGAACTCTGGAGAGACCAATACTGGAAGGCAGAGAATGATAAAGAGACCCATGAGATCTACAGAGATACAACCTCCTGTAACTATACTTCCCATTGCTGTTAGATCTTGAAATGTCTCATACTTGATATCAAAGAAAGAAGACTGATTATATTTTTTCTATACACTTTGTGTTTTCCTTTTTTATATAAAGTATTCATTAGTATTGAATAAATACAGCCTAAATTAATTGGATATCAAGGATGAACATGTTGTTTATGTGTACCATGTTTAGCTTGAATTACATGTTTACTGTTTTGTATTGTTTTATTAAAATTAATGTATGGTCTATTTTTTTTATTTTTTTACCAAAATATTTTTATTAGGAAATGGTAGATTGCATTACAATGTGCATTGAAATAAATCACATTTGTTCCAGAAACATTTTATATAGAGTATGTATTATAGAGTATATATTACAATGTGACCTTTATCAGAAAGAGATTTCCAAACATTTTATATATACTGGCTGACCAAACCGGCGAGAAGACATTATCGCCTCATGGAATTCCTTCACCAGACCCTAGTTTTCAATTTTATATTATTAATACAATGTAACATTGTGAAATAAAAGAGTTATTGGGGGGAAAACTGAATAAAATTATATGAGGAAACGTAGGGAAAACCTTCTCACTTTCAGGTAAGTTCAAATTTTCAAAGTGCAGTTCTTCTTAATTCTGTCCGCCCTCTCCGAGAGTCCACTTCAGACCCCTGAGGATAACCTCTTGTCTCTTATATCTAAGTTTCTAGGTGTGCGAATAAGCATAATAGTAAATCCCAGTCTACGCTACAGATATGCTACCAATCCTGGCAATCCAGGGTGACCATACCTCCATAAATTTTGGGATAGAGTCTTCTATCACATGGGTCAATCTTTTATTAATAAGAATTACTTTTATTTTATTTGTGTCCACTTGTAAACTAAGCGTTGAAGATCTTCACTGCCTAGCAATGTAACTTTTTGTTGCTAATAATAACATTTGTAGGAGTTAATTGTGGTGGGGAGATGTGCGGGCTGGGAGACCCAAGAGGCTCAGGCCAATATTTGCGTCGATTCGAGAGCCCAGAATCGCATAGGCCAATGAAGAAAAGACAGTTTCCCATAAATTCCTAACCTTAGGGTTGTATGGTCTATTTTAAGGTTAATCATTTTAAATGTTTTTTTTTATTTACGATTACTTAAAGAGACAGATTACTTAAAAAGACAGGAACCCGGTTTGTCACCTTTCATTGTTCAGTATATGAAAAACAAGGAGGATGTCTTCTGTTTAAAATGGTGGTAGCACTTGTTATCATCAATTATACAGCCCCATTAAACTCCTCCAACGTGTAAAACCATAGCCCGTAACGGAGGCCGCAAGACTTGCGGCTATTAAATTGGCCTCTTAAAGCTACCCGCAAACAGGTAAAATCCCTATCGAAATCTGAACTCCGTTGCCGCAAAACCTTTTAAATTGCTATGAGTTCCCAAAGACGCCCTGGCGTTCAAGACCGTAACTTGCAAATGGAGGCAAAAATATTTACAGACGATTTCTCAACTCTGTATAAGACAATATAAACACACCAGTGGACTTTAAAATATGGGGAAACATGGAAAGGCATTACAATTAATAGCACAATAATCCCCCCAATAAAAAATAGGCATTTAAAAAATGTTTTATTTCATTATATGTTGGAATGGTCTTACATATGTCAATATGAAAAGCCATGCTGCAACATGAATAAAACAATTAAAGACACACTATCTGATCAAATTGCAACACAAAAACATGAAACTGATACGATTTTAACCCTTTCTCACTGCCAAAGGCGCTAATGTGGACCCTGGGATATATATATATATATATGTTTGCATATACATCTTGCTCATCAACATCTACATTGGGAAAACAAATAGTGACTAAATTACACCGCCACATCACATATATCAAGTACAAGGGGGACATTTTATTATCTGAGAGTATGAATGAATATAAGAGGTCATAATTTAAATTCTATATTTTATTTATTTTGCTTTCAAAGAGTATTTGGACATTCTTAAATCAAGCTTGTCAAAAAATCATGCTTCACACATTTTTCTTTAGGGGTGCTTCAACAGCATGATTATTTACATCTATTAGTTGTGTAGCATTGTTATATGATTTTGTGATATAGGTTTATGTTCTTATTATGGTTGCTGGGAAGGTTATGCAGTAAATAATAGTTATGATGTGTTTGGTGTTTTTTTTTATGAATTTGACCTTGAATGGGACACTTGCACAGTGGCGACCTCTTGCAGTCACATTGAAAGGTTACATACAGAATCTTAAAGTATGAATCACTAACAAATACTTCAGTCATTAAACATCATTACTATAGTAACAGTTAAAGCTACCACTTAAAGGATCTTTCAAAAAGCATTCCATTTAATATTTGTGTAATTGTTATAATACTGTAATTTACAATAATTTAGAATACTTTAGGAACAAGCACTATGTTTGTTTGATTTTAGGCTCAAAGACAGGGCCCACCATTCTATTTCAATGTCTTAGTTTATGCTTGTTTTAGCTCTAAATGAAAAAAAAATTGAAAACAGGGAAAATCCACTTGACAGTGGCAAATAACTTTTTTGCAATATTTAAAAATTCAAAAAATGCATAAAACAGTTCCTCACTCTAAATGTATGTATATATATAATTATGTATATATCTATCTCTACGTCCATGTTTGTATATTATCCTTTATTTGTAAAGTGCCAACATATTCCTCAGCGCTAAGCAGGAGTTTAGTACAAATCAAAACATTTTTAACATGTTGCAAAAGAATGGAGGGCCCTATTATTGAGCTTAGAACCAAACATACAAAGTGCTATCCCTAAAGCGCCAAAAAAGACTGAAAACTCACAAGCTTACAGTCTAAAGAGTAAGGTTTAGGTACAGGGGTGATATATGCATTGTGCATATTAAGGTTGGAGGTGATAAGCTTCTTTAAACAGATGAGTTATTAGTGATGTTTTGAAGGTTTTGAGGCTCGAGGATAGTCTAGTGGAGCGAGGCAAAGAGTTACAAAGAATAAGGGAAACACGTGAAAAGTCCTGAAGGCAGGAGTGAGAGAAGGAGATAAGAGAGGAGGATAGAAGAAGTTCATTAGCAGAGTGAAGAGGGCAGTTGGGATAGTATTATTAGACGTGAGCAGAGGTATAAGAGGGTGCACTGTTGTAGAGGGCTTTATTTGTTAGGGTCATGATTTCAAATGTTATTCTGGAGGCTATGAGAAGCCAGTAGAGTTACTGACAGAGAGGTGCTGCAGACACTGACCATTGAGTATGGTAGATGAGTCTAGCGGAGGCATTCAATATGGATTGACGTGGAGACAGACAGGTGATGGGGAGGCCAGCAAGGAGCGAGTTGCAGTAGTGAAGGCGAGATATGATGAGAGAGTGAATTAGAATTTTAGCTGTGTCTTTTGGAGATTTTTTGGGGGTGAAAATTACAATATTTTGTGATTGATTATATGTGAGGAATGAAAGAAAGAGTTGAATATTAATGATAAGTAGTAGCTTGGCAAGATTGAGGGCATTGTTATAGGATAGAACAAACTTATAGTGAAAGAAGTGCAAGATTTCCTCAATAATCATTCAGCAGCATGAGAGCACCTTTGGATATAGTGTGCCATGGTTGCAGTGGAGAGCGATGGCATCTGCCTCAGATATATATATATATATATATATATATATATACTTATATTTATTTTTTACCATGCTTCAGCCCTCCCCATATTTCTCCTGCACCACCCCAGCTCTCTCTGCATCACACAAGCCCTCCCCTGTACATCCCCTAGTCTTCCATGCACCTTCCAGCCCTTCCTTCATCTCCCAGCACTTACCTGTGCATTCTATAACCCTCACTGCACCCCTTCAACACTCCAGTGTAAGTTGCTCAAATTTTATAACCTCTCCATGTTGGAAAGTATCCTGTTAACCTGGTTACATAAGGTAAGCCATGAACCTGGAGAATGTTCATTTTTATGGCCATTGTTTATGTCTTGTAACCAGAGATGACCAAAGAAGGAAGGGGGTTGAGTATAGTGAGTGGATCTAATACCATAGGTACCATATAAGTTGTGGGCATGTGCTAAGCCCTCTATCTCATCTTCAGTGTACCATCAAACATTGTAGTAAAGTACACAGATAAACATACACAAACAAAGCATCACAAAGCACATAGGCTCAGTTGCTAAAACATAGGATGCCTTTCTGCTAATTTAATAGATCCTGTTTCTAATTGTAATATATTTATGTGTATAATGTAATGATGTATTTGTAGTATAATTTAATAGTGAATTGTAGAAAGTAAAATGTATGAACTCTGTCTTTACACCTAGAATCTAAGGGGTTGCAATAGAATAATTATTATTATTATCATAAGTAATATTATTATCAATAATATCATAAATTCATTGAAAAATATATATTTATAGCAATCAGGAATCCTTCCTGAATGAACCAATGTTTGGAGTGATTTCAAGAAAGTACTCTATGGCTCATTAAGTTAGCAATTCCCTTCAAATTGGACTTTTTATACAACTTCAGAAATACATACAAATACATTTTTAAAAAATATTGTTGCCGAAATATATGTTTTGCAGTATTTTTGCTATTTGCTACACAGCATATTATTATGCAGGTAAGATATCTTATAGCATTTGCATAGTAATGTATTATCAACTTGAAACTGAATAGTATTTGATCAAAATATATGATGCTGCATAAATTGAATATTAACAAGTTAAATGAATGTTTGCCAGAGGGACATTATCCTTTTAGAGATTTAGACTAGATCATGGTTATATTAATAATGTGAAATATAAGTCAAATTAAGAATTTGTGGCATTTCTTCAGCTTGACAAATACTCATTTAGTGGAATAAAAAAACATGCAATGCATGGTATTGTGCAGTAAATCTTTCATAACTCCCCCCCCCCCCCCAGCCTCTCTGTTATCTGTTCCAGCTTTTTTTTCTCAATCAATGATAGGTGTAAATGTTTAGACTGAAAAGACAAAACATATTCCTTGTGAAACGCGTAAGTGCAAATGGATGGTTCCATCACCAGCATAAAATCCTGTTTTGGGGCTTGTAATAATATTTAAAAAAAAGTGCTTGTAAGTTTCGAAAGTGGACTTTATCTTAAGTACAAAAAATGTTTCAAATCTTTTACAATTACTGTGGAAATTGATGTCATGTTATTTCAACATATCAGTCTTTAATAAATCCTTGGGAAAGAACTTAACCAAGTGACAGGCTAAAAAAACCTGCACACTTTATCCATAGCACTAGAAGGCAGAGAACTCTGGAGAGACCAATACTGGAAGGCAGAGAATGATAAAGAGACCCATGAGATCTACAGAGAAACATCCTCCTGTAACTATACTTCCCATTGCTGTGTTAGATCTTGAAATGTCTCATACTTGATATCAAAGAAAGAAGACTGATTATATTTTTTCTATACACTTTGTGTTTTCCTTTTTTATATAAAGTATTCATTAGTATTGAATAAATACAGCCTAAATTAATTGGATATCAAGGATGAACATGTTGTTTATGTGTACCATGTATAGCTTGAATTACATGTTTACTGTTTTGTATTGTTTTATTAAAATGAATGTATGGTCTATTTTTTTTTTTTTTTGACCAAAAGATTTTTATTAGGAAATGGTAGATTGCATTACAATGTGCATTGAAATAAATCACATTTGTTCCAGAAACATTTTATATAGAGTATGTATTATAGAGTATATATTACAATGTGACCTTTATCAGAAAGAGATTTCCAAACATTTTATATATACCGGCTGACCAAACCGGCGAGAAGACATTATCGCCTCATGGAATTCCTTCACTAGACCCTAGTTTTCAATTTTATATTATTAATACAATGTAACATTGTGAAATGTAAGAGTTATTGGCGGGGAAACAAAATAAAATTATATGAGGAAACATAGGGAAAACCTTTTCACTTTTTTAGGTAAGTTAACATTTTCAAGGTGCAGTTCTTCTGAATTGTGTCCGCCCTCTCAGAGAGTCCCCTTCAGACTCCTGAGGATAACCTCTTGTCTCTTATATCTAAGTTTCTGGGTGTGCGAATAAGCATAATAGTAAATCGCACTCTACACTACAGATATGCTATCCGTCCTGGCAATCCAGGGTGACCATACCTCCATACATTTTGGGATAGAGTCTTCTATTACATGGGTCAATATTTTATTAATAAGAACGACATTTATTATATTTACTAGCGACTTGCCTGTCAAAAAAGGACGGTCAATAAAAGAAAGTGTTGAAATGCTGTTTGTCACACAATGTGAGTGTACTGTGTGCCTCAACTATATAGACCCCTCTAACACACTAATGAACGCATGTTATAACACTATAAGTGCCATGAGGGTCATCAAGGACCCTCATGACCCAAAGTGTAAGCACTACACCATTTTAAACCGGTCACTTATGGGGGTCTATCCAGACCCTAACAAGCCTCTATTTAACTCCATCAGTCCCATAAGGGTATATTATGACGATTATGGGCCTGTTACAAACCAACATTAACCACATAAGTGCCATGACGGTCCTCAAGGACCATCATGACACTAAGTATAAACACTACACTGCACTATACCCCCCAATAAAACATTAAATATCAACTAAACACCCTCTACACTAACCAATTAACACCTACACTACCTACCTACCTACCCCCTACCCCCCCCCCACCACTGTAAATACATAAATCAAAAAATCTAAAGTCATAAAAAATCTACATTACATAAAATAAAATAAACTAAATTCACCAAAAATAAAAAATGTACATTACAGAAAAAAAAAAACCTAAGTCCCAAAAATAAAAAAATTAACATTAGAAAAAATAAAAAAAGACATTACAACGCCCCCCCCACTACAGAAAAAAAAATTACACACCTGAAAAGGAAATACATATAATACATACAATACAATACAATTTAATACAATACAATACATACAATATAATGCAATACAATACAATTAAATACAATACAATACAATTAAATACAATACAATACACGCCTATCTAATATACATCCCCCAATCTAATATACAATACTATCTATCTAATATACATCCCCCTATCTAATATACAATACTATCTATCTAATATACATCCCCCTATCTAATATACAATAAATACTATCTATGTACTATACATCCCCTATCTATCTAATATACAATACTTGCTATCTCTATATAGCAACCCTAATTCTAAGCTAAAATAAAATAATTAACTTACCTATGAGATTTTTCTTCAGATCACCAACCTAGGGTAAAAAGATTAAAAAAATTAGTACAACACGTTTACATAAAATAAATAAACATTATAAACATTCTACATATTCTACTCACCTTTCCAGCATGTCACGTCCTCCATCTTTGCTTCTCTGGCGCAGCCCCTGTTAAAAAAAAACATTACATTAGTTCACATACATAAACATAAAACCAAGTAAAATCAACACAATCTACATTGTACTTACCTCCCCGCGATGTCTCCGGCCTGCTCATCTTCTGCCCCGGAAGCATCCGCGCTCTTTAAAAAAATAAAATAAAAAAAACAACACACATCCGCCCTGGCAGATGTCCCCGACGCTAATGAGCTTCCTACGGAGTGTTCCAGAATAAAATTGGCAATGGCGGCTTCTGATTGGCTGAAAACGCTGTCTATCAAATTCAGCCAATGAAAAGACGCCAATTGTGAACCAATGAGAAAGGGATACACCCCAAAATCCCATGCTGATTGGATAATGCACCTGTCAATCTTTATTTGAACCAATCCAAAGGCTTTATTGCCATCAGCAAATCACAAGGGGATACACCCCCACGCGGTGATTAGCTGAAGACATCTGCGCCTTCCCATTGGCTGTAATACTGATTGACATTGACAATAGCCAATGAGAAGGCGCAAATGCCTTCACCAATCAGTACGTGGGGGTGTATTCCATTGTGATTGGCTATTGTCAGTGCAACCAATCAGAATGCACAGATGCCTCCAGCCAAACACCCTGTGGGGGTGTGTTCCATTGTGATTGGCTGAAGACATCTGCGCCTTGTGATTGGTTTAAATAAAGATTGAAAGGTGCATTATCCAATCAGAGTGGGATTTTAGGGTGTATCCCTTTCTGATTGGCTCACACATTGGCGCCTCCTGATTGGGTGAATTTGATAGACAGCGTTTCCAACCAATCAGAAGGCGCCATTCCCTATTTTCTTTCAGAAAAGTCTCCGGGAGCCTCATTAGCGTCGGGGATGTCCGTGAGTGCGGATGTGTGTTCTCTTTTTTTTTTTTTTAGAGCGCGGTTCCAGGGCGGGTCAGAAGAGGAGGAGGACGGAGACATCGCGGGGAGGTAAGTACAATGTAGATTATGTTTATTTTATTTTGCTTTTATATTTATGTATGTGTATTAATGTTATGTTTTTTTTAACAGGTGCAGCGCCGGAGAAGAGTAAAAGAATAAGGACGGGACATGCTGGAACGGTGAGTAGAATATTTAGAATGTTCTGAATGTATATTTATTTACTGTAAATGTGTTGCACAATTTTTTTTTTCCCTAGGTGGCTGATCTGAATGGACATCTGCAAAGGTAAGTGGTCTTAATTATTTTATTTTAGCTTAGAATTTGATTATTTTATATATAGATAGCATTTATTGTATGTTAGCTAGGGGTATGTGTTTTATATAGATAGCATAGCAAGTATTCTATATTAGATTGTGGTATTTATTTGGATAGATTGGGGGATGTATATTAGATAGATAGGATGTATATTAGATAGATAGTATTTATTGTATATTACATAGATTGTGCGATGTATATTATATAGATAGGATTATATTAGATTATGGTATTTAATTAGATAGTTTGGGGGATGTCTATTAGATAGATAGGATGTATTGTATATTAGATAGGTGTGTATTGTATTGTATTTAATTGTATTGTATTATATTGTATGTATTGTATTGTATGTATTATATGTATTTCCTTTTCAGGTGTGTAATTTTTTTTCTGTAGTGGGGGGGTTGTAATGTGTTTTTTTATTTTTTGTAATGTTCCTTTTTTTATTTTTTGTGACTTCGATTTTTTTAGTTTCTGTAATGTAGATTTTGTATTTTTTGTGACTTAGGTTTTTTATTTTATGCAATGTAGATTTTTTATTTTTTGTGACTTTAGGCTTTTTTATTTTCTGTAATTAGAGTGGTGGGGGGTTATTGGGGGGTGGGTAGGTAGTGTGGGTAGGTAGTGTAGTTGTTAATAGGTTGGTGTGGAGGCTGTTTAGTTGATATTTAATGTTTTATTGGGGGGGTATAGTGCAGTGTAGTGTTTATACTTACGTCATGGCACTTATGTGGTTAATGTTGGATTGTAACAGGACCATAATGGTCTTAATATACCCTTATGGGATTAATGGGGTTAAATAGAGGCTTATGAGGGTCTGTATGGACCCCCATGAGTGACAGGGTTAATTAATGGTTTATGGTGCTCTGTATTGACCCCCATGAGTGAGAGGGTTAATTAAGGGCTTATGGGGGGCTGTATTGACCCTCCTGAGTGATGGGGTTAATTAGGTGCTTATGGGGGTCTGTATTGATCCCCATGAGTGACAGGGTTAATGAAGGGCTTATGGGGGTCTATATTGACCCCCATGAGTGACAGGGTTAATTAGGGTTTTATGGGGGTCTGTATTTACCCCCATGAGTGAGGGGGTTAATTAAGTGCTTATGGGGGTCTGTATTGACCCTCATGAGTGACAGGGTTAATGAAGGGCTTATGGGGGTTGTGGTGTATCACCAAATTAATATATATATATATTACACAAGGTTCGTCTACATTAAAAGGTATTTATTAAAAGGCAACAACACAATACTATAAATGTATCACAAACACACAGCCCAGACCCACGGAGCAACAACCCTTTTTAAATCTATCTATCTATATAGTAATCCCCTTCCCCAAACGCTTGATCTTACCCACGGTTAGGCCATCACCATTCATCACCACCATCACCCTCACCATCAAGGAAGAAACAGGAAGCAACAGCAGTTTCCTGCCTGGATATACCCTTAGTTGCATCACTTCCTCCAGCAATTGTGGGAGGGAAGCAAAGACTCCCAGCCCTCCCACCTAGACCTGTTTAAGGAGGTCCTGAATTACCATGCAAGGAAGACAAGTTACCACAGGGGTCTGTATTGACTACCATAAGTGACAGGGTTAATGAAGGGCTTATGGGGGTCTATATTGACCCCCATGAATGACAGGGTTAATTAGGGGTTTATAGGGGTCTGTATTGTCCCCCATGAGTGACAGGGTTAATGAAGGCCTTATGTGGGTCTATATTGACCCCCATGAGTGAGGGGGTTAATGAAGTGCTTATGGGGGCCTGTATTGACCGCCATGAGTGCCAGGGTTAATGAAGGGCTTATGGGGGTCTATATTGACCCCCATGAGTGAGGGGGTTAATTAAGTGCGTATGGGGGTCTGTATTGACCCCCATGAGTGACAGGGTTAATTAAGGGCTTATGGGGGTCTGTATTGACCCCCATGAGTGACAGGGTTAATGAAGGGCTTAAGGGGGTCCATATTGACCCCCATGAATGACAGGGTTAATTAGGGGTTTATGGGGGTCTGTATTGACCACAATGAGTGACAGGGTTAATGAATGGCTTATGGGGGTCTATATTGATTCCCATGAGTGACAGGTTTAACGAAGTGCTTACGGGGGCCTGTATTGACCCCCATGAGTGACAGGGTTAATGAAGGGCTTATGGGGGTCTGTATTGACCCCCATGAGTGACAGGGTTAATTAAGGGCTTATGGGGGTCTATATTGACCCCCATGAGTGACAGGGTTAATTAGGGGTTTATGGGGGTCTGTAATGGTTGATGGGGCTCTGTATAGAGCTCCATGCGTGACAGTGTATATATATTTTTTAATAACGGGTCCTTTAGGGACCTTTACGGTCCTTTAAGGACCCGTAACGTGGGAATTTTGAATTTTCATTGCAGCGGGGTTCCCCGATTGCGTGCGATCGGGACCCCCACTGCGATGGTTAATGTGGGGTTAATGCAGGTCTCCGAGATTATCTCGGATCCCATGGGGTTAATGCGGGTTTCTGAGCTTATCTCGGATCCCTTCTTGGGTAAGTTGTACGTGGCGGGCTTTGTGCCTCGTTTTAGTTTTTTTTTCGGCTGCCATTTTTTCTCTCGCTTATGGGATTTTCGTGTGTGTGAACTCGGGAATTTGGACTTAAATGGAGGTGTAACTTCACTTTCAGAGGTCCTGGATGCCCCCCCCCCCCCCCTTGCTATGGGTAAGCTTTTTATGTATATTTTGTGAGTATTTGGTGTTTTTTAACTGTTTTTAGGTGCGTTCCGTTTGGCCGTTATGGTCGTATTTCGCGAGGGATGCAGTTCTTGCGAGCTCGCAACGCGTGACGACGATTCGTAGTTTGACAACTATTATATGTGATGACCGCTTGTAAACTAAGCGTTGAAGATCTCCAGTGCCTAGCAATGTGACTTTCTTCTTGCTAACAATAAAATTTGTAGCAGTTAATTGTGGTGGGGAGATATGTGCGGGCTGGGAGACCCAAGAGGCTCACGCCAATATTTGCGTCGATTTGAGAGCCCAAAATTGCAGAGGCCAATGAAAAGACCTTATTCCCATAAATTCCTAACTGTAGGGATGTTTTAAGGTTCATCATTTTAAATGTTCTTTTTATTTACGATTACTTAAAGAGACAGATTAATTAAAAAGACAGGAACCCGGTTTGTCACTTTTCATTGTTCAGTATATAAAAAAACAAGGAGGATGTCTTCTGTTTAAAAGGGTGGTAGCACTTGTTATCATCAATTATACAGCCCCATTAAATTCCTCCAACGTGTAAAACCATAGCCCGTAACGGAGGCCGCAAGACTTACGGCTAATAAATTGGCCTCTTAAAGCTACCCGCAAACAGGTAAAATCCCTATCGAAATCTTAACTCCGTTGCCGCAAAACCTTTTAAATTGCTACGAGTTCCCAAAGACACCCTGGCGTTCAAGACCATAACCCGCAAATGGAGGCAAAAATATTTACAGACGATTTCTCAACACTGTTTAAGACAATATAAACACACCAGTGGACTTTAAAATATGGGGAAACATGGAAAAGCATTACAATTATTATCACAATAATCCCCCAATAAAAAATAGGCATTTAAAAAATGTTTTATTTCATTACATGTTGGAATGGTCTTGCATATGTCAATATGAAAAGCCATGCTGCAACATGCATAAAGCAATTAAAGACACACTACCTGATCATATTGCAACACAAAAACATGAAACTGATATGATTTTAACCCTTTCTCACTGCCACAGGCACTAATGTGGACCCTGGGATATATATATCCACTGAGGAAGCCTTTGGACGAAACGCGTTTAATATTTTTTATGTTTTTAGATCATTGATTTTATTCATTTTAATGTGCCTATCCCTATTGGCCATATATGGCATGTATTGAGGGTTATATGGTGCAATAAACACATGATAAACACACTATTGTTTGTATTAGTGTGTTTCAATTGTCTCCTATAGTAGACATAAGGAGTTGGAATCACATTTTATTCTGTAGACACTATATAATAGTGTACCAAATAGCATTGGTGATCCAACTGTACCTGCTATAAAACCATCTGGATCGTATCCTGAGCTACGGATGGAGATCTGGTCATTGGGTACTTCCAGAGCTATCCTGTTTAAACCATACAGATACCTCATAACCTTGGGGTCACCACATGTGAGTGAAACAATATATGACGTGATTATACACTCATGTTGCACTAGGAGGTTGCGCGCTGTCTTTCCCCTACCCCTCTTTTATATATATATATGTTTGCATATACATCTCGCTCATCAACATCTACATTGGTAAAACAAATAGTGACCAAATTAAACTGCCACATCACATATATCAAGTACAAGGGGGACATTTTATTATCTGTTGCCCAGTCCTTCACTCTGTGATCCTATGGACTGCAGCACATTTAGCTAGGTCTCTACCTGTACTGTTCCACAAGGTTTGAATGCCAAAGATACTGGAGTGCACATACAGTTCCTTGTCTAGTGGACTGGGATTTGTCTGACCTCTCTGCTATCACCTGCTCACCTACAGTGGCCCTACATGGTATAGCTCACAGCTTCATTCAGGTACACAAGCCCCTTCACCACCACTACTTAGCAATCCACAAGATGACCAGGGAAACATACACCACGCTAATGTAAATTGATGAATAGCAAAACATAATGGGAGGTCACCAAATGGGAATGGCTATACATGGCCAGCAGCAATGGCGTGGGACTCTCCAGGATGGGCATAGCGGAGATGGGCATAGCGGAGATGGAGGTGAGTTGGCTGTTGGACAAGACTGTGCATTAATATCATGGGTGTGGTGCGGGCGGATCCTGGGAAAGCAAGAAGCTTGTGGGAAAAAGGGGATACCTACAGGGGGTAAAGTCATAGTCTAGAATAAGCATGATGCATAGCACCTACCAGGGTCACATATGGTCACTACACCACTGCAACTGAATCTGAGGGGAAAAAAAGGATCATCAAAATCACTCCATTTGGGAAGGAAAAATAGCCATGCAATTTATAATCTTAATGGAGCATATTGAAAGGTATTTGGGAGTACTAGTGGACAACCACCTAGGTAGCAGTGCTCAATACCAAGCAGCAATATTAGCATGTATTAAGATGGGTATAGATGCAAGGGAAGCTAATATAATTCTGTCACTATACAAATCTCTAGTACGCCCTCATTTGGAATATGGAGTACAATTTTGGGCACCACTTCATAAAAAGGACATTTTAGAGCTGGAAAAACTACAGAAAAGGGCAGCAAAAGTAATATGGGGAATGGAGGGGCTAAGTTATGAAGAAAGACTAAGCGAATTAAACGTATTTTCGCTAGAAAAAAGGCGTCTACGAGGGGATATGATTACCTTATTTAAATACATCCAGGGTCAATATAAGGGTTTGTCAAGTGAACTTTTTATAGCAAGAGATTTTCAACTGACAAGCGGACATCCCTTGAGGTTAGAGGAAAAAAGGTTTCACCTTAAACAAATAAAATGGTTCTTCACAGTTAGGGTTGTTAAACTGTGGAATTCTCTACCAAAGGAGGTGGCGACAGCGAATTCGATAGATAACTTCAAAAAGGGGTTAGATATATTTTTGAATAAAGAGGGCATTCAAGGTTATCCTAGATAACTAGCAAAGGAATATTGATCCAGGGAGAAATTTGATCGCCAGTTTCTGGGGTCAGGAAGGAATTTTGCTTTTTTTTCCCTTATGAGACAATTGGCAAAGTTTCAATGTTTTTTTTTTCTGTTTGCCTTCCTCTGGATCAATTAACAATTAATACCAAATAGTCCACATATTAAAAAGATCAAGAGAGAACTAAAAAGGTTGAACTTGATGGACTAGCAGTCTTTATTCAACCTCAAATACTATACCCCATTTAATTGAAGACACCATTAAGGTGCATAGCACTTAGAATTTGTCTAGATCTGCTCAATGAAACAGATGATTCAACATCTGGACTGTGTAATCTAATGCAGTTTCACAGTGTGGTGAAGAAAGTAAAAATCTGAAAAAAAGTGGTCAACTAAAAAAAGGCAGAGGAGGATAAAAATAAATAATCAACATGCATGTACAGTACAGTGCTAAATACTGTAACTGCAACAATATACCAACTCACCTGATTCCCATCTGCAAGCATTGCTAACTATTAGCTATGTCTCAGGATAATCAGCAATATGGGAAATTGCCCATTAATACAGAAAGGACACAAAGGTCAGCAGCCACGTTCAATGTTACTTACATCAGACCCAAGAATCTGTTCTCAGACTGATATTGACTTCAGGATCACATGCTTCACTAGTGCATATATCAATGCTGGCTGTCATTAACATGCCATTGTGAGACCTTGCAAGTCCACCGCCATAGCGGTATTAGTCTACATTTTAGCTAACAACAATCATGTCTTAGATTTTTGGCTATATGATAGCTGTAAGATTGTGGGAGCTACATGTTAAAGGGGGGGCTGTCATTGAAGGAATGTGTACCTGAGAGGCACTGTGAAAACCTTACACATCATACATTTCCTTCACAATGCTTGCAGATGCAGAAGATGCCTTCATGGACCATCTATTGGTTGATTACTGTTGTTGTGTCCAGGAGTGATTTGTCAGCTTCATGGATTTAATGATGCCTCCATATATCCGTTTTGTTAATTCCATAGAGCTGACATGTCAGTGTCCTTGTTGGGCATCATGTACATGTGTACTGTTTATGATGTACATGTGGTGGCATGTTGGTGTATGTGATATTCACCTGACATGTAGGCTGCATCCTGCTGGGATACCAAGCCTGAAGCTCCAGCAGTGGGCACCTGTTTCAGAAGGTCCTTGGTGACCCTCTCCCACTCATTATAGGTCACAGTCTCGTTATTGTCCTTTGTGGCCATCATCCTCCTCACCTTGGCCCTGATGTCGTCAAACTGGTGCTTGACAGACCTCACATCTCTTGGCGCTGTGACTACTGCTGTCACCTCAGCCGCTATCTCCTTCCAAGCCTGAGCACTAGGCCCTGGCCTCACTTCCCTCCCACCATGCAAGAATCATGGGGCGGCCACGGATAGCACCAAGGAGAACGACATTCTGCTTTCCCTTAGCCTCTTGCCCTCCTGACTGAGGACGGGGATCCTTACCTCCCTGAACTGTCCCTGAGGCCTGTCTCTTCCCCGAACTACCACCTCCCCCAGAGATCACTCAGGCCCCTTCCCCTCTGTCCCTCTCCTAAGGCGTTCCTGGTTCTCGAGGCCACCCTGCCACTACCCACCTCCTCCTCTATACTCCCATCCTCTACACTTCCCTCCTCCTCAACCTCTTCCTCCTCTCCTCCACTACTCCTAACCTCCTCCTTCTCTCCACCATTACTTCCCAAGGGCCCCCTCTCACTTCTCTCTCTCCTCCTTGCCTCTTCTCTTCTCCTCCTCCCCACCTCTCCCCTCCTTTCTCCTGCCTCCATAATAATCCCCAAAATAAAATAAGGATAAATCAATCAACGTTTAGCTGTATAGGTATGATCAGAATTTTTTTGTGTGTGTATTATGTGTAATTAACTGTTGATGGAGTGTGGGGGATAGGATAGGGTGTGTGTGTATAGAGTGACCTCTATGTGTGTTGTTTAAATTATGTGTATTGCAATTCAGTGTATTCTGTAAATATGTGTAATCAAGGATTAAGTGTAAAATAGTAAATTGTATAAAATAAATGAACTAAATTGCAAATTACTTCTCTCAAAAGAATCCTACTCGCTCTGTATCTCGAACCAACCACCAACTCCGGGACCTGCATGCTACTTAGCCAGAAAATACAACACAGTCAAAGCATGGGCGGGTGGAATGCATATTTATAATCTCCCTCTGTCAATCATATTCGGCTAGACCAGCCCTTTAACAGCTTGCGTGCGTGTAAAGGGTTTATTGACTTGTGTCTATGGCCTGTAGCTCGTGCCGTGGTTGAATGTAATAGCTATGTAATGCAGAAGAATTTCGAGCCTGCAGGCTTTGCAGGTGTGCCATTGCTGCTATGGGGCTTGGAATTTTATGGGGCTGTAAGTTTCTAGGTGTTTTAAAATAAATCTGCTTTAGGGATTATTAGTATTTTTGGGTAATTATAGCCAGTAGTGTCTCTGTGTGAGTGATTACCGTTCATTAGAATTAAAATTTAAAATTTTACACATTTTCTAGATAATAAGCTCAGTATATATGAAAACATATTTCTACATGATACTATTTCATTATTTTGTTACATAAGTAATAACTGCAGTTTTTTTTAACAAAACTATATTTTGTCCCAATGTAGAATCCAATGTTGCCATACTACTATATGTTTCTAGTGTTTATTTTTTAATCTGCAGCACAGGTATTCCATATCAGAGACCTAATGTTGTTTTTTTAGCATTGCTACAGTCTAACTTATTACTCCAAGCCCACATTTAATAATTTGCTCTTCTTGCTGCACAATCAATGTGAACTGTTAATTGTCTTGCATGTCTATTAACTATTGTATCTATGAAGAGTAGTGAAGAAAATAGAGGGTGTTGTTGAAACTGTTTCCAGGATTTGTGATTGTTTTGACATTCCCACCAAAGATGATAGAAGGTGAATACTGATCCACATCCATTCTAACAGGTTTGTGACTCTCTTAAACCCATTCTCTGTAAAGCAACTGGTGTTTGCTACCATCTTAGCATCACTTCTATAAATCACAAGGTGAGTGCCTATGTTATGTATCTGTACACATAGACTCAACATGTGTCACAATATTATGACCTTTTTGTATTGTTAATCATGAATGCATAGTTCTATCATGAGCTAGGGATGCTTATATAAAAAGAATGACCTTAAAGTTCCACCAAAAGTTTTTTTTAAACCATCAATAAGTCCTTGTCAATCAAATCTACAAAGTGTAGTCTTCTTTTTCTTTTTCAATTTCCATTCTCTATATACAACATTATTTAATTTATTTGGTAATTTGTTAAATTAACTTTAATTTACAACTGTTCCAAATTCACACAAAAAAGTATTCAAAACAGAATGTTTTTTTGTTCTTTTCTTTTTAATAGTTTTTCGTTTCCGATTTTGAGGTTTTCTACCACCCCAAATAAAGCTTATAATTACATGTAAAGCATTTTCATCCTTTTGTGGCGCTTGTACTGATAAATATCTGAAGAAATACGACATTATTGAAATTAATCTTTATAACAACTATTCTGTCAATTCAATAAATGTTATAACTTACCCAGTCTTCTAAATATTTCCTCATGTTTGTCCACAAAGTTGAATAATTAGCATTATATATTTTCTCAAATGAGTCTGTGATAAATACTGCTAATTATTTTATTTTTTTCATTTGCTTTCTTGCATGAGATATTATCTTGAATGTATCTTCATTATTTAAAAACTGTGAAATGCAAAAGATCTCTGACTTTTTATTGTTAGTTTTGAACCCATAAAGTCTGCTAAAAGACTTAAGCTTTTTTTAAATTTGGTGGTAAACTTAGTGGTAATGAAATATCATCAGCATAAAGATGGATTTTATACTCTTTCTCTTGTATTTGTATTCTCTTAGTTTATTCTCATTCAACTTCAGTAGCCTTTTAAAAAATTGGGATAATGAGCGTCTCTGCCTAGTGCTACTTTTGATTTCACCAGGGGCGGCTGGTGCATAGGGGCAAATGTGCAACGGTCCCCCCAAAATTATCAATCACTTTAATATTGTATTTTAAATTTATATAGAGAATACAATTTAATTATATCTGTATATGAGCTTTCGTGTCTTATTTCATATGATTTTGTTAAAAATATTCATCTATCACTGTAAATTAATCCTTTGTGTGCCTTCCCCCTTGCCTGGTGACTTTCCCTAGTGCTGCACTGCTGATATAGATCATAGTACAGTGAGAATTTTAAAAGAGACAATTGTAATGCTGTCTTTCCCATCCTGGCTGTGCCTACTTTCACTGTTTTATGATTTGTAGTAGTTTTCCTGTCTGTCAGTTGCAGTATCACCCAATCAGTGCTGCAGCTGTCAGGTTGCTAGGGACATCCCCTCTGACCATTCCCTCTGAACACCCCCAGCCTATAGAGCCTCAAGGTTATGGTTTGAAATCAAAAAGGCTTTAAAAGCCCATGATTTCAAACCCTTCCCACTCTGTTCCTGCTTTTTCCCCTGACTGGTCCTCCCTGGCTGGACCCTGATCTACCCAACCTCATTAACTAAGTAAGTTTGCCCAACACTACACTACACAAGTCCCCATTAGTCATAATAAACTCTGGGCCTCCACTATACCTAGCCACCACTAACTATATATCCAGGCCAGACACCTACTAGGGATACTGCAATCCCCTGTAGGCCCTGCTATCCACCTAACAAGGCCCAAGCACCCACACACCGACCTACCTATCCACCTACCCAGGCCTGCAGTAAATGGGGACCCCCCCAAGCAGCCACCCACCCACCTAACCACCTACCCCCATGCAGGCCCAGGGGGCCTGGGAACTCTTAACATGCAGACCCGCAAGGCCTGGGGAGCCCCCCAAGCAGGCCTTGGAACCCCCCAAGAAGGCCAGTGGGGCTTGGGAACCCCCCCAAGAAGTCCTGCCGGGCCTGGGGACCCACCCGCCTAGCCAGGTCCTAGGAATCACGCCAGGTAGGCCCCCGGGGCCTGGGGAACCCCCCAAGCAGGTCTGCAGCCTTCCCAATTTAGGCATATTTATATATATATATATATATATATATATATATATATATATATATATATATATATAGTCCCGCTTGGTATTTTAAGGTTTTTAAGGTCTGGTCGGGGCCTATATAGTCCTTCTTTGTGTAATGTGGGTTTTTGCCGTCTGGTTGGGCCCTATATTATCCCACTTGACACAATAGTTTTTTTTTGTTTTTTTTAGGTACGGTTGGGGCCTATCTGGTCCTGCTTGGTTTTGTATGTGTTTTTAAGTATGGTTGGGGTCTTGCACTCTCTGATATGTTTGCTCGGTTTATATCACACCCAGGTCCAAACACTCTGCGGCTGCAGACTTTTTTGGACTTGTTGGGCAACTACTGCACTTGAAGACACCCCGAGAAGGAAAGCCAACTGTTGGGGAATGTCATTGCATTCATTGTTCTGTCAATGTGTATAGATGCAAGCACTGGTGTGCCTATTTGTGTAATATGCTGTAGTCTTATCAGTGTTTCAATCTAAATTTCATACTAATGAGTTAAACATATTGTTATTTTGCTTTATGACATTGCTGCAGTGCTGATCATGGATGAGTTTATTGCAAAACTTGTATGTATTATTGTTAATTTTAACAAGGTGACACCTTTGTACTTGGCTAATGTGGTTTATGTATTTATTATTTTGAGAAATGCAAAATTTCTAAGAACTTGACTGTGCATGATGTACATATGCTTACAGTTTGCTTTTCACAAATAACAAAAAGAGTTTAAAAAGGTACTACATCTACGTATTTGGTGAGCAATTTTTGGGAAAATGGGACTTAAAAATTGGAAAGCAGGAATGGAATATAAGTGTTGAATGAAGTAGAACATTTTGGTACTGCCACAAAATAAAGTTGCATAAAGTTTATCACACATAGTTTAAACAAGCTAAAACATTTATACATTTCGTAGTTGGGTATCTTAGATTGAAGGCAAAGTACTTTATTACATATTTAAAATGTTTATGCTGTGATCCATTCTTCATATTATTAGCAAAAATGAATACTCTTGACTCGCTACTCCTGAAGCCTTTCTGCACCCTAAAATATGGAGAGAAGCTGGAAGTAAAATGGTTAGGACCTCACAAGCCAGAGATAAATCTTCAGCAACAAGCAAGAGATTGAGGCAAAGAATATGTCTGTAAATTTAATACCGACTGGTACAAAAAGAAGAACTAGCTTTGTGGAAAGCATTGCCCGGAAATACTTATTTTGTTTTCCGTGCATGTTGTTTGGTGGAGAAGTTGCTTGGACCAAAAATGGAGTGACTGACGTCAAACACTTAGCAGAGAAAATTAAGAAACATGAAGCTTGCAAATCCCACTTGGATAACAGGCACAGGTTTCAGAATTTTGGACGTGTGAACATTGCTGTTCAACTGAATGAAGGATACCGATCCACTATTCAAAAACACAATGAAGAAGTGGATAAGAACCGGTACATCCTTTCCAAGTTAATTGATTGTGTTCGCTTTTGTGGTGCTTTTGAATTGGGATTAAGAGGACATGACAAAAGGGAAACATCTCAAAACCCTTGTGGATTTGGTTGCCAGTATTGATACTGCAATGGAACAGCATTTGAAAACTACAACTGTTTTCAAAGGCACCTCCAAAACCGTACAGAATGAGCTACTGGGCTGCATTTTGGAAGTTATCAAGGAAGTTATTCTCCAGCAGCTTAAGGAAGCTTTAGGCAATACAAGCGTATGATACGACTGATATTCCCACAAAGACACAGTCAGTTTTAGTATATCGATACATTGATGACAAGCAAAGAGTTGTTGAAAGATTTTATGGCTACACGGAACTGAAAGAGACTGATGCAGAATCGATTGCCACTGTTGTAGTTACGATAGTGCCAGTGTGGAGAACTTAAAGGAGTTAAAAAATAAATACATACGTGTACCCTAACGCACACTGCATTCATTGTTATGCTCACCAACATAATCTAATAATGGAACAAGCAGTTTCAAAGATTGCAAGAGTTAGAATCTTGTTTTGCAACCTATCCGGATTACCGTCTTTTTTTCACGATTTCCATAAAGGACTGCAGTTCTGGATGAGGTCGTTGGTAGAAGACTTCCAAGAGGTGCACCAACATGTTGGAACTTCAACAATAGGACAATGAATGCCATCTACGAGCACAGAGATAATCTAATTGAGTGTTTCCAGAAAATTGAAATGTCGGATAACTTTGATTCAGGGTCTATACTGGAAGCCAGTGACTTAATTCGAATGCTAGAAGAAAGGGAGTTCCTTTACTTCCTTCAATTATGTCGTCAAATAATGCCACCTGTTGATGTGCTCTACAGTCAACTTCAAAAATGGGACACATATACTGTTTTTGTCAACAAAGTCACAGAAGAATTTGTCAGCAACATCCAGAGAATTTGTAATTCTGTAGATAGAAGCAAGTTTGCCTTGCACTAAATAAATCCCCAGATGTAGTATAGAGATCTACACCTTGAAGCAACTTTCAAAAGAGGTATGTGACATAGTGGTTGTTAATGCAAAAGAACATTTTGCATTTTCAGATCATCTAGTTATTGCCAAACTGCTTCAAGGTGCCTTGTTTATGGCCCAAAACACTTGTTTTCCCATGGAAGCTCTGGAAACCACTATGCAAGCATATCCAATGCTAAACAAGGAAAAATTGCACACTAAGCTATGGAAAGCAAGAATTTTGTCTGTCTTAATGTGCTGTTGCTTTGTACACACTTTTTATAGAAAATAATCTGCAGGATGATTTCACAGAGACAGTGAAATTATTAAGAATCCTCATTAAAACAATGACTACTGCAGAATCAGAAAGATGCCTCTGCACATTGAAGAGGATAAAAACCTTTTTAAGAAGCACCATGACCCAGGACTGGTTGAATGCATTAGCGATGCTCTCAATGGAAAAGCAACTTATTTCAAAGATTGAAGTGTTGATGTCAATAATAAAACCATTGATGAGTTTTCTCCTTTGAAAGATCGCTATGCACAATGAATACACAAATAATTGTAAGAGAAATCATACCACCAGTGTATGCATAAAGAAACTGAGTAGAAGGAGCACCACCTCACTCTCATCGAGAAAATGGAGACACTACCCAGCAGAAGAACAGTGAGCAGAAGCAGCATCACCTCATCACCTTCATCAAGAAAACAGAGAGACTTTCTAGTAACAGAAAAGCAAGACGAAACAGCACCACCTTATCATAATTAAGAAAACGGGGATACTTCCCAGTAACAGAAATGTAAGAAGAAACAGCACCACCTCGTCATCATCATCATCATCATCAAGAACACAGAGACTTTCCAGCAACAGAAAAGCAAGAAGAAACAGCACCACCATCTCATCATCATCCTCATCAATAAAACAGATACTTTCCAGCAACAATAAAGAAAGAAGAAACAGCACCACCTTATCATTATCATCAAGAACACAGACTTTCCAGCAACCGAAAAACAAGAAGAAACAGCAACACCTCATCATCATCATCATCAATAAAAGAAAGACTTTCCAGCAACAGAAAATAAATAAGAAACAGCACCACCTCATTATCATCATCGTCAAGATAACAGAGACTTTCCAGCAAAAATAAAGAAAGAAGAAACAGCATCACCTCATCATCATCAAGAAAACAGAGGCTTCCCAGCAACAATAAACAAATAAGAAACAGCACCAGCACCTCATCATCAACAATAAACAAATAAGAAACAGCACCACCACCACATCAATATCATCATCATCATCATCAAGGACACAGAGACTTTCCAGCAACAGAAAAGCAAGAAGAAACAGTACCACTTCATCATCATCGTCGTCAAAGTAACAGAGACTTTCCAGCAAAAATAAAGAATGAAGAAACAGCATCACCTCATTGTCATCAAGAACACAGAGACTATCCAGCAACAGAAAAGCAAGAGGAAACAGCATCACCACCTCATCATCATCATCAAGAAAATAGAGACTTCCCAGCAACAATAAACAAATAAGAAACAGCACCACCACCTCATCATCAACAATAAACAAATAAGAAACAGCACCACCACCTCATTAATATCATCATCATGAAGGACACAGAGACTTCCCAGCAACAAAAAATAAAGAAGAAACAGCATCACCTCATCATCATCATCAAGAAAACCGAGACTTTCCAGTGACAGAAAAGCGAGAAGAAACAACACCCCCTCATCATCATTGACATCAAGAACACAAAGGCTTTTCAGCAACAAAAAAACAAGAAGAAACAGCACCACCTCATCATCAAGAACACAGAGACTTTCCAGCAACAGAAAATAAAGAAGAAACAGCACCACCTCATCATCATCAAGAAAACAGAGACTTTGCAGCAACAATAAGCAAAGATGAAACAGCACAACATCATCATCAAGAACACAAAGACTTTCCAGCAACAGAAAAGAAAAAAGAAACAGCATCACCTCATCATCATCATCATCAAGAAAACAGACTTTCCAGCAACAGAAAACTGAGAAGAAACAGCACCACCTCATCATCATCATCATTGAGAAGACAGAGACTTCCCAGCAGCAGAAAAGCAAGAAGAAACAGCACCACCTTGTCATCATCATCAAGAACACAGAGACTTTGCAGCAACAGAAAAGAAAGTAGAACCAGTTATCATCATCATCAAGAGAAAAAGAGACTTTCCATCAACATTAAAGAAGGAAGAAACAGCACCACTGCATCCTCATCAAGAACACAGAGATTTTCCAGCAACAGAAAAGCAAGAAGAAACATCACCACCACCTCATCAATATCATCATCATCATCAAGAAAACAGAGACTTTCCAGCAACAATAAACAAAGAAGAAACAGAACCACCTTAAACTGAAAAGCAAGAACAGCACCACCACCTCCTCATCATCAACATCAAGAAATAGTGACTTTTCAGGAACAGAAAAGCAAGAAGAAACAGCACCACCTCCTCATAATCATCAAAAAAAGAAAAAGAAAAGCGAGAAGAAATGCCACCACCTCATCATCAAGAGAACAAAGAGACTTCCCAGCAAAATAAGAGTTAGCACAAAGCAGCACCACCTCATCATCATGAATGATGTCTTATTTACAGAGTAATTTGAGGAACATTAGACCGGTAAGATGACTATTTAGACAAATAAATATTAGTCTTTACTTATTTTAATCTGGGCTGCAGGGGGGAATAACCCATTTAAGATTTGCAGATATGTCTTTACACTTTAACTTAGGGAGAAGCAGGACCACCTCACCCTCATCAGGGAAAAAGGCACTTCCCAGTATAAGAAGAGTGATCAGAATCAGTACCACCTCACTCACATCAAGATAATAAGTAAGTGTAGTGTTAAGTAAAGTACGAACGGTGTGTGGTTGTGCATATTGAAGGAGATATGAAAGGTGTGTGCATGGTGAGTAGGAAGCGTTGAAGTCTTGGTGTGGTATCAAAGAAATGAAGGCACTTCCAAGGGTAAGATAAGTTAGCAGAAACTATAGTGGTAATTAAAGTATAAATCATGTATGGTTGTGCATATGGAAGGAGATATTGAAGGTGTGTGAATGGTCAGTAACAATTGTTGAAGCTTTGGCGTGGCGTTACTGTTCATATGGTTATCCATGTGCTAATTCAATGTGTTTGATTGACAGTGAGTATTGTGTTGTTGAAACAGAAGAGACATTTTATTATTTGCCAGAATCCCAAGATTCTAGAATTTTTGAACAGTATTAAAAAAAATCAATAAGTGAAGTCTATTTCAATGGGCGGGGCAAGTATAATGTCATTGGGTGGGGCATATAAAGGTCAATATGACGTCAGGGGAGAAGTTAAATGGGTGGGTCTGTGTAAGGGGAGGAGCCAAGTCTTCCTCTGCCACCCCACCAACTTGAAACTTCACCAGCCACCACTGGATCTCAGTCTTACTAGTAGGCAGTCACATTGTAATTGGTTTGGAATTGCAAATAAAAATCCACTACAAAACTTGCCTGGTTATTATTGATTAAAATTGGTAACACTTTTAGAAATATAATAGTTTTCCCTAAGATTTTTATGTCTGTCTTTCTAAGTGATAAAGGACTATAATGTTACACTTTTTGTAAATTACAAGTATTTAAGAATTCTGAAATATACCGTTCTGGAGTTAGAAAGGTTGTATGTACTTTTTCTTCATTATAAAGCTTCTAATGCTAACAGCCAACCCGCCTGGCCACTTTTCTTATACTGTAAAATCTTTTCTGTGTCCATCTCATTTGCTTTTCCACTTTCATGAGTTTGATCTTATTAATATTGGCCTGTTCTATTCTTTTTTTGTGCAAATCTGCCTTTCATCCTTTAACTGTGTATTTTAAATGTATGCATCAAGAGAAATACATTTTTCATTGACTATTGCCTTATGGTACCACCATAACTACATAAGATCTGGACCCTTGTTATCATTATCTTTCCAACAGTTTATCAACACCTCCTCAATCTCAACCACCTTGCATTTCGTTCAAACTCCATGGACAAATAATTTGAATACCTTCAAAGAATCTAACACTATAATAACAACACTATGATCTGACCATAATGATACACAAACCTGTGTTTTTGTACATGGGGTCCATGCAAAAAAAATCAAACCTAGACTGTGTGTTGTGAGCCGATGAATTGGGGAATTTGTGTTGTGTAAAATATTTTGATCTCCACACATCTATTAATGGGTATGTCTTGAACAAATTAATTTTGTTTAGACATTACCCCTTGGGTCATTGATCTGCTTAAGTATTGGTGGTCTCTGTCCCATTCTGCATGCTGTATTACATTAAAGTCACCTCAATAACCATTACCAAGTTTTTACAGCAATTGTAGGAACATCAGTAAAAAGTTGCATTGACTTATATTCAATGCATAGACATTATCCAATATAACTAAATGATCAGTCAATCTGCCCATCAAAATAATATATCTTCCATTTGGGGCTTGCACACATTTTTCCATAAGAAGTTATATCTGCCAATTTAGTAATAAAGCTATCCCTGATGATCCATCTTTTGATGAAGCAAGAAAGTTTTCAAGAAAATATTTATTTCTCATGTTTCTACTAACATTAAAATTAAAAATGAGTTTACATCATATTGTAGCTCATACATATGGCCCAACACCATACACTTTAATCACTTGGCATCAGGTGTACATACACTTAATACTAACATAGTAAACAGTACTTTATTCTGCTTTTAGGTTCACATCTTATGTTTTAAAATATATTTGAGTTTACTACCCCTTTGCCCTTTTTAAATGAAAGAAAATTTATGAAATATGTTATTTATTAACATAGTTGCCATTATTGCCATTATTGCCACCTCACTTAACTTGATAACAGCCATGAACTGAGCCAACCTAAGATTGAGAGAAGTGTGCAGATCTAATTGATAAGTTATGTGCCCTTCAATCGAAGCAGGCGTCTGACGTCATCATCCGGCGACCCCTGACATCATGTGACATCAGACGCCCGCTTCGGTTGATCCGGGAGGGGATCCAGAGAAACCTGACTTCCATTAATTTGCGGGCTGACTCTGAGGCGGTGTTACCCTTAGGATACACAGGTTTTTGAGTGTACTGTGTATATGTACAGATGCAATCATTATTTGTTATGAGCTTTTGCTAATGTTATTTTCTGACTGCTATCTAGAGGGTTACACTGATAGAACATATACAGTACAGTGCCTTGCAAAAGTATTCTGGAATTAACATGGATTGTTTGAGGATTTGCATTTAATTTACAGAACATGCCCACAACTTTGAAGATGTTATTTTTTTATTGTAAAGCAAACAACAAATAGGATAAAATAACAGAAAAAGTTAATGTGCATAACTATTCACCCTCCTAAAGTCAATACTTTGTCGAGCTACCTTTTGTGGCAATCACAGCTCCAAGTCGCTTTGCATAAGTCTCTATGAGCTTGCCACATCTTACCACTGGAATTTTTGCCCATTCCTCCTTGCAAAACTGCTCCAGCTCCTTCAAGTTGGATGGTTTGCACTTGTGAACAGCAATCTTTAAGTCTGACCACAGATTTTCTATTGGATTTCCCCTTAAACCACTCAAGTGTTGCTTTAGCAGTGTGTTTGAGGTCAATGTCCTAGCCTCAAATCACGCACACAGTGGTAAAGTTTTTGCTCAACAATATCCCCTTTATTTAGCATCATCCATCTTTCCCTCATTCCCACAGCATGATGCTGCCACCACCATGTTTCACTGTGGGTATGATGTTCTTTGGGTGATGTTATGTGTTGGGTTTGCGCCAGACATAGCGTTTTTTTTGATGGTCGAAGAGTTAAATTTTAGTCTCATCAGACCAGAGCACCTTCCTTCATACATTTTGGGAGTCTCCCACATGCCTTTTCGCAAACTCAACACATTACATTTAGTTTTTTGCTGAAAGTAATGGCTTTCTTCTGGCCACTCTGCCATAAAGACCAACTCTATGGAGCGTACAGCCTATTGTCGTCCTATGTACAGAAACTCCTGTCTCTGCTGTGGAACTCTTCAGCTCCTCCAGGGTTACCTTAGGTCTCTGTGCTGCCTCTCTGATTAATGCCCTCCTTGCCCGGTCTGTGAATTTTGGTTGGTGGCCGTCTTTTGGCAGGTTTGCTGTTGTGCCATGTTCTTTCCATTTGGTTATGATAGATTTGATGGTGTTCCTGGGGATCATCAAAGATTTGGATATTTTTTTATAACCTAACCCTGACTTGTACTTCTCAACAACATTGTCCCTTACTTGTTTGGAGAGTTCCTTGGTCTTCATGGCAGTGTTTGGTTAGTGGTGCCTCTTGCTTAGGTGTTGCAGCCTCTGGGGCCTTTCATAAAAGGTGTGTATATGTAATGACAGATCATGTGACACTTAGATTGCACACAGGTGGACATCATTTCCCTAATTATGTGACTTCTGAAGGTAATTGGTTGCACCAGAGCTTTTTATGGGCTTCATAACAAAGGGGGTGAATACATATGCACAATTTTTTGTTTTCTATTTAAAAAAGATAGTTTTATGTATTTATTTTTCTTCATTCACGTCACCAACTTAGACTATTGTGTTCTGATCCATCACATAAAATTCAGATTAACAAAACATTGAACTTAAGGCTGTAATGTAGCAAAAGAGGTAAAAAGTCAAGCGGGGGGAATATTTTTGCAAGGCACTGCATAGCATATGCCTGGTGATTTTAACTGCCTGAGCAGCTGCACAGTATGAGGCTCAACATTTTTTAGATGTGTGTTCTACTGTAGCCCTGCATTTAGGCTAATTATTTTTATTATTTGACCATACCTTACTACTACTTACAATCGATTCCACTTTCAGTGCATTCAGGCAGATAGGCAATATACAAATGTATACTTATAGGCACTGACTATCTATAGTGTAATGTTGTGGAAGGTTCTATGTTTTAGGCATCTAGATATCTAGGTTAGTAAGTTTAAGGGCTGACTAGTTGAAAACTTCAAGTTGAATTAATGAGTGATTTTGGTGTGACTAGAGACTTCCTTTTATATATACAAAGATGTTCTGCCTTAGTAATAAGGTTGAGCTGGGTACATATTTGCTGCTTTTATCTTTTTATTTGTTTGACTTATAATTATATATGCAACTCCAGCACTCTGTCTTGGGATATCACGGCAGACAATCTGACTGGATGATTTGATATCACCAGAGTAACCTTTATATTCAGTGATATCCCATAATCACCAAAAATGTATTTTATTTTGAATGAGAAAGTGTCTATGAGTTAGTGCAGGTAGCGAATCTGCCGATATGAGTGATGGACTTGATGTTTCATGGCTGAAAATTAATGCATTGAGACGGCTTTACTGGTGTAGAGGAAGGTGATTAGCTATGAGATGTCTGGGACAGGTGAGAAGTGACATGAGGAATCGAAAGTAGAGACGCAATATAGGAGTGAATAACTTGTTAGCCCTCAATGAGGTGGTAAGTTCAAAGACTTGAGATGGTGTCTAAGGTTAAGGTGGAGTTGAAAGGGGTGGATTGTCACCTTAATAATGAAGGAGTATTCTAAGAGCTGGTCTAAGTGCATTTGTGCTAATTGAAAGAATAAGTGTGTTGGACTAGACAGGTTACGGTTGTTTGTCTGAGATTTAAAGGTGTTTCTTATAGAAGGGGAGGACTGTGAATGAGTAAAATAAAATGAAGAGGTATATACGCACTCGGAAGGGGCAGCAACAGCGTCACCAAGAGCATTTAAAAGGAGGGGAAAGAAGCAAGGGAGGGGAAGGTGGAAGGGGAGAAAAGAGAAGAAAGATAGAGGGCGGGGAGGCCAGGGGGAGTGCACAGTGGGAAAGTAAATACAGGGAAAAAATGGGGTGGAGATGCAGTGAGGCGGAAAGCAGGGGAGGGGACGAAAGGGAGCCGGAAAGAAGGTCAGAAGGGGCGAGGGAGGACAATGCAGGGAAAGGGAAGAATGAAAAAAGCAATGCAGGCCAAAGGAGAAAGAACTGGAGAAGGAGCAGAGGAGTTCTGGGGGAAAATGCAAAGACACAGCGAGGTGCAACGTGTTAGGAATAAGGGAGAAAGAAGGGGCATGCTTTTATGGAGTGAGGGGGAAATGGTCTCTCCCACAATTCCAGATACTTTACCTCTCTCTCTCTCTCTCTCTCTATATATATATATATATATATATATATATATATATATACTGTATATATATATACTGTATATATACACATATGTTGTGGGAGGGTCCCTCTCCCGCCCTTCTTCTTCCTAAGGGCCGACTCACCTTTTCCTTGCAGGCCTCAGTTCACTTTCATGCCTGGGGATGTCTCTCAGTTATTCTTTTTCACTTTGCATTAAGAAGCCATACCTTCTCAGATGTTGCCTCATATCTAAGCAGTGACTTTGCTCATGTACAAGGTCATTCTTTTTTAATACCATGGGGCTCTACCAAGCCTACATACACAGATTTTGGCACCTTTGTATCAGATTTCAGGCCACATCTACTAAGTATTGACATTGCTCATATCATAGGTAACCCCATTTCCACTGCCATGCAGCTTCAATAAGCCCTATAGGGTGGACTTTTCACCATATCAAATGACCTTAAGGGCATTACCATTGCTGGAGAGCCATGGCACCAAAAGGCTTTTTAAGTAGTTCTAACCATCTTTCGCTAAGCATCACATAGCCGAATTCGACCCTATCAATGTCCATAGCCATGTCCAGGTCACACATTTTCATCTTCACGTGGCTTCCAGCAAGCACTCAGTGCAAATTTTGACTCAAATCTGCTAAACATTCCCGCCCATGTCCACGGTAAAGCTTTTCAGCTTTTGCTAAACAAAACATTGCTGATTTTGGATCCATCAGTGTCTTTACACATTTTCCATTGTTACTAGGCTTTTAGCAAACCCTCATATCAGATTTTAGTCATATCTACTAAGCACTGTTCTCACCCACATCCAGGACATGACTTTTCGTTATCACAACTGTCTGGCTCTCTAAACAGGCTAAGAATCTGTATACATACACACATTAAACACATGTATATATATATATATATATATATATATATATATATATACTTACAAACATACACATACATGCATATGTATACACAAGGTTCATAAACAGAGAGAGATAGAAAGCAAGTGGAGAGAAAGAGAGCATGGTGTACAGAGAAAGATGATGAGACAGAGGGGCAAGAAAGGGTGAGAGACAGAGAAGGGCAAAAGAGACTGGGGAGAATAAACTGAGAAAGGGAGGAAAACATAGAAAAGAGAAATAATGAGGCAGAGATAGAGGAGAAAGACATACAAAGCAAAAAGAACGTAAGAGAGGAAGAGAAAATTAGGTGAGAGACAGAGAGGATAGGACAGACAGGGAGAGGAGAGGGGAAGAAAGGCAGAGAGTCGGGAGAATGAGGCAGGCAAAAACAATGGAAGTATAATGGGGAGAGAGAATGAGATAGTCATCAGGGATGGGAGGAAGAAAAAGGGGAGAACAAAGTCAAATACATAAAGAGACATAGAGAGACAGACACATAGTGGAGATAGATTGAGATATACTGGGGAGAAAGAGATAAGAGAAAAAGACAGAGAGAAAGTGAATGAGACAGAGGGGAGAGAAAGCAGGAGGAGAAAGAAATAAAGAGAAAGAAAGAAACAGAAGTGAGAGAGACAGAATGTAATGATATAGGAGTCACAAAGTTGTGGAGACCAGTAGCCAAGGTCAGCAATAATCCAGTTCAGCAACTTGTAGGTTAAACAGGAACAAGCTTGTATTGAAGGGATCAGGAACCAACAATAATCTGGCAAGGTACATTTGACAGGAAGTGCCTTATATAGGCCAAGGACCAGTCACCTGACCAGACACAGCTGAAGAGACTTAGGTACTGATAAAATTGCTAGCAGAGTCAAGCTTATAAGGTCTCAATGGAATTCACAAAAGGCAGGCTGGCGCAGTGGTAGGGAAGAGGTATAGCAGCCTGGGGACCAGGGCTCAAAACCCAGCAGAGTCAATTCCTCACATTACCCCCGCCTCTATAGGTGCAGCCTCTGGATGCCCTATTACCTGGTTTAGCAGGGTACTGCACATGAAAAGGCCGAAGTAGATCAGGAGCGTGAATATTGTCCACTGGTTCCCACGAACTCTCCTCCTCACCATAGCCTTTCCAGCGAACCAGATACTGAAGTTTGTTACAGAAGATCCGGGAGTCAAGAATTTTGTCCACTTCGTACTCATCCTCACCATCCACGAGGACTGGAGGTGGGGCAGGCAGGGCTCGGCCAGGGAAAGTATTTTCATGAACAGGTTTAAGCAGTGCAACGTGAAACACTGGATGTATTTTCATGAAATTCGGGAGTTGCAAACGGAAAGTGACAGCATTGATCTGAGCAATGATCTCAAAAGGTCCCATGAACCTTTGACCCAATTTATGAGAAGGAATCCGAAGCTTAATATTCTTTGTTGACAGCCACACCTTGTCACCAACGCGATAGACTGGGGCCTCCTTTCTATGCCTATCAGCAGCTCTTTTGTAACATTCCTGAGCCTCCAAAAGAGTCTCTTTCAACAGTGCTTGGGAATCACGTAAGGCGGTTAGCCGGTCAGTGACAGCAGGAATGGAAGTAGTAATTGGGAGACTGACTAGAAAGGTCGGATGGTAACCATAGTTGGCAAAAAATGGGCTCAAAGAAGTGGAGCAGTGTTGGGCATTGTTATAGGCAAACTCCGCCGTGGGTAGAACATCCAGCCAGTCATCCTGCAGGTAACTAATATAGCACCGCAAATATTGCTCCAAAGTCTGGTTGGTTCGCTCAGTCTGTCCATTACTTTGCGGATGAAAAGCTGACGACAGATTTACATAAATACCTAGATTAGAACAAAAATGTTTCCAAAAACGAGACGTAAACTGCACTCCCCTGTCAGAAACTACTTCATCAGGCACTCCATGCAAGCAAAAAATTTCCCGAATAACTAGGTCAGCCGTCTATTTAGCTGAAGGGAGACCACGAGCTGGTATGAAATTACCCATCTTAGTTAACCTGTCCACAACAACAAGAATGGTAGTGTGTTCCTTAGAGGGAGGTAGTTCCACAATAAAGTCCATGGATATAGATCCCCAGGGACGATGAGGAATCAGAAGAGGCTGAAGCAAGCCAACAGGGGATGAGCGAGGAGTCTTATGTCTGGCACACACATCACAAGAGGACACATACTTCTTAACATCCTCATGATACTTCGGCCACCAAAAGGATCGGGCAAGTAGGTCTTGCGTCTTTCGGATTCCTGGATGACCTGCTGGTTTTGAGTCATGGTAGAGACGTAAAAGGTCCAGTCGCACTGACTCCGGAGCAAACAGACGTCGTTGAAAAATCCAAAAACCCATTAAGCATCGTCATATGGAGATCACGAGGAGGATCACGAAGAACTGGGTCTTCAGCGTAGCCCTTTTTAATGCGAGACATCAGATCAGAAGGAAAAGCAACTCCTATAAATATATCCTCCGGCAAGAGGGTGGTCTTGGTTACGGTAGCATGGAGGGGGTCAGCTATTCTAGACAAGGCATCCGCCTTACCATTCTTGGAGCCAGGACGGTATGTAACCAAAAAATTAAACCTTGAGAAGAATAGGGACCAGCGTGCTTGTCTGGCTGACAGTCTCTTAGCTGATCGAATACATTCCAGATTTTTGTGATCTGTGAGGACAGTAATTGGATGGGTAGCTCCCTCCAAGAGATGTCTCCATTCGGTGAAGGCAGATTTTATAGCCAATAGTTCTTTATTCCCTATGTCAAAATTTCTTTCTGCTGGCACCATCTGGCGGGAATAGAAGGCACACGGATGTAACAGCATCTTAGGTCCAGTCCTTTGAGACAGTATAGCACCAACAGCTGAATCAGAAGCATCAACTTCCACAATAAATGGTAATTCTGGCTGAGGATGTACCAGGACGGGGGCAGATGTAAACAGAGTCTTTAATCGGTAAAATGCGGTATCAGCCTTATCGGACCACTGAAAAGGAGTCCCCTTACGTGTGAGTTCAGTGATCAGTGCAATAACGGCAGAGAAATTCTTAATGAAACGTCTGTAAAAATTGGCAAACCCCACAAATCTCTGGACATCTTTTTCATTCTTGGGGATGGGCCAGTCCAGCACAGCTTTAATTTTACTTGCGCCCATACTTAAACCTTTAGGAGTTATGACATACCCCAGGAATTGAATTTCTGTTTGTTCAAACTCACATTTTTCTAGTTTAATGTATAGGTGGTGGGTACGAAGGCGCTCCAGAACTATACGGACCTGTTTTCTGTGGTTTTCAAGACTATCAGAGAATATTAGGATATCATCCAAATATGCCACAACAAACTGATCCAGGAGATCTCGTAGTACATCATTGATAAGATGCTGGAAAGTTGCAGGGGCATTACAAAGCCCAAATGGCATTACTAGATATTCGTAATGCCCGTACCTGGTTCTGAAAGCTGTTTTCCATTCATCATTTGGTCTTATGCGAACCAGATTATATGCCCCCCGAAGATCAAGCTTTGTAAATATTTTAGCTGAGCGAAGTCTCTCCAAAAGTTCAGGAATGAGAGGCAAGGGGTAGCGTTTTTTAACAGTGATGTTATTAATGTCCCTGTAATCAACGCATGGCCGTAGGCTGCCATCTTTCTTCTCTACAAAGAATATAGGAGCTCCTGCTGGGGAAGTAGATGGTCGAATAAAACCTTTGGCAAGATTTTCTTGTATGTATTCACGAAGAGCTTTCAATTCAGGCTCAGAAAGGGAATATATACGGCCAAATGGGATAGCAGCCCCAGGCAACAGCTCTATTGGGCAATCATAAGGCCTGTGGGGTGGAAGCTGATCAGCATTCTTCTTATCACAGACATCTGCAAAATCCTGATATTGTAGAGGAAGCTTAGTCAAGTTTGTAGCAACCATTTCATTAATTGTTGTGGCAACAGGTGTTACCTTAGTGGGTTGACAATTCATTAAGCAGTGTTCTGAAGGAAAGGACAAAGTTCTGATCTTCCAATCAATCTGTGGGTTATGCAGAGCAAGCCAAGGTACCCCCAAAATCACTGGAAACTGTGTTGAGGAAATTAGGTGGAAAGATATAGTCTCATGGTGATTCACTTCCAGAGTCAACTTTAAGAGCACAGTCTCATGTGTAACCGGGCCCGACGTAAGTGGAGAACCGTCCACTGTCTCCATTAACACAGGTGAAGAATTAGGGATAGACTGAATTCCATTTCCTGCTGCAAATTTAATGTCCATAAAGTTTCCACCTGCTCCAGAATCTATCATAGCTGTAGTTGAAATTTTATGATCACCACATTGCAACGTGATAGGCACCACAAAATGAGGATGTTGAGTCAACATACCCTCTTCACCATGAGCCAGAGAAAACAAGGGTTGTGTGACAGAATCCAGTTGATCTGCAATCTGGGATTGGTGTTGAATCTGTGCGCCCTCAGCAGCCATAGCTATTGTTCTTTTGGATTTGCTAGGGCAATTGATGGCATAGTGCCCTGCACTACCACAATACAGGCATAAATTGTGAGTGCGTCGCCACTGTTTTTCTTCATTGGATAATGGCCCTCTTATTAGATTTACCTGCATAGCCTCAGGCTCAGAGTCTGAAGGTGTTTGTGGGGTTGGAGTAGAAATTCTTGAATAGGAAATAGGAGTAGTACTTGGTCTAAAAGAGCCCTGACTTCCCAGTCTTCTTTCAGAAAGTCTCCGATCGATACGGATAGCCAAACGCACAAATGCATCAAAGTCAGCAGGAAGATCAACACGAGCTAGCTCATCTTTTATAGCTTCTGAGAGACCTTTTCTGAAGTGGAACCTCTGAGCTGATTGGTTCCAGGTAGTATCAGCAACCCACTGTCTGAATTCAGCAGCATATTTAGCCACGGAGCGCCTCCCTTGATGCAAATGAAGTAGAGTGGCTTCTGCTGTAGCACATCGATTGGGGTCATCAAAAACTAGGCACATGGCCTCAAGAAAGTCATTTAGATTACCCAAGACTGGACTGTCCTGTTCCAGAAGAGGGGAGCCCCAAGCCAGGGCTTCATCTTTGAATAGTGAAAAAATAAATCCCACCTTCTCTCTTTCGGATGGAAATTGGTGAGGTAACATCATGAAGTGCAAACGGCATTGATTTAGGAAACCCCTACATTTTTTGCGATCTCCTCCAAACTTTTCTGGCAGGGGCAAGCGGGCATCTTGTGCAGGTGTAACAGTAGCAGCTGAAACATCAAGTGCCCTGTAGCGGGTGTATTCACTGTGCATTGACTGAAATTTATTTTGCAGTTCAGCTACCTGGTCCTGCAGCACTTGGATGGTCTGTGCCTGGGTCTGCACAGTTCTTGCAGTAAAAGCAACCTGCTGGGCCAATGCAGAATCTGTCCCGGCGGTCTCCATGAAATGGCCAGATTATTCTGTAATGATATAGGAGTCACAAAGTTGTGGAGACCAGTAGCCAAGGTCAGCAATAATCCAGTTCAGCTACGTGTAGGTTAAACAGGAACAAGCTTTTATTGAAGGGATCAGGAACCAACAATAATCTGGCAAGGTACATTTGACAGGAAGTGCCTTATATAGGCCAAGGACCAGTCACCTGACCAGACACAGCTGAAGAGACTTAGGTACTGATAAAATTGCTAGCAGAGTCAAGCTTTTAAGGTCTCAATGGAATGCACAAAAGGCAGGCTGGCGCAGTGGTAGGGAAGAGGTATAGCAGCCTTAGGGCCAGGGTTCAAAACCCAGCAGAGTCAATTCCTCACACAGAATGAGAGAACAAGGGTTGAGAGATGGGGATAGACAGAGGAGAGGAGAGAATGACAGAAGGTAGAGAGATGGGCAAAGACAGATGGGGAGGGGCTCAATAAAGTGTGAGGGGGGGAGATAGACAGGTAGGGAAAGGGGAGAGAAAGAGAGAGGTGAGAAAATGACAGGAGAGGGAGTGAAATAAACACAGAGGAGGTAGACACAGAGAGAGTGAAAGAGAAAAATAACAGAGATAATCGATTGAGAGACAGGGGAAAGGGAGAGAAAGGTAAATGAGAGTGTAAGTGAGCGAAAGACAGATATGTGAAAGAGAGTGAAATGGACAGAGGGTAGAGAAAGATAGAGACAGGAGATAGAGAAAGAGAGGGTAGAAGTATAGTGAAAGACAGAGGAGAGAGAAAGAGGGACACGGGATAGAGATGAGAGACAGAGGATAGAGAGATGAGATTGAAGAAAAGAGACAGATGATAGAGAGATGGGGATAGACAGTCAGGGAAGAGACAGAGAGAGGAAGCTGAGAGAAAAAGACAGAGAATTGAGAGATGGACATAAATAGGCAGGGAAGTGGGAGAGAAAGAGACAGAGGATATAAATATGGGGACAGACTCGTAGAAGAAAGAGGCAGCTTGGAAAAAGAGAGGAGAGAGAAAGACGGTGGGGGATTTAGACAAAGAGTAGTAAGGTTGGGATAGACAGAGGTGAGGGGGAGAATGAGACAGAAGGTAGAGAGACGGGATATACAGGTGAGACCAAAGGAGGGGAGATAAATTAGAGAGAGTTTACGTGAGAGAAAGAGAGATAGATAAGATAGACAATGAGAGAAAGAGACAGAAGAGAGAGAGATGGGAATAGACAGACAGGAAAGAGGGAGAGGAGAGAGTGAGATAGATGGGGCATAGGGAGGGAGACAAAGTAGAGAGAGAAAGAGGCATTGAGGTAAACAGGGGAGGGGTTATAGACAAACAGGAGTGGAGAGGTATTTTCCCTCTCAGTCACAGACAGCACTCGTATAATGATTGAACTAATTTAAAGGGACATGGATGGGTGGACAATACTTTTTTTTCCCAAGAACATTAAAAAAATTACAAAGGTTGTTTTTGGATTTGCATTATCCAATTTGGAATGTATTAGGCACCTTTTTTGTGGAGTAAAGATTATTCATTTTCTTTAAATATTATAATAAAGTTCCTGTTCTTAAAAGCCAAAAGCTTATTTTTGCATGAAAAAAATATTAAGTAAAACCTTTTTAAATGTCATTAAAACTAACAGGAAATGCAGAGAACATACTGTATATTTCTGTATTTTTAATTGGCTGGGCAAATGGCATACCGCAAAGAATAGTTAAACCTCTCAATATGTTTTTTTCTGCTCTAAGACCTTTATCTTTAAAAAAAAACACACTGTAAGACATTATTATTTTTTTATGAAAAATATATTTTCATGTCCCTTTAAAAAAATCAGATTTGTCCTCGGAAACAGACATTATGTTCATTTTGGGACTGAATTTTATAAAGTGTGACGACACCATTACGAGCACTAAAATCCAGCAAGTTAGTTATAGCATCATAAATATCATGGCTTTCAGTGCATTCATTCCACTCATTAGATGTTTGTGAACCCCTAACAGGGCCATTATCAGAGGGGAGTTGGTGAATGTAATACATTGACAATAAACATGTGACTGAGAGTTTGTATGTGATTGTGCAATAGTAAATGTGACTCTTGCATCCATGATTTCTGTTCTGGTAATGGGAATAACTTCAGTTGTTGAATTCAAGGTAATCTAGTGGTGGGTATCCTTATGTTAGGTTATATGTAGATTTTCTATATTCATATTCCTTGCTTTTAAGAGAGTTTGGCTGTTTTTGACTGAAAATAATCAATCACTGTGCTAAGCAATATGAATTGTCGACAATTGTTGAAATTTAAATGTTGCTATTGAAGATCAGTGTACAATATCTGTCCTCATATATTATAACAGAAGAGATGGAAGGAGCACAGTTTTGCAGTTTTCAGTGTTTAATATGGTTATATAGTTCAAAGAGCAGAAAGTGAAGGATCTCATACAGACCTCATTTGTTTTCCATATTTGAGTTTGAAGTATAATTTAATGCAGACAATATCTGTGTCGCACATACATAAATGGTTGTGTTTACCTCATTTCTCATTATCACTTCATCAAGTGATGGTTGTTCTTTCCTGCAGAACTGTTGCTCCTTCCTGCAGGTCCCCGCAGTTTCCTGCTGAGGTAATTATATATTGCCCTTAAAGGAAACATGCTAAACTAACCTTTTTCTTTTCCTCTATATTCTGTGAATCCTGCAGTCTTTTTTGGATACTTCCTTGTCTGGTGTATTGGGAGTTTAACACACAGAAGCTGCTCCAAATGACAGTGTGCATTATCAAGCAAGGTTTTTCAGAGCATACTATAGGTAGGACACATCAGTAGTCCTTTAAGGATATGAAGCCTCAGATGTATTTTTAACTATGCCATTATAAGCTACCCCTACGTCATGTCAACCAAAATAACTGATCTGTTTCCTTGGAATTGTTTAACTTATTCATAAGCTACAGAAAAGCTGTAAGCAACAATGGGCTTTGTATATTTATAACAAAGTAGCTTAATGTATGTTGTTATTTTACTATAATAAAATGATCGGGGATTGGGGAATAGGGATAGAGAGGTGCATAGTGGCAAAGGTAAGAGGTCATTTTATAGAAAATGAGGACTATGAACTGTCAAGGAATCAAGCCTACACAGACTGGAATATTTTCCCCTTAAAGTACATAGATTAACCACTAATGTAGCATTGTCAAGTTAACTAGATAAGCAACAAAAGTACACTTGCTATGGCACTTCTCTGGGAGTCTATAGAGGTAATTGGTTAGAAACATGTTTAGAATGTTATAGTAGTGTAAGATTCATTTAACCAATGCTCATTATACCAAAGCCTGACAAGGACCAGTTTACAGCAGAAACTATAGCAATATCCAGAACAATTTGCTCATGAAGCTTTCATTCCCAGCTAGATTCCCATTGATCCCACAAGGGAACTGTAACAAGATTGAGATTAAAAATTACCTCATTAAAAACATAAATTACTTGAGGATGTGATATAACAGCAGATTTAATACTTTAGGTATATAACCCTAGATAGAACCTTTACATAAGGTATAGCAAAATGTATAAATATAGTACAAGATATAAAACACTACAAATCTATATATCTATAGATCAATAAATGTATCCATATCTGTCCAAGGCTGGGGTAGTGCCAAGATCACAATTTATTCAAACAAAACAAATATTATAAAATATGCTTTACATCTTCCTTTAATAAAGCTCATCTTGAAGCATCTTTTGGGCACTTTTTTTCCCAAATCAATCAAAAAAGTTATTTTTTTCTACACTGGGCGATGCATTAAATGTTCCATGCTGTTCTATATTTACTAAACAACATAGAATTTATCCAGCGTAGTAGGATATAGTTTTCTAAAAGCACCATCTCTTGTAAATCTCTCAAAATCAATATTTTATAACATACTGTATATACTCGAGTATAAGCCGACCCGAGTATTAGCCGAGGCACCTATTTTACCACAAAATACTGGGTAAAATGAGTGACTCAAGTATAATCCGAGGGTGGGAAATGTGCTGCCCCCTGTGTCCCTCTTGTGCCCTCTGTGTCCCCCTTCTCTCTCCCGTGTCTCTTCTCCCTTCCCTGTGTCTCTTCCCCCTCTCCTTTCCCTGTGTCTCTTCCCCCTCCCTTATTACTCTCCTCAACCCCCCTCCTCATTCTCAACCTCCCTCCTCAACCCCACTCCTCATCCTCATCCTCCCTCCTCATCCTCCCTCCTCATCCTCAACCGCATTCCTCAACCCCCTCATCCTCAACCCCCCATCCTCAACCCCCCCTCCTCAACCCCCTCCTCAACCACAACCCCCTCCTCATCCTCAACCCCCTCCTCAACCCCCTCCTCATCCTCAACCTCCCTCCTCATCCTCCCTCCTCATCCTCAACCTCCCTCCTCATCCTCCCTCTTCATCCTCAACCCCCTCATCCTCAACCCCCTCCTCAACCCCCCCATCCTCAACCCCCCTCCTCAACCCCCCTCTTCATCCTTAACCCCCTCCTCAACTCCCTCCTCATCCTCAACCCCCTCCTCAACTTCCCTCCTCATCCTCAACCTCCCTCCTCATCCTCCCTCCTCAACCCCCCCATCCTCAACCCCTCCATCCTCAAGCCCCTCCTCAACCCCCTCCTCAACCCCCCATCCTCATCCTCTCTCCTCAACCCCCTCCTCAACCCCCCCATCCTCAACCTCTTCCTCAACCCCCTTTCTCAACCCCCCTCCTCATTCTAAACCCCCCTAAATACCTCCCCCTCTCCCCTTACTTACCTGCTTCTGCTCCGGCCTCCGCTCCTTCTTGACCCGGCGCGCATCTGAAGCATCTTTTGGGCACTTTTTTTTCCCAAATCAATCAAAAAAGTTATTTTTTTCTACACTGGGAGATGCATTACATGTTCCATGCTGTTCTATATTTACTAAACAACATAGAATTTATCCAGCGTAGTAGGATATAGTTTTCTAAAAGCACCATCTCTTGTAAATCTCTCAAAATCAATATTTTATAACATACCGTATATACTCGAGTATAAGCCGACCCGAGTATAAGCCGAGGCACCTATTTTACCACAAAATACTGGGTAAAATGAGTGACTCAAGTATAAGCCGAGGGTGGGGAATGTGCTGCCCTCTGTGTCCCTCTTGTGCCCCCTGTGTCCCCCTTCTCTCTCCTGTGTCTCTTCTCCCTTCCCTGTGTCTCTTCCCCCTCTCCTTTCGCCGTGTCTCTTCCCCCTCCCTTATCACTCTCCTCAACCCCCCTCCTCATTCTCAACCTCCCTCCTCAACCCTACTCCTCATCCTCAACCTCCCTCCTTATCCTCCCTCCTCATCCTCAACCTCATTCCTCAACCCCCTCATCCTCAACCCCCCATCCTCAACCCCCCCTCCTCAACCCCCTCCTCAACCTCAACCCCCTCCTCATCCTCAACCCCCTCCTCAACCCCCTCCTCATCCTCAACCTCCCTCCTCATCCTCCCTCCTCATCCTCAACCTCCCTCCTCATCCTCCCTCTTCATCCTCAACCTCCCTCCTCATCCTCAACCCCCTCCTCAACTTCCCTCCTCATCCTCAACCTCCCTCCTCATCCTCCCTCCTCAACCCCCCCATCCTCAACGCCTCCATCCTCAACCCCCTCCTCAACCCCCTCCTCAACCTCCCTCCTCAACCCTCCCATCCTCATCCTCTCTCCTCAAACCCCCATCCTCAACCCCCTCCTCATTCCCCCCATCCTCAACCTTCTCCTCAACCCCCCTTCTCAACCCCTCCCCTCATTCTAAACCCCCCTAAATACCTCCCCCTCTCCCCTCACTTACCTGCTTCTGCTCCGGCCTCCGCTCCTTCTTGACCCGGCGCGCATGTGACGTCACATGCGCGCCGGGTCAAGAAGGAGCGGAGGCCGGAGCAGAAGCAGGTAAGTGAGGGAAAAGGGAGAGTGGGAGGTATTTAGGGGGGTTTAGAATGAGGAGGGGGCCTTAGAATGAGGAGGGGGTTTTAGAATGAGGAGGGGGGTTTAGAATGAGGAGGGGGGTCTAGGATGAGGAGGAGGGAGGGAAAGAGACACAGGGGGGTTAGAGGGACACAGGGGGTAGAGATACACGGGGGTTAGAGAGACACGGGGGGTTAGAGAGACACGGGGGGGGGGGAGTGACTCGAGTATAAGCCAAGTGGGCCCTTTTTAGCTTTAGCTCTACAACTAATACAACTTAAAGGGGCACTTACTTCAGCACAATTTGGACCACATCACAGTAAAGATCTCTTAAAAGCATGTTGAAATACTTTTTGAATTTTTTAAATACCTGTATTTTTGTACTGAGGAATCAAATAAAATAAAATCTGTGTTTACATGTATAACATACATGCCTTTGCAGTACTGCAGACAATCAGATTGCAGTGGTGTGTCCCCCATTCAAGTCAATGATAAGACAGAAAACAGACATTGTTTACCTTTCTCTATACGGCAGAAAGTTAGTTCAGGTTTCTACTGTTTTGTCTCTCTAAAATTTTAGAAATGCAGAGTCCTGCTGCTCTGTATAGTGATGAAAACAAAACAAAAAACTGGTCAGTGCAATGTAAACTGAGTCCAGGGAAAAACTGCTAACTATCACTGCTTTCACCATAAATAATCACCACGGCATGTCCACTGGACTTTCCTACTTTTTTACCCATGCAACAGCCAGTAGGCAGGATAGACTTGTACGTAAAAAGAAACTTAAAACATTAGAATTTAGAAAAAGAGATAATTTTAAAGTATACTCTTGTGTACTTTCACACTGTTTGAGCAGTTACAGTGAGGTCAATGGCACTTTAAGGCTTGATTACATGTCTTCCATAGCAAATATTACATGTATAAATCCCACATAAGTCCTAACATTGCTATTACATTCTGTCCTTAACAAACTTCAATGCATAAGCCCCTACAAATGGGTTTGTTAAGTGTGATATGGTCCCTACATGTTACATATCGTAAACGATGCTTACATTACCCCTACGTGGCATTTGACAAAACCCTACTTATTTTAAATAATTTACAAATGATAAAAGGGCTTTTGGGATGCATGTAAAGCCATAAACTATTGCTATATTTATATATTTTCTTGTTACAATTGCAGCAGGGAAGTGGATACAAATAAATTAAATGAATGCAGGGGGTTCATGACCCACGTCACATGCGCGCCGGGTCTAGGAGTGAGGTGAGAGGGGGGAGGTATATAGGGGGGTTAAGGTGGAGGTGGGTTGGGGTTGAGGGGGATTGAGGGGGGAGGTTGAGGAGGGTTGAGGTTGAGGAGGTGGGTTGGGGTTGAGGTTGAGGAGGGGGGTTGAGGGGGGTTGAGGTTGAGGAGGGAGGTTGAGGATGGGGGGTTGAGGATGAGGATAGGGGGGTTGAGGAGGGGGTTGAGGATGGGGGGGTTGAGGAGGAAGGTTGAGGAGGGGGTTTAGGATGGGAGTGTTGAGGAGGGAGGTTGAGGATGAGGAGGGAGGATGAGGAGGGAGGTTGAGGATGAGGAGGGAGGTTGAGGATGAGGAGGAGGGGTTGAGGAGGGGGGTTGAGGATGGGGGTTGAGGAGAGAGGATGAGGATGGGGGGGTTGAGGAGGGGGTTGAGGATGAGGATGGGGGTTGAGGAGGGTGTTGAGGATGAGGGTGTTGAGGAGGGAGGTTGAGGAGGGGGTTGAGGATGGGGGGGTTGAGGAGGGAGGATGAGGAGGGAGGTTGAGCATGAGGAGGGAGGTTGAGGATGAGGAGAAGGGGTTGAGGATGAGTAGGAGGGGTTGAGGATGGGGGGTTGAGGAGAGAGAATGAGGATGAGGGGGTTGAGGAGGAGGGAGGATGAGGATAGGAGGCTTGAGGAGGGGGTTGAGGATGGGGGGGTTGAGGATTGAGGTTGAGGAAGGGGTTGAGGATGGGGGGTTGAGTAGCGAGGTTGAGGATGAGGAGGGAGGTTGAGGAGGGGGGTTGAGTATGGGAGGTTGAGGATGGGCGGTTGAGGAGAGAGGATGAGGATGGGGGGGTTGAGGAGGGGGTTGAGGATGAGGATGGGGGTTGAGGAGGGGGGTTGAGGATGGGGGGTTGAGGAGAGAGGATGAGGATGGGGGGGTTGAGGAGGGGGTTGAGGATGAGGATGGGGGTTGAGGAGGGGGGTTGAGGATGGGGGGTTGAGGAGGGAGGATAAGGAGGGAGGTTGAGGAGGGGGTTGAGGATGAGGAGGGAGGTTGAGAAGGGGGTTGAGGATGAGGAGGGAGGTTGAGGATGAGGAGGGAGGTTGAGGAGGGAGGCTGAGGATGAGGAGGGAGGTTGAGGATGAGGAGGGAGGTTGAGGAGGGAGGTTGAGGATAAGGAGGGAGGTTGAGGATGAGGAGGGAGGTTAAGGATGAGGAGGGATGTTGCGGAGTGGGGTTGAGGAGGGTGATAAGGGAGGGGGGAAGAGACACAGGGAAGCGTGAGGTTGGAAGAGACACAGGGAAGGGAGAGGGGGAGAAGAGACACAGGGAAGGGAGAGGGGAGAAGAGACACTGAGAGAGAGGGGGACACAGAGGGCACAAGAGGGACACAGCGGGAAGCACATTTCCCACCCTCGGCTTATACTCGAGTCACTCATTTTACCCAGTATTTTGTGGTAAAATGGGTGCCTCGGCTTATACTCGGGTCAGCTTATTGAGGGGGAGGTTAAGGGGGTTGAGGTTGAGGAGGGGGGTTGAGGGGGGTGAGGTTGAGGAGGGAGGTTGAGGATGGGGGGTTGAGGATGAGGATAGGGGGGTTGAGGAGGGGGTTGAGGATGGGGGGGTTGAGGAGGAAGGTTGAGGAGGGTGTTGAGGGTGGGGGTGTTGAGGAGGGAGGTTGAGGATGAGGAGGGAGGATGAGGAGGGAGGTTGAGGATGAGGAGGGAGGTTGAGGATGAGGAGGAGGGGTTGAGGATGAGGAGGAGGGGTTGAGGAGGGGGGTTGAGGATTGGGTGTTGAGGAGGGAGTTTGAGGAGGGGGTTGAGGATGGGGTGTTGAGGAGGGAGGATGAGGAGGGAGGTTGAGGATGAGGAGGGAGGTTGAGGATGAGGAGAAGGGGTTGAGGATGAGTAGGAGGGGTTGAGGAGGGGGGTTGAGGATGGGGGGTTGAGGAGAGAGAATGAGGATGAGGGGGTTGAGGAGGAGGGAGGATGAGGATGGGGGGCTTGAGGAGGGGGTTGAGGATGGGGGGGTTGAGGAGGGAGGTTGAGGAAGGGGTTGAGGATGGGGGGTTGAGTAGCGAGGTTGAGGATGAGGAGGGAGGTTGAGGAGGGGGGTTGAGTATGGGAGGTTGAGGATGGGGGGTTGAGGAGAGAGGATGAGGATCGGGAGTTGAGGAGGGGGGTTGAGGATGGGGGGTTGAGGAGGGAGGGTGAGGAGGGAGGTTGAGGAGGGGGTTGAGGATGAGGAGGGAGGTTGAGGAGGGGGTTGAGGATGAGGAGGGAGGTTGAGGATGAGGAGGGAGGTTGAGGAGGGAGGCTGAGGATGAGGAGGGAGGTTGAGGAGGGTGTTGAGGGTGGGGGTGTTGAGGAGGGAGGTTGAGGATGAGGAGGGAGGATGAGGAGGGAGGTTGAGGATGAGGAGGGAGGTTGAGGATGAGGAGGAGGGGTTGAGGATGAGGAGGAGGGGTTGAGGAGGGGGGTTGAGGATTGGGTGTTGAGGAGGGAGTTTCAGGAGGGGGTTGAGGATGGGGTGTTGAGGAGGGAGGATGAGGAGGGAGGTTGAGGATGAGGAGGGAGGTTGAGGATGAGGAGAAGGGGTTGAGGATGAGTAGGAGGGGTTGAGGAGGGGGGTTGAGGATGGGGGGTTGAGGAGAGAGAATGAGGATGAGGGGGTTGAGGAGGAGGGAGGATGAGGATGGGGGGCTTGAGGAGGGGGTTGAGGATGGGGGGGTTGAGGAGGGAGGTTGAGGAAGGGGTTGAGGATGGGGGGTTGAGTAGCGAGGTTGAGGATGAGGAGGGAGGTTGAGGAGGGGGGTTGAGTATGGGAGGTTGAGGATGGGGGGTTGAGGAGAGAGGATGAGGATCGGGAGTTGAGGAGGGGGGTTGAGGATGGGGGGTTGAGGAGGGAGGGTGAGGAGGGAGGTGGAGGAGGGGGTTGAGGATGAGGAGGGAGGTTGAGGAGGGGGTTGAGGATGAGGAGGGAGGTTGAGGATGAGGAGGGAGGTTGAGGAGGGAGGCTGAGGATGAGGAGGGAGGTTGAGGATGAGGAGGGAGGTTGAGGAGGGAGGTTGAGGATAAGGAGGGAGGTTGAGGATGAGGAGGGAGGTTAAGGATGAGTAGGATGTTGCGGAGTGGGGTTGAGGAGGGTGATAAGGGAGGGGGGAAGAGACACAGGGAAGCGTGAGGTTGGAAGAGACACAGGGAAGGGAGAGGGGAGAAGAGACACAGGGAAGGGAGAGGGGAGAAGAGACACTGAGAGAGAGGGGGACACAGAGGGCACAAGAGGGACACAGCGGGAAGCACATTTCCCACCCTCGGCTTATACTCGATTCACTCATTTTACCCAGTATTTTGTGGTAAAATGGGTGCCTCGGCTTATACTCGGGTCAGCTTATTGAGGGGGAGGTTAAGGGGGTTGAGGTTGAGGAGGGGGGTTGAGGGGGGTGAGGTTGAGGAGGGAGGTTGAGCATGGGGGGTTGAGGATGAGGATAGGGGGGTTGAGGAGGGGGTTGAGGATGGGGGGTTGAGGAGGAAGGTTGAGGAGGGGGTTGAGGGTGGGGGTGTTGAGGAGGGAGGTTGAGGATGAGGAGGGAGGATGAGGAGGGAGGTTGAGGATGAGGAGGAGGGGTTGAGGATGAGGAGGAGGGCTTGAGGAGGGGGGTTGAGGATTGGGGGTTGAGGAGAGAGGATGAGGATGGGGGGTTGAGGAGGGGGTTGAGGATGAGGATGGGGGTTGAGGAGGGTGTTGAGGATGGGGGAGTTGAGGAGGGAGGTTGAGGAGGGGTTGAGGATGGGGGGTTGAGGAGGGAGGATGAGGAGGGAGGTTGAGTATTAGGAGGGAGGTTGAGGATGAGGAGAAGGGGTTGAGGATGAGTAGGAGGGGTTGAGGATGGGGGTTGAGGATGGGGGGGTGAGGAGGAGGGAGGATGAGAATGGGGGCTTGAGGAGGGGGTTGAGGATTGGGGGGATGAGGAGGGAGGTTGAGGAAGGGGTTGAGGATGGGGGGGTTGAGTAGGGAGGTTGAGGAGGAGGAGGGAGGTTGAGGAGGGGGGTTGAGGATGGGGGATTGAGGATGGGGGGTTGAGGAGAGAGGATGAGGATGGGGGGTTGAGGAGGGGGGTTGAGGATGGGAGGGTTGAGGAGGGAGGATGAGGAGGGAGGTTGAGGATGGGGTTGAGGATGAGGAGGGAGATTGAGGAGGGGGTTGAGGATGAGGAGGGAGGTTGAGGATGAGGAGGGAGGTTGAGGAGGGAGGTTGTGGATGAGGAGGGAGGTTGAGGATGAGGAGGGAGGTTGAGGAGGGTGATAAGGGAGGGGAAGAGACACAGGGAAGGGTGAGGTTGGAAGAGACACAGGGAAGGGAGAGGGGAGAAGAGACACAGGGAAGGGAGAGGGGAGAAGAGACACTGAGAGAGAGGGGGACACAGAGGGCACAAGAGGGACACAGGGGGCAGCACATTTCCCACCCTTGGCTTATACTCGAGTCACTCATTTTACCCAGTATTTTGTGGTAAAATGGGTGCCTCGGCTTATACTCGGGTCGGCTTAAACTCGAGTATATACGGTACCTTCCAAGTCCCACAGTATCAATAAATTTGATTGGAAAAAAATGTAAATTGCCGTTCTTAAAATCTTGGACAAAAAAGGGAATGATTTATCTAAAAGACATCTTTTTGGGAGATTCTTTAGCCCCATTTGAATATTTGGTTGAAAAGTATGGTATTTCTTTAAAAGCTTGGTGGGACTTTAATAAATTTAAAGCTGTCTGGACGGCTTCTAAATTTGATATGCTGAAGATAAGAGAAACATCCCCTTTTTAGTCTTTACTGATTAATAATAACAAAGCACATATTACTTCAAAAACTGGGATATCTTTGACTTTAACACCAGAATTGGTATTATTGCATGTATTCCCGCAGAATTTATGCCTGGACATAAGAGCATATTTTCTGCATTTTTTTTGCAGTGATCAAATGGTTAATAGCATCTAAGTGGATGCGGTCCCCGCCTTTTTGTATGAATGAAATGTTGACGATTGTTTCAAAAAATAGAATGTTGGAAAAAGATTTCCAGAACATGGGAGTTACAGTGCCTTGCAAAAGTATTCACCCCCTAGACTTTTTCCCTATTTTGTTACATTACAGCCTTATGTTCAATGTTTTGTTAATCTGAATATTATGTAATGGAACAGAAAACAATAGTCTAAGTTGGTGAAGTGAAATGAGAAAAATATATACATAAAACATTTTTTTAAAAATAGAAAACAGAAAATTGGCATGTGCGTATGTATTCACCCTCTTTGTTATGAAGCCCATATGTCATTACATATAAACACCTTTTTTGAAAGGCCCCAGAGGCTGCAACACCTAAGCTAGAGGCACCACTAACCAAACACTGCCATGAAGACCAAGGAACTCTCCAAACAAATAAGAGACAATGTTGTTGAGAAGTACAAGTCAGGTTAGGCTATAAAAAAATATCATATATATCAAATGATAAATCTATCATAACAATCTATCATAACCAAATGGAAAGAACATGGCACAACAGCAAACCTGCCAAGAGACGGACGCCCACGAAAACTCATGGACCGGGCAAGGCATTAATCAGAGAAGCAGCACAGAGACCTGAGGTAACCTGGGGGAGCTGCTGAGTTCCACAGCAGAGACAGCAGAAAGACATTACTTTCAGCAAAAAACTAAATAGCACGTTTTAAGTTTGCGAAAAGGCATGTGGGAGACTCCCAAAATGTATGGAGGAAGGTGCTCTGGTCTGATGAGACTAAAATGTTACTTTTCGGCCATCAAACCCAACACATCACATCACCCAAAGAACACCATCCCCACAGTGAAACATGGTGGTGGCAGCATCATGCTATCGGGATAATTTTCAGCCACCAGGACTGTGAAAATGGTCAGAGTTGAGAGAAAGATGGATGGTGCTAAATACAGGGATATTCTTGAGCAAAACCTGTACCACTCTGTGTGTGATTTGAGGCTAGGATGGAGGTTCACCTTCCAGCCGGACAATGACCCCAAACACACTGCTAAAGCAACACTTGAGTGGTTTAAGGGGAAACATGTAAATGTATTGGCATGGACTAGTCAAAGCCCAGACCTCAATCCAATAGAAAATCTGTTTACAAGTGCAAACCATCCAACTTGAAGGTGCTGGGGCACTTTTTTCAAGGAGGAATGGGCAAAAATCCCAGTGGTAAGATGTGGCAAGCTCATAGAGACTTGGAGCTGTGATTGCCGCAAAAGGTGGCTCTACAAAGTATTGACTTTAGGGGGGGGGGGGGGGGTGAATAGTTATGCACATTGACCTTTTCTTTTCTTTTGTCCTATTTGTTGTGTGCTTCACAATAAGAAAAAAAGACATCTTCAAAGTTGTGGGCATGTTCTGTAAATTAAATGATGCAAATCCTCAAACAATTTATGTTAATTCCAGGTTGTGAGGCAACAAAACATGAAATGAAATATGGGACAGTGTTTATAATATATGAAAATGTTGGTTCTTTTTAAACAAAATGTTATGTAAATTGACACTGTAAGTTACAATTCTAAGTCAACACTGAATGATATTGTCTTATTGTTTTTTATGTGTTGTATTTGTATGTTTATAAAACAATAAAATAAATAAAATAAAATAATAGTGTCAATGCATATAATTTTACAAAAACAGAAAAAGAAACACTATTTAAATTTAAGTAGCCCACAGCCAATTGAACTGGCATCAACAAATAATTAAGTGAGTTGATACATATTAGGAAAATACAGACCAGTCATAAAAATAAAATATAGCTTTTATTTATAATAGATTAAAACATATAGTTAATAAATGGCAGATACAATTATTACTAACAATATTGTCCTTGGATGATACTATTTAACATAGGTAATCAGCAGTATTTATCTTCTAAGTAAGTATAATAAGATACTGACAAAATTCATACACAATTATTAATGCTTATCATATATCAATAGATTCACAGAAAAAAACAGCAGTATTTAACAAATCAGACAAAATGGGAATATATGGGCTTTACACTGTGGCCCTACAATGTCTCATTTGTGGCAGAGGTTAAGGACCCACCACTTACCCCCTAATCTTCCTATATGCAATATACAATATACTGTCAGCAGTAAATAGTAGTATATATAATCTACTCTGAGTACAATTAGACTAATTATTTGTTTACAATAAATACCACTACAATAAATACCACAGAAAATTGCTAAATTAAATATAATCATGCATTACCAGATTTAGCATCTAGAGCAGTATTTCTTTCCTATGAAAGCTTTGATCCATCATTTATATTATATATATACATGTGTGTATATATTGTATGTGTATATATATATATATATATATATATATATGGATAGATAGATAGATAGAAAAAATATAATGTTAATATTTAAATTATTTGTAATTATTTTTTTTATTATATTGGGAAACAGTGACAATTAGAATTTAAACAAAGAAACAAAAAAGAAAAGGGACACTGCAGTAATGGGTCCCCCAAAGCAGGGCCCTGGTGCATTACACCGGGTGCACCAGGGGTAGATCCGCGACTGCTTCCTCTTTTAATTACCGACCCCCCCCCCCCCAGATTTTTTAGGCTCCTATGCCCATGTTTCCCAGCATCAGCGTATTCTCTAGGGAATCCTGTCTTCTCATTATATGGCCAAAAAATTTGCACTCTAGTCCCATGATCATAGCTTCCAGTTTGGCTTGATTTCCTGTATTATAAAAGTAGTGATGGAACTCCATGATCCATACCGGCTTCCATTTTCCCAAAAATTCTATCGAAGAGTCCAAAGTCATTTCTGGTACCCTAAAATTAAATTCAAAACCTAAAAACCCTTGTTTTTCTATTCAGGATCTTTTACAGGACAACATAAAGCTCTTATTAGAGAGAAATGTTTTTGTACCATTTGTATTATTACAAGTTTATTTTTTTCCAAAAGTTTTAATGTCACTCTGTTCCATTAGCATGTTTCTTATTCTGAGCACGTAACTGAAAAATATTGCAAGTACAAAAGAAAAATGTAACTGCAATTGTAACCAAACCCCCCCCAAAGGTTTAACATTTTGAAACTAATATATTCAGCCCATCATGTGTATTTAAAATTGTGTATTAAATTCAGTGAATGCAAATGATTTTGCATAAAGCAGTATTAGTTATTCAGACTTCAATGCAATGTGGGAACATTTTATGAAAGAATACAGAGATAGTATCTTGATTTGCTTCTTTATGAAAATATTACATTTTAATCTAAAACATCCTGAGAACAGATTGTGATGCACAATACTTTATATACAAAGGGCCAGGTTCACTACAGTTTGTTGAGAAAGTAAAGGGGCCAAAACACTTGAGGCCCTATTAAATTTGCCGATTTGTAGTTCCTGGACCCCGTAAAGGAGCCCACAAAAGTTACAGCTATTAAATTGTCCTCTGTTAGCTACCCGCAAATAATCTGCGGGTTACAGGCTGAAAAACACAGCGTGTGCCAAAGTCAAAAACTCGACTCAGCTAAGCCTTTGATCTTTCAAGCCTGTAAATGTTACAATCGCAAATCGCTATTAAATTGCTAAAGTCCTCAAGCCCACAAAAATGTTCACACTGTTAAATGGCAAATGTAGTCAAGATCATAAGGAGGACCCGCAAGTGGGTTAAACTCTTGTCCATAGTACTGTAAAAGGAAATATAAACACACTACTGTATTTTAAATTACAGGGAAAGCGATGAAAGGTATTAAAATTAATAGCACAACATTCTATAGCTCGCAAATCTGCAATAAAAAATATTTTTTTTACATGTTTAATTTCCGTGTTATATCGATCTCGGCAATCAATGTGTTAACCACATTTATCGTATTGGCCCAAATATAAGCCACACTTTTTTTCCGATTTCCGAGCTTGGAAATTACGGGGGCGGCTTATATTCGCGACTGTAAAAAAATGATTGCCGATTTGCGGGCTTGAGGCTGTTGCGCAATTAATTCTAATGTCATTCATCAGTTTCCCCGTATTTTACAGTGGAGTATTGATTTTTAATTTGCATTTACGGTACTACATTTAACCCTCTAGCGGGTCCTATTTGGAACCCATAGGATTTTCTTTTACATTTGCGGTGTACAGGTGTGAGTGCCTGCGGAATTGTAGCAATTGAATAGCAATTTGCGATTTTAATGATTGTTATATTTTGCAAGCTACGATTTTCGGCCTAAAACCAGCAAAAGAAATTACCATAGGTAAGTTGCTGCTTATATTCGGATATTACCTTTTTTTAAGTTTTCCACCTTGAATTTTTATTATTTTAAAGTACGGCATATATATCGGTGCGGCTTATATTCGGGCCAATACGGTAATAGAACTCACATGCACAAAAATATTAAATGTATTGATTTTTTCATATTGCATTATTTCTGGAATGCGGGTCCGATTTCAACTTGGACTTTAAAACCTTAGGTGATTGAAATTTAACCTCTATGTTTTAGTGACATAATGACGGTCTTTTTTACTATTGGCACCATCTAAACCCGTAACTACGGGTTTGAAAAATGTAACATGTTCACGCCAGGAAATGCTACGTGCCAAAGCATGATTTACAGATTTGGATTCCAGCCATGTGGTTCCGCCCTTTTCTAATTTAATTGCTCTGTAACTCCTGCAAGTTTTAAATGTAATAGGGCCCTTGGTTTGTGGAGAACTAAACTTCTCTGTATTCACAGCTCCATAAAAAACAACTATGAAAATATTTGCGAGCTTGGGGAATTATAGAAATTGAGTAGCGGTTTGGGCATTTTGCTATCGTAACTCTTGTGGACGGGAAAGATCAAAGGCTTCGGGAAGCTGTAATTTCCGGGTTTAACAACCGCAAGGTTTTCAAGGTTGTAACCCGTAAACTGTTTGGAGTCCGCAAAAAGACGCCACTTGAATAGCAAATTAACTTACGGGTTCCTGTAACTTACAATTGCTCAATTGAATCGGGCTCTGTGATTGTATCTTTTCTGACTGATTTATAGAAGTGTCTGTGCAGTATTAAATACCAGGACCAATTAGTTTAAGTATGAAACTGTGCAAGTTGAACCTGTGTGAGTCAGAAGCTTACTGTAGTTTGAAGTTTAGTACATATCTTGCAGGTCCAACTTTTTCCTTCAGGGCTATCTGGTACCATTGATAACTTCAATCGTAAACAGAAGGAAAAAAATCTGATAACCATGAGTATATCAACACAATCACAAGAGTAATATTAGTGTACAGACTACTGGAAATACATTATATTTCTTGCACAAAGAGAGATAGTAGTAGTTACCAGGCAAGATCTATACTAATTCAATAAGCCATAATCAAAAATCAATGTGCAAATTAAATATAAAGGCAGCTGAAATAGGTGAGGTACTACCCCCAAAATATTTCTAAAATTAATAATATAAAAGACAATAACGATGATTGAGTTTCAAAATTGTGTATTAATTGTATGAAACAATACATCAGTTATATAATACTATAATAAATTAACAATATATGAATTATATAATACAAATTCACCATAATAACTGAATTACAGCTTTTGCATAGAGCATACTACACCGCTGACATAATGCCCAAAATGAATCCCCAAGCTCCATCCAATTGCTTCAGGTAATTCCAAACAATAGCTACTTTCATCCATACTGTATGTGGTGGGAATGTCCGGTTGCCCAACAGATTTGGACCAAAACCCTAGAGCTAGCATCTAATATTCTTAAAAAAAAACATGACTCTATCCATAGATATTTGCCTTCTGAGTAACCATACCCCTTTACTTTCAAAAAAACTAAATAAATGGCTACAGTGTGTAATGCTTTCCACTAAAAACCACATTGCCCTTAAATGGAAGACCCCGACACTTAATTTTTGAGAAGTGATCAATAAACTGAATGTTATAATGATTAATGACAGACTTACCCATATGATAACAAACACATACACCGTATTTCTAGAGACTTGGGATTTGTGGCTTTGTTCACCTGATACAATAAACATTTTATAAAAAAGCTTTTTTTAGAACTCTTCTAAGAACTGGTAGATAATTTAATGCTGGCTGGAAATGGATCTCTTGGCGTCAATCCCAGGAGTTGGACAAATAAGTTTTGGGAAGATTGGCTGGAAATCGGCCAGCCTCACTCTAAAACCTAAAAATGACGCCTGGGCTGGGATAATTGTGTCAGCATGCTCATCGGAGTTATTTGGTTTAATTTTATTTCATTTCGTAATTTAAATGATATATAACCCTTATGTTCTTTTTGTTTTACGAAAACAGAAAAGTTGAAGAAATATTTTGATATATTTATGATTGAAATGATCATAAAAATTACTGTTACAATGCTTGTACTTGGCAATAAAAAATATTGAAAAAAAAAGTCACAGTTTATAGGTCAATTATATAACACGGAGACAATCTTCATAGGTTTCATCAAACTAGAATGGAAAAACTCCCTAAAAGAAGAGTAAAGAAAGACATAGTGCAGCTCTCAGAAATCAAATAGATCTTACACATGTTTGAGCTAATCACCTTGTTCTAGGGACAACACCTCAAGAACATAAACAGGATTAAGACTGATTCTTTTTCCTCTGTGCAGCGGGCTTTACACTCCGTTTGATAATATCTTCAGCATCTTGATCAGGATTTCCTCAATCTAAGAATAAATATATATGATGCACTATATTCACATAAGAACACTGGGATGTTTCCTGTTAGCTGAACTCCAGCAGGGGCGGCCATCGGCAACTAGGTGGTGCGACCAAGATTTTTGTAAATTTCTAACCCTAAAACTAACCCTAATAACTCACCCTAACCCTAAACCTGTCCCTAAACCTAACCCTAAACCATAAGCCTAACCCTCATCCTAACCCTAAACCTAACCCTGCATCCTAACCCTAACCCTAAACCTTACCCTAAACTCTAACCCCTGATTCCTAACCCTATACCCTAAACCTAACCCTAAAGCTACGAAATTGACTAAAATCTCAGCTGATGGCCACCACTGCGGGCGGTCAGCTAACATGAAAGGTCTGTACATTGTAAGAATATAAAAAAAGCAGTTACCAATAAGCATTAGCAAATATGTGTTCCAAGTAATTCTGGATCCTATAAGTCTATGTCCAGTGTACTAAAGAACACCTAAGACTCTATTTTGGAATGTGTAGCCACACGTCAGCTACGCCGCAGAGTCCTTGAGCATGTCAACAGCATAACGAACAAGCAGGACGTGGCAGTAGCTAGACATGTAAATACTATCCACGATGGAAATATAATGGCTCTGAAATTCATGGGTATAGAAAAAATCAACATCTCTCCCAGAAGAGGCAACATGAAAATTAAATTACTACAGCGAGAAGCCTGGTGGATCTTTCACCTCAAAACACTATCTCCACATGGCCTCAATGAAGGCTTTATTTTCACCCCTTTCATTTAGCATCAGCCCCTTCTATTCTCCGAACCTTCTTTACCATTGGGTTATAGCTAGTCACCCCCTTTTTATAACTCCTACTTCCCTTTCTTACTCAGTTTAGGTTTATTATTTTTTCACTTTATTTAAAATTCGATAGCCACTCTGAGTCTAGCATTAGCATCCAGTACATCCTTATGTTTTGTCGTTATCAGACAGTCTATACCCTTCTAGATACTTAGGAACTAAAGTTTTAGGTTCCTAGCACATACTAAGGGACAATAATAAGCTAGCCTCTTCCTTCCTTATTAAGTGATCTATTCCAATTCTATATTTTTCTTAGGTTAGGTTTTCCTATTAGGGGTCTATCTATCACTACTATAATAGTTTATTAAATCTCCTTATATATTACTTATCCAGTCAGTAGCATCTTTCCCTTGGAGGATTCTACCCTTTGGGGTCCGTGTGGGCATTAAATAAGAATTATCCTCGGTTCATTTATTCATTTCCCATCTCTTTTTTTAGGGCATCCTTAAATTTTATTTTGGTATTTTACAACAAGGTTAAAACACAGCCTTTCAAATTAATAGCCCATTTTGAGACTTACAAGGCAATAACAAAAATTACATACAGGTATCTGCCTGTAGAGGCACTATTACTCAGAAAGATAGCATTTTCAGCCCTTTCGCAGGACTTTTTCCGCAAATCTCGAGATTACGTGAACGCGGTGACGTCATCGCGTCACGCAAATGGCGGGATCCCTTTAAAAACCCGCTTTTCATAGGTATCACATATCCCCTGATGAATCCGTAACAATAACAACGGGGAAACGTACGTTGGGACCTTAACAGCAGGCCATAGGGGACAGTCTATCCCCATTGGTATGTACATATGTTGATGTCTGCACCATTACATGGTAATGAGTTAAATCTCTCGTTTTCTGTTTTGAAGTAATTTTTGGTGCAGCAGACTATGTGTGAAACCCACCTAACCCTTAACTAAAAGGGAGGGCCTCTCTTGATTACAGCATTGTGCTGTGTTATCAGGATCATTACACTAATTTTTGATAGTGGATATTTTCTATGTTCCATATTTTTGAACTTACTTCAGCTTATGGGATGGGGAGTGCTGTGTCGCTCTTATCTCCCATGGGAAACATAGAGACCCACTTGTTTTATTAACTGGAGCAACTGTTGGCCGCCATCTGTCCTCTCAAATAGACAGGTGCTGACCTCTATATTATATTACCATTTGTGAGTACTCATATTATTACTTTGGGTTTTACTCATTAGACTGTACACCCCCTCCCCCTTTACATTAGCCTGCTGTTTGATATACTTAAGTATATCTTTTATAACACTCATTGTATATATTCTTCATTCTCCCTTTTTTTCTTTAATAAAGTTTATTGTGTTTTTTTCTAGTAACAAGTTGCTACACATTCCAAAATAGAGTCTTAGGTGTTCTTTAGTACACTGGACATAGACTTAAAGGATCCAGAATTACTTGGAACACATATTTGATATTATTATTTACTCTATTCCACTTAGAGATTTGTCCTTATTCTTTTCTTAAGTGACCAATAAGCATTAGAAATAATAGTGAGAAATGGGCAATTCTCACATAACAAGCCTATAAAAAAATCACAAGGTCCACTGTGCTGTGTTACTCCTCTCCATGTAAGTCACACACGCTTGCAACAAACGCCTCCAATGTGTTTCACAAATGACTTGCTTCCTCAGAGAATATCATTGTAGTTTCCTGCTGTGTGAGCAATAATAAAAAATACTGCTTTTTTACTATATTCCTGAAACACCAAATATTCCTTTAGTGTATATGGCTTGTACTTGGAAGAAACAAGTAAGAAACAGTCTGACATACAGTACTGTATATACTAATTCCTCATGTTGCTGTTGCATGACTTCTATTGAGAAGAAACAAAGAGAATTAAGAAAAATAACATAAGAAAGGGATGGAGTACAGTCATGTTCACTGTACAGGACTGTGGTGAAAAAAATAATTTGTAAATGAATAATATATAACATATACTCAAAAGTATTTTTTTTATACTATAAGACGTGATCAACTGACTGAACATAGCATCATCATGAAAACCTACAAAATGAAGCTTTGTGAGACATTGCTAATTTCCCCTGTGTGATCTGATGCGGTTTTCAAAGTTTTATTAGGAACGTATACTTGTAATTCAAAACATAAAACCAAAAGTCAGATTATGAAATATTAATCAAAAAGTATAAGTTACATAATTCTGTGATTAAGGGGATAAGCAGGATGATGGGAGTGATCATGATAGATGTGTCTGTAAACAATATCAGTATAATATAAGTGTACAGTTAATGGTAGTGTAGTGGAAGGTTTGTGGAATGGGCTAGAATAGTGGTAGGTGAAGTAGAGAGAGTAAGGTCCAATAAGATGGAGCATCTGGTGACCAGGGAGAAAAACTGTTATGAACAGAAGGGCCAACTGGACTGTTTGGGTTTAATCAGTTATTATATGTGTGTTTAGAATGTGCTAGCGACTTGCTTAACAGTTATATCATGGGTGTAATGCATACATGTAGTTATATAGTGGATGTAATAAGTGCATATAGTACTGTCATTGATTTACATTAAAAAAATATATCTGTATTAGAAGTAGGATAGAAGGCAGTCATATCTGGGATATATAAAGGGTTAAAGAATTCTAAAGAATTTATATGGCTTTGAGATGCAGCTACGCACAAATCCTCTCGCTTTAGTCTGGAAGGGGGAAGTTTAATTGTATAACCCTGTAAGTTGAGATCTGGCAAGTAAGATATGAGGTATGTGTCATGGGATAGACATTTCCCCAGGTGGTGAGAGTGTAACAAGCTATTGCCCACAAGAGGAGGGGTTAGGCATGTGGGGGGAGTGAGATCTTTCTGTGTTTTTATATATCTCTGTAACAATAAAGAAGTGCCAGTCTGATTTTGGACACACTAAACAAAGGTGTAGTCTGCTTGTACTAATCCAAGAATAGATCCTAAGAAAAGGGGTCTGATGGTGCCTGCCTCTTCAGAAATGATGCTGTCATCTGAAGTGTCTGCTGGTGTCGAGTTCTGGACAAAAAATTGCGACCCACAGAGAGAGAGAGAATTGGGGTGAGCGTCATCCCTCAAATCCGGCGGGCGTGACAGTTGGTGGCATCGGTGGGAGATCTCAAGCATTTTTACCAGCAGCAAGGATGGCTACTTACAAAGACAGAGAGAAAGAGAGGCAAAGAACTGCAGAGGAATGGCCCTTCTAAAGCAATGGATGGCTTTCCTGGAATTGTGGCAGGGCCATGAGTTGTCAGGCTGGCTGAACAAAAGTGGTATGGAAAGAGATTGCCTTGGTGAACCAGTATCATGCCAGGATATGGACTGTTGTTGCACTTGGAGAGGATCTGTATGTTCGATTGGAGATAATAGATGGGCTCTGGGAGATTGTGTATGGTGATCCTGAATGTGGCATGGGGACTGTATTTCTTAAACACTTTCAAGGTCTGGGACTAGAACCATGGTCGCCGGGAGGCTTATTTGCTGGAACCCCTGATTCAGCAAGAGCTGCAGCTGGAGGCTGAGTATGTTGAATTGTTGGCTGAGGCATCCATGGAGGGGTTTTGACCATCCAGTTGGGAGGAACCCTGTCAGGTGGACAGGGGGGAAGAGGACTGGTTACAAGAGGTCTGTGGAGAGGATATTATGGACTCTCATCAGGACTATACCAATGGGGAGGTACAAATGGGCCAGGCCCAGGTAATTTGTGCTACAACTGGGACAGATGAGGATGGTACCATACATTATGGGTACATCTCAAAAGCAGCGGAGTCTAAGTCTCAGACAGGAATAGCAGGCCAGATGGAGGACCTGGGAGAGTTCTGGAAGCAACCAGAGATAGATTGTGAACCTAGCATGGGGTTCCCATGGATAACTACAGTCCAGGAACCAACAATGGATACAGAGGCAAACACAGAGAATAACCTTGGGACTGTGTCAGACCAAGGGGGCCAGCCATACCCAAATGGCTGGAGCACAATTGCTAATCACAAGGCAGTTGAGAAGACAGAGAATGTCTGTCAAACTGATGGCCCAAGGGGAAGTCTGGTTGAGAGCGGTGAAGTCCTGTCAGGGAACACTGTGGCCATGGAATCAGAAGGACGTGAGTTCTGTGCCCAGGCGGTGGTTCCAGAGAGAGGGGGATGTGACATGCTGATCCAGACACAACCTAGAGGAGTGGAGTCTTTAGACCAGGCCACAACATTGGGTGCCGGCTTCCAAATCCGTCCAGTACATTCCCCCTTGGAATTACTATTTTTCTGGGTGCTCCAGGGGAGTGTTTTACCCAGGCAATGGGACAGAAGAGTGCATCAGTCCTGGTTTTTGGGGGGTGGAATGGCAATGGCACCCTTGGACTGTACTGATTATCCTGGCACAGAGGACTGTTGGCAGAACCCAGGCAAAGCAAACAGTCTGGATTGGAGCATCTATGCTCCCTGGCCCTTGGGAAAGGATGCAATGGACTGTGGACCTTTGAGGGAGCTTCAGTTGATAAAAACTGTCAGAGGGCTAGCCATGACACCTTGGAAACTGTCACCTGGACTGGGTACCACCTGGGGACCCTTTGGACTGGGTGAACTGATAGGCCCAAGGGCTGTTTTAGATGCAGCTGCCCAAGGAAATTGTTTTCCCCAATGGATGGGGAGGGGGGGGCATGTGCCATGGCCCGGGGAAGGTGGTTGGAAATTGAGCCATGGATGCTATGCCCAAAATTTTGTGCCCATTGGAATTGGAAGAAATGTGGACTGTGAGGCAATTATCACTCTATTACTCGCACCAGTGAGATCAGTGTGGCTGATAAGTTGAGATCTGGCAAGTAAGATATGAGGGATGTATCATGGGATAGACATTTCCCAGGTGGTGAAAGTGTAACAAGCTATTGCCCACAAGAGGAGGGGTTAGTCATGTGGGTGGAGTGAGATCTTTCTTTGTTTTTATATATCTCTGTAACAATAAAGAAGTGCCAGTCTGATTTTGTACACACTTAACAAAGGTGGAGTTTGCTTGTTCTAATCGAAGGTACATGGTGGGTGATTCTGAGATCCTAAGAAAAGGAGTCTGATGGTGCCTGCCTCTTCAAAAATGATGCTGTCATCTGAAGTGTCTGCTGGTGTTGAGATCTGAACAAAAAGTTGCGACCCACAGTGAGAGAGAGAATTGGGGTGAGCGTAGTCCCGCAAATCTGGCGGGCGTGATAAAAACACACACAAGATCTAATACAATGGAGATTATTAAATATATTAATTCACTGTACTGGTTAATGCATATCTTTTTGATGAAATGGTCCCATGGCTTAAAATATATATTAACTATCTTTATATCTGGTGTTTTTAAGGTTATCCACTCAAGTTATGCTGTCTGACTTACAGCCCTATTAAATTCCCTCAACGTAAAACCGTAGCCCTTAACGTAACCTGTAAGACTTGCGGCTAATAAATTGGCCCTGTAAAGCAACCCGCTAACAAATTCTTTGTTATGTGTGAAAAAAACGTACAGGATGTTGAAATCTGAACTCCGCAGCTGCAAATGCTTTGCTCTGTCAAGCTCGTAACTGTTATATTCGAAAATCGCTATTTAATTGCTACAAATCCACTGGTGCTCCACCACGTAACCCGCAAATGGAGCCAAAAAGCCAACGGGTACTACAGAGGACCCGCAATGGGGCGTTAAAGTCCTATCAGTAGCACTGTAAAATATACACACACTACTGTACTTATAATTAAAGTGAAAGTGATGTTAGGGATTAAAATTAATAGCACAACATTCTCAAGCTTGCAAATCTGCAATATATAATACATTATTCTATGTTTAATTATCGTGTTATATCGATCCCGGCAATCAATGTGTTAATACATATAATGGAACTTGCATGGACTTGAATATCTTATTTACTGATTTATTAATATTGCATTATTTCTGGATTGTGGGTTAGATTGAAAATCGTAATTGAAACTCGTAAGGCTTTGAAATCTAACCACCATTTTTCAGTGACGTAATGATGACGATCGCTTCTGCCATTGGCTCTGTCTAAACCCGATACTACGGGTTTGACTAATTGATCATGGTCACAGCTGCACATGCAATGTGGTAAACAATATTTTTTTTAACCATATTAACCTTTTTAATCATCATGTATACCCAATCGTATCAAAGTAGGGAAAAAGTTCCTTCCTGACCCCATTAACTGGCAATTGGATTACTCCCAGGATCAATACTATAATAATTTACTTTAATTATAGATTTAATTTTTACAACAAAGGATCATCCTCCTACTAACATAAACCCTTAATTACATGAAACAACTGTTCAGACCTTGGGAAAAACAATTTTAACATTACAAACATGATGGTAATGTATTAAAATTTAAACAGTAAAAGTAATAAAATGCAACATAACTGTTTTGTGGGGCCAATCTTGGCAAAAGACCACTTCCAAGACATTCCAATATTTTTTGTTTTTGTATGTCCAAGTGGTTCCCTTAAAAAGAGCCCAGCAGACTTTTATTTTGTCTATGGGATATAACCACTGTTAATTCTTGTTGTTTTTTTCTTTTTGTTGTTATTGTTGTAGTTTTGTAAAGTTGTACATAGAGTTTCCTATGTGAAATAGTGGTCCTCTAAAAAGAGCCTGAGTGAAATTAAATGTTGTCCTTGAAATAAAACCACTGTTCTCTATGTCTACAAAACCTTATAGTACACAATGTTTTTGGTAAAAATACGTCCATCCTGTAATAGATCACCCTGACTTGGGTTGTCTTCAATTGAAACTTTAATACCATCTGGATTTGTGCACCTTGAAAAAGCAACATAGAGTTGTCCATGTGCAAAAACAGGTTCCTGTAAAAAAATACCTACAGACTTAAAAGTTTGTCCTTGGGATTTATTTATGGTCATGGCAAATGCCATGATAACTGGAAATTGTCTCCTTTGAAGGACAAAAGGTAAACCACTCTCATTTGGAGCCAAATCAATTCTTGGTATGAAAACTTGTTCACCTTTATGGGTACCATTCATAATTTCTGCATGTATGAAATTATCTTTTAAATCCTGCACAATTAAAATGGTCCCATTACAAAGTCCTTTCTGGGATTCATATTTCTCAATAGCATGACAATTGCCCCTTTTTTCAATTGCAAAACATGTGGTAGCATTCCAGATGGTGTTAAAAAATGGATAAATTATATACTAAAGTTAGATTCACTGTCTTTATCATCAGCCAGAACTGAATCTGCACTTTATTACATTTTTTGTGGTGCATTGATGAATTTAAAAATGTCGTTATTTAGATTCAAGGCATTTACATTTTTGGATGTTAATATCAAGTTGTTTGCAATATCTGAGTAATCATTGTTATTGATGGTACTAGCGAATTGCCCGTCAAAAAATGACGGCAATGAAATTGTAAGGTAGCTAATGCTGTTTGGTGTACAATAATGAAATAAATAATACATTAATAAATTAATATACTTTACTTATTTTTAAGTAATATATGCAGGAAGCTATGTGTTGAAGAGCTGTCAATCTGGTTTGATGTTGCTGCAGCATTAGTGGTGTGGAGCTGCTGTGTAAGCATGATGAATGTGTGCAGTGTAATAATGTGCGTGCGCAAAACCAAACCGTTAGCGTAGCTGTGTACTTCCGCATTAAAATGGCGGCAAATGTGTGGTATGCGTCTGTAGTGGAATATCCGTAGGTGTTTTGCGTGTTTCGAGTGATGTAGCCTCGTTTTCTGGCTCCTTGCCAGCAACTGCGGCCCTCACTTTGCAATCCAGGTCTATTTTTCCAATCCAGGTCTAATCCTAGCCTGATACGGGGTGCCATTAACCCTTTCCAATCCAGGTCTAATCCTAGCCTGATACAGGGTGCCATTAACCCTTTCCAATCCAGGTCTAATCCTAGCCTGATACAGGGTGCCATTAACCCTTTCCAATCCAGGTCTAATCGTAGCCTGATACAGGGCGCCATTAACCCTTTATAATCCAGGTCTATTCCTAGCCTGAAACAGGGTGCCATTAACCCTTTCCAATCAAGGTCTATTCCTAGCTGATCTGACAGTGATAAGGGGTGTAATACTTTCCTTAGCAAAATAAAGGGTTACATATATACAGACTTTATACTTATGGTGTAATATTAAATGAATATGGTAAACAAAATTATTTTTGATTTGTTTAAAAAAGACAAATATTCGTAATAAGAATACTAAATGTGTTAATAAAAAGCATGAGAAATGTACTGCCCAAAAGGCAGAGGAGGGCAAGGTCTGCAGCCCCAGGGGAGGGTATAATACCCATAATGCACTGCAGAAGGTGCCTGATCTACCATATCACTCCATCAGATACTGATACACACAGAATTAACATGTAGAGGTCATGGTAATTAACACATTAGATAAGATGAGGTAAATTACATTTTTATAAAGCACAGATAAAGAGGGTTAATGCGGACTCATCTCGATGTACCCGGCCAGGCTGGGCACTATCACACCTGCCACCATCACTATCACCCATTGCTAAGCTCCGCACTCCTCGGTGGTAAACACTAATCTGATGGGGATACAGCCACCTGCTGCCCGAACTGGAGCGCAGCCGGAACTGATGTCATAAACACGCCCATTCAAGTTGGTGATAGATCTACAGCTCCAATGACATAACAGAGATGGACGGCTGATTGGGCGGGTTGTGTTGCTTGGACACGCCCCTTCAGCTGCGGCTCTTATCTGAGGAGATGATGTGCTGCTTGTTTATCAATGGTGAGTTCACGCCCCGGGACACGCCCACCAGCTGCACCACAGTAACCTCTCTAGTGATGGCTGCGGTCTGTGTGGAAAGGAATATGGAGGAGATTGAGGCATAGGGACACACATGGGGTGAGATTTATCTCTAGTGACACAGGGACACACACATAGGAATGGGATCCACCTAAGAGAGGGGCACGCTTAGGGATGGGATCCACCTATACAGGGACACACATAGGGATAGGCGCTCCTTGCCAGCAACTGCGGCCCTCGGTTCGCGAGCCCGCAAGCGTGAGCAACGGCTCGAGCGGGCTCGCATGCTCACAACTATATATGTGATTGAGAAAGATTGATGTTCTGAGTGATTCCTTGAAAAAACATTTGTGATGGAATTTCTACGGTATCATCCGGTAAATTATTTATTTGGGGATGTTCTCCTTCTCCAATTTGAATTAGCCAATCATTTAATTAATTTTGGCCTTTAGATCTCATTTTTAATTCTAATTTTCTTGTCTTAATACATGTTACAATGATGTCAGTCCTATTTCCTTGTGCCACAACAGGTAACATTTGCCTAAAATCTCCTCCTAACAACAGCACCTTTCCACCAAATGGCAAATTATTTTCCATCACTTCTTTTAATATTCTATCAATACATTGCAAGGCATGACATGAAATCATTGTTGCCTCATCAAAGATAATTAATTTACTTTTTTTTTTATATATATTGCATTGTAAAGAATTCAGTTGTATATCTGACACTGATGTTTCTAAAATGGGAACTGGCAGTTTAAATCCACAATGCACAGTTCTGCCACCTTCTAACAAAAGTGGGGCAATTCCAGTTGTTGCAAATGGCATTGCTATTTGACCCTGTGCTCGAATGTAACTCATCAAACAATTGTTCAGATAGGTTTTTCCTGATCCACCAGGGCCATCTAGATAGAAATAATGGTCTTTGACCATTTCTTCATCTGTAGCATTGGTGATGGCATTAAATGCTTGCAATTGTAATGTATTTAAAGTTGCAAGTTTTTCTTGTGTTTTTTTTTTGTTTTTAAAGCTCAGTGTCATAGTCATCAAAGTTGATGTCATCTATAAGTTCTGGATCGGGCAAATTAAAACTTGCACAATTTAATCCATGAACAAGAAATATTTCTTGAATTTCCATTAATGCTTTTAAGAGTGCAATAGCCTCATTGTGACGTTTCTAGAAGTCTTTAAACATATTTAATTTAAATGTTTCCCACAAAGCAAGCGCATCAGGTACATTGCAAAATATACAAATGAATGCAAATAGTTCTCTCATTTGCTTTGGCATTTGACATAGTGCTGCTTCTTCCAGACACCTCTCCCATTCTGTATCTGCTATGAAGTTTTGATGTCTTGCAGCTAATAGGAAAGTATCATAAACTATATTATTCACTGTGCGTCAATGTTCATAACTTTGTGCACCGGGAACATGTAAAAGAAGTAATCTTAAACTGAAACGTTCAATGTCTCTTGGGCTGACTGTATAAATTTTTGGGATAATTTTATGAGTATCTCTTTTTCATTGTCGCCATTGGCCATTTACGAATACATAGTGATATGGAATCTCAATGTATAAAAATTGTCTGGCCTGAGTGTCCTGGCAGTTTAATAGAAACAAAGCAGTAAGTGTTGTTTCTCATTGTTTACTTTGGGCTATGGCATTTCTTTCATTGCCTGTAGTAAAGCAAACAAACTGACTTTGTGGCAAATGTAAAGCTAATCGATACACAGCATGTGACCGATCATGCATCTCAAATTTCAGAAGACGCCACATTGCTTCTGGAGCACTGACATAAGGAGCATCTAAATAATTAGAAAGTTTGTCATGTAAAATTGGATTTTCCTATTTTGTTTTGTGCACCTTGCACAACAACAGTTGTTGCATCATATCCTTTGTATATATATTTATACACATATTTGATGGATTTGATAGAAGTGCAAGCTTCCACATTTATTTGTGCATTGTACTTCATCATCAAATTTGGATTGTATGGAACTACATATCTATTATCGACCTGTTGAACACAGAGAATAGCTGTTTGTCCTTATCTTCTTTTATACAAAGGGTATCCATCACAATTAGCATAAGTTTGGATTTGAAATTGTTTTGGGAACTTTATTGTACATTTTTTATTTTCCAAACATGGTGATTTGGGATTAATATCTCCACATGGCCCACATGAATCATTCTGTGTCTTACAATCTCATAAAGTTTAGAATATTGTTTGGGGATGTGGCTATTGAGCATTAATTACTGAATGCCCTCTGTCTTCAGTATTTAATGTATCTTTTTCCTGCAGGATTAAAAGTATGTGTGCATGTGGCAGGCCTCTTTTTTGAAATTCAATGGTATAAACAAAAGCCACACACTTTCCAAATAACTGGGCTTTAGTTATATCATTTATAAATTGAGTTTTATTTTGAATACTCTTGCCACTAAATCTAGTTGGTCAGAAGTATTTTGTCCAAGATAGAAATTTTCCCTGATCTCAGGCCATTGTGGATTACATGTGAATTTTAATGAATAAATCTGGTTTTCAAAATTTTGTGACAATAGCCATGGCATCATTATATCTTTCTCGCATATTGCGAGGAGATCTTTTGAAAGTGGCTGGTAAAATGATTGCTCTTCCAGGTGGAATGTCTCTGTTGGTAGCCAATTCAGCGACATAATCCATCAATCCACAATAATGTTCTACTTGAAGCTTGTTTTGTTGAAATTTTATAAAATTTTGATTATTTGCTTTGACTTGTAGATAGGAAACAATAATCCATTGTTGTGTGAGTTTGCCCCCACAAAAAATAGGATTAAAATGATCCTGAATAGCAGTTTGTGCCACTTTATATTCCAGTATAGAATTATTGCCTCTAACACGAACTTTACTATTGGGATAACTTTGCAATTGCAATTTTGGTTCCCATCCTGGTTCACCATTTGGAAAGAAAATGGAATATGTAATTGGATCCAAATTAAAACTTAATATATTTATGTTTATAAAAGGTCGGTCTTCATTGTGTGGATATATTCTAATATCCCACTGAAAAAGGGGTTCACCATCCTCATTTTTAAAGACCGTGGCAACCTCTTGTACTGTTGGTAAATTATACCGTCTTTGATCAGTATTGCGATCTCTTTTCAAAACCATATTTACTCTTGGTATTGGCAAATGATGTATTTGAGCAGGTTGTTGTTCTTTTTCAACCTGTGCTTATTGTTTGTATTCTTGACTGTATGGGTGGTTAGCCATAATTGTATCCAGCTGTTCAAAGACTATGCGCAAACTCTGTAAGTGTCATCCGTTGTTCAACAGCTTCCATTGTATCTAAGACATATAACTGTGCAAATTTCTTTGCTCTCCTTCTTGTGGGTGTAAATGTGAAATGCGGTGGAAAATGTATCCTTGAACTCTAAAACAATATGGACCATGTCCTGGGACATTTTCTGCTAATGTAGCACCCATAGAAGCAAATTAAATTGCACTGTTATAAGACCTGATGTTTTTTTTTTAATTGGTATCATTTAGAAATGTTGGATCGCTCATTATACTTTGTAAGTAATCTGGAAATGTGTGTCTTTGTAAAAGTTTTACCTTTCCTTTCTGACAGCAATTAAAGAAAAAGGGGGAAACATGCAAAGCAAGAAGTAAAGATTAACTCTATCCCAAAGGGACTGAGAAAAACTGACATGGAAAATTGCCAAATTGCTGCTAATATTAGGAAAGGGCTGAGTAAGGGAGCCTTACAAGCTCAAAGTATCAGAGTTACATTGATTGGTAGCAGAGTCAGCTGCTATCTGAGCCAGACACCAACCCCCATCTGATTGTGTTAAAGGAGCAACTGAGTTATGTGGAAGTGTCGGCGAGGGAGAAAGAAACCAGACTTCATAAGATGGAGAGTGCCCTAAGCAGTGTGAGGCAAAAACTGGAGGAGCTGAAAGTATAAAGTTAGAGCAGAGATTTCAGAGTACAAGTGAAAGGGCAGTAGCTTCACAGTGCCCTATTGAACCAGGAGCCCACAATCGCTACTGTGACACAAAAGTTGAAAAAAACCCTCTGACCAAAATGCTCTAGCCGAAAACTTCACAGGTAGTCTTACCAAGATGAGAGCATGGAAATTTGAAACAGAAGGCTGATTTCTCAATTGAGAATGGACATTTGGTAAATTTACAGAACATGGTACATGCTGAACATTCAGCATACAGTGCCTTGCAAAAGTATTTAACACCCTTGGCATTTTTTGTGTTTTGTTACCTCACAACCTGGAATTAACATGGATTATTTAAGGATTTGCATCATTTAATTTACAGAACATGCCCAAAACTTTGAAGATGCCTTTTTCTTTTTTTATTGTGAAGCAAACAACAAATAGGACAAAATATGTCATTGTGCATAACTATTCACCCCCCTAAAGTCAGTACTTTGTAGATCCACCATTTACGGCAATCACAGCTGCAAGTCACTTTGGATAAGTCTTTATGAGCTTGCCACATTTTACCACTGGGATTTTTGTCCATTTCTCCTTGCAAAAGTGCTCCAGCTTCTTCAAGTTGGATGGTTTGCGCTTGTGAACAGCAATCTTTAAGTCTGACCACAGATTTTCTATTGGATTGAGGTCTGGGCTTTGACTAGACCATTCCAAGACATTTATATGTTTCCTCTTAAACCACTCAAGTGTGGCTTTAGCAGTATGTTTGGGGTCATTGTCCTGTTGGAAGGTGAACCTCCATCCTAGCCTTAAATCACGAACAGAGTGGTACAGGTTTTGCTCAAGAATATCCCGGTATTTAGCACCATCCATCTTTCCCTCAACTCTAAACAGTTTCACAGTCCCTGCTGAAAAATGGTGTTCTTTGGGTGATGTCATGTGTTGGGTTTGTGACAGACATAGCGTTTTTCTTTGATGGCTGAAAAGTTCAATTTTAGTCTCATCAGACCAGAGCACCTTCCTCCATACATTTTGGAATTCTCCCACATGCCTTTTCACAAACTCAAAACGTGCCATTTTGTTTTTTGCTGAAAGTAGTGGCTTTCTTATAGCCACTCTGCCATAAATCCCAACTCTATGGAGCGTACAGCTTATTGTCGTCGTATGTACAGATACTCCAGTATCTGCTGTGGAACTCTGCAGGTCCTCCAGGGTTATCTTAGGTCTCTGTGCTGACTCTCTGATTAATGCCCTCCTTGCCCGGTCCGTGAGTTTTGGTAGGCAGACGTCTCTTGGCAGGTTTTCTGTTGTGCCATGTTCTTTCCATTTGGTTATGATAGAATTGATGGTGCTCCTGGTGATCATCAAACATTTGGATATTTTTTTATAACTTAACCATAACTTGTACTTCTCAACAACATTGTCTCTTACTTGTTTGGAGAGTTCCTTGGTCTTCATGGCAGTGTTTGGTTAGTGGTGCCTCTTGCTTAGGTGCTGCAGCCTATGGGGCCTTTAAAAAAAAGGTGTGTATATGTAATGACAGATCATGTGACACTTAGATTGCAGAATCAGCAAAATGCCATCCAGTCATTATGGAATGCATTATTGCAGATGCCACAGAAAAAGAAAGATGTGCCTGATACAGGAGAGGACTGGAGGACTGAAAAATGAACAGCAGTATCTACAGTACATCTGGAACAATGTCAGATCTCTGCTACCATGGAGCTGTCTCCTAAAAAGAATAGGGAAGAAGTGAAAGAGCTGGAACAGCAATAGCTTCAGCAACTACAAATAAGTCTCACCGGTGCAAAAGGACAAAATATCTGTCTTTGAGTTGGGCTCTGGCACTGTACTCTAATATAAGGCTATGTTCTGAAGACTAGACACAACGGTAATACATTTTAAACATCATTTGTATATCACTACCCAGAATCCTTAACAGCAATAGAAAACTTGACCACTGACAAATTCTGTAGGGTACAGGTTTCTTGACCTGTTTTTACTTTTATTTTTTTTATTATTTGTATTACTACTGACTGTTTTCAATCTCAGTAGCTTTCTTTATTTATAAAGCAACTGCTTCTCAGGAATTGAAGTTGAAGAAAACAATACAATAATTCTTGTACAACAAAATGTTAGTTATTATGGAGTAATATATGTCTGTTTTCTTTTTTCTTATATGGGTTATATTGATAGTGATATACAATACGGCAATGCAGGTAAATACAAGTTGTTATTTTTAAGTCTATATGTAATCATCTATTAATAGGATTTGCAGATCTAATCATGTGTTTGATAATATTTTTGCTTGCTACTAAAAATTTTGAATTCTTTGTAAAAAAAAAAACGTTCCTAAAATATTTTTTAAAACAAATATACAAGCTGTTAATTTATGGGGATTTTTTAAAAATCATTTTATAAACAACTGTTAATCCTTGCAACTCTTATCTTACTTCACTGTGTTTTGGGAGTAATACAGCTTTTACATAAAGTCTTCAAAAGCAAGCATGTTTCCTCAAGTGTTATGTCATTATTTATTTAAAATGAAGGGTAATCACATAATTGATAAGAACTGATATGCAGAGAATGTGTTACCATAAAAGTTTATGAAATGCCAGTAAAATATTTGCAATATTTAATCCAATGCTAATCAATCATTAGTGTAAGCAGCAATTATCAAAACAGGTTCCTGTGATGACAGCAGTCATACATCTCTGCAAGAGAAGTGAGCAAAAATTAATGGTTTGGTAAAATTATGCAGTCTTGAGGTAGGGTGGAATAACAAATACATTATATGAATGTAGAACTACAATTATTTATATATATATATATATATATATATATATATGTATATATGTATATGGATATCTATATATATCTCACAAAAGTGAGTACACCCTTAACATTTTAGTAAATATTTTATTATATCTTTTCATGCGACAACACTGAAGAAATGACACCCTGCTACACTTTAAAGTAGTAAGTGTGCAGCCTATATAACAGTGTACATTTGCTGCCATCTCAAAATAACTCAACACACAGCCATTAATGTCTAAACCGTTGGCAACAAAATGTCCAAATTGGGCCCAAAGTGTCAATATTTTGTGTGACTATCATTATTTTCCTGCACTGTCTTAAACCTCATGGGCATGGAGTTCACCAGAGCTACACACTTGTCTTTGTACTCCTCACCTGGTTGCCGCCACACACGTTGACACCATCTGAACCAAATAAGTTTATCTTGGTATCATCGGACCACAGGGCATGGTTTACTAATTCATGTCCTTAGTCTGCTTGTCTTCAGCAAACTGTTTGTGGGCTTTCTTGTGCATCATCTTTAGAAGAGGCTTCCTTCTGGGACGACAGCTATGCAGACCAATTTGATGCAGTATGGTGTATGGTCTGAGCATTGACAGGCTGACCACCCACCCCTTCAACCTCTGCAGCAATCCTGGCATCACTTATACATCTATTTCCCAAAGATAACCTCTGCATATGACGCTGAGCATGTGCACTCAATTTCTTTGGCCGACCATCTTGAGGCCTGTTCTGAGTGGAACCTGTCCTGTGAAACCACTCACCATGCTGCAGCTCAGTTTCAGGGTCTTTGCAATCTTCTTATAGCCTAGGCCATCTTTATGTAGAGCAACAATTCTTATTTTCAGATCCTCAGAGAGTTCTTTGCCATGAGCTGCCATGAGCTTCCAGTGAACAATAGGAGAGAGTGTGAGAGCAGTAACACCAAATTTAACACACCTGCTTCCCATTCACACCTGAGACCTTGTAACACTAACAAGTCAAATGACAACGGGGAGGGAAAATGGCTAATTGGGCCCAATTTGGATATTTCCACTTAGGGGTGTATTCACTTTTGTTGCCAACAGTTTAGACATTAATGGCTGTGTGTAGAGTTATTTTGAGGGGACAGCAAATTTACACTGTTATACAGGCTGTACACTTACTACTTTACATTGCAGCAGAGTGTCATTTCTTCAGTGTTGTCACATGAAAAGATATATCAAAATATTTACAAAATTGTGAGAGGTGTACTCACATTTGTGAGCTACTGTGCTCATTGTGCCTTGTGGAGTTCAGCTGCACCTCACTGATGAGGCCCATAAAGGCCAAAACGCATCTGTGGTTTGCTGTTTTTCCTGTTCAGGGTAGAATTGCCTGGTATTTTGGGGCTGGGTCACTCTTTTGAGTGGCACCAGACTGATATACTACAGGATATTTCTCCCTGTGAAGGGCACAAGTGAGCTAAAAGAGGTTGCTCTCAGAGTGGCTTATCATGGCCACAGAACTAACCTATTAAGGCTAGTTCATTCTCTGATGAGCCCTTCTGACTTAGTTTTTTTTATTTTTAATATATATATATATATATATATATATATATATATATATATATATATATACTAGCGACTTACCCGTCAAAAAATGATGGTCAATAAAAGAAAGTGTTGAAATGCTGTTTGTCACATATAGTGTCAATATAGTCGGATTCTTAGTGCGTGTGGGTGTTTGTTACGTTAAGGTTGGTTCCGAGGTGTTTTTTTTTTCTAAGTCGTGCGTATGACTGTGGCGCTCATTGCCTCATTGCCTAAGTGCTATGATTTAACGTCTCGCCTCGCTATGCGAGGCTCGCCAGAAATGAGCGCCTGCGGCGCTCATTGCCTAAGTGCTACGGTTTAAGGGCTTTCCTCGCTGCGCGAGGCTCGCCAAAGCGATGAGCGCTCATCGCTAAATCGTACGCACCATGCAACACAGCGTGACGACGAATCGTAGTTGGACAATTATAATATGTGATATATATACTCACAGATAGAAAGATATGTATTCATCCTTGCCCAACTCAGCCATGAGGAGGTAGCTAGCTGTATGGGGTAGTCTGGGTGGTTTGGTGAGGCAATGGAGGTAGGGAGAAGCAAGTGAGGGGCAAGGGGATGCAGGTGGGGACAGATGGAGGAAGCTGTGGGTAGGGGGAAATCAGTGGTGGTAGTGGATACATTGAGGGAGATAGAGGGATTAACTAAGGGAGCTAGTGAGGGTAGATGAAAGCAGTGTGGGTAGAGAGAAGTAGCACATAAAAGGGGGTGGCAGTGGGGGCAGAGTAGTGGGATAAAGGAAGACAATGGGTCAGGGGGAATTGGTGGGATGCATTGGGAAAGAGGGAGGTAGAGGCAGGCACAGCTTGTGTTAGTGAGGGGTAGATGGAGGCAGTCTTGGGCACAATAATGAAGTCTGTAAGGGCCACATTAATAGTAGTGTGGGGGTCACTACCATGAAGCCTGTGAGGGTCACTGCAATGTAGCCTATGTGACATACACATACAAAAGTGACTGATAGATTCATTGATACATTGTGTTGTCGCAGTATCTCCAGGTGCAGATACAGCTCTGCTCTCTTCCTCCCTCTCAGTGTGCACCACGGAGTGGCAGGCAGGGCTCTAGCAACCCCTCACATCAATCCCAGAACGAGGTGCTGCCAAGGGTGACAGGAAGGAATTACCTTCCTTTGAGCCCTCTCCCACTTCATCTTCTGGATCCTCCCCCACTTCATCTTCTGGGTCCTCCTTCACTACCCTAAGTTAAGGTAGCTGCAGGACAGCATCAGGCTTCTCTAGATGCAAGGGCATCGGTGCAATGCACCTCTTGCACTGGCAGTATCTCCGCCCCTGTTTCAACCTATTCAATGTATGGGTCAGGATAGTTACCTTCGCAACCTGATGTGGACCATTTTAACTGGAGGACAGTTCTTTAAAAAATAAATGTACCCTTATGACAAATGACACCTTTAAGTGGATTGTGCTTCCAAAGGCAACGTTGTACTAATGACAGTAAAAAAATGTGTATTACCTCCTCTTCATTTCTCTGTTGCCCTGAGGACCAACATAAATGTTCTCATAAGCCAGCATTATTACATAGATAGGCTGAACCTTTCCTCTAAAGCTCATCCCTTTTCCATTTTGCTTCTCTGTTGGGAATATTTTAACTAAGCTGCTCCACTCCTCTATTAATTTTTGACTGCTCACAGGCTTTGATATGTTTCTATATAATTCTATAATTCTATAATAATACCTACAGTACAGGCAACTACAGATCTCCATTCTCTTGAGCTGTTTGGAATGTACATTTCTTATTCTGTTCAACAAAACATCAATTTCCGGCTCTCCTCCTAGGATTATATATAAATCCTAGGATTATATATATATATATATATATATATATATATATATATATATACTTCTATTGAGTCACGTGTTATCCTTTTGTGTGTTGTATATAGACTAATATCTTACATCTCCAATGGGTGTACAACACTTGATTCTTTAGAACCTATGGCCCAAACAATTTCCTACTGGACTTACATACGGTATACATTGGTTCCTTATTGTTTTGTAGGTTTGTGTGTGCCAGTTTCACCAAACTGTCTTTTTACCTGTTGTAATTTTCCTTCATCATTTCTTCTAGATTGCAAATTCTTAAAAGCAATTTTCCCTACTCTGTTTGTACTGATGTGTAATTTCATGCAAATTATGCAACCAATGTAGCAATCTGTACAGTGTTACAGCCTGCAACATATGTTTGTCACATTATATAAAAGTACTACTATACTATTTCAGCTGTTCAGATAATGCTATCAATTACGTCATTGGTCATTTTAATTTTAACTGCAATCTGACAAACGATAATACCTTTTCTGCACAAAATGTTAACAGATTTAATCAAAGGTTAGTAAAATATATCTGTATGCTCCATACAACTGCATACATAAAAGATAAATCAGCAAAAATAATGAGTTGTTAAAATTATACAGTGCTGTAGATGTGCAGAATTACTTCAATAAAATAAGAATCCAGTCATTTATATTTGTAATTGATCTTGGAAATATATTTTTATGATATATATATATATATATCATTCTATCTATTACTCTATCTGTCTATCTATCTTTATATCCAGTGTATGTCTATTTGACATGGTATGGGGGGGAACATATGAACTGTGCATGTATATTTGAGTCCACTTGTGGTACATTAACTGGTTTTGGTGTTTAGTTCAAACATATGTTTGGCACGTGACATGCTCATAGTCATGAATTAAGGCCTAGTTCAACAAGGTACAGATGCATGTCCATGTAACAGTCCATTTTATATTTAGTGCATTGTATTATGCATTATAACATTGTATTACTCTTTATAAAAAAAAGCAACAAATTATATTCTGTTGAACTGTACAATGAGTTTATCAAATACATAACACAGAACAATGCACACACAACTGATACTATCTCCAAAACATCTTTTCAATGTCCTGCTTATATGAGTCTACAATCTAGAGAATCTAGAGAAGATAATGTGCTACTAAGTCAAAGTTGATGTATAATAGATGAGCAATTAAGTCATCATTTGTGCCAAAACATGCTATGTTATCTCAAGGTGAATATAATTCATAATTGTACTTGTTTTAGTCTAAAGCCACGGGAAATTGATAAGACTGAGTATGTACAGAGCACATGTTATCTTTCACTCATTTTCAGTAGGGAATAATGAACCACTGATCCTCATTCTTAATTGCAATGCACAGAAAGTGTGACTGTACATGATAACATCAGAATCAACCAGGAAGTCCCTAGTACACCCTTGCTTGTCTTTCAGATGACTCTATCTGTAAAGGTAGATTGCCATTTGCAGTGGAAGCAACAGAGGCTATCAATACAAAAACACTACGTAGATATGAGAATTATATTTTGAATGAGTAATATAGATATATAACTATCCATGTTCCACCTTACCAGAGGAAATCAAAATAGGATTTAAAAAAATAAGGATGACTACTCTTTAAAAGTATACCATTGTAACATTTATTGTACTCATCATTCTGGATAGAGAAAATACTGTTTAATGTTCACATCATTTAAAGTTGCCAGCTCTTGACCTAGTTATGTGTCAGCGCCAAAAAAAGAGAATACATAACTGAGGTAACAGAAACAGTGAGTCAAAATATTGTTGGATAAGTATTCTATTGATTGATGGCTCTTTTTGAGTTTTTTGTAAAAACACTTTTTAACACCATATCTCTCTTTTACTAGAAGACAAAGGGATCATTTTCCGTAATCTCTTTTGAGGTGTTACTTTATACATGTCCTTATCACAGTTTTCAATTTTCTGATATTGAACAATGAAACAATAACACAGGTCATAGTAAGAGATGGATAACGAGAAAATCAATAAAACTGCAGAGTACCTTGATGATAAATTAATCTATTGCTAATCTTTCCTCTCATGCATTTCTGCCAAGTGCTGTTACATATGAAAATAACAGCTTCAAAGGACATACATTTTTTAAGATAAAAAATTATACACACACAACAATATAATAATGATACAAAGTATATATACAGTGCTATATTACTAGGAATTCTAGTTTGTTGCCTATTAATGCTAAGTCATGTAATATTGTTTTATCTGCTTAAGAATCCATAAATAAAGCATATTCTAAATCAGATTGTATAATATTTGTATCTATAATTAAATTAAGGAAATATTATTAAAGCTTAAATCACAGCTGTAATTTCATGAAAAATTAAGTTTGTGAAATATGTAGCAAATAAATATTAGCAGCTATGTACTTTGTCAACATTGGAGAATTTTTAGAGAACATCTCAAACTTACCAGGCTACTTGTGTCATGGGGCTTCCATCTTAGTCTGATTGTCTGCCTGTATTCTGAGGGGGAGTGTTATCCTAGAACTTGCAGTTCTAATACATGTTATTTTCAAGTGGTTATTAATAGTGCCAGATTTCATTAGACCTAAAAAGATTTTATTTTCTAAATTCAAAAATCATCGCAGGTCTAATCCTGTTATGAAGAAAAGCACATGTCCACCTCAATTCAAGCAAAATTAAATAAAACAGTTAATAATTAAAGGCTGCATTTATTTGTTTCTATGTTTCTGAAACATTTCCCTCAATCAACCAATCTACCGTTTAGAACCACTTCACACATTTCCAAGCTAAGATGTGAATAATATACTAAATTGTTGCAATTCCAGGCGCCTAGATTTGTTGATTGCTGCTGTGGCTTTCATTGAGGCTCATGACATGCTCACAGTCATGAATTAAGGCCTAGTCCAACAAGGTACAGATGCATGGCAAAAAATTTAGATGGACAACATTGCCTTAAGTACTCTCGCCATCTCATTTAGTTCAAAATCCTGAGTAAAGTTATATATGTCCTTTGCCAGTTATTTTCTTTACTTTGTAATGTGCTAACATGGGGCCTCATTCTAATCGGAGCTGTAAATCGTCCTTAAGTCTGCGATTCCTTGCGACCGGGTTACGGCCGCGCGTATCGCTACATCTATGCTGCTATTCTGTCAGGCGCCGCCGCAAGGAGGTCCCCTTTATAGCCAATGTCAAACCATGCTATCAGCAGTGTACTAAGTGCTTCAACAGGATCTCAGCCGCAAGGCCATAACTCGTGTTTCGAGACCGACAGTCTTGAATAATGAGTTACGGGCTTGGAGATTAATCAAGCCCGTCGGACTTTGGATGGAAATTAAACATGAAATTAAGTATTGTATTGTGGCGATGTGCCAGCTTGAGAATGTTGTGCCTTTAATCCTCATGTCACCCATTGTGTACCCCATAATTTACAGTGCTTTACAGTGCTGTCTTGAATTTATATTTGCATTTTACAGTGCTCCGAGTTTGAACTGCGAGTCACGGGCTTGTAGGCGCAAATCAAGCCTGTAGGACCGCAAAGGTTTTACTTTTAAATTGTAGCACTTTATGAACAAAGAAAAAAGCCATCCTGTACTTTTATTAAAAGAGTAGGTGATGTTAGGTCTTAGAATTAATAGCACAACATTCTCAAATTCGCAAATCCGCATAAATAACTACTTTATTGCATGTAAAATTTTCCTCATAAAATCCTACATGTTTCAACCTCCAAGCCCGGAGGTTGGATTCAAACGTCCTAGGGGCTTGGATATTGAAGCTCGTCGGACTTTGTGCCAAAATTTTTACATGAAATAAACTATTGGCGTCGATTGTTTATTGTGTTACGCGGCTCCCCAGCATTTTCTGTCCTTACACTATTAGAATTTTGTACCTCGTACGTTCCTGGGTTTAAAGTTTTACGTGCCTGGCGGTGTTTTTCTCGCTTATCGGATTTTTGAGTGCCAAAACTCACAAAATTCAGCTTAAATTTACGTGCAACCTCACTCCCAGATGTCCTGGCTATCCCCCTGTGCTGTGCATGATTTTTTTCTTTGTTTTTCATGTTTTTTGATTTGCGCGGTTCAGCTGTTAACTTCATATTTTTCCGACCTTTTTCCGACCATTTTTCTTTTCGAAGTCCCTTGTTCCTCAACTCCTTGCAGCTGAAGGCAATCCCACTTTTCCTAACTGCTTGGAGGCTAAGTACCGTGTTTCTCAATGCCTCAATGGCTCGCCTAGCTTCGCGAGGCTCGCAGGAGCTCCTTTAGCTCTCATTTGTGCCTAAGTCCCACGTGTTTCAATGCCTCAACTGCTTGCCTCATTTCACCTAAGTGCTCCTCGTTTCAATGCCTCAACTGCTCGCCTAGCGATGTGAGGCTCGCAGCCGGTGAGCCCCTTTGGCGCTCATCGGCTAAGGGCTCCAAGCTCGGAAGACTTCTGTGCTTCATCGGCTCGCCTTGCTACTCGGGGCTCACATATGTGACAACAAATTGCAGTTTGACAATTATAATATGTGATTATCCTGAGCAGCCATTGCCCTTTTTACTCTTCTTCTTTGAACTTACTCCTCAACATGGAGGACCTTTTATACTCCTCCCATTGAAAGTACTGACATTAAGGACTGCTACATTTCAAGTGAAACAGCTGCAGAAGCAGATTAGAAAAAAACAGAACAAAATGGTTGCTCCAACTGCAGCATGACCACATGAAAATAGCATTTTGTCAGTATAGAACTACAGTGGTCCTTTAAACAATAGAAAGTATATTAACAAATTCATGAAAAAATATAGCCAACATTAGAAGCATTTAAAACAAGTCTTTATTAATGCAGAATCTATTGCTGTTGATTTTAAAGTATACAGTAAGTATTAAATTACAATAAATTACAGCCAACATTGGGAAAGGTTTTTTAATATCTTTTAAAAATGAAACAGTTCATTTTAAAAATGAAACAGCACTAGCATAAGACATAAATCACTGATACAGAAATAGAAAATAAGAAATCAATATGTAATTCTTTTTCAGTTATTGATTGGTCACTTGAATTTAAATCAATATTTAATACAAATATAAATAAAAAATATTTCAACCAATATAATCCAAATGACATTTATGGTATTAAATGTTAAACAAACTAATCCAGAAATGATAGATCAAACTGTCTTGTGCATGAATGTATACAAGACAGGAGCCAGAATCCGATGAAATATGGAATTACTATTCAACTGATTTATTTTCTCAATCACACGCTACCTGAATGGTAAAGCAACACTTAAAGAAGTTTATAGGGGAAGAATACATAACGGGACATGTTTTTCATTCCCCCCAATCAGGAGCATTTTGGAATGGATTTTAACCCTGCATTCACCTGCTCAGTCTTCCATAGCCAATAGGAGAGCAATGATGTCAGCCCCAATGTCACTGCTGTAATGTGAGCCTGAGGCTGCTTCCTGCTGCTGTCTCTTCTGTGTGTGTATGAGAGAGACCTGCAGCTGCTGTGTGAGTGAGAGAGAGAGACCTGCAGCTGCTGTGTGTGTGTGAGAGAGAGATGTGCAGCTGCTGTGTGTGTGAGAGAGACCTGCAGCTGCTGTGTGTGTGAGAAAGACCTATAGCTGCCACTAGAGAGAGCGAGAGAGAGTGAGTAGTGAGAGTGTGGTGAGTGTGTGAGTGAGAGAGTGGTGAGTGTGTAAGTATGTTAGTGAGAGGAGTGAGAGAGTGGTGAGTTGGATGAGTGAGAGAGTGATGAGTGAGTGGTAAATGTGATGAGTGAGAGAGTGGTGAGTGTGTGAGTGAGAGAGTGGTGAGTGAGAGATGGGAGAGTGTGTGAGTGAGAGAGGAGCGAGTGAGTGGCGAGGGTGATGAGTGAGAGAGTGGTGAGTAGTGAGTGTAATGAATGAGAGAGTTGTGAGTGGGATGAGTGAGACAGTGGTGAGTGGTAAATGTGATGAATGAGAGAGTGGTGACGGTGTGTGAGTGAGAGAGTGGTAAGTGTGTGAGTGAGAGAGTGGTAAATGGGTGAGTGTGTGAGTGAGTGGTGAGTAGTGAGTGTAATGAATGAGAGAGTGGTAAATGAGTGGGATGAGTGAGACAGTGGTGAGCGGTAAATGTGATGAGTGAGAGAGTGGCGAGTGTGTGTGAGTGTGTGAGTGAGAATGGTAAATGCGTGAGTGTGTGAGTGAGAGGAGAGAGTGAGTGGTGAGGGTGATGAGTGAGAGAGTGGTTAGTGAGTGTAATGAATGAGAGTGGTGAGTGGGATGAGTGAGACAGTGGTGAGTGAGTGGTAAATGTGATGAGTGGGTGAGTGGTGAGTGTGTGGTGAGTGTGTGTCAGGATTTTTGGGGTTTAGGACATGTTGCTTTAATGTGTAATGTTTAAAGTATATTGTGTGTTTTACTGTCTTTGTAAAATTTGGTCACCAGAAGCACACAAAATGTCACCCATAGCATGAAGCTGGGCTAAACTAGTTCCAATTTATTTCCTTTGTTCTATAGCTGCTTGGTTCTATAGCAACTCAGATAACAGATCTGCCCCCAGGAGAGGGTTGACCCTTCTGTGACATCAAATCTTTCTGCATGGACACAGGACTATTCGGATTGGGCTATGCTAATTCAAGCAGTACAGCTATCCAGCTCATTGGTACTTGTACACTCAAGCGAGGTATTCAAATTTGTTCACTCCCCAATTCATGTTTCTTGTTTTATGAAATGCTGTTTGGAGAAGCCATTAAAGTTTGAGGAAGTCTGACTCGAGCATTCGAACCAACCGGATGCTGAGGTTGTTTCTTATATCATTTTTCATTCTAATCAAAGGGATGTAACAGAGTTTATTATTTTTTAATTATTCAGTAACCTTCAGGCTGAGCTTGATGTCCTGAGTTCTCCTAAGAGGCGTTTTGCAGGGAGCTGTGAGATTGAACACAAAAAGGCACAACCTAGAGGGAGAAAATTGAGGTGCACGTGGCCCCTCAACTCGTCACGAGTGAGAGAATAGTGAGTGTGATGAGTGAGAGAGTGGTGAGTGAGAGAGTAGTGAATGAGTGTGAGAGAGTGGTGAGTGTGTTTAAGACAGAGAGTGGTGAGTGAGTGGTGAGTTTGTGAGTGAGGGTGATGAGTGAGTGGTGAGTGTGTGAGAGAGTGGTGAGTGATGAGTAAGGGAGAGTTGTGAGGAAGTAGTGAGTGTGTGAGAGAGGCTTGCAGCTGCTGCGTGTGTGTGAGAGACTTGCAGCTGCCATCAGAGGGAGAGAGAGTGAGAGGTGAGTAAGTGAGTGAGTGACTAAGTAGTGAGTGTGTGAGTGAGTGAGAGGTGAGTGAGAGAGGTAAGTGTGTGATTGAGAGAGTGGTGGATGGTGACTTAGTGAGGACTAAGTGAAAGGGTAGTGAGTGAGGGAGGGGTGAGTGAGTAGTGAGTGAGAGAGTGTTGAGTGAGTGGGATGACTGAGAGAGTGATGAGTGAGTGGTAAATGCGATGAGTATGGTGAGTGAAAGAGTGGTGAGTGAGTGGGGGTGAGAGAATGGTGAGTGAGTAGAAAGTGGTGAGTGAGAGAGTGGTGAAAGTGGTCACTGTGGAGAGTGAGATAGTGATGAGTGGTGACTGAGTGAGGACTGAGTGAAAGAGTGGTGAGTAAGAGAGTGGTGGATGAGTGAGAGAGCAGTGAGAGAGTGGTGAGTGAGAGAGAAAGTGGTGAGTGAGTAGTAAGTGAGAGAGTGGTGAGTGAGTAGAGAGTGGTGAGTGAGTAGAAAGTGGTGAGAGTGGTGAGTGTGGTGAGCTAGAGAGTGGTAAGTGAGTAGAGAGTGGTGAGTGAGAGAGTGAGTAGTAATTGAGAGAGTAGTGAGTGAGTAGCGAGTGGTGAGTGTGGTGAGTGAGAGGGTATCGAGTGAGTAGAAAGTGGTGAGTGGTGAGTTAGAGAGTTTGGGTAAAAGAGGTGAAAGAAATGGGCAGGTGAGAGAGGTAAGTGAGGGGTGAGTAAGAAGTGAGTGGCGTGAGAGGTGAGTGAGGGATGAGTGAGAAATTAGTGGGTGTAAGAGGTGAAGGAGTGGTGAGTGAGGTGAGTGGTGTGAGAGGTGAGTGAGGTTAGTGGCGTGAGTGAGCGGAGACTATTTTATTCTTTGCAGCGTTTAGTATTAAGTACAGTAACATCCCAAATGTGACAGTTTGCACAGTAAGAGTCTGAAACAGAAGGAAGATGAAGCAGACAAAGTGCTGGTAGAGATCTGCCCTTACAACCTCAGTTCTTGTACTGAGCATATCAGAAGCCACTGAGTGGAAGATTGATACAATGTATTAGTTGCCTCTGATTGGGCACAACTAAATATGAATGTTCTGCTAATTTAGCTGGGATTTTCTAGTATCGTACACCATCAAATGCAACTGACAAAAAGCATAATAAATGTTGCTAACTTCAAGGTAAGCTAATTAAGGTTTATTTTTGGAATTATTCATACAAGACAATGTTTTCATATACTACTAATTATCCTCTATCAGGTGCTTTAATAATCCAGGAATCTTAGATATGCCTTTACTATGATTACACACCAGGGAGTAATGGGAGGAGCCTGGAAATCAGACAACTTCTCTGTTCAGCCCCTTCAAAAAAGAACTGAATAGAAAGCAAATCTCAGTAGGGTAAACTTCGCCACTAGACTCCAGACAGACTAAATATTCAACGTGGAAGTGCATAAGCTAAGTGTGCTAAATTGAAGATGTTCTGAGTACTTAATGCTCATGGATTACTGTATATAGCTGGCAATGATATTAGTTTTTTACATAATTCATAAGCACATGAAACTTTTCCCAAACTGCAAAGGACCAAGAAGTAATTGTACAGCAGAACGTGTACAACTTCTAGAGAACCACATACAGTAGCTGGTATTGCTATGCCTGCATGCTTTTTCTCTGACTTCAATAAACGTGAGAACCAAATATATCTCCAATGATCCACCAGGTTTCTGCTTAAAACAACCTCAAGAACTGGACCTTAAGCATATCTCACATTACAGTGTTTTGTTATTGATTCCCAAAGACACATGAGAGTAAGATAGTATATGGATTGCTTGAAACAATAGATTGTGGTTGCTAATTTTTGTAACAGTATGCTTTCTTCTTAACAGCTAATGAGACACAATTTGCCACATTCATTAATGTATCCATTGCCTCCAATGGGCGCATGATTCCATTTCATGTTTGTTTGATTTTTATATAGTGCACTGTACTACCTCCTTCTGATTCTGTACATACATCTATTTACTTTTTTGTACTTTATATAGTGCATAGTGTGTTTTCTCTTTAATTCTTGATATGAATAAACATTTAGTTTATGTTTTGCTTTTTGATTAATGTGCCATATTGCATATCATTTCATACTACAGCACTATATTCAAGTATTCAGTTTGGATGAAAGGCTCACAGGTATACGCTCTATAAAAATATATCGAAGCACCCCCCCTTACGATGTCCCTTCTTTCTATACATTAGTGCAATATTTAATGTTTAAATCACAAATATAGTTGTCAACAGTGCGGGTTGACAAAAGTTGTTGCTAACGCTGCGGCCCTTGCCAGCAACTGTGGACTTTAGACCCGCATTTGCGGAGGTTGATGCGACCGCAACATTTACGGACTTAGCATCCACAAACACGAGCCGCACCACACAAAAAAAAATTACAACATTGCAAAAAAAAAATTTACACCATTTTACAACACTAACTTACACAATGCGGAAGTACACAGCTACCCTAACGGGTTTTCCTCGCGCACGCACACTATTTACACTACACACTGCACACATTGCTGACACTTACACAGCAGCTGAAAACACACATTGGATGCTGCGGGAACATCAAAACAGATTGTCAGCTCTTCAACACAATGCTTTCTGCATACTTCCAAATAGGTAAATGTCACGATCTGCTTCTTCTTGGGGGCTTGATATGAACCTAGTTCAAACCTACCCCAGCAGAATCATGTAGTTCCTGTTCTCTGTGGCACAAAAGATGGCCTCTGAAGAGGGCAAGGCCCAACAGCTACAGACAGAGAATACTGGATCCAGGTTACTTAGTGGCCCATAGCAAGACCACTCCCCAAGTCAGGATACAACACACAGAAATAGTCTCACACCTTGTTTATGTGAAAACTATCTCTCAACAACCTTTATTTTGGAAAACACCATCTTTTAAACATGCATACAAAATTACCAGGAGGGGCTACCTTTAGCCAGCCCCTAACTGCCTCTGGCCAATCAGGCAGGGTCCCTACGTGGGAACCATGAGACTTCTCCCAGGTCCGCCCACTAGGTGTGGCTACCTTATTTATTTGGTCTCTGGCTTTCAAGGGAGAAACATCTCCCTGCCCTCTGGACTTTGCCCAGATTCTCTGAGTGGGAATCCCTGTAGACCCCCTGGGGTTATGGTGCCTGCCTGTCTGTGGAGATCCCTTTGTTCCTGACTACTATCATTTCAAGTGTTTACCTTCAGGACCATATGGGCAACTCCTGACTGAGAGTTTATACAATGGGGGAGGGTTGACTAATCAAAACATAGCTATCACTCCATAATACAATATACAATATAATACGAACATATTATAATTCATAACATATTTCCCCATTAATATATTATACCTAGGATACATAATAACCATGTACAGGCAACATATAACCACACAATAACACATAATCCCAATGTAACAATGTCATGCTCCCTTGGACATACTCACAAACCACTGACAATATGAGTCCTTAAACAATTAAATCATGACAACTTCTTCCCCTTCCTTTCTAGTATAGCATAGAGGATCATCCTAACGGATAATTCTCTAGCTATACTGCTTTTACTTGTCCTCCTGTCTGGAAAGTCCATCCATGTGATAGCCTCAGTGGCTCTCTGTGTTCTCTGCCTCCCCCTGTCCAGGGTGAATACTCACTCCTTCCCAGTGGCCTAGACACCTTCACAAGCCCTTGGGGAGACTTATAAGACAACTGCCATAGAGGACCCTTCAAGGTAGTCCAGGGGAAACAGTACATCCCAGCCAGTAAGTCCAGCATAAACTTGGGAGGATCCTTACCCAGCAAAGCCCTCTCCTTCCAGGTTAGGGGGACCTCTTGTCCTGTTGATTCTGGATCAGCACTCAGTCCCATGGGTAAAATTGAAGAGTACAAGGTTCCCTTTGTCAGGCCTGAGCTTTCTCCTGAATAAATTGGGATACTGGAGTTGCAACATGGGCTAGTGACATTGACTGGTGGCATCCATGCTGGATTAATGGGCAGTTCTGATACAAGCTGTTGTGGCTCAGTAGCCAACCTCTCTCCCACCAAGCCTGGCCAATGGCTCCTTCTTTCCAGGGTTACAGGTACACATCCAGTGGCTTTGGGCAGCTGCAGGTGAGTCATTGTAGGGATACCAGGAGACAAATCACAATCTGAGGTACCCTCTGGCTCTTTGGTCCCTGGATCCTCAGGTGGAACCTCCTGACTCTCTCCATCTGAGATTGCCTGGTGTGTAGTTACAGGCAGCCCTTGAGAAGCAGCTGCTACTGCCTCTTGTTCAGGCTGAAGAACAGGGTTACTTTCTGTTTCTGCTCCAGGGTCTGTGGCTGGCTCCTGGACAATGGTCATCCAAGGAACCTCTCTACAATTTCCACAGTCAAATGGTAGGGCCCAGTGCTCATTAGGTTCTTCTCTTACACTAGGAGCAGATTAGCTTTTCCCCAGTTCTTCCCCTGGGCCCGGCACTGCTGTGGTTTGCCCCTTTCCCCATTCCTCTAACTGGGTGAGACTTAGCCCCCTAAAGATAAGGACCAGTTCTTCCTCTTCCCAGTCAACCCCATGGATGCCAGCATCCTTGTTATTTTGAGAATCATGGATATCAAAATTCTCCCCCCAGTCCATTCATTTATTTTCTGACCCAGCCTCAGCAATATTTAGCTTGGTCTCTGTAGTACCTGTTAGGTGGTTCTGTTCCATGCCTGACTGGCATGAGCCCTCCCAGCTGGCTGGCCAACAACCATCCAGAGATGCTTCATCCAGTAAGTCTATATAATCCACCTCCAGCTGTAGCTCCTGTTGGATCAAAGGCCAAAGTAAGTAAGCTGTCTGAGAGTCTGTCTCCAGTCCCAGCATGTGACAGCGCTTGGCAAACGGACACAGCTTTCTTTTCTCTGTCCCCAAGCCACAGTCCGGATCCCCATGTACTATGTCCCAAAGTGCCTCTTCCAGCCCCAATGAAAAATGATGATGTATCCCAACAGGTCCAACCCAATAAGCATATTGATCTTCCAGGGCGACCTCCTCATATACCAATTCTTCCAGCCATTCCATTAGCCTGTGACCTGGGCATAGTCCCAGGAATGCCATCCATTTATTTAGAAGGCCCATTTCTCTACAGTCCTTTCCAGTCACCAGAACATTCTCTATCTCTACTGGGGATAAGCATTTCCCCTCCACAGGAGCTGAGACAGGGCCATTGCTTACCCTTCTCTTGTTCCCCTTTACCTCCTGTGTGATTTGTATCCGGAGTTCCCTCTGCTGATCCTTAGTAAAACCTGCAGGCATTACCTCCATCCATCTTTGATACCGTCTGGACACTTCCTCCTCCTCTGCTGCAGACATCTCTTCATAAGCTGCCATCCTTCTGTGTTTTATACAGAGATCCCCACCGCTGCCAGCCAAATGTCACGATCTGCTTCTTCTTGGGGGCTTGATATGAACCTAGTTCAAACCTACCCCAGCAGAATCATGTAGTTCCTGTTCTCTGTGGCACAAAAGATGGCCTCTGAAGAGGGCAAGGCCCAACAGCTACAGACAGAGAATACTGGATCCAGGTTACTTAGTGGCCCATAGCAAGACCACTCCCCAAGTCAGGATACAACACACAGAAATAGTCTCACACCTTGTTTATGTGAAAACTATCTCTCAACAACCTTTATTTTGGAAAACACCATCTTTTAAACATGCATACAAAATTACCAGGAGGGGCTACCTTTAGCCAGCACCTAACTGCCTCTGGCCAATCAGGCAGGGTCCCTACGTGGGAACCATGAGACTCCTACCAGGTCCGCCCACTAGGTGTGGCTACCTAATTTATTTGGTCTCTGGCTTTCAAGGGAGAAACATCTCCCTGCCCTCTGGACTTTTCCCAGATTCTCTGAGTGGGAATCCCTGTAGACCCCCTGGGGTTATGGTGCCTGCCTGTCTGTGGAGATCCCTTTGTTCCTGACTACTATCATTTCAAGTGTTTACCTTCAGGACCATATGGGCAACTCCTGAGAGTTTATACAATGGGGGAGGGTTGACTAATCAAAACATAGCTATCACTCCATAATACAATATACAATATAATACGAACATATTATAACTCATAACATATTTCCCCATTAATATATTATACCTAGGATACATAATAACCATGTACAGGCAACATATAACCACACAATAACACATAATCCCAATGTAACAATGTCATGCTCCCTTGGACATACTCACAAACCACTGACAATATGAGTCCTTAAACAATTAAATCATGACAGTAAAGTATATTCATTTTGTAATGTATTATTTATTTGATTACCATACACCAAACAGCATAAGCTCACTTACAATTTCATTGCCGTCATTTTTTGACAGGCAATATTCTAGTATATAATAATTAACAACTACATCTCTCTCTCTCCCTTCCATTTCTCTGTGTCTATCTTTACATACTTCTTGTTAGCTGTGGCTTTTCTCTGTGGACCATAATCTCATCCCCTTTGCAAACTGAATAGGTCTCGGTCTTGTCACTGGACTGTGAGTCTCATTACTTTCCAACTTGTATGCACTCTGTCCAACACAGGTTCAGAAATGGTGATCAGCAATTATATATACCTTGTATGTGCCCATATTATTTGACAATGTTTTTATTTTAAATTCAAGCAATGCTGTCACCGCAAAATCAAGCTTTTCATAAAAAGTATGGAAAAACTAGCTATACATTCTGAAACATTTCTGAGAAAATCATTGTTGTTTCTTCTGTATTCTTATGGAAATGAGTGACTTGAAAATTCTCATTAGCTGCTTTGATGTGCTAATTAGGATTCTCTGTTTTTGTGGTGGAAAAAAACAATACTTTTCTTAGGCTATTACACAGCTAGCTCCCCTGCCCCACCATTATCAAACATCCTGAGCTGTAAATTAGTATGCTCAGCCATACTATAGTCTCACATAAAATATGCAAAACATCAGGAGTTACATTTATTGAAAAAAAATGGCTAGTACAATGTATACACTGTTTTTAGTATTCTTTAAAATAAAAATCAACTTGTTGACAGTGTTTCTTTAAGTTATTTTAATCAAGAAAATGAAACAAAGTATTATTGAGAGATATTAGTGTAAGTCATAAGACATATCAACTTGCATGCTGATGGGCAATTTTATATTGACATTTTTGACGTTAGCTACCTTTTGATGTCCTGAAAGCATTTTTGCAAAGTCAAACACTTTCTAAATAAACACTCTGTTTACTGTCACTGCCGTTTTTTTCCTGCTGTTTGTCTCTGTAATACATTTTGTCTTTTTCGACAATTTGCTCAGGAGCCATTCATAAAATAGGACAATGACTCCATCAAAGTCTTATTTTCACAGCCAGAGAACATCAGATTCAAGAAATGTTTACATTCAGAGAAAATGGCTTGCTGAGTAGGCGAGCTGAGGCATGTGGGTCTGCTTATGCCTAAGTGCTGCTCCTCCTGACCTTCAGCACTACTCATTTCATGACTAAATATATTTTCTGTCTGTTGGTGTGTGCAAAATAATACCATAACTCTGTTTCACATCTCTTCCCTCATTTTCCTCTACTTCTTTCGTTCTCCAGCCTTACATTGCAAAAGCCTATTACAGTTTATCACAACTCATCTCAATGGTCTATGTTTTGGGTGGACGCTACCTTTTTTCAAGCAATATTCTACTATTAATTGCGGTCTCAGCCTCTTTTGAAGGGAAGTCACAAGAACTAAACATTTTCTTCTAACCTAAACCAATTACTTCTATTTCCTCCAGTTCTTCTTGTAGTTTTCTCTTTATGTCTAAGAAAAAGAGAGAAGCTCAATTTCTGTCTGTTCTGCAGAACATACATCATATGTGTATGGAGCAATATGCACATATTACTCTAATACTCAGTTAGTACATTGCACAGAATGGTAGCAACTCCCCCTAATAATGCATATATATTTTCAATATTCCAATGATATTGGATAGTGGAGGTATGCTCTCAATGTGTCACCCATTGTAATCCTACAGCTATCATTAAAGCACCAGTGTAGTTTGGGAAAACTTCTTATGTTTGTGATATTTGAAATAAACTAACAACATTAGCAGCTATGTATGCCATGAGCATAAAACCATTCTTAGAAAAAAAAACTTTATTATATTTATCTGACCTTGATTGTGTCATGGAAGCCTGAGGTTTATCCCACTGTGACTTGCTTTTCTATTTAGTTTGCTGTCAAGTGGTTATTCGTTCTGTGAATCTTTCCACAAAACTAAATAGGTATCTGTCATAGAACACAGGCAGCTGAATCAGCAAATGTTAAAATCTCAGCAGATGTTCTGGATCCAAGAAAGATTGATTAACACTCAGACACCTGGGTAGCTGCTCGGTGACTAGAACCAGGAGGGTTAGCAGACCGACCAACAGAATTCCCTAATTAAAGAAATATAGCTCTCACTGGGTATATCATATTTTTACTTGGTCATTATTTTTTTGGAATACAGAACAATGTCAAAAGTTATTCAATATCAAACTGTAAATATTTTGCAAATTCAAACTTCTCTCCCTGATTATTAGGTAATTAGAATGGATTGTTGTCGGCCCCTTTTGGATTGCTACCTTGTCGTTGTGAAGGGGCTTGTGTACTTCAATGAAGCTATGAGCTATCTCATGTAGGGTCACCGAAGATGGGCAGATCATAGCAGAAACATCAAACAAATTATGGCACGAAAGAAATGCTTGGTTACAATCCAATAAATGATAGAACGTTATTACTCTCATTATAGGAGATTGGAATGCTAAAGCAGGGAATCAAAAGACATCTGGAATAATAGATAAGTTTGGCCTTGGAGTCAGAGATTAGTAGAATTTTGTCAAGATATTTTTTTGCTCAAAGTAAACAGCCGTAGAGACAACTCTATATACTTTGTAGCCAAATATGGAGGATCTCTATACAGTCTTAAAAAACAAGACCTGGAGCTCACTGAGGCTCATGTCTTGAGCTTGTTTTTGCAAAGGTCAGAAATGAACTGAAGAAAAGAGGGAAATCATCATACCAAGCAGATAAAAATAAATTATATCACCTGTGAATATGCAGTGGAGGTAAAGAATAGATTTAAGAAACTAGACATGGTGTCACAACCTACTATGATGATGGGATCTAGAGTATCCTAGTACTCTTATTCCCAGTAGGTTTAGACCTAAGTTTGGTTGACTCTAGACCTATGGACAGTCTTTGTCGGTACAAAGGCATAAGTCCCAGCTTGCTTTGGTAGTGTACCTGGGAGCACCTTGGTAGGGAGTCAGAACGAGCTCCTCTACAAGCATATGCCTCTGGGTCAAAAATACATGCTTAGTCAAAGTATGAACATTAAGAACAACTTTATTTTGGAAACACACAGTATTTAAACAACTCACAAAACCAGTACAGGGAGTGGCTACCCCCTTGTCCAACCCTCATCTTCCTCTTGGCCAATGGGGTAATCTCCAGAGTAACTTGATTACCTCTGGCCAATGGACTAGAGGTAAGCTCTGGGAACTTCCAGACCCCTCCCATGGGCCACCCATTAGGTGTGGCTACCTAATTCACTTGGTCTCTGCTTCTCAAGGGAGAAACATCTATTTGCTCCTGTACTATGACCCTGATATTGGGCTGAAGACCCCATGGGGTTAAGGTGCCTCAATGTCTGTACAGACCCCTTTGTTCTGGCCTTGCTATCACTTCAAGTGTTTACTTTAGGTGATAGCTGGAAGGCAGATGGGTGATCTACTCAGGTTACTATATGTATCAGACCCAATATGGATGACTGACACAACATGGCTCCCACATTACAATACAATATATTTACAGATATTACCACTACAACATTTTATAACCCACAGCATCTCTCCCTTTCCCACATGTTATGAGTTGAGGCAGTACTTCCCACGTCAGTCCACTTAATGCGTTATGACGACTTTATTAGTGGTGACGTGGTAAACTGCCTCTTCTCTGAATGCATAACAATAACAGTGGGACTCTGCCCTGAATATATAACATTATAACAGTGGCTCTGGGAGCCCAAAACCTTCTGTTCAATAACATGTGGCAGAAAACAGTTCCAGTCCAAGATGCCCCCTGGGTGTGACCAATACTGCCAGTCCCAATATGGATGCCGACTGAGCCATGAACTGTCATGCCCATACACAATATGGCCACTGGGTGTGGCTAATGCTGCCAGTCACAAAATGGCTACTGCTGCCAATATACTTCAGGCCCAAATCCAAGATGGCCCCTGGCTGATTCATGACACATGGAATCTACATAACTTGATACATTTTGGTTTGTGAAATTATCCAGAAAACAGCAACAAAGAATATACCTAAAATAAATAAAACTAACTAGACAAAATAACTGTCTGATGAGACTTTGAAAGTAGCCCAAGAAAGAAGAAAAGCAAAAGGTGCTGGTTATAGGAAAATATTTATTTAATCTAACGAAGAATTCTAGAAGATCTATACAGGAAGGACATTAACAGCATTGATAACCTCAATAGTTTGTCCAATGAACTGGAGCCAGACATCTTGGAGAGTGAAGTGAGAAGGACCCTAGGAAGCCTTGCTGATAACAAAGCTGCAGGAGTTGATGGAATCCCAGCTGACCTGTTCAAAATCTTAGAAGATGACAATGACGTGAAAGTGTTGCTTGCATTATGCCAACAAATTTGGAAAATGCACCCTTCTTCTGAGAAATCTGTATGTGGACCAAGAAGCCATGGTCAGAACCGAACATGGAACAACCATTTAAATGTTCAGAACATATATTAAACTTTATTATATATTTTGAAGATTTAATTTCCACTGTATAGAGTTATATGAGGTTAATTTGGAGACTGTTCCTGAGTTCCTCATGTGACTAATGCATAAGCTTAAAGGAAGCCATGTCCCAGCTTAGCTTCCCAGAATGCAGTGTAATAACTGATTTTCTCTGAATTCTGAGCTGGAAGCAGGTTTTTTAACTTGTTTTAGACATTCAAGTGTGAACACAGATGTACTATTTATTTACTGTACTACTGTACGGTGGAGGGCTTCTATCACTCTTTTACCCACCATATTATAAATGATTGTTGTGGTGAACTGCCTACTCATAATTTCCACAACACAGGCTGAGATCCTGCTCCATGCTTATGATAGCCAGTAAGCTTGAAACAACTGTACATGGATAGGATACTCAGCCTGACATACTTGGCTTTTCATTAAAGCTCTGTGATACAGCAAGCATAAGCTTAAAGGAAGCCATGTTTGATAATGGCTATGGATTGAAGAGCTAGGCATTTGTGGGCACATTTGCATGTCCCAGCTTAGCTTCCCAGAATGCAGTGTAATAACGGATTTTCTTGGAATTCTGAGCTGGAAGCAGTTTTTTTTTACTTGTTTTAGACATTCAAATGTGAACACAGATGTACTTTTTATTTACTATATACACAGGCTGAGATCCCGCTCCATGCTGATGATAGCCAGTAAGCTTGAAACATGTACATGGATTGGATACTCAGCCTGTGTTTATTCCAACCTTGGCTTTGCATTAAAGCTGTGTAATAATACAGCATGCATAAGCTTAAAGGAAGCCATGTTTGATGATGGCTACGGAATGAAGAGCGAGGCATTTGTGGACATATTTGTGTGTCCCAGCTCAACTTCCCAGAATGCAGTGTAATAACTGTTTTTTCTCGGAACTCTGAGCTGGAAGCAGGTTTTTTAACTTGCTTTGGACATTCAAATGTGAACACAGATGTCCTTTTTTTTACTGTACTACTGTACGGTGGAGGGCTTCTATCGCTCTTTTGCCCACCATATTATAAATGATTGTTGTGGTGAACTACCTACTCATAATTTCCACAACACAGGCTGAGATCCCGCTCCATGCTGATGATAGCCAGTAAGCTTGAAACATGTACATGGATTGGATACTCAGCCTGTGTTTATTCCAACCTTGGCTTTGCATTAAAGCTGTGTAATAATACAGCATGCATAAGCTTAAAGGAAGCCATGTTTGATGATGGCTACGGAATGAAGAGCGAGGCATTTGTGGACATATTTGTGTGTCCCAGCTCAACTTCCCAGAATGCAGTGTAATAACTGTTTTTTCTCGGAACTCTGAGCTGGAAGCAGGTTTTTTAACTTGCTTTGGACATTCAAATGTGAACACAGATGTACTTTTTATTTACTGTACTACTGTACGGTGGAGGGCTTCTATCGCTCTTTTGCCCACCATATTATAAATGATTGTTGTGGTGAACTACCTACTCATAATTTCCACAACACAGGCTGAGATCCCGCTCCATGCTGATGATAGCCAGTAAGCTTGAAACATGTACATGGATTGGATACTCAGCCTGTGTTTATTCCAACCTTGGCTTTGCATTAAAGCTGTGTAATAATACAGCATGCATAAGCTTAAAGGAAGCCATGTTTGATGATGGCTACGGAATGAAGAGCGAGGCATTTGTGGACATATTTGTGTGTCCCAGCTCAACTTCCCAGAATGCAGTGTAATAACTGTTTTTTCTCGGAACTCTGAGCTGGAAGCAGGTTTTTTAACTTGCTTTGGACATTCAAATGTGAACACAGATGTACTTTTTATTTACTATATATATATATATAGTATTTGATCTCCTGTTGATTTTGAACGTTTGTCCCCTGACAAAGAAATGACCAGTTTATAATTTTAATGGTAGGTGTATTTTAACAGTGATAGACAGAATGACAACAAAAAACAAGAAAAAAACAAGAAAAACACATGTCAAAAAAGTTATACATTGATTTGCAGGTCAATGAGTGAAATAAGTATTTGATCCCCTATCAATCAGCAAGATTTCTGGCTCCCAGGTGTCTTTTGTAGAGGTAACAAGCTGATATTAGGAGCACTCTCTTAAAGGGAGTGCTCCTAATCTCAGCTCGTTACTTGTATAAAAGACACTTGTCCACAGAAGCAATCAATCAATCAGATTCCAAACTCTCCACCATGGCCAAGACCAAAGAGCTGTCCAAGGACAAGATTGTAGACCTACACAAGGCTGGAATGGGCTACAAGACCATCAACCAAAAGGTATAGGGGACTCAAGACATGGACCCCTTGCTCACTGTGCCCTAGGGACTTCAGCTACACTGACAAGGCCAAATGCAGGCCGAAATATAAGTCTGTGGTTTGCTGTTTCTCCTATTCAAGGTAGAATTGCCTGGTATTTAGGGGCTTGGTCACTCTAGTGAGTGGGACCAGACTGATATGTTACCGGATATTTCTCCCTGTGAAGGGCACAAGTGAGCTAAAAGAGGTTGCTCTCAGAGTGGGTTATCATGTCCATAGAACTAACCTATTAAGGTTAGTTTGTTCCCTGATTGAGCACCTCTGACTTTGTTTTTCTGTTAGTGAGAAGGTGACAACAGTTGGTGCGATTATTCACAAATGGAAGAAACAAAAAATAACTGTCAGTATCCCTCGGCCTGATGCTCCATGCAAGATCTCACCTTGTGTTGTTCCAATGATCATGAGACCGGTGAGGAATCTGCTAAGGGGACAGCACAGCTGCACCACATCAAAGGGATGATTGACGGGACCATGTACCCTCAAATCTTGGGTGAGAACCTCCTTCCCTCAGCCAGGGCATTGAAAATTGGTCGGGGATGGGTATTCCAGTATGACAATGACCCAAAACACACAGCCAAGGCAACAAAGGAGTGGCTCAAGAAGAAGCACATATAGGTCCTGGAATGGCCTAGCCAGTCTCCAGACCTTAATCCCACAGGAAATCTGTGGAGGGAGCTGAAGGTTCAAGATGCCAAACATCAGCCTTCGAAACCTTAATGACTTGGAGAGGATCTGCAAAGAGGAGTTGGACAAAATCCCTCCTGAGATGTGTGCAAACCTGGTGGCCAACTACAAGAAACGTCTGACCCCTGTGATTGCCAACAAGGGTTTTTCCACCAAGTACTAAGTCGAAGGGGTCAAATACTTATTTCACTCATTGACCAGCAAATCAATTTATAACTTTTTTGACATGCGTTTTTCTTGTTTGTTTTTTTTGTTATTCTGTCTCTTACTTTTAAAATACACCTACCATTAAAATTATAGACTGATCATTTCTTTGTCAGTGGACAAACGTTCAAAATCAGCAGTGATCAAATACTTGTTTCCCTCACTGTATGATGGGAGCTATTAGTGCTTGGTTGGCCTGTATGCTGTATCACCCAAACTTATATGCTTTTAATAAAATTTCTATAGATGTAATTTTTTTTTTGTATTATCAATAAGAGTTAAGTTTTAATTATTTTTGAAAAATAAAGGAACTAGGATGGTTTATGGATGGAAGGTTACTCTTAGAGAGCTAGTGACAACCAATGTCCCATATTACATGCAATCTTCCCTCATATGGCAAAATTACTTTGCTAATCCTTGGGAAGCTTGAAAACATGTGTATAATTATATTTAGCTCAAAAAAGTGTGATAAAACCAATTTAGAGAAAAGCGCACCATTAGTACTCATATGGTTGTAAAGAATTGTAAAAAATACTAATTATATAGGGGGTACATATAATAAAAAATATATCTTATATACAGTTTACTAAGTACAAAACTCCATATTGCCTAAGACTACTGTGTGTCATTAATGCAGACTAGCAATTCAAAGTAGTCATCAGGAGTGAAAAAGTACATACAAAAATAGCCAAATATATGTTGCCACCCTATCTATAATAGTAAATTTAACCAGAGTACTTGCGCTTTACTGTGAATAGTCCCGACGGTCCCGTTTCGCCCCTCCTAGGGCTTACTCATGGGCTACTGAATATTGGTACAGCATGGGCTTTTATAGCCCTTTTCCTTCCATTTCCGTATACCAAACGCTAACTGCGTCATCTACGTTACCACGCATTAACGTGATCAGCGTGAAGACGTCACTACGCTCTCTGTCTCTCTCTTCCTGAAGCAGGTAGACTGATCACACGAGATTTGGGAATCAACTTCCATGAGTTGGTTGGCAAATCACGCATGGTTGGCGTATCAATATCCAGGAAGAGAGAGACAGAGAGCGTAGTGACGTCTTCACGCTGATCACGTTAATGCGTGGTAACGTAGATGACGCAGTTAGCGTTTGGTATACGGAAATGGAAGGAAAAGGGCTATAAAAGCCCATGCTGTACCAATATTCAGTAGCCCATGAGTAAGCCCTAGGAGGGGCGAAACGGGACCGTCGGGACTATTCACAGTAAAGCGCAAGTACTCTGGTTAAATTTACTATTATAGATAGGGTGGCAACATATATTTGGCTATTTTTGTATGTACTTTTTCACTCCTGATGACTACTTTGAATTGCTAGTCTGCATTAATGACACACAGTAGTCTTAGGCAATATGGAGTTTTGTACTTAGTAAACTGTATATAAGATATATTTTTTATTATATGTACCCCCTATATAATTAGTATTTTTTTACAATTCTTACAACCATATGAGTACTAATGGTGCGCTTTTCTCTAAATTGGTTTTATCACACTTTTTTGAGCTAAATATAATTATACACATGTTTTCAAGCTTCCCAAGGATTAGCAAAGTAATTTTGCCATATGAGGGAAGATTGCATGTAATATGGGACATTGGTTGTCACTAGCTCTCTAAGAGTAACCTTCCATCCATAAACCATCCTAGTTCCTTTATTTTTCAAAAAGAATTTAAACTTTAATTTGGTGTGAAGCACCAGGGAACCGCTGTACAGTGATACCTTGAATTAAGAGTTAAGTTTTAGCATTTTTCTCCGCATTTGAATTATTGTATGGAACAAAACAGTATTGTTAGTGAGTGCTTTTGTTTTTTCTTTCTTCATTTCTAACTCTATGTAGAATAACATAAGGTTGTGGTGGCATAGTTTTGTGTGACCCTGCCTTGGTGGGAGGTAGTATATGGGGAAAGCAAGGGCCTTCAATTGCAATCCCACTGACTGTTGTGCAATTAATTCTAATGGCTTTCATCGCTCTCCCCATTATTTACAGTGCCGTATTGAGTTTTTGCATTTACAGTGCTACTAACAATTGTTTAACCCCCTTGCTGGTCCTCTCTAGTACTCGTAGCATTTTCTCCTTCATTTGCGATTTACGGTTGTGAAAACATTTGCGGGCTTTGGGCAAATGAATAGGGATTTGCGATTTTTGCCATCATAACTCTTGCGAAAGTGAAAGATCAAAGGCTTCGGGAGGCTGTAAGTTCCATGTTTAACCACTGCAACGTTTTCAAGGCTGTAACTCGTAACCCGTTTGGAGCCCACAAAAAGACGCCAATTGAATAGCAAATGAACTTGCAACCTCACTTACGGGCTCCGGTAACATGCGAAAGCTCAATTGAATCGGGCTCCAAGTCAGATGAGTTATCTTGATGAATGTTTATACAAACACACACACTTGTACGACACACAACAGATGGCATTTCTGGAGTTTCTCCCTATCCTCCCAGATATCTCATTTTGAACAAAAGAAAATATCTGTTACCAAAAAGGAAACATTGTAAACAATTCTTAAAAATGAAAGTCTGCATTTATTTTAAATTTACTAAAACATTTTGTACATGATCAACTAAAGTTCTTCAAGAGTATACTATTTACATGACACTTCAGTGGACCACTACAGATAAATGCTTCCTGCTTCAAGCATGCCCCACTTTCGTTTTTTGTTTGTTATTTCAACTGTTTATTTTCTGAGCAAATTTCTCTATTTGATTTATTATTACTCCATTCATTGTAGCTGGTTTCGATTGACCCAGCTCCAGATATTGTTATTTTGTTCCATCAATTTAAAGTACCATATTGATTGCTTGATTGACTGGTGCTATCTCCTATCCATTATTCAAATAATGAACTGAGAGCACTTGAACATCAACATGCCTGTTACAAGCAGGATTATATACTGATATCATTACAGGAATATGTAAGAAATTAAAGGGTAATTTCTAGAGATTCTATTCTTTTGAGAATGATTGACAAATAAAACACACCAATAAGATTTATGAATTAACATATATTTATATATTTCTGTGCACAAAAACAAATAATCATGCAAGAACTTGTGGTAAAACAAAGTAACACAAAAACAAATAATCACAAATGTAAAGTTTTATGAAATAACAAAATATAAACAAAATATATCCTATATATTTATATATAAGCACAATTACTTGATATTTAATGGCTGGCTCCTACAAAAAGAAAACACCTAAATTATTTTTAACCCTTCAAGAGGAAAGAAAAACAGCAAACATTTCACCAGTATCCAGAAAGAACAAAACATTAATTAATATATATATATATCCACATATCATTGGTATACAGCAAGAAAGAAAACAGTAATTAATATTTTTTACCCCAATATATATATCATCAGTATACAGGGAGAAAGAAAAAGTATTAATCATCAATCAGACATGCAATATAATTACCCTGCGTGGATCAAAAAAATTGAGAGATATAGTTACCACCTATGGTCTACTGGTCACCTCAGAACCTCTCTGTGTGGGATCTCTATGTCCCCTCTCCTTCTGCCATTGTGAATTTAAGCTGTTTTTTTATATGATATTTGGGCTGTCTCCCCCCCTCTATATCTTAATTGGATCTGTTGACAGAGTAGCCTGTTCTGACTTTCTCGCAATCTTAATCAATAGATCTCTTTAGTCAACTGTACTAAAACAATTGCCATTATCACTGATTATCATCTCCACGGGTGGTGCCCTGTATTTAAGTGAATAGACCCCATAAATCTTGACAGATGTGAAAATTGCAATTATGTGTTTTTCTCACCCCTTTGATGTGTTTCTTTTGGAATTTAACCTAGGAATGACTGACTGACCTCTTAATGACATTTATATATCTACACACACACACATATCTATCTATCTATATATATATATATATATATATATATATATATATATATATATATATATATATATATAAAGGAAGAGAGAGAAAATAATAACATTATCATAATGTATTGTAGGCCAATATGTATGACCAATTTCTTATATATTCCCCACCTAGAGAGTGAATGAATTTTCAAATAATGAGCTCTCTCTTGGTTATATTTTTCTGTATAATAGTCTTTCCATAGTTTTAACCTTTGATTTGATTCGGCAGAATACAATAAGTCCAAATAGTATAATGGCAGCCTGAATAAGAATGAGTATTTTAAAGGTTAGACGTAAAATCGGATGTTGAGATGCATTATAAATAGAATCCCAGGTTGTTTTGGATAGTTCATCAATAGCATTCTCCACCATCTTTGTATGCTGTTTGACCTGTAACAGATGTTGTGGTGTTCTTTCCATTAACATATGTAAGTCTGTTGATAATGGTGGTATAGGAATTTTGAATTCTGGTACAGACCTACTGATTTCCTCTTCATACCTTAACCTTACCTTGATTTGGGAAATGTCATGGTAAACTGGGACTGGGAGAACTGTGTGACCATTGATTTTCAAAATTTTGTTGACCATCAGACAAAAATTTGAATTTTGAAATTGACACTCTCGATTCCTATATATCAAACTGGATCCAGTTGACACAATACAAAATTTGCCCTCTCCAACGTATGTTACCCTGGTCATCCCCTCATGCCACTTTGTTAATTTTATTGCATAGATTTTGGAAGAAGCCTCTTGGTTTAACTCTTCTTTCTTTGATGAAAATCCACATGGAGGTTCGGCAGTGTCCATGACGTTACACCTACATACATATTGTTCATTTTGCTTAGTACAACAAGACATATGTGGTGTCTTCCATTCACCATACGACTGTTTGACCATTAGTTGGGGTGGATCGTGGAATTCTTTTAACACATGTCCATCAAGATTTCCAAGGGAATGTATCTGCACCAAGTCTCTGTATATTTCTTCTGTAGACACGATAGGTAACGAAATGGTAAGAGGTATTTTCAAGCTAAAAGGGTTGTCATTCTCTATTGTGTGTCTGGTAATTTAACCCAAATGTACATGGTCACACCAGTTCTAGATTTGCCATACCATTTCCAAATCTGGTCATCTGTAATAAAATCAAAAATACGTTCAAGTTCAATATCTCTGAGGATATCAGTAAGTTTGCTGAGTAAGTAAACCCCATAACCTACACATGCAATGGCTTTTCCTATTTTATTTTCCTGGGCTTCACTGTTATTTATTTCTATTATTCTATTTATTTTGTCCTGTAACTGTGTGAAAATGGATGCTATTGTGTGAATATTATATATAGTGATTATTTCCTCATTTTCTACCTCTAATTGTGAAATTTCCTTGGTCTGCATGCTGAATCTTTTCCCAAAAATGTGGAGTTCCATTTCTGTAAAAGATGAGGCATGATGTTATTAGTGTGATTTATTTAGATTTTAATTGATTGATGTGATACCACTTGAGTAATGATTTTCCCTTACTCCTTGTCATTTTAAGCAGATAAACAGATGGGCTGGCTTTGTCTACAATGTTGAAAGGTCCTTTCCAAGAAGGAACAAAGGAATGTTCTTTCTTCCCAAAATCTCGTACCATTACCAAATCTCCAACATTGTATTCAAAGGGTGTCACCTTTTTATCAAAATACTGGGGGCGTTACAGGAAGTGATGCATGCTCCAGATCTGATGTGAATCAGTGGAGCTGAGCAGTTGGGAGAGACCGGTGAGGCTATGCTGAAACAGCGCTAGCAGACCGCGGCTGAAATTGGACAACATTAAAGTTAGTGGTTCCCCTACACCCATGACTGTAAATACTTAAATGGAATAAATGGGTGTTACCTCCTAAAGCTCACAGAAAAGCCATGCAGTAAGTCTGCCAAGTGCAGCCGATATATGAAAACAGGAGTGAACAGACTTTGATTGCCTCAGCCTGTGCATGCAGCCGGTGCATACGAGGGGCCCTTAGAGATGACCCACGACCTGGGCTGGAGACGTGGAGGGTCTGGAGTTCCAGCTAGGGAGCAGGGCAATCGTTGTGCCTAGCAGGGGAGCAGGCTAATTGCTGCATAGCTCCAAAGGTATGAGATGCAAGTGAGGCACATAGCTCCAAAGGCATAAGAAGCAAGTGAGGTATATAGAGCCTGCTGTGGTGTTTGGGACAGAGAGGCCCCTGAAGTATGGTGAAGCATGGTAAAGCCCTGCAGTACGACGGAGGTTTTTAAAGGGACGCAGCAAGGAACACACGAGCGAGCGTGCACGGCAGCAGCTAAAAAAGGTGAGCACCCCAGAGACATTTATATTATTACAGTTACAAGCTTAAGGGGGTAGGAGGAGAAGTTCCTGCTCTGTATAAGAAATAGAGAACTGCATATATGCCCTAGTAAACCTGGAGATTAATGAAATGGAGTCAAATATTTATTTCTCTGGTCTTCTGAACAGAACCACTTTGTGAGTGAGGGGGGTAGTGGAGTGTATTGGAGTGCACTGTTGTATGATTATATCCCTCCCAGAGTTGTCCCTCCATTCAGCTATAACAAAAGATACCATCTGGACTGACAAAACAGGGAGGGCCCCACCCCCACCCCTCACAAAAAAAAGGCAGGAATAAAGCCACTGTATTTGGAAAGAAGTATTGGGAACTATTTGAGTATATATTGGAACATCAAACACCCCTTCAGGGGAAAACAGCTTTCCTAATTACCTTTGGTGTTAAGGTGTTAAGATGCCCTCAAAAATGAAACCAAAAGAAAAAAAGAGCAATAATACAATTAATACAACTAAAACTCCGAGTATGTTTATGTCTGGGAAGAAAAAATTAACTTCAAGTACCCCGGAGGACGATTTGAGTCCAAATACATCTGAAAACAGATCCCCAGGAAAAAATATACAATCAGTAAATTTAAGTTGCCTGTCTTTGGATGAGGGAGAGGCCTTAACCTGCTCTAAATTAAGAGACATTCTACAAGACTTTCAGATTAAACTAACTATGGATTTAACAAACAAAACTGTAAATAACTCTAAAGCTACAGCGGAAGTCTCACAAAGAGTGGACAGTCTGGAAAATATATGTGAAAAGTTAGTTAAAGATAATGAAACCATGTTGAATTATAATATGGAGCTGGAAGGTAAAATCAAAACTCTGACAGGAAAAATTGCCCAACTAGAAGACCGTAGCAGGAAAAATAATCTCCGGATTAGGGGCATAGAAGAAAATCAAAAAGATGCAGACCTTAAACCATATATGGAGAAATTATTAAGCTCTCTGTTACCCAATTTCCCTAAAGAAGAAACTTTAATAGATGCTATACATAGATTACCACTGGCAAAGCACCTGGATAAAACAGTCCCTAGAGACGTAATAATGAGAGTCCACTATATCTCTTACAAAGAGGCCATACAGCGTATAGCGTACGAAAAAGGAAATTTCGAGGCTCCATACCAAAATATTAAAATATTTATGGACCTGTCTGCACAGACATTAGCAAATAGAAGAGAATATGGAGCCTGTACGGCTGCTCTAAGACATAGAGGAATTAAATACAAATGGACTACACCAATGGGCCTGGTGATACAGAAAGATCTACTGTGGCATAGAGTGCATTCGCCATCTGAGGGAATAGCATTATTGAAGAAATGGGGTATTGATATTACACCTGTTAGCAAGGAGAGCAATAGGCCACAGTTGTCAGCCACTAAAGAACTTTGGCAAAAATCCCAGAAGAGAAAGAAAATGTCTTGATATATAATGCTAAAGAGCAAATATTTCCCCTGTAGAAGGAAACTCTTAATCAAACGGTTTTTGATAGCAAGTAATATATAATATATGTTAAGAAATATATAACCTGAGTAGTTTAAAATGATATATGTTAATTTACACGTTTAAATGGAGGTATATGAGGAAGTTATTTATATAAGAAGTGGTGATATAAGATATATTCAAATTGATATAAAGTTATGCATTAGTAACATAGAAAGTCACAGAATTTAGAAGCATCTGGGAGTAACCCAAAAAGCACTAATATAGAGTAGGATTATAATTTTCCACTAAATAATAGGAAGCAGTAGCTATGGTAGTTAGGTATGGTAAATATATCAATGGGGCAGGACATTGTAAAAAAATTACTTTTTTTTTTTTGTAAACACGAGCACGGTGCGGACACTATTAGTTGAAACTTAATGGGCCAAAATACCCCTTATAATATTTGCTATAATCACTTAGTATAATAGATAGTTGAGCTACATAGATACATATAGTTAAATTTAGAAATATTCACTGGGTTTAGAGATTAATGTAAAAGGAATCAGGTTAATATCACCTGAATAAACTGAGGTTATGAGTAAAGGGGAATAAAACTTAAAATATGCGACTCTATACCCTGTCGGATAGCGGGTGGACCCTGTAAGAAGGGCTGAAAATACGATAATATATAAAAGATTTGCGAAATATGCTCTATTGCGAGGACACTAGAGAAATACCCTAAATTTGGATAAAATTGGGTGAGACTTGAACCCCTATAGATCCTTGATAAGGATATCTATGGATGGGAAATATAACATTGATAAGTAGATAAGGGAAATTATAAGAACAAATGGGTATGATAATAAAGGAATAAACGTTGTATGCTGGCAAAGTTGGTCGCGGTCAGTAATTTGCTACATATTGACTATGGGGGGATGGGGGGGAGTTCAATCTTAACGCATAAGAAAATATCAACTATAGGGGAGGATAGAGTTGACAATAGAGTAGTTGGGTTGTTCTCTCTCTCCATTAGGAGAGAAGCTTGGGGCTTCCCCCTCCCCCCACCACCTCTTCTTCGTTCCCAGTCCAGTCTGAGGACTGTTAGGAGAGGAAAAGGTAGCCCTTGGGTCTCTCCCAACTATGGTTGTAGAAACCAATCTATCATTTCCAAACATCAGGCTTTAGCCTTGTATTACCAAGTGGGAGGGGTGTGGTCCACCCTTGGTATTTTAAGTTTAGGTATGAATGAAATGAGTGTGAGTAAGGTACCAGACCAGAATGAACTGCCGGTAGGTTTAAAGGCTGTATGGGAGGGAAAAGGGAGCTGTAGTCAGCTAGATTTGATTATGTGGTTTAAATGGGATTAAAAATAGTGTCACATAACGTAAATGGACTCAACTCCCCCTCTAAAAGAAAAATCGCGTTTAATAATTATATTAAGCTGAATATAGATATTTTATGTTTACAAGAGACACATCTTAAGAAGGGCAATGAATCCTATCTGTTAAATAATATATTTTCCAAAAGTATACACTCTACATTTAAAAATAAGTCTAAGGGAGTCTCGATTCTTTTTAATAGGAGACTCAATATTAAAGAACAGGGCAGTATAATAGATCCCATGGGGAGATATATAATCTGGAGGGGTGAGGTGGAAAGTAGACCAATAACATTGGCCAATTTGTACCTTCCCAATAAAAAACAGTGTAGCTTTTTAAAGAAAATTTTAGCAGAGATAAAAAAAGTGGAGTATGGGATCCTCCTGATCTGTGGTGACTTTAACATGGTCATGGACCCGGAGCTTGATAGACAAGGTAAATGTAAGTTGACGTCATTAAATAATTTAAGTAAAATCGCAATAGATTTCTCAGGTATAATGAAGGATAAGGAATACTTTGATCTATGGAGACTAATGCACCCAAGTGACCGTCAATTCACTTTTTACTCTAATAGATTTTCCTCGTCATCTCGAATAGATCACATTTTCTCCGATAGGGCCACGATAAGTTTGATTAAAAAAATAGAAATAGAACTGGCCCCCTGGTCGGATCACTCAATGAATCTTTTGGTTTTATATGACACAGTAAAAAAAAACCAGAACAGGAATTGGAGACTGGATACATCACTACTAAAAGATCAGGAATTTATGAAAGAACTAAAAAAAAAAACTAGGGAATTCTTCAAAATAAATGAAGGAACCGTGAGCTCATATAAAACAATATGGTGCACATACAAAGCCTTCATTAGAGGTATATTAATTGCCAGATCAGCAGAAAGAAGGAAATTAAGAGGAAAACCCCTAAAACTACTGTATATGGAATTGATAAAGCTTCATCAAATTAATGGGGGAAAATATATCAAAGAGATAGGTGATAAAATATGCATTATAAATAAAGAAATTAGGGCAATACTGCAACTACAAGCAGATAATTTATTGTGGCGCTATCGTCAAAACCATTTGAAGTTCGGCAGTAAAACGGGGACATTTTTGGCGAATAGACTCAAAAAACAACGAGAGCAAAATAGAATAGCCAGAATAATTGACCTGAAAGGAAAATATCAATATCACCCAGATAAAAACGGGGAGGTTTTCCAAAACTTCTACGGGAAGCTATATAATTTGGAAAAGGACTCACAACTTACAGGCCCCACTAAAGTGGATATATCAAAATTTTTGGATGGGATAAATGTACCATCCATCTCGGAGCCAGAAAGAATCTATCTAAACAGTAATATTACAGAGTTAGAGGTCTGTGAGGTAATTAACAGTAACAAGAGAAACAAAGCCCCAGGGTTAGATGGGTTTGATGCAGTCTTCTTTCAACTTCTTCTTCCAGAGATTAAAGAACCCCTATGTAATGTATATAATGAGATTAAAATATCTGGGGAGATCCCAAGAGAAATGTCAGAATCTAAAATAATAAATCTATTAAAGGAGGATAAAAACCCAGATGATTGTAAAAACTATCGACCAATTACTTTGATAAATATAGATTTGAAGACCTACTCAAAAATTTTAGCAAACAGACTAAAAACGGTCATCCATAAACTCATACATACAGATCAAACGGGCTTTGTTCCAGGGCGTCAAGCCTCGGACAGTACCAGAAGGCTCTTAAATATACTCGCGCATGCTAAAGCCAGGGAAATGCCTATATTGGCCCTGTCATTAGACGCAGAAAAAGCGTTTGACAGGGTCAATTGGGTATTTCTAGAGGCTGTCTTGGTGAAATTCGGGTTGGGAGACTTTGCCCTGAAGGCAGTTAAAGCACTTTATGGGGAAACAAAGACGCGCATAGTCAACCCTGATTTTGAATCAGTATCTTTTAGTATAAGCAATGGCACGCGCCAGGGGTGTCCCTTATCCCCGCTTCTATTTATCCTGTTTTTAGAACCACTAGCAATACGTATAAGGGAAGAGGCGGATATTAGTGGAATCAGAATAGGGAAACATGAGTTTAAACTATTAGCATACGCGGACGATATAGTAGTAACATTCACAGAGCCGGCGACATCATGTCAAAAGTTCTTGGACATTCTGGAGGAATTCAGTAGAATCTCCTACTTTAAAATAAATCAAACTAAGTCCGTAGCTTTGAAAAGAGGATTAAAGATAGAAGATAGGGATGCTCTAGAGCATATGCTACAGTGTAACTGGCATTCAAATAGTATCACCCACCTAGGAATCAAATTCTCATTCCAACTGGGTAAGTTGATTAAAGCTAATTTAGATGAAACCATTAATAAAATAAACATTACCTTGACCAATTGGAAACAACTAAATTTATCATGGTTAGCTAAAATTGCAGCTATCAATATGAATATCATCCCAAAAATCACTTACTGTCTGAGATGTATTCCGGGAGTGCTGGCATATAACTACATCAAAAAAATACAAGTGCAGCTAGATAAGTTTATCTATGGTGGGAAGAAACTCCGGGTGGGAAAAATAATAGCAAATCAAAAGGTCGAGAAAGGTGGGTTAAACTGCCCCTGTATATTAGATATTTACCAACAAATTTGTATAGCACATCTTATTAGCTGGAATTTGATAAAGGAACAACCTAGATGGATGGAAATCGAGGAGGCCATATTAAGAAATATTAAGATCCACTCCGTGCTGTGGCTACCTAGCTTGAATGAGACGGTGATTAGAGATCTCCCGAAGAATTTGGTTTCCTTAACCAAATTTTGGTATAGAAATAGACTATCCATGCAGCTAATTAATCTTCCCTCACTGGCTGCCCCAATTGATACACTGGAATGTGGGGGCTCTAACCCAATAATTACATCTCTGAAAATCAAGGGTGACACACCCACAGCAAAACTGTTTGAAGATGGACAACTTATAGACCTACAAAGGATGAGTAGGAAATTCGGAGATATAAAATTAACTGGGCTAGAATATGAGTGTATTAAAAAAAGACTAGTAGCCTGCGGTTACAGGATCTCACAACATTTAAAAACAACTAAAATGGAAGATCTAGTGATAAAAAGAGATAATTTACGAACTATTTCGACATGCAATAAAATTATAAATGAGAACCGTTCACTGAGGAAAAGTTCAGGTTTGATGTATTGGGAATCAATTATGGGAGAAACCTTTGAAGAGATGGTATGGTACCAAAGTTTAAGAATGGTAAAAAAAGCAGCAGGTCTACCAAGGTATATAGAAATGTTTTTTAAGCTTTCGAATAATTGGTACCTCTCTCCTGAACGTATGAATAAAATAGACCCAAAAAAATCAAAGAACATGCTGGAAAGGCTGTAATCAGTTGGGAACATCGTTTCATATGTGGTGGGAGTGCCCTAAAATAAACAGGTTTTGGATAGATGCGTGTCAATTAATAGAAGAAATATTAGCTCAAGAAATTAGGTGCTCCCCTTCATTGGTACTGTTCCATAGGAATTTGGAGGAATTCAGTGGTTCAGATGGTATATTGATATGTCACATTCTGTTAGTAGCTAAAAGTTTGATAGTAAAATCATGGAAAAATACCCATGTTCCGTCAAGAATACAGCTGGTGGCAGCAATACGAGAAAATAGAGAGATTATTGATCCCATAGGCAAGAATTGGCTGATGGAAACAGGTACCCGCCTCCCTTGGCAGAAGTGGGATACATTTGTAAGTTCTATTGGAGTATAGACAAACGGATCATAATTCAGTAATTATAAAAGAGGTAGAAGGGGAGAAGGAAAAAAAAAGGGAGTAGTCAAGGAAAAGACTATAAATCATATAATAGGTAGATTAGGAACCCAAACTCTCCAGCAACAACTTATTGGTAGGTCATCGGTCTGGTACAGTGTGAATGGTGTATGTGTTTCTTTTTCTCGCCTTTTCTTCTCTTATTTCCTTTAGATAATAGTCAAATATTTTGTAAATATAACGAGGTTAAACGGGGGCATACCTTGAACTCATAGGAAAGGAAAAAAAAGGTATGAGTAAAAAAGGAAAAATTTCTGTTCCTATATATACAGACGTTTTTACTGAAAACACAAATATAGGTAAAATGTGGGAAGGCAGATAGTTAAGAAAGAGAAGCGATAAAGAATAATAGACCTTTCTCTGAAAGAGAGGGTAGACCCCGGTCCCTATATAGTGGAAAACTCTCTTACATAATGTTGGAATTAATTTTGGGTGGGGGGATGGCGAAAAGCCATAGTTATAGATGCAAATATTAGAGAGGAGCTAAGATCTGTCAAAGTATCTAACAGAACTCACAGCCCTGGGTTCAAAGAAGCTAAGTGATAATATAGGGGATACAGATGTAATATTTTCTTTTTCTGTATATATATATATATATATATGTATATATATAGGTGTACATATATATATATATATATATATATATGATGTTTAAATCTGGTCTGGAGGTATAAGTTTCCCCCGTTAAGAGGAAAACATGAGGGGAAAGGAAGGAAGAAGGAGTATTATCAGAAGTGTGTTATGAATTGCGATTGTTTGTCTGTTCTGTACTTTGTATTTACATTCTGTTTTTGTACTTGTATTCTTTTGTCTGGAAAAAAAATAATAAAAAAATAAATAAAAAAAACTAGAGTCATACAAATATGGTGTACATCTTTGATGGAAACACCTAGCTTATCACTGGATGTGGTGCAATATTTAATTTTGAATCTCCCGTGGATCCTCAATAAATATTTTTGGATTAAAAAAAAAAAAAATACTTTTTAATTTGTTTCTTGGACCGGCCTGAATTTTGTGCTACAAAGATATTAATTTCCCTTATATGGTCAGCTACTTTTTCCACCCAAGTTTCAGTAATTGCCCCTTGTAAAATAGGAGTTGCAGTGGGGAGTAGTGAAAGTCCAGGAGTACGCATAAGTCTACCAGTCATTGCTTCATAAGGGCTGACCCCTGTGGTAGAATGAGGAGTAGATATTATGGCCATTAAACAAAGTGGTAAAACATCTTTCCAAGTTGTAGGTTTCCCTGAGCAAAACTTTGTAAGCAGTGTCTTAATGGTGCGGTTTCCCCTTTCAACAGCTCCAGATGATTGCGGGTGATAAGCAATATGAAGTTTATGCTTAATATCCAGCAATTTCTGTAGCTGTGTGAAAATGTGTCCTGTGAATAATGTGCCTCTGTCACTGTCCACTACTTTTGGAAGTCCCCACCTTGAAAACAATTCAAAGAGTAAAGTTTTAGCAGCTGTAAGAGCTGTCTGATTTTTAGTAGGGAATGCTTCAATCCATTTGGTAAATACATCAATCACTACAAGGCAATATGTATATCCACCTGGTGTTTTTGGAAGGGGCCCAATGAAATCAATTTGAATATGGGTCCATGGCCCATCTGGAGGGGGTGCTGATCTTAAAAATGACTTGTTTGTGCAAGGGGAAGGATTTACTTGCAAACAGGGGAGGCATGTTGAGCATTTAAGGTTAACATCCTCTTTAATTGAAGGCCACCAAACAGAATTCAATATTTTTGCTATTGTTCTATCTGCAGAGTAATGACCACCAACAGGGTGAGAATGAAAAATTTGGAAAAATTCATCAGCACAATCAGGGGGAACACACACCACAGGAGAACCTACATTCCTTGTGTACATGAGAATAGAATTGTGACCCATATCTGACATTAATGTGGTACTATCGGCCCATTCAGTTGGCATTGGTGCAGGCTGTCCTGCAACATGCCATTCCCTAACAACCTCATAAGGAGAATAAGATTTCTGCAAGGAAAGCAAGTCAGGTGGTGTAGTCACTTGCAGGGCAGAAACTTCAATGGCCCTGGGGGTACTCCACAAATCAGCCTGCTTTGCAGCTTTCTTTGCAGCTTGATCTGCCAAACTGTTTCTCTCTGAGTGCTCAGTACCTTTTGAATGACCTTTAACCTTTATGAGTGCACATGGGAGTAATCTATGTTGTAGCAAATTCCAAATATACCGTAACAAATTAGCATGCACTAACAATTTTCCATCTGAGGATCTGAACCCATTATGCACATACAAAGGTAACATTGTGAGAGTGTTTACCACATAGGCGCTGTCACTAAATATATTAATTGCAGTTTCACTGCATTCCTCCAATGTGCAAGCAATCGCTGCTAGTTCTGCATACTGTGAAGAATGAGGGAGACAAGAATGCATGATTACGCTATCAGGTAATATAATGGAAAACCCTGTGTATGCTTTGCCCTGGTCATGATAAGAAGGCCCGTCACAATACACATTCAACCCTTGCACTGGTGTGTCTGAGATTGGGTTGGGTGGAAGGGTAAGGTCAGAGGGAAGGGGACATTCATGTGGTTCTCCTTGGTAAAGAAGCAAAGCCGGTAGAAGGGTTGTGTGCTTTGGCGTGATGTCCAGATCTCTCTGCATTAACATCAATGTCCATCTCGAGAGTCGGGCAGAAGAAAGAGTAGTATCCCCTGGTTTTAACAATAAGTTCAGCGGACTGTGAGGGCTATGTATCATTAGGCTTTGCAGTCCAGTGATATATGTGAAGTGTTGCATAGCCCAGAAAGTAGCCAGAAGGTGTCTCTCACAAGCCGTATACTTCTGTTCCACAGGTGTCCGAACTCGAGAAGCATAAGCAATTGGGCGCAGCTTATTATACTTTTCTTGGCATAAAACAGCAGCTAAGGCAATGTCTGTTGCTGCTACTTCAAGATGAAAAGTCTTAGTAGGGTCTGGCGATATCAATGCAGTGGCTTCCATGACAGCTCTTTTCAGGTCGTTGACAGCTTTTGTATGAGTCTCTTTCCATTCTGTTCTGATGGTGTCATCTGGTACATCCTTCTTTAGCAGGTTATACAGAGGTTTTGCCATGTCAGCAAACTGTGGTATAAAGTCTCTTTGGTACTGGACAAGACCTAGAAAAGACCTCAGTGATGTCTTAGACACAGGCAAATTTAGTCTCTGGATAATGTCCACTTTGTTCTGGTCAGGAAGCTTTCCTTCAGCTGTTATAGACATCCCCAAAAATGTGACTGAAGTCTGCATGAGTTGACATTTTTTAGGATTTACTTTTAAACCAGCAGCACCAAGCAATTCAAGCAACTCTGTCAGGAGGGCAAGATGTTCTTCTTCCGTCTCTGTGGCCAGTAGTAGGTCATCAACATACTGGAGCACGGCTGATGGTTTGGAGAAGGATTTTAGCAATGCTGCCATCTTTTTATGGAATATTGTTGGGGAATTATGGAACCCTTGTGGGATACATGTCCATGTTATCTGTCGGTCCCTCCATGTGAAGGCAAACTTGTACTGCGATTCTCTCTCTAGTTTTATGCTCCAAAAGCCATTCGAAATGTCCAGTGTGGAGAATACCTTGGCAAAAGAAGGGATAAGGGAAAGAAGGGTAGGGGTTTCTCTGACAACCGGTGCACAGGCTGGGGTTATGGAATTTAATTTTCTATAATCAACACATAAGCGCCATGATAAATCTGGTTTTTGTACTGGCCAAATTGGTGAATTTGTTATTGATTCACACTCTCTCAATACACCTTGTTCTAATAATGAATCAATTGTTTGCTGAATAAAAGGCTCACAACCTTTAGGGAGGGAATATTGTTTTTGCGCACTGTGGGCACTACCAGGAATGACTTCCTCTCCTTCCATTCTACCACAATCATGTTTATGTTTGGCAAATGCATAATCATAATCCTGTATTATTTTTGACACTCTGGGGTCTATGTGTGTAGGTAAATCAAGTCTTTCCGGTTTCTTAATAGCATAGACTGCAGGAGAATCAGAAATAACACAATATTCACCTTTTTCCTTAAACCAAATTTTGTTATTTACAAAATCAATTACTGCACCATTATTCCTCAAGAAGTCATACCCTAGAATAGAAACAGATTCAGGTAAATTCATTAGGTATGCACTCAGATCAAAAGCATTATCCCTAATCCAGATTTTAGCATTTCTGGCCTCGACTGCTTCTGTCTGAGACCCTTGAAAGGCTTCTAGTATTATTTGTTTTCCTGTGGATAGAGGGTGTAAATGAGGTTGTTTAGTGTGAATAATAGATACAGAGGCACCAGTGTCAACCAACATCTTCTGCTGTGGGCCTCTTTCCACAGCAGCAGTGATTATAGGCCTATTGCATCTATCCCGCCCGAACTCCACAACAGGTGAGAGAGATGCAACAAATCCCTATGCAGATGGACTGTGGCCAGCAATCTGATTAGTTACTTGGACTGCTTTAATTTTTTCCATGTCTTTACTCATTCTATCCAATTCTTGCCTCAGTTCTGCATACACTGAGGTCATTGGCGTATCAGGTGCTTTTGCTTTTGAAAAACTACAGTTTTTGGAAAAATGACCCACCTGACCGCATGTGAAACATTTAAAGGCTTCTCCCTTAACTAAGGGTCCTTGATTTTTATTTGAAGGCTTATAATGATACTGACTATATCTATTTTGTGGTGACGGCCCTTCTACTGCAGAAATTCTGCCCCTGCTAGATTTATTTTGGTCTTTAAGAATTGCTTCAGCCCTCTTCAAGCAATTCAAGATTCTTGGAAACTGATTCTGAGGTGATACAGATAGACCCACTAATCTACGAATCTCAGGACAAGTTCTGTTTAATAATGCTTTCTTAAAAATGTCATCATTCTGACTTCCTTGAGTTCCTGCTGGAAGAGTTAACTTATAAAAAGCATATAATCTATCTATATACCCCTGAACTGACTCTCCTTTCCTTTGAGTACAATTACCAAATGCTGAGTGGTGATCAGCTTCATCTAAACCAAGTGATTTTAACAATTCCTCCATGAGTTGTTGTTTTGTTCTAGGATGAACAAACACTGCTGGGGAAAGACTAGATTTTAATGAGCTGTCCAAACTGGCAACAATGACATCAAATGTATCTACTTCATTAAAATTTCTGTGAATTTTATCAAATTGTTCTAATTTTAACAATACTTCTACGGGGTCACTCCCAAAATCTATATGTCCCAGTTCCTTGCTAAGGGAATGTATTTCAGTACTAGTGAGAGGCCTAGAAATACTTGTTTCAGAAATTGCCAGTCCTTGGGCATCCCTTTTGTACTCAATGGAAACAGGAGCCATTTGCAAAGGCATACTATCCTCATTCTCTCCTCTAGAAAACATATCCCAGTTCATCTCCTGAACATCTCTCTCACTATATTCTGAAATATTAAAGGCAGCCACCGACCGCATTTCTTTTCCCTAGCTGTACTCTCAGGTCATTGATTTCTGCTAAACATTGAGAATGATCAGCTTCTTTATGTCCGCGAGATGCCAGACATCTGATTGCTCCCTCTGCATCTTTTAGCCTTTCCAGAAGTTGCTCATTCTCACTGCATAATTGTTTATTTTTTAATAATGTCTCCTGGTTTCCTATACTTAATGCAGCTGCTGCATTTGCAGTGACCTGTAGAGATTTTAGAGTCATATTTAACTCAGATATTTTCGATTCTAGTGATTGTTTCTGTACATTTACTATTTTATACTGCTCTGCAATCCATTTGGCAGCAAAAATAATGGGCTGTTTTTCCTTTTGACTTGGACAATTTTTTCTCATTAATAGCATTTGAAACATAAACAGTAGCTTGGAACCATGGGTCTGATGCATCCACCATGGACTTTATAATAGCTTCAGGGTTAGCAACTTTAGAAATCTTTTTCATTAGATCCTCCATTATTTATACAAATTTCTTACTTTCACAATTAACTTTGGAAAGAGGAAATAAATGAAAAATAAAAACGTACCAGCTATATAAACCAACAGCTTATGCAACTATACAACAGAAGTTTTAAACAACAAAAATACTTTATAATGTAACCACTTATATTAACTATCTCCAATACAGTTCATTCACCATGTTCAACAACAATACCCTTATTAGCACTTCTATTCATGTAAACAAAAGCTAATGTTTATCCCAAAACAACAGATGTAACTTTACTGAAACCTGTGAAAAGACTACTCAACCCAAGCATAGCAACCATATAATTTAAACCAAATTATTTCCTCACCAGTAAATGACATGAAAATTTGTTTAAGCACAGAAATAATATTCTTAGAAATATGTTTTAAATATCATACCATATCTCTCCTACCTGGCTCGCCAACTGTAAGAAATTAAAGGGTAATTTCTAGAGATTCTATTCTTTTGAGAATGATTGACAAATAAAACACACCAATAAGATTTATGAATTAACATATATTTATATATTTCTGTGCACAAAAACAAATAATCATGCAAGAACTTGTGGTAAAACAAAGTAACACAAAAACAAATAATCACAAATGTAAAGTTTTATGAAATAACAAAATATAAACAAAATATATCCTATATATTTATATATAAGCACAATTACTTGATATTTAATGGCTGGCTCCTACAAAAAGAAAACACCTAAATTATTTTTAACCCTTCAAGAGGAAAGAAAAACAGCAAACATTTCACCAGTATCCAGAAAGAACAAAACATTAATTAATATATATATATCCACATATCATTGGTATACAGCAAGAAAGAAAACAGTAATTAATATTTTTTACCCCAATATATATATCATCAGTATACAGGGAGAAAGAAAAAGTATTAATCATCAATCAGACATGCAATATAATTACCCTGCGTGGATCAAAAATATTGAGAGGTATAGTTACCACCGATGGTCTACTGGTCACCTCAGAACCTCTCTGTGTGGGATCTCTATGTCCCCTCTCCTTCTGCCATTGTGAATTTAAGCTGGTTTTTTATATGATATTTGGGCTGTCTCCCCCCCCTCTATATCTTAATTGGATCTGTTGACAGAGTAGCCTGTTCTGACTTTCTCGCAATCTTAATCAATAGATCTCTTTAGTCAACTGTACTAAAACAATTACCATTATCCCTGATTATCATCTCCACGGGTGGTGCCCTGTATTTAAGTGAATAGACCCCATAAATCTTGACAGATGTGAAAATTGCAATTATGTGTTTTTCTCACCCCTTTGATGTGTTTCTTTTGGAATTTAACCCGGGAATGACTGACTGACCTCTTAATGACATTTATATATCTACACACACACACATATCTATCTATATATATATATATATATATATATATATATATATTTATATATATATATATATATATATATATATATATATAAAGGAAGAGAGAGAAAATAATAACATTATCATAATGTATTGTAGGCCAGTATGTATGACCAATTTCTTATAAATAGCAACAGTACATATCTGTAGTGGTCATGTTACACTTTGAAACAAACCATATTGGGGACATTGTTAAACCAAAACCATGGCTTGTCTGGTGGGTCCTGAGATGAAGATTGAGAACTGCTGCTGTAGATAAAGCTAGACCAGTCCTAAAAATATTTTCTCATCCCCAGGAAACTTGATAGAGAGTGGAGAAATGCAGATGTGCTTGTCCCTGAAATACTAAAGTTCACATGTACAGTATAAGAGCTACATTGAATTTATTTTCTTCAGATACTGATTGGTTACTAATCTGCTACTAGACACAGAATTAAAATCTATTGTATGTCTCATATAATGGTCATTTAATTATTTAACAGAATGTGGCACAGTGTAGCAGCACATTACATATACATTATTTCATACTGTCTCAGAGCAAAAGTTTTATCACATATATAGTTGTTGGTGTTGGTCACGTTTGTGATGTTCGTCACGCAATGTTAAATAATTGCGGCTCTTGCAAAGGGAGGCCCGCAGTTGCTGGGCTGAAAATGAGCGCCAAAGGTCATTGCAGGCCTCTCGATGAGAAAAAAAGAAAAAAAAATGGCAGCAGAAAAAACTTAAAATTTTGCAAACAGGATGGAAACAGGGCCCAAGCAAGTAAAAACGACCACAAAGCCAGTAACACTTAGGGCAAGACAGTAAACACTATCACAAAGCCAGTAACACTTACCCCAACAACGTGAAGCACGCAGCAGCTCATCGCAAGGCACGTAACATCGTCCATTTTGTAGTGAACAAGCACATACCTTGCAAAAACTACGATTTACACCCTGAAATGGAGGAAAACAAGTAAATTGCGCATGCGCACGTTGGTCCTCGCGCTTACACTTTATAAATATGGGACACTTTCCAGAATTTTCTTACTTTCTCCTCAGATGATGAACTGTGTGACTGGACATTTTCTGGGGACAAATGTTATTAAGAGATTGTTAACTCTTGATGATTGAAATTGAAAGATAATAGGTAAAGTATTAAAATGTATTAATTTATTAATTGAATAATTGAAATGATAAATATTATATTTTATGCTGATGTAATGTAAGTAACCTATTTATAATTATTAGCAAATACATTGAAAGATATGTATTAAAGTATCATTATTTATTAATTAATCAATTGATTAATTTGAAAAACATTTTACATTAACTTCTGATAACAAAATATAATATTTTATGATGATGTAACTTAAGAGATTGTAAGCTGTATATGTTTCTATAGAATAATATATAGTAATTACAGAAATATGACTTTACACTTTGCAGGTCTTTCAATTTCACACTGACACAGAATTTGCATGAAGTGCCCATTTCTTTACAGACTGCTACATGTGCATTAATTTATTCATTAATTTATTCATTTACTAATTTAAAAAAATTACATTAACTTATGCTAAATATTATATTTTATTATGCTGATGTAATTTAAGATATTGTAAGCTGTATTTGTTTGTATAGTATAACCTATAGTTATTACTGAAATATGATTTTATACATTGCAGGTGTCAATATGACAGTCACACAGAATTTGCCTGCAGTGCCCCTTTCTTAACAGACTGCCATGTGCATTAATTAATTCATTAATTGATTAACGGCAAACAAATAGTAAATTAACTTATGCTAAATATTATATTTTAGGCTGACATAATTAAAGGCAATGTAAGCTGTATATATTTGTTGAAGTAATTAGTGAAATATGATTTTACACTTTACAGGTGTCTGTCAATTTGACAGTGACACAGAATTTGCCTGCAGTGGCCAAACATCAAGGTATAGTATATTTCATTACATTACTACATTAATTAATTTATTTTTCATTACATATTATATATTTTGGAATTTCATTTCATAAAATTAAAGATAATACCTAAACATCAATTCTTTAGTAATTACTAAATTTATCATTACATTCATTAATTTTTTACTCATTAACAATTATATTACGTTATAGTAAATTGGATTTTATATGCTTCAAGAATTTAGAAACACTCTGCAATGGTCTTTTGGTATTTTATTTAATAAAATCAAGATAATATCTGAAAATCAATTAGTTATTCATTACTTAAAGATAATAGCTAAACATCAATTATTTATTCATTACTTAATTTCATAATTCGAGGGGCCAAAAATTTAAGAAGACTTTCTAACCTGTATATGTTTGTTATTGGTAGTAAATGGAGATGTATTGTATAATATATACTAAAAATATTATTTTACACTTTGCAGGTGTCTGTCAAGTTCACAGTGACACAGAAGATCACTGCAGTGCCATTTTCATTACACACACTTGCAGCTGGCCATCAATTTTAAGAGATTATCTTACAGCAAAGACGTATTGTATATTTCATTAAACAATAACATGTAAATTGGGGGAGGAGCTAACATTCAAGGAGAGATGATGTGGGATCCATGAGCTCTGCTGAAAAAACATATGAAATCACAAATAAAGTGACTTATCTATCATCAAATGACATAAATGGCCAGGATTGCACACAGGTGGACACAGCTGGCTTTAAAAAATTAAGTTTGGCAACTTTTTTCCTGAGATTTGCTCTTGAACCAGAACAAAGGAGACTCTGAAACACTGAAAAACACCATCCATACTTAAGGTTGGTAAAGACTCATATTGCCTGTCTGTTTCAAACCTATACAGTTCTTATTGAAATGCATTACACTACTGGAAATCTAGTCTGTGTAATATTTTAAAGATATAGAACACAAAAAGCTTATAATTGTGGATATTTTTTAAGAGAAGACTCAGCAGCTTATCTCTCAAAGATATAATATATGCCTTTTATTTGGGAAACTGTGAAAAATTAATACAAACTACACTGCTTTATAAGGCTATAACTACACAAATAATTTTGAACTGAAATAACGTCTTCCTATTGAAAAGCCACCACAATAAACAAAAAAATACCTTTGTTTACAACTGTCTGAGTAAAAAAAAATGGCTGCAAGACATTCCTCGAGAAAGGATCATGCCTCTATAAAACAAAATGTGCATTCTTTCCAACACCTTGCAACCCCAGATAAACAATTACCGAACAATGGAAAGACTTCTGAGCCCAGCACTAAAGCTGATATTCAAGATTTGAGAGAAATACGCTCCTCTTTCAGATCAGAAATTACAGCTGAGATTCATAGATTTTCTCTGGAATTAAAAGCAGAAATAAAAGCATTGAACACCAAAGTTCTTGAATTGGAGGGCAAATATAATAACCTTCTTAAGTCACACACAGAAATGGAAAAGGATCTGATTGGGCTTAAAAAAGGAATAAAAACAACTTAAAATCATACAGGAGGATCTAGAAAATAGATCTCGTATACCAAACTTTCGCATATGTAATTTACCGGAGTCAGTACAAGACCTACCTCTGAACATGAAAGATTTGTGTGCCAAGATCTTACCAGGTCTAAATAAAGAAGAACTTAAAATGGACAGGATTCATAGAGTGCTAAGAGCGCCGCAATCCTCCAATGAGAAACCAAGAGATGTGACCGTCAGATTCCATTATATTTCCATAAAAGTCTCATTCATGAAAGCAGCTAGATATGGTGTTCCTGATATTGAAGGAGGTAAACCAGCTATCTTCTCGGACTTGTTACCCACTATTCCTGAAACTCTTTTTAGGGGTGATTACAAAGCATGGATACAAGTAGAAAGATCCACACAATTATCGAAATACAGTGTGCAGAAATCATCATGGTGATAAGCTAAACCATGTGCCCCCTCTGTAAAACTGTTGTAAACATTCTTTAACTCCCCCCCCCCCCCCGAATATTTTCTTAGCGCTAATTGCTCTATACGCTAATCAGGTGAACTGCCTCTGAATCCAATTTTAGGATACAATCCGGTTCACCATCAAAAAAGAGGACAACGATTGCTCTCCTCTCAACTGATGTTATTATTTTTATACTCTAAGACTATGCTAAAGTAAATAAAAGAGTTAAATAACTCTTGCAAGATATAGACATTATTAAGCTGTAAATCTGGTTATAAACATAAGTAGTTAAGTAAATAGAGAAATAAATAAGGTTTATGAGTAATATGTTATTTTCTTACTATATAAAATCTTTACAGTATTAGACTTAATATTTTGTTTTGCTACCTAAAATATCTGACATAAAAAGCAGAAGAAAAAGATAAATACGTTTTTGAGAAATATTATTCATTTACTATATAAAATGCTTATAATCATATATTTGTTATTGTTAGAATTTGGAAAGGGAATTTGGAAAGGGTAAAAAAGAAACAAGGAGAAAAGACTTGCAGTAAACAGATATGATAATAGGACACTGGTGTTGTTTATTTGTATTCTCTATTTTCCCAATAAAAAATATAAAAAAATAACTAAAAATAAAATGTAAATTAATAAATACAGAGATTATTATTTTTAATACCACTAATTAATGTGGGGAATTGTGTTAACATAATAATCATTATAGGGAATATGCTGCAGATATATTTCACAATATAGCAACATTAGCATGTAAATTAATAACCAAATAGATTATTTTTATTAATTTTAACAATAATAATTAATGTGCAGAATTGTGTTGACATAAGAATTATTATAGGGAATATGCTGCTTATTTTACTAATGTAATCAATATTAATTTAAAGACTACAAAATAAAACAGAAAAAAAACTACATTCATGTAGCCTACTGCTGTTTACACATAACTACAAGTGTATATCTTAATCTATTACAATTTGAGATTACTTCACATAAAACTGTAGGTTAAAAATAAACATTTCAATTTTATATTACAGATTACAATGGCTGAGAAGCATGAAACCAACAAGGAAACCAAACAACATCTGGACAGGGAATGAAAACAAAGATGGAGAGAGAGACAGTCGGATAAAAATCGTACGAGAAGTAGAGCGTGCCAGAATTTACAAGAAAAGAAAAATTGCATTGTCAACAGTGGAAAAGGGACTTCAACATCTTAATCCATTAGAACTTGAGGTAAGCTAAACAAAAAATAAATGATTACTTCAGATAAAAGTTGGTCATTAACACAATCTGTAGGTTCAAAATAAATATTACACATTTACATTACAGATTACAATGGCTGAGAAGCCTGAAACCAGCAAGGAATCCAAACGTCAGCTGGACAGGCAATGAAAACAAAGTTGGAGAGAGCGACAATCGGATGACACGAAGAAAAGACTGAGTGTGACAGAATTCACAAAAAAAGACAAAATGTTGGAGCAAAAAGACTGCATAAGACAGATAGGAAAGAAAAAAACAATTGATTAACATACATGTGAAGAAGATGGTAACGATACTAATGTTGATATACATTGTAATGTTGATCTTGCTTCACACAATAATCCATTATTTGAAGATTTAAATGTAGAGCCTCATAGTTGTGGTATGTTGAATGTGCTTTGTCAATTTTGTGGGGCTTATTATTTTGAACAGGAAAGACCAAGAGATGGTATGCTCATAAGTTGCTGTAAAAAGGGAAAAGTAAGACTTCCACAGGGACAAACGTTTTAAACAAAATATACAATCTTATATATAGTGCCATATCTTTTGCATCTATGGGTGCCAAATTAGCTGGAAATGTTGAAGGACATGGCCCTTACTACTTTAAATTACAAGGGCAAATTTACCACCTTACTTCCGATTTACACCCTGAAGAAGGGGAGCAAAGAAAATTTGCTCAACTATATGTCTTAGATACAATGGAAGCTGTGGAACAACGTATGCAGCTTTCTGAAAATACTAAATGCTTAACCACTGTTTTTCATGAGCTTGATAAGATTATGGAAAAAATTCATACACTCAAGCTTATAAAAAACTGTCAGAAGTTGAAGAACAACAATGAATACATGCTGAACAAAATCAGTTGCCAATGCCAAAAGTCAATATGGTTCTTAGAAGAGACCGACATTCTGATAAACAACATTATAACTTACCCACAGCTAATGAGGTTACAATGGTTTTTCAGAATGATGAGGGGGAACCACCTTTTCAGAGAGATATTAGAATATATCCCAGAAATGAAGAGCAACCTTTCATTAACATTAGTATATTAAGTACCAATTTGGATCCAATGGCGTATACAATTTTGTATCCCAATGTGGAAGCAGGATGGCAACCAAATGTATTACTTGACAGTTATACAAACACTAAAGTACGTGTCAGAAATAATATTTCCATGCTTGAATTTAAAGTTGCTCAAACTGCAATTCGAGATTAATTTAATCCCATCTTAAGTGCTGAAAAACTGACACAACAATGGATCATTGATTCATACATGCAAGTAGAAGCCAATAATTTAAATTTCATAAAATATCAACAAAATAAACTATGTGTTGAACAGTATTGTGGCCTCATGGATTATGTTGTTGAAGTGGCTTCAGAGATCTTCCAGCTGGCCGAGCCAGCATTTTACCATCTTCTTTTCAATGATCTTCTCGCAATATGCGAGAAAGATACAATGATGCTATGGCTATTGTAACCAAATTTGTTAAACCAGATTTTTTATTACATTTACATGTAATCCTCAATGGCCAGAGATTATTGATAAATTGAAACATGCACAAACTGCTTCTGATAGACCAGACTTAGTAGCTAGAGTGTTCAAAATAAAATTAACAACCTTAATACATGACATAACTGGCAGTCATTTATTTGGAAAGTGTTTGGCTTATGTTTATGCTATCGAATTCCAAAATAGAGGCCTGCCACATGCACATATTCTTATAATACTTCAAGACAATGATAAATTGAATGCTGCAGAGAAAGTGGATTCAGTAATTACTGCAGAACTACCAGATCCACAAAAACATGAGACACTCTATCACATTGTAACACATTGCATGATTCATGGACCATGCAGAGAGGTAAATCCAAATTGACCATGTATGGAACATAAAAAATGTACAAAAGATTCTCCTAAAGAATTTAGAGATTAATGTTTTCCTAATTGCGATGGATATCCATTGTATAGAAGAAGACAAGGTCCAGAGGCAATAATTTGGGGTAAAAATGTAGATAACACATATGTGGTGCCATGTAATCCACATCTGTTAATGAAGTATAATGCACACATAAATGTGGAAGCTTGCACTTCTATAAAATCAATTAAATATGTTTACAAATATATTTATAAAGGATATGATGCAGCAACTGTCGTCGTGAAAAGTGACCCAAATGAACAAGACAATGAGTTACTACATGATGAACTTGCTTCTCATGTAGATGGTCGCTATGGCAGAGCACCAGAAGCAATGTGGCGACTTCTGAAATTTGAAATGTATGTATATCGATTAGCTGTACATTTGTCACAAAGACAATTAGTTTATTTCAATAGTGGCAATGAACAAAATGCTCTGGCACAAAATGAACATCGACAAACCACACTTACTGCTTGGTTTACATTAAATTGTAACTACATTGCGGCAAGGGAATACTTATACAATGAGATTCCTTATCATTATGTTTTTTTCATTGGCTAAAATTATTCCCAGAATGTATACAGTAAGTCCAAGAGACATTGAACGTTTCCGCTTACGTTTACTACTTTAAAATTTTCCTGGTGCACAAAGTTTTGAACACCTGAGAATTGTCAATGACAGACTTTATGACACATTTCAATTAGCTGTGCTACATAGAAACTTCCTTGCTGATGACGTAGATTGGGAGAGATGTCTAGAAGAATCAGCAATATGTAAAATGCCACGACAGATGAGGGAACAATTTGCATTCATTTGCATGTTTTGCAATGTTCCTAATGCATTAGCTTTGTGTGAAACATTTAAAATAAATATGTATGAAGACTTTTTGAAACGTTATAACGAGTCCATAGCTGATATAAAAGCATTAATGGAAATTCAACAAGTCTTTCTATGTCATGGATGAAGTTGTTCAACTTTTAATCTCCCATATCCAGGAATTATAGATGAAATAAACTTTGAGGACTATGATGCTGATGTTGAAAAACAAAAAAACTGAAGAAAAAATAGCCACTTTAAATAATTTGCAATTGCACGCTTTCAATGCAAAACAACAAGCACTAGATGATGACTTGCTCAAAAAGCGTTATTTTTATATAGATGGCCCGGTGGATAGGGAAAAACATATCTATATAATTTGTTGATGAGTTCAATTAGAGCTACAGGTGAAATTGCACTTCCCTTTGCAACTACTGGAATTGCTGCACTATTGTTAGAAGGTGGCAGAAGAGTACATAGTGGATTTAAGCTTCCAGTTCCAATTTTATAAACATCAGTGTCTGAAATTAGAATGAAATCATCTCAATTAAATAAGTTTAAAATATCAAAATTAATTATCATAGATGAGGCCACTATGATGTCGTGCCATGCTCTGCAATGTCTTGATCGTTTGTTGCGTGAACTAATAGGTAATGATTTGCCTTTTGGTGGAAAAGTCATGTTATTAGGTGGAGATTTCAGACAAACATTACCTGTGGTTGTACGTGGAAATCGCACAGACATTGTGGAAACATGTATAAAGTCAAGTCCATTATGGAAAGAATTTACACACCTTAGATTAGAAAAAAATATGAGATCTGAAGGCCAAAATGACTTCAATGATTGGCTAATTAAAATTGCTGAGGGAAAAACCAACGTAATTTACCAGAGGGTACTGTCGAAATCCCAACAGAAATGATTTGCAAAGATCCACTTATATAAGCCATATTCCAAAATGGAATAACTAGAGAACATTCCTCAGAGCTTGCACAGAAAGTAATATTAACATCCAAAAACAAAGATTCCTTGGATTTGAATAATGAAATCTTGAAATTAATTGATGGCACACAAAAAAATTCTGTTCTAGCTGAATTTTACCACTGAATTTATAAATACATTAATTCCATCAGGAATGCCACCACATCCGCTGCAACTCAAAAAAGGAGCAATTGTCATGTTACTGAGAAATATGAACCCAAAAAAAGGATTTAAGAGGCCATTTCATACATGCAGAAATTCTTAATGGTACCCATAAAGCTGAACCAGTTTTCATACCAAGAATAGATTTGGCTCCAAGTGAGACTAGCTTGCCTTTTGTACTTCAAAGGAGACAATTTCCTATTATCTTGGCATTTGCAATGACCAATAATAAATCCCAAGGACAAACAATTAACTCTGTTGACCTCTTTTTAGAAGAACCAGTATTTGCCCATGGGCAACTCTATCATTTTGGCATTTTCCCAATGCAAAAATCAACAAGAAATTAAAGTTTTCATTTAAAAAAATGAAAGTCAGGGTGAATTATTAGATGATGGTTCAGTATTTACTAAAAATATCTTCTATTATGAGGTGTTGTAAATTCTATAAAAAAATCAGAACACAATAAAAACAGAAGCTCAGAAAAAATTAAAAATTAATACACAAAAATAAGAGTGGTTACATCCCAAAGACAAAGTTTAACGTCTGTTGGGCTCTTTTTAGAGAAACCTCTATTTCAAAATTGACAACTATACGTGCCAATTTCACCATTAAAAAAAGAAAAAGAAAACAAATTCAACACAGTCACAAAACGGTAAAATATACTACAGTATAGTGCTTTAATCCCAAAGACAAAGTTTTACGTCTGTTGGGTTCTTTTTAGAGGAACCGCTATTTCAAGAAAACAATCCACGTACAGAACAGTGGTTACATCCCAAAGACAACATTTTTCATCTCTTTGGCTCTTTTTAGTGAAACCACTAATAACTTACCGGTAAAAAAAACTACCGATAAATCAAGCCTTCACAAAACTTGATAAAACACTCCGCAAAAATAAGACTCTGCATTGTTATTAAGAACCATATAAAACATTAGGACGTGTTTGGAAAATATTATACTTAGTAGTTTCATAGGATATAGTTAGTACTTTCATTGTATGTACTTACAAATCTTATGGTATGTATTTCAACTTTTATTTCAAGTTGTTCCGGGTTTACTGAATCTAATTATCACTTGAATTGTATTTAGTTATAAGTTTTTTGTTGTATGTATTTAGGGGTTTTGGCCTGTTACTGTATAATTACACAGAGTGTTGGTCCAGGGAGTAATCCGATCGCCAGTATCTGGGGTCAGGAAGGAATTATTTTTTTTCCCCTTTGAGACAATTGGCTAAGTTTTGCTGGGATTTTTTCTGTTTGCATTCCTCTGAATTCAGTATAAACATTTATACATGTGTTAAATAACATGCAATGCTTCATAACATAAATTTTGTTTCAAACAAAGTTTACACATTCTTATAATAATTATGTATAGGTTACAATAAGAAAGGTTGCAATTTTATCAAACTATGGTTTCTAAGTTGTTATATAACTATACAAGTTGCATGTTATAACAATAAACACATTGACTACTAATTCCATAGTTTTCCATACATATGGAATATGACATGGAAAAATAAAAAATAATAACAAAAATATATCATCATATTAGGGGGGGGGAGCAATGCCAGGCTTACAATTTAATTCCCATCAAGTAGCTAGTCTATTATAACTGCAGGATGTGATATGGCACACATGGGGCCTCATTCAAATGCGATTTGGCCAATTGAATAGGGCTCTATATAAGCACAGAGCATTTTTTTTTTACAGAACTTTTTAGTTAGTGAACTTCTATCCAGAAGCAAGGTCTTCACGAACTAAAAACTGTAAAAAAAATGCTATGTGCTTATATAGAGCCCTATCCAATTGGTCAAATCACAATTGAATGAAGCCCCAGGCACAATGTATAGTGATTTTATTGAAATATTTTTTTTAATGTATTTAGTCGCTAGGATATGTTATTTACGAACATCTCCCATCTCCTACATATTCCTATTCTTATCCCAAATTTAACTGTGATGGGGACGGTATAGATACTTTACAGACCTTACTAAACATTTCCAAATTTCCTGGATTATGAATGCATCTGATAGAGGAGAATTAATAGTATATGAAAAAAAATGTTTGCATGAAAAAATACAAAAAAAAAACATTTAAACACCGTGAAGTTAGCAAAATCTATTGTAATTTCTGACAGTTTAAAATTAAGGTTAACATCCCCTCCATAATTTGTTTTGGCCAATCCGGTTGTATGAAAGATTTGAGACATAGCACTATGTTAGTTGCTATGGCAAAACCCCACAGCAAATACAGGAATCAGGAATGAGTCATATCCCAGCAGTGACTGGGAGGCTGACAACACTGCTCTACTATTGGCCGAGCAAGCAAGAGCAGGTAAATAGTGTGTTAATATTGCTCCCCGGATGCTGCATGCTGATTAAGTGAGGATCAGGAAGTTGTGTAGACACCCCCTGGGGATGTCAACACAATCATTAGAGGGATTTTTAGATATTATTAAAAATACAATATTTTATGTATTAATCCAGCAAAATTAGATAGGACAAGAGAAGCTACAAACAAACACACTTAGAATCACTTTAATCTACAATTTCTAAACTATAGAAATACTTCATGTTTCATGGATCGTTTTCGATAACATTTAAATTATACTCCTTTACAGGATCGCTATACCATGAAAACAAAATATATACAGTGAGGGAAAAAGTATTTGATCCCCTGCTGATTTTTTACGTTTTTCCACTGACAAAGAAATTATCATCCTATAATTTTAATAGTAGGTGTATTATAACAGTGAGAAACTAGGCCACTCCCGGACCTTAATGTGATTCTTCTTGAGCCACGCCTTTGTTGCCTTAACTGTGTGTTTTGGGTCATTGTCATGCTGGAATACCCATCCACAACCCATTTTTAATACCCTGGCTGAGGGAAGGAGATTATCACCCAAGAATTGACAATACATGGCCCTGTCAATCATCCCATTGTGTAGTTGTCCTGTCCCGTTCCACCTCCATGTTTGATGTTGGGGATGGTGTTCTTGGGGTCATAGGCAACACTACTCCTCCTCCAAACACGGCAAGCTGAGTTGATGCCAGAGGGCTTGATTTTGGTCTCATCTGACCACAACACTTTCACCCAGTTCTCCTCTGAATCATTCAGATGTTCAATTGCAAACTTCAGACGGGCCTGTACATGTGCTTTCTTGAGCAGGGGGACCTTGCGGGTGCTGCAGGATTTCAGTCCTTCACGGCGTAGTGTGTTACCAATTGTTTTCTTGGTGACTATGGTCCCAGATCACTGAAACTCCACAAGGTGAGATCGTGCATGGAGCACCAGACTGAGGGAGACGGGCAGTTATTTTGTGTTTCTTCCATTTGTGAATAATCGCACCAACTGTTGTCACCTTCTCACCAAGCTGCTTGTGGATGGTCTTGTAGGCCATTCCAGCCTTGTGTAGGTCTACAATCTTTTCCCTGACATTCTTGGACAGCTCTTTGGTCTTGGCCATGGTGGATAGTTTGGAACCTGATTGATTGCTTCTGTGGACAGGTGTCTTTTATAAAGGTAACAAGCTTAGATTAGGAGCACTCACGTTAAGAGAGTGCTCCTAATCTCAGCTAGTTACCTGTATAAAGACACCTGGGAGCCAAAAATATTGCTGATTAATAGGGCATCAAATACTTATTTCACTCTTTGACCAGCAAATCAATTTATCACTTTTTTGACATGTGCTTTTCTTGTTTGTTTTTTGTTATTCTGTCTCTCACTGTTAAAATATACCTACCATTAAAATTATAGACTGATCATTTCTTTAATTATTCAAAAAGTGACATTCAGTAAATTACAGACATTAGTTACAGCAGCTGTCATAAGGCTCGATCAAATTAGCTTTAAAAGTAAGTAGCTAACAAAAAAACACACATTAAACATACTTTCCCCTTACACTATATTTACATAAACGTGAGGCCCCCAGCCACCACTATAAAAATGTATGTAAAAAATTAGAGAGGGCCAACTTGGCATCATTAACATTGATCACAAACACAAAACACTAGCTAAGGTTCAAACACTGAAGCAAACAGTGGGTTGTAGCTGTTTTTGAGCAATAGTGAGCACACTGGTAACCATATTTTAATACAAAAGTGCTATGCTTCATAGCGACTGTGTAATAATAGACAAATAGAGGGGGATCATTGGATTGAAAGTTTGGTAGTCAACATTAAAAAACATATAAATAGCGAAACAAAAATGTGTGTTCCTCCAATAATAACCAGCTAAACTAAATATTACTTAAAGGAAGCATTGTCCTATAGATGTTTTGGCAGTTGATTTCAACCATTCAACAGGACAGTAAGACTTCAGAACTGTCCTTAGCAGTCACTTTAAACTAAAATGTAATGTTTAAATGACCACTGTAATGGTCCTGCTTCTATACATTTTAAGTAGTATATTAGTATAAACAATTTTCAGGTTTTGTGATTATACATGTTGATCTTTAGGGTTGCTCTTCCTCCATTTTTCAAACATTGGGACTGACTGCTGCTGAATTCCCTGCATAGTTTTACTAGCACATCCTGTGTAAATCTGCTGCATTTTTCAGTATATTTTTTTACAAAATATTCAATTTTTTATTCAGACTATATTACAAGGTTGTATATACTATTGTTTACTTATTATAAGTTATACATGCTTTATCATTGCAGTGATTCTTTAAATTATGGTCTGTTAAATGCATGATTGAAGACTAGCCATGACAGTGAAAATATATGTGTAGTGGTAACAGTAATGTTAGCATCACCTTTTCTCTGCAGACAGTCTCGAGATGATCCCTCTTATCAGTGCTATACAGGGTCTGACATTCCTCGAGAATGCCAGTCAACTATTTATGAAACTGACAGGACGTGATTGCTTCACTGATTGTAGCTCTCAAGGAATTCATTGAAAATAAATAAATCCATTTTTATAATAAATGATCTCCTGATTGACCTGTGCAGGGGGCTAAATCAATATAAACAAGAATTACATAGTAGCAAGTATATAAATCTGCACTGCCTCAATTACTTAGTAAGAAAATGTCATCCAGTAAATTACAACAATCAGTCCCTTCACTGACATCTGTCTCCAGAGGGAATAGAAGTTATCACAGGATAGGTTATTGGCTAAATTAAGTAATGAATTAAAATGATACATGAGTTCTCTCCTTTATGCTCTGCTAAGTACTAGTAGGTTTGGTCTGCCTTATGGTACTGTGATCTCAATGCACCGCCATAATCCTATGCTTTTATTGAAGAATTGATGTTTTAATTGGCAAAATGTTTTTTGGAAAGCAATATACATTAATTATCTTTTCACTGTTACCTTTTACATGTGAGTGTTCATTAGACATGGTAGCTTTTGCCATGTATGAACTGCTTGTTTAAGCAACTATTTCAAGTGTAGACTTATTGGATTTACATTAGTCCTATTGAACATAATTGTACTAAGGGTGGCCACATTTCTGTTAATGTTGCTGATTAGTTTTCTGCCCCAGTCTGTAAAAGCAGATAAACATGCAATTAAACATCCCTCCTTTATTCCTAACTCTATTCTTGACTCCAGTTGTCTAGTGAACAAACTGTTCCTTGTTATTTATCATCCATACTCTCTCAGCTTTTTAACAATGCTCATACATCTGGCAATATCTTATACCTTAAAGAAAAGTCTCACAAATAACACTCTGATTGAGAAGGGAAGATACGTTGCACATCAAATATCCCATTCCCCATGGAGGGATCATTTATAGTGTTTATGAGAAATGTCTTTATTCCTCAAAACATTTTATGTAAACTTGTTTTAGTGGGATTAACATTTAATTGTATGGTTTTACCTTGATCCATTGCAAGCAGATCTTCCTGCTTTTCCCCCTAAAAATGTATTGATTATGTATATAATACATCCACACATATCAAATATAACAAAATACATAAAACACATTATACCGATGAATAATTTCTTCTAAAGTGACATTAATATTTACAAACTTGCACTCATACAATGGAAGTCGACATATAATTAGATCTTAGTTCATCTTTAGGTATATTGCCTTTTTTTTCTTTTTAATATGCATCCCCCATACTTGCCATTTATTATTTAAAAGTTTTTTCATGGATTGTATATCCTATCTTTCTCTAACTCTCAGCTTCTTTCTAATACCTTTAACGTCTTCCAAGGAAGAGATTTGTTCATTTTTCCAATTTTATACTAAGATCCATTTAGCTACTAGAAAAAATGAATTATTAGATATTAGTTTTTAGTAAAATTACCGTATTTATCAGCGTATAACACGCACTTTTTCTCCCTGAAAATAGGGAGCATATGATAGGTGCGTGTTATACGCCGATATTCCCTCCCCCCTCCTCATCCTCAACCTCCCTCCTCATCCTCAACCTCCCTCCTCAACCTAAACCCCCCTCCTCAACCTAAACCCCCCTAAATACCTCCCCCTCACTTACCTGCTTCTGCTCCAGCCTCCGCTCTGCTCCGTGACGTCACATGCGCGCCACGTCATTAGCATATACCGGGTGCCGGGGGTTGAGGATTGGGGGGGTTGAGGAGTGAGGATGAGGAGGGAGGTTGAGGAGGGGGTTGAGGATGAGGAGGGAGGTTGAGGATGAGGAGGGAGGTTGAGGATGAGGAGGGAGGTTGAGGAGGGAGGTTGAGGATGAGGAGGGAGGTTGAGGATGAGGAGGGAGGTTGAGGAGGGGGTTGAGAATGAGGAGGGGTTGAGGATGAGGAGGGAGGTTGAGGAGGGGGGTTGAGGATGAGGAAGGGGGTTGAGGATGAGGAGGGAGGTTGAGTAGGGGGGTTGTGGTTGAGGAGGGGGGGTGAGGAAAGGGGGGTTGAGGAAGGAGGATGAGGATGGTGTTTTGAGGATGGGGGTTTGAGGAGGGGGTTTGACGAGGGAGGTTGAGGAGGGGGTTGAGGATGGGGGGGTTGAGGAGGGAGGATGAGGAGGGAGTTTGAGGAGGGGGTTGAGGATGAGGAGGGAGGTTGAGGATGAGGAGGGGGGTTGAGGATGAGGAGGGAGGTTGAGGATGAGGAGGGGGATTGAGGATGAGGAGGGGGATTGAGGAGGAGGAGGGGGATTGAGGATGAGGAGGGGGGTTGAGGATGAGGAGGGAGGTTGAGGATGAGGAGAGGGGTTGAGGATGAGGAGGGGGGTTGAGGTTGAGGAGGGGGTTGAGGAAGGAGGATGAGGATGGGGGGGTGGATGGGGGGTTTGAGGAGGGGGTTGAGGAGGGAGGATGAGGAGGGAGGTTGAGGTTGAGGATTTTGCTTCTAAGTTCCTTATTTGATTTTTTTTTTCCCCCTGAAATTTCCTTTTTAAAATGAGGTGCGTGTTATACGCCGGTGCGTGTTATATGCCGATAAATACGGTATCTTCAATATCCAACTGAAGGTTTGCAAATTCAAGAGAAAAAGCAACATCCCTACTAGTGATGTCGCGAACATAAAATTTTCGGTTTGCGAACCGCAAACGCGAACCGCCGCAAATGTTCGCGAACCGGCGAACCCGGCGAACCGCCATAGACTTCAATGGGCAGGCGGATTTTAAAACCCACAGGGACTCTTTCTGGCCACAATAGTGATGGGAAAGTTGTTTCAACGGGACTAACACCTGGACTGTGGCGGAGGAGGATCCATGGCAAAACTCCCACGGAAAATTACATAGTTGATGCAGAGTCTGGTTTTAAGCCATAAAGGGCATAAATTACCTAACATTCCTAAATTGTTTGGAATAACGTGCTTTAAAACATCAGGTATGATGTTGTATCGATCAGGTAGTGTAAGGGTTAGGCCCGCTTCACAGTGACAGACCAAACTCCCCATTTGCACAAGGTTGGATACCAAGCTAGCCATGTCCCGTTCCTTGTCCTCACTGATGTCATTGAAGGTCTCTTCCTCCACCCAGCCACCAAGGGTCCCCGAAAGGTGACAAAAGCCCCCTGGGACGCCTGCTGTGTTTGGTCTTCCACCTCCTCAAAGCCACCTTCCTCCTCTGACTCCTCTTCTTCAGACTCCTCTCACTGCGTTGCCTCTCTCTGCATTATTATAAGGTGTGTTAAGTAGTACTACTCTTATCAGTTTAATACCTGTTACAGCACCTATCAGGGGGCGTGTATAAGGCCTGGATTTTTGGTACCGGGAGATGAAAAAAGATACTTGGTTGGTCGTATCACTTCAAATTTGGGGCACGGCGCGTGCAATCAAAGGTGCCACCATATAGGAGTGGCGTGTTTGTAAGTACTACTCTTATCAGTTTAATACTTGTTACGTCACCTACCAGGGTACATGTAAAGATGCTTGGTTGGTCGTATCACTTCAAATTTGGGGCACTTTGTGACATTAGCTTCTTACGCTCAAACATGTCTTTACAGGCACCTGACTATGGGCAGATGAGCAGGAACTGCTCAAGGCGATAGTTCCTGGGAGATCGAGCGAGCTCATAGACCCCTGGGGGCCTCAAGAATTTAAGAGCTCCCCAAGGACATAATTGTGCGTTTCTTAAGGAAAAGAACCAGAGACTTGATTCTTAATGCAACTAGGAAAATGCCTTCCATCAAAGGACCAGATGGCTCTTTGCTTCAAGTTTACATGGACCTCCGATGACATTGGAAAAGCGCAGAGCCATGAAGCCAGCTCTAGCCATTCTTATCAAACACAAAATACCAAACAGATGGGGATTTCCTTCTTCCCTTTCTTTTCAACATAAGGGGACGTCCTACTCAATTCATACGCCCGAGGAATGCGCCAAACTTCTTCACCGCCTTCATTTGGCAGCTCCTGAGGCGATTTGTTCTACCCAGGAACTTTTGCCAAACCCAAGACCTTCCAAAATGTTGTTGACATCCAAGAAACCAAATAGTTAAACTTCTGCTTTGGACCTTCAACCGGCTCTTCTCCCGGATCCTTTGAGTATCTCTCCCAGGCCGTGACCCGCCCAAGCATTGGCAGATGGATGATTGTTGTCATTTCTTTTTGTTTAGCTTAAAAACATAGTTAGAGTATTTTGCTAATTTGGTTTACAGTTTAAGAGAAAAGATTTAACAGCGATGCAGCTTGGGTTGATCCAACTTGGCTCTTAAAAATGTTTTAACATAAAGTCTAAGACTTCTAGTTTTTTAGGATTTCAATAGTTAACTTATTGAAGCTTTTCTCTTTTACTAAGCTAGACTAAATTTCAGTCTCGCTTGACTGTAGTAACATGGTAGTTTGAGGTAACTAAGTTAGTGCCTGTTTGAGCCCCCCACGGGGTCCTACATATAGATTCGTAATGTCAGGAATGTACATGCTAAAGTTATTTTTATATAGTTGTTTTCACACTGTTTTTCCTTCAAGAGTTAAAGCTATATACTCCAATTTACTGAATGATTTCATTACCTTTTCCTTTCTTGAAAGCGTTCCTAAATGTTCCAGTCTGGCTCCTCCGATTCTCCAGGGAGCGGTGCCGGGGCTCCAGCAGTTGCTCGGCGGCCGGCTAGTCTCAGAACCTACTAGGGTAACAGCACATTTGTGGTCCCTGCGGACCTCTACACTTCCTTATGGCTAGCTCACAATACACTTTTATCACTCACAATGTCAGGGGTTTCAATTCACCTAATAAAAGGAGGAAAGCCTTTATCTCCTATAAGAAGGACAAACCCTCTCTACTCTTCCTCCAAGAGACTCATTTTGCACAAAACAAAACATCTTCATTCTTGCACAAAGATTATCCAACCTTCTATACCTCTAATCAGAAAACCAGAAGAGCGGGAGCAGCGATACTGATCCACAAAAACTTACCTTTTAATGTAACCCACAAAAGAATAGATAAAGAGGGTAACTTTGTTATTCTTACCGGAACCCTACTAAACACCAAGCTTACCCTTGTATCTATTTATGCCCCTACTACTGCTCCTCATAAAGCTCTCATAAATCTACTGGAGACATTAGACTCCCAGAAAACGGGCAAGATTATCATAGGGGGAGATTTTAACCAGGTTTTAAACGCAGACCTGGATAGGTCCAAAGGGCAGAGAGAAAATCGATTTCCAGACAAAACCAAACAAATTAGTAATCTGTTGTTTAAATTTGAGCTTAGTGGATGCCTGGAGGGGGCTCCACCTACAAGAGAAGGAGTACATGTTCTACTCGCCAACACATAAATCCTACTCTAGGATTGACACACTTTTAATAGATGCCACATTGCTAGAACAAACCAAATCTTCAGATATTATTCCTTGCCCCAGGGCAGATCATAGTCTTGTGTCATTGGTTCTGAATCTAAATCCCAACTTAGATATGCCTTATGCATGGCGTATAAATGATAGGCTACTATCTAACCCTATTATGCAAGACCAAATTACAAAGGAACTGAAGGATTATTTTCAAACAAATACTAACCCCTCCACCAGCAAAGGCTGGCTTTGGGTGGCACACAAGGAGTTTATAAGGGGTACATGTATATGTTTAGCCTCATCTTATAAAAAAAACATGAGACAGCGCGAAAACTCATTGATGAAGGAACTCCTTAACCTTGAGAAACAAAACCAACAACATCAGTCAGATCTAACCCGCCAGTGGATTGACACTATTAGACTAGAACTAGATAATATTCTTTCCGTTCAAACAGTGAAGGCCTTGAGGGAAAACCCAAAGCAAATTATTTGCCCAGACAAATAAGCCAGGCCCCCTTTTAGCTAACAAGTTGAACGCCAGATATCAGCAATCTAAAGTCACTCAGATTAAAACAGCGTCTGGCTCAGTTTCAATGAACTAGGACACCTTCCGTACATTTTATCAGGATATTTATACCTCCCATGCACAGGCAGATAAAGACTCTCTAACTAACTTTCTAGATAAACTGAATCTCCCCGCTTTGGAAAATGCTGATCTGGATTTGCTTAACTCTGACATGACCCTAGAAGAAGTCAAAGACACTATTAAATCTCTCAAATTGGGCAAATTGCCTGGGCCGGATGGCTTTTCTAATTTATATTATAAAAAATGTGAAGATGTTTTGACTCCTCATTTGGTAACATTATGCAATGCAATTTTACGAGGGGAACAGATGCCACCGGAGTTAGATCAAGCAAATCTTTTTTACCAAGGCGGGGAGAGACCCTCTAGAGGTTAAAAACTATTGCCCAATCTCCTTGCTAATTAGGGATATTACATTACTAGCTAAAATAAAGCGAATAGGATTTCCAGATTCTTGCCTTATGGATCAAGCAGGCTTTATCCCACACAGGCAGGCGGGTGACAACATTAGGAGAGTGCTGAATATACTTCATCTTACCCATCACTCAAAAACTCCACTCTGCACCCTAGCTTTGGACATTGAGAAAGCATTTGACTCTCTGGAATGGCCATATCTTTATGCTGTTTTAGCGAAATTTGGTATCAAAAGCAACTTCCTGAATCTCCTCAAAACTTATTATAATTCTCCTAAGGCCACTCTAAAATTACCAGGGCCTGAGAATGCACTATTAAACATTCAAAGAGGCACTAGCCAGGGATGCCCCCTATCCCCCCTCCTTTTTCCTCTTGCAATGGAACCATTGGCACAGACTATTAGGGCCTCCCCTGAGATTCCCCTAATCAATAATACAAGTGATGTCTCTTTGCGGACGATTTATTATGTACTTTAGCACACCCCTCCACCTCTATCACGGCTCTTATGGAGGTATTAAATAGATTTAACACAATCTCAGGCTTACGAGTCAATGAGGATAAAACGGAAGTCCTAGGGTCTCATCTTCCACAACTTGAAAGGGAATTACTAAATAATTCTTTCACTTTTTTCTGCCCCAAAACTTATTTAAAATATTTAGGAATAAAAATTACCCCTAATATCTCAGACCTATATAGGGTTAATTATCCGGCCCTTTTTAAAGAACTATCGGCCGACCTGGAGAGATTAAACAAGTTCCACATCTCATGGTCCGGCAGAATACATACAGTCAAAATGAACATCCTCCCTAGAATCTTATACTTTTTCAGATCCTTGCCTGTCAAAGTTCCCATTAAAGATCTAGATAACTTTCAAAAGAAAATCATAAGATTTTTCTGGTGTAATAAACGCCCTAGAATTACTAAATCTACAATGTTTAGACATAAAGATAATTGTGGACTTTCGTGCCCACAACTCAAGCTCTACTACAGAGCGGGGCAAATGAATTTTTTGCCCCAAGCCCACTCCTTAGAACATCAACCTATTTGGGTTCTGATTGAGAATCATCAGTTACAACCCTTGAGGTGGGATACGATAATATGGCTCCTTAAATCTCATTGCCCCCCCAAATATCTACCTCAATCCCATGATTAGATTATCCCTGAGATGTTGGTCCTGGGTAAACTCTAAACGTCAATTGACTCCTGATCTCTCCCCCCTTCTCTCCATTACCACCTCTTCCCCCTTTTCAAAGGATCTTTCCACAGACTCAAAGGCTTGGTGGATCACACATGGTCTTGACAGAATAGGGGCATGGATAAAAGACGATCAAAGTAACAATTTTGAATACCTAAGGGATAATTTTGATCTCCTGCTGAAGTAAAACTTCATTTTCTGCAAGTTTAGACACTTTATTTTGACCCTGAAGAGGACATTCGGTTACCCCAAGGTTAATTGGATGACTCGCATCTGCAAAGATGCTTCTCTAACAAAGGGTATTCTAGGGCAAATCTACGAGAAATTCAATAATCCCCTTAACAACAACAAACCTAAGCCCTTGATTATATGGGAAGAAGACCTGTGTCAGACCTGGGATATGGAAAAATGGGGGCGAATTAGCCGGAGACTAACTACGGGTTCTTATAAATCATACTGCCAGTAGGTGGAAGAATGCCAATCTGTGCTTGAGAGAAATTTTCAATAAGATAAACTTTATAATGATCAATGAAAACTCATACATATAGTCTCCGACACCTATTCCAGTTTCCTGACCACTTGGGAACCTTGGATTTCTTCGATCCATAGTATAGAGCCAGGATAGTGGAATATTAGGCTGGTGCATGTGGGTCTGAGGCGGGCCGGTCGGGAGACACGTGGCCTAACGCCCTCACTGGAGACCAGACTGAAATGTGAGTTGACATGATATGCATTTATGAATGGGCTTTGGGAAATTGGATAAGGGGAAATAGGGGGAACTGGAAATCAATATATTGAAGGCTATATCACCTCTCATTTCTTCCCTTTCCCTCACCTACTTACTCTTGGTTTTGTTACAAGTTGTGTTCTTGTTCTCCCTTTTGTTTCTGCTTGGCTTTTGTTTCTTTCTTGATATTTTTGTTTTTATTCAAGTGGAAAACGCAAAATGGTTAGTGGTGTTGCTCACATGGGAATCATTACTGTACAATCACTTACTATGCCTATCTTTTTACCTTTTTATTTTACACCAACATCTGTTATGTCAAGGCATGAAGAGATTGATCTTGTTTGCTCTGTATTATCCTGTATTTTTGGGTGAGTCAATAAAAATTATTGAACAAAAAAAAAGATATAATTATAAATATATCAAAAAAAATATATTTACTATACATGCTTAGCAAAGAGGGATGTTTATATTATTGAAAAAGGATGCTTTATCACATATAATAGTTGTCAAACTACGAATCGTTGTCACGTTTGCAAGCTCGCTTTGAGAGCTCGCAAGAATTGCGTCCCACGAAATGACTAAATACGGACTTACACTAAAAAATACGAGCCGCGGGACCATTACGAACTTGCAAAAATACGACCTTAACGGCTAAACCGCGCGCAGCTGAAAACATTAAAAAAACAATAAATACACAATGAAAGATTACATAAAAGGCTTACCCAAAGCAAGGGCGGGGGGGGGGGGGGGGGGGCACCCAGGACCTCTGAAAGTGAACGTATAAACTTCAATTTAAGTCCAAATTACCGAGTTTAAACACATGAAAATCCCCTAAGCGAGAGAAAAAATGTCCGCCGAAAAAACGAAAACAAGGCTACACGACCCTAAAGACGCAAAACACCACCAAGCACATTTGGCTTTTCCAAAAAGCTGTATGGGGTACAATATACACTTTTAGCAAGGACGCTACATCATCCACAGCCGCGTACCACATACACATTCGCCGCCATTTCCCAACACTAACTTACAGAATGCGAAAGTACACAGCTACCCTGATTGATTCCCCTCGCGCACGCAGCCTATTTACACTACACACTGCACACATTGCTGACACCTACACCTCAGCTCCACAACAGTGCAAACCTACATTGTATGTCGCAGGAACATCAAAACAGATTGTCAGCTCTTCAGCACAACGCTTCCTGCATATATTACTTTAATAAATTAATACATTTATTAATTATTTAATTAGCATCCACAAATACATATACACAAAAAAAAAAACACTATCGCAATAAACACAAAAGCCATTCACGGAGCGCCTCACAACAAGCGCCAACGCTGCTCATAGCACACAAACACCAGGGGACAGCCTTGCAATATGCACAAAAAACATTAAAAAAAATACAACAAGCAAAAGCGCTCAGCGAGGCTCACAATGAGCGCAGAAAGATCTCAGACCACCAAAAAAATTCATGTCTGTGGCAAACAGCATTACCTGCCTTACAATTTTATTGCCCCGTCATTTTTGACGGGCAAGTCGCTAGTTATGTAATAAAAAGCACAATGCTTCATCTTGACCTACATTCAATAGAAATGCCTCTCCAGACTTTTGTCTTTTTACTATTTGAAAGAACAAATTAAGCAACTAGAGAAAGAGGGACATGGTCCAGAGTGGCGAAATATAGATTTGCCTCAAAGTATTGGACTTTCCTTAAAAAAAATGGACATTTGGGAGGCTAAGAGGGATAGGGTGTTTACCCTGAAACCAAGGACAGTTGAAAGGTATATATTACGGTGCCAGTCTTCCTGCCACACAGACAAGCTCTACATAGTAAACTACAGCAAATCTCACTTTGGGACATGTGGGTCTAATGGCCATTCAAAGGAGGTGACAGGGATATTGTTAGATCAAAATCTTGAAAAAGTGCATCCTTCATTGTTAACTTGACCCCTTGAAAACTGATTGCCACTTTTATTGCCTGTTTAAAAACAGGTCTTTAAATTGGTAGGTGTTCATACAGGTTTTTTTCTCACAATCAAACTTAATGGAAAAAACAGTATTTCCGCTTACCCGTGAGGGAAAATATGACCATCCGTCTTAATGTGCATATACATTAATCAATACTGAGAGAAGGAAGTCTAAAGAACGTCAGATTTAAGTTTAGTGATCCTTTATAAAAGGAAATTCTACTTGCATTATTTTAGGAAAATTACCCATCCCTCTTTTCTCATTCCTAAGCCTACTTCATATGTTTCTCCATTTAGAAATGACCTTTACAAAATTCTTCTAATATTGTAGGTCAAACTTGCAGCACATTTTCAGTTTGAATGGTAAGTCACTGAATATCACACATAATACTAAAGGATTTCATTCTCAAGCTTAAAATAAATTGAATTTTTAACTTACAGAAAAAAAGTCAGCCAGATGTCCATATGTTGAAAGAAAAGTTTCTCCTATTTATTAATTTATTAATTCCTATAGGTTTTGCATATCAACTTAACTTTTATAAGAAATGTTATTTTAGGAGCTGTTATGCTTCTACATAAAAATCTAATCTTTCAGCATAATAAAACTTGTCACAGTGCCAAGTGAAAGTTGGAAACAAATGTTGGAAAAAATAAAAATATATACAGTTAGCAAGTGGGGTTAATTATATTGAATCTAATTTATGGTACTTTTATAGAGATTGTATAATTTAGGTTATATACAGTGCCTTGCAAAAGTATTCACCCCCATTGACTTTTTACCTATTGTTTTACATTACAGCCGTAAGTACAATGTTTTGTTAATCTGAATTTTATGTGATGGATCAGAACACAACAGTCTAAGTTGGTGTGAAGTGAAATGAAAAAATATATACATAAAACAATTTTTTAGAAATAGAAAACAGAAAATTGGCATGTGCGTATGTATTCACCCCCTTTGCTATGAAGCCCATAAAAAGCTCTGGTGCAACCAATTACCTTCAGAAGTCACATAATTAGTGAAATGATGTCCACCTGTGTGCAATCTTAGTGTCACATGATCTGTCAGTACATATTTGAAAGGCCCAGAGGCTGCAACACCTAAGCAAAAGGCACCACTAACCAAACACTGCCATGAAGACCAAGGAACTCTCCAAACAAGTAAGGGACAATGTTGTTGAGAAGTACAAGTCAGGGTTAGGTTATAAAAATATCCAAATCTTTGATGATCCCCAAGAACACCATCAAATCTATCATAACCAAATGGAAAGAATATGGCTACATACCCAACTTAAGCACCCCCCTTGTCCACTAATTAACAACGGAACCAGGCTCACAATGCTGATATCAGCGGGGAGATTTGCAGGTGGGGCCATAGTGCCAGCAATTCTCATCCCTTATCTGAACTTCCCCCAGCATGTGTAGACTTCATCTAGGCTCATCTCCCAACCGGGGTTCAAACAATGGAAAAATCATAGGCATTGTGTCAAGTATCATGCAACTGTTCCACCTAGCACAATCCTCCCCTCTCCCCCCAAAGAACCAACTAGTTCAAGAAACAACTTTGGCAACCAGTGATGATAACAGTATTATTCAATTAGTGTCCTTTAAAAACACAAATGTATGAGAAATCGCATGTTCAGCATGTGAGGGGAATATCAGGTAACACTATAGCTGGCCCCTTTGAAAAGCTGCCAGCATTTTTTTTTTTCTGTTACATGGTTAGGAGAGGGTCTTTGAGGGGGGATGCTTGTAAAGAGTTTGGGGGCGCCATCACAACATCTCCATTTTCATTTTGATAGCATCATTCCAATGGGTTCAGCATGGAACATAGGGCATGCAAGAGTTGTGAGGTCATTGAGCAAGAGTTGTGAGCTCTTGCTCCTCGACACCTTGTGATACCAAAGAGGTAGTTAAGTGCTGCCTGCACAGCAGAGGAGTAGAGAAAAAACATCTTCATGCCTCAGCCCTCATTACAGGTATCTAAGTAATAAATAGTAATCAGTATAAAAAGAATAAGTAGTATTTACATTTAAATTCATAATAAAAAATCCTCGAGTAAGCACATATTATTTAATTTAAATAAAAAATACATACAATAAACACTGTGAATACATTTAAAAAATCTATCTATCTATCTATCTATCTATCTATCTATCTATCTATCTACAGTAGATGGATATAGATAGATTTACCTTGTATATTATAAAGACATGCTATGGGAGATTGTTGAGAGTTTGAGTGTGAGTCTGTAGGGGGTAGATGGAAAGTGGTCCTTGGGCGGGGGGGTTATTAGGTAATGGGTCCTATGATTTTCGAAGACGCACACCCCAAAACCCTTTTGCTTTCAGATTACTAGAAGACCCCATGGATTGTGATGGATTTGGATATCTCAGCTGGATGCCAGCTTATTAAGCTATGGAAAATCAGGAAACAGGAATTGTAGAAGTTACTGTCTGTAACTATAAAACTTGCTAAAACTCAGGCAGTTCAATCCTGTAAAATGTCTAAATCAAATGCTGAAATTATTATAAAGTTGCATATTTTGTGACAGTTCCGTTTTTAATATATTTTTTACCATTTTATTCACAGCAACAGAATGATTTCATGGCTCAGATATAAGATAACTGGCAAGTTGATTGTTTTTCTTATTAGAGTTTGCTCTATCCATGTCCTTATCTTTCTGATCAAGTATGAAGAAACCTTGGGCACTGAAAATATCTCAATAATTTTGTGTTAAATCATAATGTCTATCTCTGCACATTTTAATACAGAAAATTAATTGTGTGTATCTGTTAAAGCAGGAAGAAAACTTGGAGACTGAAACTTAGCAGATAATATCCTCATTAGATCAAATGTTTTCAAAATAGTTTAATATTCTATAAAAAACTATAATCTAAAAATCTGTGTTTATCAAGTACTAACTTCAGTAACATTCAATGGAGCTTATTCAAAGGGGCTAAATAGTATGCTGATATTTAATGAAGTTGAAAGAATAACATAGAACATTGTTCTATCCTAAAGAAACATTGCTTTTATGATAAACATACATGTGGCATCTGATGGAAAATACTCACGGTACTTAATGCTGTTTATAACTTTTCACAACTCATATTTTACAATCAAAAAGGCCTGGTGGCACACTTTAATGGTGAAACTGTACATATTACACAGGTACCAACTGCTCCAGTCTTTTTATATAAAGCACCTCTCATGACAGTTACTGTTTTCAAATCTGGGACCCAACTGTCAGTTTAACCCTCTCGTGTGCTGGTTATGTCAGAAGATTTAGTATACACAGAATGCGAGGGGACCCATATATTCCAAACAAATGTCCTTTGCAGCTCCTGGTCTATGTGTCTTCATCTCAGTTTACCAGCCATGACCCTGGGAAGATCCATTAGGCGTTTAGATAAATAAACACATTGACCAAGTGTTTCTTGGGAAAATTACGGGCCACAACTTTATTAAAGCATAATCCAATAACCAATTAACATAATTAACATTGTTACATCACAGCTCAATTAAACATCCTGAGGAGGAGCCCGTCCCGGTCAGTAACCTCACACCCGGAGCCTCCCAGTGCTTTACTAAACGCGTCCATGAGACAGGGCAACACCCACTTAAGCCCGTGGGCCGGGTGACTCACCTCCCGCCACAGAGCAGGCGTTGGATGCCTCCTGAGGCTGTGATCCCCCCTCTTGCTCTCTCAATAAAGCTAAGGCTTAAGCTCCAGAGTAAACAGTTCTAATCCTACCTCTGTTAGATGAACCTTATTGGGGCGAAATAATTCATAGGCGTCTGCGCTTTCGAAATCCTGATGCCTAATGGTAATGAAACCCAAGTTCCTTACAAAACTAGCCATCTGCTTGTTTATCTTTTGCCTTGCTCTATCCACCGAAACTGGATCCCTTGCATTCAGCCATGATCTCCTTTTGATAATTTCGGACCACACTATGAACAAGCCTGGGAACTGCTCTAGCTAAAACTTCACATCTCTCTTCATATCTTTTAACATTTTCCTCATAGGTACCACTCCCAAATAATTTCCCCCAGCGTGTATAATTAAAATGTGTGGGCTACCGTGATGCTGAGCGTTGCTCTCCAACAGGCCATTGTCTCCAGTGACTGCGGCTTAAACTGTGAGCCCAATACATGTAGGAATGGCCGATGATCCACAGCTGTTTAGTTTCTGCAACACACAAAACAAAATCCAATTAGATGACCCTTTTTTGGCTGTATGTAGGACCTAAAATGTTGCAACTCCCATCTCCTAATTTTTAACCATGCTCTCGGGCAGACCTAGCCTTTCCGCCTCTGTAGCGGCCCCGATCCAAAACGAATGTGTGCCGAAGTCCCCTGGGTCCCGGCCTAACTGCCGTAAGGACTTCTTCAACATCCTTTCGAATTGAAACCTTGACAAGGCATGGCTGTTGGCATGCAATAGCAGTGGGCCTGGCCGTGGCTGCCTTTTTTCCCAGTACAACCTCATACTTGCCTGGGGGCAACACTTTGTTCCAGTTTTGTACATGACCACTTCCTTTCCTTTTCCATCCTAATCCGTTTTTGACCTCCTTAGGCATACCAACAATCTGTCACCTTTCAGACAGATGTCCTCTGCCAGCAACCCCCGCCCCCCCCCCCCAACCATGCCTGTTTTCCGAGATCAGTTCCCCAATCCTGAAAGCCCCGAAGAACGCTAGGGAAAAGGCCATCCGGTAAAGCAGGGAATCGAAAGAGTCCCTGCATAGCACACCCAATGCCTCCCCACGGCGTAGTAGCAGAGAGAAAGTGATCAGGGCGCCTCCTGTCCATCCTGTGCTCCCCTTTGAACATGCCTTTGACCAACCGGCAAACCACAAACTCCTTTGTTAAGTCCTTCTGCCCTGCCAACCTGAGCATAAACGTCAGGGCCGCCAACTGTCGGGCCACGGTTACCCTGGAATCATCTCTCTCTGTGCTCCGGAGCAAGAACCACAGCAGAATTCCTATGGCCTTCTCTTCTGAACCTTCACCAATGGCTTCTTCAACCATGTCACTCCACCTGTTCCATACCTTCCTGTAGGCCACCCACGTCTTCGGCGCTACTGACTGTCTGACGTAACCAGCTACCTTACCACTCCAGGCTCCCAGAGTTCTGAAGGTATGTCCTCTCCGTGATCCTTCGCCGCTGGCGCCAGTGTTCGGAACCGGGTTCCCTGCAACCAAGAGAGGGCATCAACCACCCCAACGTTAAGGCCGGGAACACTCTCACCCCAGATGTTCGCCCATAAGCAACAAAGAACCAAGACGCCGCTGTCAAGCTATTGACTACCCAAACCGTGTTCGGGTTGCCTGATCGAGGTGATGGCAAACAGCTCCAGAACTGTAGCATTGTCTGTAAGCCCTTCCCGCACCCATGATGCGGGCCATGGTGCTGCGCACCACGTGCCTCTAAAATAGGCTCCCACTCCAACCGCACTTGATCATGCATAAAGGTCGAGCTGACCGTTCGTCACCATGCTCGGTTGAATCAGGGTGCTCCCGTTGAAGTTCCGTAGAAATGCCGTCCACACTTGTGCATCCTCCTTCATAGCCCCAGACACTTTTATAAAATGATGCGGCTGTGATATTCCGGCCGTAGCCAACGACATTCTTCTGCAGAATTTTCGGCCCATTGGAATCATCCTACACGCAAAATTCAGTTTTCCCAGGATGGATTGCAGCCGCTGCAACCATGTCACTCCACCTGTTCCATACCTTCCTGTAGGCCACCCACATCTTCGGCACTACTGACTGTCTGACGTAACCAGCTACCTTACCACTCCAAGCACCCAGAGTTCTGAAGGTATGTCCTCTCCGTGATCCTTCGCCGCTGGCGCCAGTGTTCGGAACCGGGTTCCCTGCAACCAAGAAAGGGCATCAACCACCCCAACGTTAAGGCCGGGAACACTCTCACCCCAGATGTTCGCCATAAGCAACAAAGAACCAAGACGCCGCTGCCAAGCTATTGACTACCCGAACCGTGTTCGGGTTGCCTGATCGCGGTGATGGCAAACAGCTCCAGAACCGTAGCATTGTCTGTAAGCCCTTCCCGCACCCATGATGCAGGCCATGGTGCTGCGCACCATGCACCTCTAAAATAGGCTCCCACTCCAACCGCACTTGATCATGCATAAAGGTCGAGCTGACCGTTCGTCACTCTGCTCGGTTGAATCAGGGTGCTCCCGTTGAAGTTCCGTAGAAATGCCGTCCACACTTGTGCATCCTCCTTCATAGCCCCAGACAATTTTATAAAATGATGCGGCTGTGATATTCCGGCCGTAGCCAACGACATTCTTCTGCAGAATTTTCGGCCCATTGGAATCATCCTACACGCAAAATTCAGTTTTCCTAGGATGGATTGCAGCCGCTGCAATGACACTCTTGCGCCTGCTAGGGCTGCCAGTTCTGCAGACAGACCCAACACCTTCTCCATCGGCAAGCTGCACTCCATCTTGTCTGAATTGATCCTAATCCCCAGGAACTTCAATTCTGTGGTCGGCCCTTCCGTCTTTTTGTCTGCCAGGGGAACCCCCGAAATCTGAGGATGCACCGGTAATAAATGAAACGCAGACACGATATCCACTTTCGTCATCTTGGCCCCAACACCCGCCCGCCTGACCAAGTCCGTGGCCCGATCGAAAAGGGCGTAATACTGTTTGTCGATCCCGTCGTTGACCGAGCTGCCCGGAGGATAGGATAAATGCTGGATGAGGCGGAATTTTCCTGTTTCCTTCTTCGGCACTACACCTAGAGGGGAAATGACCAAACCCTGGAAAGGAATGGAGGGAAAGGGCCCCGTCATCCTGCCCAGTTCTACCTAAGTCCGGATTTTATCAGACTCCTTCCCCGGGTAACTCCTTCACCGACTTCAAGTTCCGGAGACGCGACTCAGGCTGTGCGAGAGTGCACAGAATCTTGAACCCTTCCCGGAAACCCTCACGTAGCCCCAGCTTTAGCCGCCAACCTACAGTAGCGTTCTAGCCACGGCAGCATTGCGCCCAACCGTATGGGGGTCCGTCCCTTTTTGAGCAGGATCTCCAGCCCTGAACCCTTCCTTTTGTCTGTTGCCTTTTGAGGCCGTGTGATGCCCTCTGCAACTCGCACAGACGTGCTTGAAACGGCAGTTTGGTGCCCACCTGCAGCTGCCCCCGTTGAATGAGTGGCAGACCTCTCGACCAGATGTACCCACAGCGACGGGGCCTCTAGCCCTGCCTGAGTTCCCGCGGCACTGCCCGCATTGGTGTCGTTATGTTCAGCCAATAGGCCACCGCCTTATCGCTCCACGCCATCTCCGGTCGGAAGGACATGTACTGCCGGAATTCCTCATCATATCGCATTAAGCCATTCCACCATACGCCCGGTAAGCGTTCCTGATTTCCTCCAGATACACAAACAGCCCAGAGCATTGTCCTGGGTGTCTTTCTCCTATGACACAGGCCATGATGGCAAAGGCCTGTAACCAGTTGTCAAATGTCCTCAGTATGTGCCTGAAAGTGGGTCTCCGGTCATCTCCTTCCCTGTGGAACCTCTCTGGATTGTCGACCAGCTGTGACATTGGCAACAAGGAAAATATCTCTATGTATTCCCGTCGCCAGATTTTTTCTTTGACGTCCAAGGCCAAATGCGCCCCCAAATTGTCTTGCGCGCAGACGATGGATGGGCCCACAGCCGAGTCCTGTATACCTCCTCTGGTCCTCTCCTGTTCCACTCCTCTGGCGTGTACTGCGACACTCGTCGGGGGTGCTGCGGGGTTGGTGCGACTGGTGTTGAGGAGAAAATCAAGGGACTGTACCTATTCGTTAACTTCCGGATCCTGGTGGGGCGCGTCTGCTGTGCCACCTTGGCCATCACTGGAACCTCGTCAATGACCACCAGACTGTCATCTGTGGCCATCTCGCCGATCACCTGATCTCTTCTTCCTCTGGTGGTCTCTTTTTTCTTCTCGGCCTCTCTTTCGGCATTGCGTCGTCCCTGCGAAACACCTGCAGCGCTGGCAGTGGGGACCGCAGGGGCCGACCGGTGAGAACCTGTAGGAGCTTTTTTAGAGCTCCTTGTACTTTTACTGTTACCCCTGAAGCCTCTAGGCTGATTTGGGGTGTTGCCAGAACCTGGGTTCTGCTGTGGGCCACGGGACAAGTCGCTAGGTGATGGCCGGATGGCTAGGCCCTCGCCCACGCTTCCCGCTGGCACCCTATCCGGGACCTACAATGCAGGAGATAGTAATATAATTAATTATAGGTGCTTGATTGCTGAAGATATGGGCAGGGGGCACTCAGACCTGAACCAGGGACCTCCGATCTGCGGATGGATGCTCTACTACTGAGCTATACCCCTTACTTGCACTTATGGGTTATTGCAGAGGAGTGCAGAGTGCAGCTTCTGATCAGCTCAATGGTAGGCACGGAGTGAGGAGGAAGCCCGCGAAACGGGCAGAAGTCAGTCCTCCACCTCCAGCCAATCAGAAGTGCCCAGGCTCCGCTGGGTCAAACAGCGCTGCGTCAGACCCGGCGTGCCTGGGGCTTCCTCCGTGCCGGCCATTACAGTCATAATATAGCAATGTCTGTGTGGCCATAACACAATACTTTATAATGGGAGAAATTACACTGTACTATACAACATTATACAGTATTAACCATTGCCAGTCCAGGGCCTATAACATTTTAACAGTTCTGTAGTCCAGTGGTCATGACAGCCCTGTATATGTGTTCAATTGTGTCATTATTCTGAATACTGGGAGTTGGCTCATTGGAGAACAGAACCACAGATAAGAATTGATAGAAAGAAGCAAAAGGAGGTCAAGTTCAATTTTAAAAATACCATATATAATGGGATTGTAACTGTATAAATTTAGGTAAGTTATGCTTCTCTTCTCACTTCTAAATTCCCTATATTTCAGCAAACCGTATGACCTTTACAGAATTATGTTCTCTTGGATCAAACCTTTAACAATTTTTTGTTTAAAGGCATATCCAAGTTTATTAGATTAATACATTTCTGCAATTCTTAGGTAAAAAGTAGCCTATATGTAGCACATCTTATAAAACATTTTATTTTTATTAATACCTAAAAAATCTCTCTAATGATTATGTTGATACCTCCAGGGGGTGTCTACACAGGCATCTGATCCCCTCCAATCAGCATGCAGCATCAGGGGAGCAATATTAACCCACTATTTACCTGCTGTTGCTTGCTCATCCAATCTCCTTGCAGCTTCCTGTCTGCATACCAGCTGCAATACATAGCACATATCAGTGATACACTACACATCCCAGGCTGCTTCACAGCACAATCAGGAACAATCAGCATAAATCAAATGTTTCAAGTAACCTGATTGGCCAAAACAAATCATTTTAAATTTGATGATAATTTAGCCTGGTTTGGAGGGTGTTAACCGTAATTTGCAACTGTCAAGAGAATTTGCTGACCTCAATGTAAGTGTTTAAATGTTTATCTTGGGATTTTTTTGTGCAAAAATGTTTGCATACACTACTAATTCTCCTTTATCAGATGCATTCATAATCCAGCAAACTTAGATATGCCTTTAAATGAAATGACTCTGGACATAATGTCACATAATATAAAAGTTTAATTTTAAACTTTCAAAATGTTAGCAAGATGGTCTTCAGCTGAAAGAAATGTGCTTCACAATGTATTAGTTCCTAGCATTTCAAATTTATTAATTCTTATGGTTTAAAACCCTTCTGTTTACTTTATTGTACCAGACGTGCCATATAAAGTCTTAAAACATATTGATAGATGATGGTATTGGGTAGATAACCCCAACTATGGTGTAGCGCAGGGTCGGGTGTGATGTTTCAGATGGCCTATGATACAGTGGTGGATTAGATGTTCCTCCAACTGGTATGTATTCCAATCTTAGATATTCAGGATCTTGATAGTAGTTAAATATTAAGGTGTCCAGTTTGCTTCTTAGAAAAACTGTTTCTTTAGAGTTCCCTCAGTGTTAATGGAGGTGTGCCGATTTTAATGGGGCTCTGTTCACTTGAGTGCCCAATGTTAGAGCAGAAAAGGATATGATTATTGAGTGGAAACAGCGCACATTCTCCTGGTGAAAATAAATAAATGAGGGTCAGGCAGACACCCCTAATGGAGCAAGATGTTTGCTAATGTAGGCTCTAATGTACAGTATGTGTAGCATTATAAGAGTACAAGACCATGGAACAGTGTCCAACTGGTAAGTCGCTTCTTTGTGTGTTGTCGTTTTCCGTCTTGCCAAAAAAGGAATTGGTAAAGGAGAAACAAAAAAATGAGAGCCTCTAATTAGTGGTGTAGCTGGTCTCCAATATGTAAAAAAATATACAAAAAAATACCAGAGCTTGGAGACGTGGATGTATAGAAATGTTTTATTTGTAAAATGCAAAGAATCAAATTTCCAAAGGCCCACGCTTTGGGTGGAAAACACCTTATGTTCTTGACATAAAATCACGTATGGTGCTATCGTTGGCACTTTTAGAAAAAAAATTTTGTACAATTCAAATGTGTACAAACAAACGCGTTTTGATGTTTTTGTACGCTTCCTCAGTGGTAACGATGCCCTGGAATAGATTCCTTAACCTGTTTACTTTATTGAACAAGACGTGCCATTTAAATTCTGAAAAGATATTGAACATATACAAATAAGATGACAAATTTTACTTACCATATTGGTCCGAATATAAGCCTCACCTTTTTTCCGATTTTTGAGTTTGCAAGTTACGGGTGCGGCTTATATTTGCAAGCATAAAAGAAATCACTGCTGATTTGCGAGCTTGCGAGTTACATATGCGGCTTATATATCGCGAACGTAAAATTACTGCCGATTTGCGCAATTGCGAGTTAAGGGTGACGATTTGCGTGCTTGAGCCTGCGGTATTGTAGCAGTTGAATAGCAATTTACGGTTTTAGTGATTCTAACATTCAGTAAGGCCTGTAAACTTAAAAAAAAGTTTCAGTACTAATTAGAAAGCATGTTTCTTGCAATGGCTGATCACTTGGAGAGAGGCTTTTTCTCTCCGATTGTAAGGGTGCGGCTTATATTTGAGTACTATCTTTTTTCTATTGAGTACTATCTTTATTCTATTGAATTTTACAGGTGCGGCTTACTTGCGGGTGCGGCTTATATTCGGACCAATACTGTAAGTATGATTAATCCTAATCCAAGTTTTAGAAAACATTTTAATCAATGATATTTTTGCCAATTAAAAAAAACACCTGAAGTTAAAGCCATTTACTCCACCACTGCTGTGAATATGTGACAAGTGGATTGAGCAAGAAACATGCATGTTTTACTGTTTTGTTGGCACGCAGTGACAGGAGAATCTCACAAGTCTACTGTGACTATAGAGCAAGGTGAATCTTGTCTAAATATTTTGTAAAGTTAAAAGGAGAATTCCCAATGTTTTAAAGATCATCATTGAACAGGGAATACAAGTAAGTTGTCATTCTTCTGATTAGTCATTTAAATGCAAGACTGCAATTGAAAACATATCTGCATTTAAACTCTCTTTTCTTTATGGTAGTCAATGATAAATCTAAGTTAAGATGCATTTGGCTGAAAGAAATGTCCTCTCTGTAGGTAAATAGGATATCTCTCTACCGGGGCATACCCCATTTCAGATGTCTTCCTACTTTTTACTTCACAAAAGAACAATAACTCTATGGGTTTATTACTTTTAACCACTCCAATCAACCACAGCAGATTTTAGGTATTGATTGACAAAATGGATTATGTGCCTTAATTGAGGTATCTGTTAAAAAGTATTTAGATGAGGAAAAATCACCATAAGTGTCAATAGTTGTATTTTCCATTTGGTAGACATAACATTTAGCCAATGCTTTTTTGAGTTGTCTTATCTGGAGTATTTCCGAACAAATAACTCTTACTGCAGTGTTCTATATAAGGTCTAGTATATATACCTGTCCATTAATGACCAACCCTGTTATAACTGTATGTCCACAGTTAACTCCTTTTGTATTGGTTAATCTCTAATTCTTCAAATGGTAATGTATATGTTCCCCCACTGTATACAGCAGGGGGTGACCATACTATTATTATTATTATCGTTTATTTATAACGCGCCAACATATTCCGTAGCGCTAGTTGGGTCAAGCTAAAAACAAAAAGAGGAAGTGCACAATCTCCAATAGTGTCATAAAATTACATGTATTGCAAGGTACACTTAAAAATCCTGACACAAGTCATTTATTTTGATAAAGTTAGCACATATTCAGCCTGTTGGCTTCATGTAGTACTCCTAACATTCTTTATTTTCTTATGTGTGCTACCAGACAACTAGTCCTGTAAAGGAATATGATTGACCAGCAAAGCAAATAAGAAAATAAAGATATTGGGGCTTGAAGCTGGCAGACTCCTAGACTGTTATCCTAATCAAAGTAAAACAAGTAAAGGATATTTTTTATTACCTAACTATCTCAACCATATTGCCCTTTATCAATTCGAGCTCCCCAAAAGACTAGACTATAGATATGGAACTACAATAATCCCTTTTAAGGTGATGAAATCATCACTCACATTAAATAAGCTAGCTACAAAGTGCATGTGTTCTGATAAATCTGCTATCTGCAGAGAATTAATGTGAGCACAGTAATGTGGTGCTACCTCTGTGATATAGATTAAGCTCTGCATGTGAACAATGTTACAAACTGCAGTGGGTATCTTAAATATCTCAATGGCCATCAAACACAGCATGCTGCTGTCTCTTTGAGCAGTGAAATGATTAGAATTTAACAATAACAATAAAAAATCTTTTTTTTCAATCTATTTATTGTAGAAGTATTTTTATAGTGGAAGATTTGTTAAATAGAATGAATATTTATGATAAGTTTATTTAAGAATAGAACATAATACTTTAAACACTAGATTGCTTTTATACAAAATATGATGATGACTAGTTAATTGCCCGTCAAAAAATGATGTCAATAAAATTGTAAGCCAGGCAATGCTGCTTGCCACACAATGTGAGGCTTTTGCTTCTCTGAGCACCTTAGACGCTCATTGCGAACCTTTCCTCCCGCCTACTGTACGGGCCACTCATTGCAGGGTTCATTAACTTGCAAGTTTCATGCTTGGGAATGCCAATTGTCTCTTTCCAGCATCTGCCCCCAGTCTCTTCCCTGTGTGTTTCTTCTCTATGTGTCTGCTGAATGTTTGCGTGGCACGTGCTGACTGCCATTTGTTTTATTAAGTCCTGTGTCCCTGGCGTTTTGCCGGTGTAAGTGTTAGTGTCTTTTCCGTCATGTATTTTCTAAGTCCCACGTGTCTGGCGTTTTGCCGGTGTAAGTGTTACTGTCTTTGCCGTTGTGTATGTTCTAAGTCCTGCGTGCCTGGCTTTGCTGAGCCTCGTTTTCATCCTGTTTCAGATTTTTTTACGCTTTTTGTCCGCCATTTTATTTCTCGCTTAGCCAATTTTCGAATGAGGAAACACAGCAAATAAGGCTCAAAATCCCTTGCAACCTCATTCCCAGGCTTCCTAGCTCTCCCCCTGTGCTGTGTGTAAGTGTGTTTTAATTTATTTTTTATTATTTTTTTTGTCTTTTTTCGATTTCTGCGGTTCGGCCGTTAACTTATTTTTCTGAGTTTGGATTTTTTTGCCCAGAGATTCCGAGGTCGGATTTTTTCCCCTAAGTTCCGCATTCCTCAACTGCTTGAAGCCTAAGTAAGTTCCGCATTCCTCAACTGCTTGAAGCCTAAGTAAGTCCCGCGTTCCTCAACTGCTTGCAGTGTCTTTGCCGTTGTGTATTTTCTGAGGCCCGCATGAAAGTCACCTGACCTCCTATTTTCTGACTATTATCACACCACTAGGGGTCATTCAAAATTACACAATAGAACCTTTCACCTTTCTATACTTCTCACACTTGCTTCCTGACCCTTGTTATTCCTTATCCTTATTCTTCCCCTGGTCTCTCCCTCTTTTCATTCCCTTTAGATTGTAAGTAGCGAGCTTGCAATCTTGTAGGGTGCTTTTGAAAAAAGTACTTTCTTTTAAGATTCTATGCTCAAAACAGGGCCCTTTCTGAAGTTTAATATTGTAGTTTTCCTGTTTTTATCCCCGGTACAGCGCAACGGAATATGTTCGCGCAATACAAATATAAGTTAATAATAATTACTTAGTCCTGCGTTCCTCAACTGCTTGCAGTGTCTTTGCCGTCATGTATTTTCTAAGTCCAGCATGCAGTTTCCGATTTTTTTACAGGTTTTTTTTGCCATTTTTTTCTCGCTTAGCCGATTTTGAGTGCTGAAACACTCCAAATCAGGTTTAAAATCGCTGGCAACTTAACTCCCAGGTTTCCTGGCTCTCCCCCTGTGCTGTGTGTGAGTGTGTTGTAAATTTTTTAAAATTCTTTTTCTTGTTTTTCGTATTTTTCGATTTCCGCGGTTCGACCATTAACTTCATATTTTTCCGAGGTCGGATTTTTTTGCCCCCGAGAATCAGAGGTTGGATTTTTTTTATCTAAGTCCCGCATTCCTCAACTGCTTGCAGCCTAAGTAAGTCCTGTGTGCCTCAACTGCTCACCTCGCTTTGCGAGACTCGCAGGAGCGACTTCGGCGCTCATTTCAGCCTAAGTTCTGCATGCTTCAATGCCTCAACTGCTCACCTCGCTTCCCGAGGCCTGCAGGGCAATGACGGCTTTCAGCGATCATTGCCTAAGTCCTGCAAGCTCGAAAGGCTTCAATGGCTCAACGGCTTGCCTCACTTTGCGAGGCTCGCAAGCGTGACAACAAATCGCAGTTTGACAACTATTATGCTGTATGTGATTCTGATATCACATATATAGTTGTGAGCATGTGAGTTGTTGCTAACGCTTGCGGGCTCGCATAGCGAGGGCTGCGGCTCGCACAGCGAGCCAAGGCCCTCGCAAAGCGAGGGCAGTTGGCAAGGGCCTCAGTTGCTGGCATGGAGCGCCAAAGGCGCTCCATGCCAGCAACTGCGACCCTCGCAAACTTCATGTCGCAACGCAAACTACACGACACACCAATTACGACACTCGCTAAATTTTACGAGCAACGCAAACAACATACGACACACGTTAACACACATTACGGCCTCGCAACACTCGGACGCAACTCATGAACATTACAAAATTCAAAACACAATACATACACACAGCACATACATAAAAAGCTTACCTACAGCAAGAGGTAGCATCCAGGACCTCAAAAATGCAACTTACACCTTAATTTCACTCAAAATAAAAGAGTTTAGACACTAAAAAATGTGCTAAGCGAGAGAAAAAATGGCCGCCGAACAAAACGAAAACGAGGCTACACATGCAAACACCATACGAGACACGTTACCAGACATTACGACCTCGCAAACATCGGACGCAACACGCCGACATACAAACATTTAAAACACAATAAATACACACAACACACACATAAAAAGCTTACCTACAGCAAGAGGAACCATCCAGCACCTCAAAAAAACAAGTTACACCTTCATTTAAATAAAAATAAAACAATTTAGACACTAATAAAATCGCTAAGCGAGAGAAAAAATGGCAGATGAACAAAACGAAAACGAGGCTACAGCACTCTCAACACGTAAAACACCACAACACACTCGCAAAACACCACACGAAACTCGAAAAACACCACGAAGCACCGACGGATAATCCGCAAAGACGCATACCACGGATAAACCGCCATTTTACGACAATGCGGAAGTACACCACTACGCTAACGGTTTCGGCTCGCGCACGCACAGTATTACACTGCACACATTCAGCACGCTTACACAGCAGCTCCACACCACTAATGCTGCAGCAACATCAAAACAGATTGCCAGCTCTTCAACACAATGCTTCAAAATAGGTAAAGTATATTCATTTATTAATGTATTATATATTTCATTATTACACACCAAACAGCATTACATATTCATTTAATAATGTATTACATTTTTCATTATTATACACCAAACAGCATTAGCTACCTTACAATTTCATTGCCGTCATTTTTTGACGGGCAAGTCGCTAGTTATAAATATAAAGACAGGGATAGAGATAGGTGTAGTCCCTTCAAGTATCATTAAAACTGACACCTTTTTCCTTTTATAATGGCACTGATGTAGTTGCATAAATAAATTTAAATTAGATCCAAATAGAAATGTAACACTCACACTCACTTGCATGGATAAATTACTAGCATATATATAAAAGTATAATTGTGTGTGTGTGTGTTTATTTATAGAGAAGGAAAATATATATGTTGTATCTCCGGTGCCTTTGATTATGTACCCACAATATTGTTGCTTTTCTGTGACATTTAGATACTAGCACGGGGGTGGGGTGGAGGTGGGGCTTAAAACAACATTTTTGGCAAGGGTCAGCCGTGTGTATACATGTATGTAACCTTATCCCTGCCTGTTAAATATAGTCCTTTTATACTGGAATTCTAATTGAAAATCCTGACTGCTATAAGAACTCCAAATACACTGGAAATAAGTTACAAGTTTTTTTTTAACATACAACAGTTAGTGGTGATATTAGCATCTGATATACAAGGCTCCAATCTATATTAATTTCTATGAGTGTGTGTATGCAAGTGTAGAGTATTTTCCTATATCTTTCTGTTCCTTTCCTCAATATAATTCTGCTACACCACAAGTCCATTTGGCCCAGTTATACACATCATAGCCACACCTTGGACATTGTCCCAGCCAATAAGAATGTTTGCTGCTTGGGGTAAATTCCATCTCAGATGGCCTGTAGATGTCAGTATATCTCCAAGAATAGAGGTTGTTGCCTCTGATTGCCCCATGGCATCTGTTGGGCAAATGTTAATTCCAGCATTGCTCCCTAATGCTGACACACCCCTAACACCTGATTGATGGGGTCCAGTTTCTGACAAAACCAGCAGGGGGCTTTGGTTGAACAGAGGTTCTCATTCTTTTCTTGTTTACAAGAAATTGCATCTCCTGTTTGCTGGAAGTAATTCTGTATATCAACAAACAGGACTTTCCTGGCATATTAACCTCATCGCCAGTGGGTCATTATAGTTAAAATATGGTTAGTTAAAATATTAGTTAAAATATTTAAAACACTGCCTGCTAAGGAAAATCATATAATCCTATGCAAAGAATAAGGAGATCAGTTTAGTGCATATATCCTTCTGTGAGATTTGCTCTGTTATCCAACTTGTAAATAAAGAAACTTGATTGATGTTGCTGGCTTCCACTCTTTATTTGAGTGAGGCCTGCAGGAGGAGCACTGAAAAGGGATTTTCTCCCTTCTACATTAGATTTAAAATATGCTGAGATGTCTTAGGTATATTTACAGTCATAAATGTTACTGCATATGGATATTGATGTGCATATTATTACTCTATTACTATCAATCTTTATTCATTTCAATAGCACTGTTTGCAGAGTGGAATAAGGTACAGTGACACAAATAGCAAATTACAAGTACAGGTACAATACAATACAAATGTGATATAAATGGATCAACAGACTACTTGGTGCAACATAAATTAGGTCCCGAATCCGAAGAGCACATATCACATTGTAGTACTGTACCAGCATTTTGAGTCAGTATGTTTCACTATGTTCTGTCTAAGACCTGAAGCCAGTGGGGACAACTAGTTGCCAGGCCAAATTCTAAATCATCCTTGTAGGGTGGAATACACAGAACTGTTGGTCAGCCAGTGTGTCCAGCAGAAAGATCATGAAGGAGGCCAAGAGCTATATTTACTCTGCTTCAAGTGGCTAGGGTTGGATAACCATATGCTGTAGCTTGAATGCTAGTCCAGAACTGACTTTATTTTACAATATATGGAATACACAGTAAAAACAATCAAATAATAAATGCCAGATTCGGCTAGCAAAAAGCTGCTATTGGGTTTTCCTTTTTCAGCATAAGAGGTAAATACATTGACAAAACATAAATAAATGATCTGTATACAAACATTAAAATGGAACTGATCACTGACAGTACTATTCAACTGTTTAACCATAACAGCCAAACAACTGTACCAGACAGCATCTGCCAGTAAACAAAACACATACGGTGTATTACTGTTATAAAAACGGTTACATTAATTAATTACAATATTATTATTCCTAATAATATTAATTATGATTAAAATAATTATTCTAATCTCATCCTGAGATTCCTGCCTTCTACGGATAACAAATTAATAAATATATATATTCATGAGGCGTTACAGATTTATGGTTACAAAATGTGCATTTATTAGAACACAATAATTAATACAAATACATTAATAATACATGATAATACTATGGTAACAACATCTCTTAACTTAGCAGAAAGGCATTCTAAAGCTACCAGGCCTTCACAGTGTAGTGAAGAGAGCTGTAGATTGCAAAGAGGAAGAGCCCCACTTGGAACCCTACTTAAATAATATTAATCCCACCCCATACTCATGTTCTTTACTTCTTACTGGTCAGTTAGGTCACATGTCCTTCACAAAGTCCCCTCACTGGTCAGCTGTCCACACAAAGGATTCCTTCGGCCACATGTAAAACTAGACATATCTGGTTCTCAAAGTTACACACACCCATGCGTTCAAGAATACCATATATGGTCTTCTGCTCATTCTCTGGATTAAACTGTGCTAGTGAAATCCATCGCCATCATGTGGTCATTCGGCAAATTCATCCACTAATAAGAGAGTGTAATCTCCAAATGAGTGAGAAAAATGAACGAATATAGATATCCTTTCAGCCTTATATTAAAGCTGGTAATTATTCCCTACTTCTGACGCTAGGTGTGTGTTACAATTACTCCTTACTTTCCAGAGAGAAAGCAAGATATCTTGTGAATAAGTGGCAATTAAAACTAGCACTCATTCCATATTAAACATTAACTTTTTCATTCCATCTGACCCCAAATCATAACTATTAACTTACTAGTTACAGTGCAAAGTTCTGGGGGGGGGGGGGGGATAGGTCGATTTGGCTTGCACAGCAGAACATGAACAGTGAGTGAAGAATATGAACCATCTGCAGTTTTTGGATAGATGGCACTGGCATAAGTCGGGTGAGAACAATGATGTCCTCAACATGATTAAATACTCGAAGCAGCATTTACGCCTTGGCACATTTTTAATTGGATAAGGGGTATGTAAGTGTATTCTTCTTTAAGGTGTGATGGCAGAACCTTGATGATTTTGAAAGCACAATGGGTATACTGTATTTAATGTTATAATTTAATCATTATGAACCGGTTTGTGCTTTATGCATTATGAAGCAGTCATGCTTCTTTTAACTATTAATGAGTACTGACCCAGAACTTTGTTATATGTTGCTTGGTTATAAACTGAGCAAATACTATTTTATGTAATAACCTAAAGTATAATTGGTATCAATCAATACCATAAAGGAATTGACAGAGGCACATTACTGTTTTAAGCATTACAAAGAACATGCAAATAGAAAACCCCCAAAAATTATATATCTATTCATACACAAATACATTTCAAACTTAAAACTTTATATAGAGCCTCCAGAAACATGCCAATCAATATAGTTTCTGTATTTTTAGTGCATCATGAACACATCCACACACTTACTTCCACCGTCATGTAGTTAGAATGGATAGCATGGACAGAAGCAAAATACAAAGTTACATTAAAACATCTCTCTTACTACAAAAGGGGTGGTGCTCAATCAACTGCACAATGATAGTTTCTGAGCTGCCATCCCTGTTACCTCAGTGGCCATGCTGCAAGGTTAATGGTAAAGGGTGAATGGCGATGCCCTGTTTGACAGATACAGACCCAAGGTGAGAGTCGCTCCACCTTATTGTCACTCCTGCACAATCCATCCCATGCTATGGTTTAACACTGTGTAATACAGCAGGCATATGCTTAAAAGGAGCCATGTTTTAAATGGTATTGGACTAAAGGGTGAAACCTTTGTGGGTTCATTTGCATTTCCCTGTCCATGTTCCCAGAATGCAGGGCAATAACTGTATTTCTCAGAATTATTATTATTTTAGATGTTTAAATATGAACAGAAATGTACTATTTATTTACTAGAAACACAGAAACGCAGAATTTAATGTCACATACCAACTATTTGACTCGCCAAATATGATTGACCTAGCACTGACAGGTGATATTGTACACATAAAATGCAAATTAAGATAAAAACTAATAGCTTTATAAAACAAATCTTAACTAGTTTAGGTTCCACTCTTCCTTGTGTTAAATCATAAAAAAAACAACATGAAGAGTAAATTTGCATACGTTCATATTTTTGTGTTCTTGTTGGTATCACATTTTTAAAAAATAATTTCAAATAAATCCCTTATTTTTCCAAACTTATATTAAAAGTTATTATATGTGTGTACGTTGCAGTATCAAAAAATGACTTGCATTATGAAGGGAAAGTATCTCATATTATAAAATAATCAACGCACATCACAAAAATAGTACATTGAAGGTATTGTCTTAATAGTACATGGTTACTTTTATTGGCACTTACCTGACACAACACAATAACCTAAGGAATTGTCACTCTAGGAGATTATTGTTCAAGAAATCTATCAACAGAAATTAATGTCCTACCTTCTAGAGGTTACTTGTTGTAATTGTAACTAATCACAATATATTGGAACTCATTACTAAACAGCAAGCGTATAAATATACATTTTTATATCTGTGAGAAATTCTCCTATAGGGAACACATATTAGAATAAAGAAGTAACACACTGCATTTAAAAATTAATCTTTTTATTAGTCTTTTTTTTCTTTAAATAACATTAAAATCAAAAGCGACTGTCCCTTCACAATGATCTTTAAACCTTATCAGCCTTATTAAATTAAAAGTAAAGGGCTCTATTTAAGCACACAGCATATTTTATTCACAGAAGTTTTTAGTTAGTGAAGACCTTGCTTTTCACTAACTAAAAACTTCTGTAAACAATTATGCTGTGTGCTTAATTAGAGCCCTTTTAAATTTACCGAATCGCAATTTAATAAGGCTGTATGTTTGGATCCAATGATCATAATTGATGGCATCAAAACATTTAATCCACTTTATAATGATTAATTTACAATTTATGTCTGAATTAACTATACATAATTCAATTAACTCAAGTAATGAGCCAAATTAGAGAAAGCAAATATAAGGTTTAAAGATCATTGTAAAGGGGATCCCTTTTGGATTTAAAGTTATTTTAAATGTAAAAAAAAATGTCTAATAAAAGATTAATTTTTAAATGCAGTGTGTTAGTTATTTATTCTAATATGTGCTCCCTATAAGATAATTACTCATAGATTTAGCTAAGTACTTTCTCTCTATATAAAATGTACTTACCTGAAACAAGCCTGGGTTTGATTTTTTTTTATTTTAATTCTGGCACTTTTGTTTTTAGCCTTCCCACGACTGCACTGACTGAAACTGGAGAAAAAGAGCAGCTATATGTGAAACCCAGTGGTGGAGGTAGTGAATGAAGGGCCCCAGTGCAAAAAAGGGTCCCTCTTCTCCCCCAAGTGCCATATACATATATTTATATACAAGATAATACACACATATAATTACATACATAGCCCCTATGCTGATCCCTATATCACAAAATTATTGCAGGTTCAAGAACAAACTAAATCTCCCTAGCTACTGTATAGTAATCACTGAAACAATACAAGAGAAGAAGTTACGGGTCACTTGCAAAATTGGGTAGTGCTGTAACTACAAAAAACTGAAGACCACTCGTAATGGTTTTAAAACCACAGTTACAGAGATAGCAGCAGTTACAGAGACAGTATCAGGAAACCACGTTGCTTAGGAAAAAATGCTGTAATGCACTGTCTATATATATAAATATATAAACACATAATAAACATGTGCAGCACAGACAGCAGCTAGACTGCGTGGTTGTGAATCAATAAGATGTTGGAAGGTTGGCAAGGGTATCGGGAGCCATGCAGACTGCAATGCATCCAACCGCTGCTGAAGAGTGGGTGATGGAGGAGCCATACAGAAAACATGGCGATCGAGGTGGTCCCACAAGTGCTCAATGGGGTACAAGTCCAGCAAATTTGGAGGCCAGGGAAGTTCTTCGAAGTCTTCGTTGTGCTCCTCCAACCACTCCTGGACAATGCTGGCCGTATGATATGTTGCATTGTCCAGCTGGAAGATCCCATGCGCTCCAGGGAACACAGTCAACATGTATGGATGTACTTGATCTGCAAGGATGGATCAATAACCCAATCAGTTGAGAGTGCCTCCCAGCGGTATGAGTGGACCCAGACAATGCCAAGAAAACATTCCCCAGACCACAACGCTGACGCCACCAGCTTGTGTTCTTTCAACAATGGTTGCAGAGTGTTTGTTCTCAGAGGTTTTGTGCCTGACACGCCAACATCCGTCCAGTCGATGGAGAAGAAAATGTGACTCATCAGAGAAGGCAACCCTTTGCCAATCAGACGAGATCCAATTTCAGTATTGTCGTGCAAATTAAAGCACTTTCCGGTGATGATCCCTTGCCAGCATGGATGCAGCGACCAGCCGTTTGCTTTGCAGCCCCATACGCAACAGGGTTGGCTGCACTGGCATTTTAGACACACGTTGGTAGCTTCGGTGAGTTGTTCAATGTGTTGGTTGGCCCTCACACATCGTAATAAACCACCAAATAGAGTATCCTCTACAAAATATGATACCTCACAAAGGATGAGTCACAGGTAGAACCTAGATCAGAACCTAGTGTTCCCTCACGTCATCCCTCACATAATTTTTTAGTTGTATGCCCAAAAAACAATTTCCGCAGAGAACAGAAGCCTATAATAGAGGAGCAAAGGTCAGAGAACCAACTTGAGAGATCGGCAGATATGGGGGTATCGGACGGAAAATCAACATCAGAAAACAGGGAGGTGGCAAAGAACACAAAGATGGTCGATACAGACATTACTCAGATAATAAACCTTACTAAAAGAGTTATTACTGAGAAACAAAGAAGTCTATTAACTAAGGGTCTCTCATTTGCTCCTTCAACTGGTTTTGAACTTTTTGAAATAGTGAAAGATCTTTAATTATTTGCAAGAAAACTTGTCATTTTTAAACACGTTAATAAGATTCCAAAAGACCCTGATGAGCTTGAACAAGAGGCATATGATTTATTCCTGGGAATGATAAAAGAAAATGAACAACTAAATGAGACTAAAAGTAATTAGAGAACATTAAAATGAAATTTAGATTCAATCTGCCTATTGCCTCATATCCAAAGGTAGAATTCTTTGTACAAATGGGGGTGTCCTAAAAGTTCCAATATAACTATGAAAGAAAAAAACAGCCTTATTTGAAAAGGTGAAATGGGAGGACACCATCATAAAACCCTCAGATAAGGGGGGTAATATTGTACTCTGGAAGATCCTGAGTGCTGTATGAAATTAGCAATTGATACCACTGGAAACTACCTTATGATCAACTAATAGAAGATGCTAGAGGCAACGCTCTCATTAATAATAAAGAATATGATTTTCTTAAAGTAAATAATCCCAGAGTGGCAACTTATTATATGCTGCCTAAAGTCCATAACAATATGACAAAACCACCTGGACGCTCAATGATATTGGGTATAGGCAATCTTAGTGAGCAGGCAAGTAGATATTTGGACATTAGACTACGTGGGTATGTTACAAGCCTCCCCTCCCACGTAAGGGATGGATGTCCTGAGCAAAATAGAAAATGTACAGGTAAAAAAGACCACTCTCCTAATCACATGTCCCTGTACACCTCCATTTTGCATGAAGTTGGCTGTAAAGCGGACAGGTATTTCCTAGAAATGGAATCCAGAGATAATAAAGAAAAAAAAAAACCTTCATAATAGATCTTCTGAGGTTCATACTGACTTATATTTTTGTGTGTTTGACAGTAGGTACTACCTACATAAAATAGGGAATGCCATGGGGGCAGATTGTTCCCCAACCTTCGCAAATGAATATTTGGGATGGTGGGAGAAGGAAACAGCTTTCTCAGAAAGGTATATTACTTTTATTATTATTATTATTATTATTATTTATTATTATCTTTTATTTTTATCGCGCCAACATATTCCGTAGCGCTGTACAGGGGATAAAAACAGGGGAAATACAAGTTTAACAAATTCAAAAGTTGAAGGGCCCTGTTTTGAGCTTAGAATCTTAGCAGAAAGTGTTTTATCCTAAAGCACCCTACAAGACTGTAAACTCGCTACTTACAATCTAATGGGAATTAAAGGGCAGAGAACTGGGGAAGAGTAATAAGGAATAGCAAGGGTCAGGAAGAGAGTGAAAGATAGAAAGAGTTTTATTTTAGAGGGAGAGTGGAGGGATCTGAGGTGAAAGACTAGGCTGACCCCTAGTGTTGAGATGATATATCTGCAAGTAGAAAGTCAGGTGTTTCCCATGGCTCTATAAATTTAATCTGAGTTGGGGTCGGTGGGTGAGGGGTAGGGATGGAGGACAGCATTCTGAGAATCTCACAGATGTAGTAGGCCTTGAAGCAGAGTGAATTTGCACGGAAAGAAATAGAAAGAATGGATTGGGGGACATACAGTACAGGAAGATAGGGGAGTTAGAGAGGATGGGAGAGAGACCTTAGAATGAAGGTATGTGAGGAGGAGGAGGAGAGTTGAGGTAATTATGCCAGCCATAAATGGGGAAAGGATGGGGGGAGGTGGAGACAGCCAAGCAGGATATAGGGAACAGTTAGAAATTGAAAAAAACTTTTAGAAATATTTCTATTTGCCAAGATATAATAACATTCACTGATAAAATCTTGATGTGGGTGCGCTATGTCGATGACATCATGATTCTATGGGAAGGGACCAAAAGTGAATTTAAACAATATTTGGATATCTTAAATGCGAATGAGTGGCATTTGAGACTAACTTGTGAAATGAGTTTTGAATTAATTCATTTCCTAGACCTAAGAATCTATAAGGATGAGGAAGGAAATCTTAAATCAGATTTGTACAGAAAGAAAAGTGCAACTATTAGTACCCTTCACCATAGTCGTGCCCACCGTCCCTCAACGAAGAGGGCAATCCCTGTAGGGGAATCCCTTTGAATTTGTAGGAACTGTACCGATCTTAAAACCTACAGAACCAGAGCCAAAAAAATTAAAGTAAGGCTAAAAATCAGAGGCTAGTGATAGTCTAATTAAAAAAGGCTTTCAAAGAGCCTTGCATACAGACAGAGAAGAGTTATTGGTACCTAAAATGACCCCCCCCCCCCACCCCCCTTTACAGGAGAAATAAGATTTGTGACTACCTTTAACTCACAATGGAAGGACATAAATGACATCTTGAATAAACATAGTCAGATTTTGAGAATTGATAGTCAATTGGATAAATGTCTTGGTCCAAGAATACTCAACCAGTTGGCGGAGATGTGCCACACTTAGAGATAAACTAGTTAAAAGCCATTTCTTGAGACCTAGAACAAGAAACAGCCTACCATCAGGAACTTACACATGTAGTAAATGTAGGTTTTGTCCAAATATGAAAACATTTTTACAAATACAGGATAGAAATGGATATACCTATAAGATCAATGGGTTCTATAACTGTACTTCGACTGGAGTTATTTATTATTTTCAGTGTGAATGTCAGAAAAAATTCATTGGCATTCAGATCAGTGTCCAAGCACTTCTTACTATATCATGAACCTAATATTACATTTTGGGTCTTGGAAAAAGTGACCCTGGAAATCAAAAGGGGTAACTTAGAAGAGGAACTTTTAAAAAGATAGAGTAAAAGGATAGTCCTATTGGACACAATGACCATTAAGGGGGTTAAATGATAAGATCAATTTTTCTGTATTCCTGTGATTGGGCTGGAACTATGAACTGTTTACTCCTATTGTATAGTTCAGAGAGTATATCTCAAATCAATGAATGTACCGTAATGGGTTAAATAGGTAAATGTATTAAGCTATGGTGCTAAACAGTGACCTATTACTGATCCCTGCCTTTTCTATTCCCATTTTTTCTTTATGGGATTTTACTTCTTGCAAGTAAAATGTGATTATTTGCTGAGTGCACTAATTGTGTCCAGGTAAGAGGGGTGTGGTTTGACTGTGATAAACTTGCATAAAGGTTTCTGAGTTGTCTGTGCTGTTTGCAACTGGAATTTAATTCTTACAAGTAAAGTGTGATAATTTGCTGAGTGCACTAATTGTGTCCAGGTGAGAGAGGTGTGGTTTGACTGTGTTAAACTTGCATAAAGGTTTGTGAGTTTTCTGAGCTGTTTGTAACCAGAATTTACTTCTTGCAAGTAAGGTGTGATTATTTGCTGAGTGCACTAATTGTGTCCAGGTGAGAGGGGTGTGGGTTGACTGTGTTAAACTTGCATAAAGGTTTGTGAGTTGTCTGAGCTGTTTGCAACTGAAATTTACTTCTTGCAAGTAAAGTGTGATTATTTGCTGAGTGCACTAATTGTATCCAGGTGAGTAGGCAGAAGTTAATATAAACAGGAGAAGGGGCGAACTTGTGAGCTTGCGAACACTTCTAGTATAAGTGCAGTTCTAGTAAAAGTGTAGGGGCCTCATTCTATAACCGTCCGTAAATCGGCCGCAAAGCTGCGATTCCTTGCAGGGGTTCCATTATCTTGCAATTCAATTATACGGCCCCGCAAGGATCTCCCCTTACGGCCGGCCGTATATCTTGCAATCGGCCGTAAGATCAGAAATCTTTAAACGCAAAAATAAATTCAAGACGGCACTGTAAAGCTCTGTAAATGCTAGGGATCATAATGGGGGACATGAGGATTAATAGCAATCCCCTCTCAAGCTTGCACATCAGCCCAAATCCGAGATTACATTAACTGTTTATTTTCCGGCCGCAGCGTGGGCGTGTCTGAGGTGCTCAAAGCCCTCTGGACTTTTTCCATGGATATTTGATATAAATTAAAATAACATTTATTTACGGATTTGAGTGTAGGGGAATGTTGTGCTATTAATGCTAACACCTACAATCACTTTATAGTCTCATAAGAGTCCAGGATGGCTTTATTATGGCTTTAAAATGTGCTTAATTGTGTGCCTGCGGGACCTTTTTTCTGCAAGTAAGCTGCGGCTCGGTTTTAGCCTTGCAGAGAGTTTTCCTGGAGCAATTGAATAGCAACCGGGGCTTTCTTGCGGCCGAAACTCTTGCGGCCGTTTAAGATCAAAGGCTTTCCTCCGGCGCGAGTGGCCGCAAGGGATAGCAAGGCGCCGGCCGCAAGCCTGCCGGAATCCCCGGCCGGAAGGGAATAGAATAGCCGAATAGCTTGCGGCCGGTCCTTGCGGCCCCGCATCTCCTATGGCCGTTAATAGAATGAGGCCCTAGGAGTTTAAATAAAAGAAGGGAGTTCAAAGAAAAGGGGGCGCAGACTAATAGTGAAAAAGAGGGGAAAATATATATATATATATATATATATATATACAGTATATATATATATATATATATATATATATATATATATATATATATAAAGCTTTATATAAATATATACATTTTTATTATTGTTTGTTTGTTTTTTGCTTCTCTGGAAGCTCAAATTGGAGAACTGGAGAGGAGAATTGCAGCACTTACTGATATTCCACTGGCCTAGCATGGAGGGTGGGAATGGGGCTAGTGAGAATGTTAAGGGAGGTAGCTGGGTTACAGTTAGAAGGGGAAGCAGGAGGAACAGAAGGAGGAGGCAGGCCAGTTCTGAGTTGGCACCAACAGATTTGCCAGATTGAGTGAAACTGTTGGGGATGTCCATTTAGGAATGGCAATGCCAGACAGAACAGTTCCCTCTAACAGCCGGGAGAACAGTTCTACTGGAGGAGTGGGAGGGCAGCATAGGCAGAGCAACAGACAGGTTTTATTAGGAAGGTAGACAGGGTGATTTGTCACCCAGATCCCAGCAATCGAACAGTTTGCTGTCTCACAGGTGCTCGGGTTCGGCATGTTGTGGACCGGGTAGATACATTATTGAAAGGGGCTTGAAATGAGCCAGTGGTCTTGGTACATATTGGTACCAATGACAAAGTTAGTGGAAGATGGAGAGTCCTAAAGAATGATTTAAGAGAACTAGGGAATAAGCTTAAAGCAAGGACCTCCAAGGTAGCATTTTCTGAGATACTACCTGTGCCACATGCTAGCCTAGGGAGACAGAAGGAGCTTAAGAAGGTTAATGTGTGACTATAAATGTGGTGCACTAAGGAGGGCTTTGGGTTTTTAGAGCACTTGGCTGACTTTTCACTTGGGTACAATCTCTATAGCAGGGGTGGATTGCACCTTAATGATGAGGGAGCTTTTGTGCTAGGGGATAGGATGGAAGAAAGGCTGGAGGAGTTTTTAAACTAGTAGGTGGGGGGGAGGGACTAGATATAAGTAATGGGGTAGAAAGTGTAGAGGGTATAAGGGATGAATTAACAACTCATAGGGGAGGAGATGGGGGGAGGGGTAGTATAGTCAATAGGGAGGTAGTACTAACTCAAGTACAGTGGCAGGCACTTCAGAACTACAGACTCATAACATAAGGTGTATGCTTGCTAATGCCAGAAGCTTGCCAGGAAAAATGGGAGAGTTAGAATTATTAGCAATTAATGAAAAATGGGATTTAATAGGCATTACCAAAATGTGGTGGGATGAATCTCATGACTGGACTGTTAATCTGGATGGTTATAACCTATTTAGGAAAGATAGGGGCAATGGCAAAAGAGGAGGAGGGATTTGTCTGTATGTTAAGCCTGAATTTAAGCCTATAGTCAGCGAAGATATTTATGCTGGAACTAGCGGCAATATTGAATGTTTGTGGGTAAGCGTTAAATAGCGGAGCAGCAAATTCTAAAAGAATATTAGTTAGGGTATGCTATAAACCCCCAAATATAACTGAAAGCGAGAAAATACAATTATTGTTACAGATTGGAAATGCAGCTAAGCATGGGCAAGTTCTAATAATGGGAGTCTTTATTTACCCTGAATTAAACTGGATAAATGAAACCAGCAGTTCAGCTAAGGGGGGCAGGTTTTGAGTACACTCAGGGATAATTATCTGGCCCAGGTTATACAAGAACCTACTAGAAATGAAGCTATCTTGGATTTAGTCATCACAAATAATATCGATATAGTATCACATGTTGGATTGGGCAACCTTTGGGAAACAGTGATCACAACACAGTCTCATTTGAGATTGAATTAAAAAAGCAAAAGTGTAAAGGGCCAAAATAAAATTCTTAATTTTAAAAGGGCAGATTTTAACAGTCTAAGGGCAGCAATACAAAGTATAGACTGAGACAATGAACTGGCAGGTAAAAATACTGAACATAACTGGACAACATTTAAATCTTTACTAAATATACATACTTATCACCATATACCAAGTGGGAATAAAAGTAAAAGGATTAAATCACTTCCAATGTGGCTTAACAATGACTTAAAGATCAAGATACAAAATAAAAAACAGGCATTTAAATTACAAACAAGAGGGGACAGAGTCTGCTTTACGGGAGTACAAGGAAATCAACAAGGCTTGCAAAAGGGCTATTAGACTGGCTAAAATAGAAAATGAAAAATTAGTTGCAAAAGAGAGTAAGACTAACCCTAAATTATGTTAGAAATATATTAATGGGAAGAAGGCCAGGAAGGAAGCTATAGGAGCATTACAATGTGACACAGGCCGTCTGACAATTAGTGACCAGGAAAAGGCAGATGAGCTAAATAGGTTCTTTTCTTCTGTATACACAAGGGAGGTACCAGTGGTTGGGTTACTGCAACATAATGGGGCTACACTACCTTCGCCGAATAATTGGTTAACGCAGGAAGAAATCCAAAAGAGGTTCGAAAAAATAAATGTTAATAAAGCCCTAGGTCCTGATTGAATACATCCATGGATACTGAGGGAACTGGGTTCTGCAATAGCTAAACAATTATATTTCATTTTTCAAGATTCACTCAACACAGGGTCTCTACCAGAGGACTGGAGAAAAGCAGATGTGATACCTATATTTAAGACTGGAGCAAGAGCAAATCCGGGGAATTAAAGACCAGTGAGCCTCACTTCTGTAGTGGGAAAGCTTTTAGAAGGGTTAATAAGGTATAATATACAAGAATATGTCTATTTGAACAGGATTATAAGTAGGAGTCAACATGGATTTATGAAGGATAGGTCATGTCAAACAAATCTAATTAGTTTCTATGAAGAGGTTAGTAGTAACTCGAATCAAGGCAACTCAGTGGATGTAGTCTTTTTGGATTTTGCTAAGGCTTTCGACACAGTGTCACATCAGATACTATTGTGCAAACTAAGGGATATATGAATTGCAGTAAATATCTCTTCATGGATCAAGAGCTGGGTAAAAGACAGGAAGCAAAGGGTTGTGGTAAATGGAACATACTTGGATTGGACTAATGTGGTAAGTGGGGTTCCTCAGGGTTCAGTATTAAGTCCTCTCCTTCTTAACATATGTATTAATGACTTAGAGGTGGGACTAGAAAGTAGTGTCTCCATTTCTGCTGATGACACCAAGTTGTGCAAGGTAATTAAATCAGATAATGATGTACTTTCCCTCTAAAGGGATTTACATAAAATAGAGGAATGGACATCTAAATGGCAGATGAGATTTAATACAAATAAATGTAAAGTTATGCATCTGGGAAGGACAAATAGCCATGCAATTTATAATCCTGATGGAGCAAATATAAGGGTTTCAGAGGTAACAGTGCTCAATGACAAGCAGCAGCTGCAAAGGCAAATACAATATTAGCATGTATTAAGTAGGGTATAGAGGCAAGGGAAGCAGATATAATTCTACCACTATACAAATCCTTAGTATGCCCTCATTTGGAAAATGGAGTACAGTTTTGGGCACCACTTCATAAAAAGGACATTTTAGAGCTGGAAAAGGTACAGAGAATGGCTACAAAACTTATAAGGGGAATAGAGAGGCTAAGTTATGAACAACGACTAACTAAAATAAGCTTATTTTCTATAGAAAAAAATGCGTCTAAGAGGGGATATGATTACCGTGTATAAATACATCCAGGGTCAGTATAAAGATTTGTCAAGTGAGCTTTTTGTGCCAAGAGGTTTTCAACTGACAAGAGGACATCCTTTGAGGTTATAGGTAAAACGATTCCACCTTAAAGAAAGAAAGGGTTCTGCACAGTAAGGGTGGTTAATCTGTGGAATTCTCTACCAAAGGAGGTGGGGACAGTGGATTCGATAGATAACTTTAAAAGGGGATTGGATTTATTTCTAATTAGAGAGGGACTATTGATCCAGGAAGGAATCAGATCACAGCGGATTCGATAGATAACTTTAAAAGGGGACTAGATTTATTTCTAATTAAAAAGGGTATTCAGGGTTATCATGGATAATTAGAGAGACAGTAATGATCCAAATTTAACATTTCCCCTTTAGACAATTGGCTAAGTCTCGCTTTTTTTTTTTTCTATTTGCCTTCATCTGGACTAATTAATAATAATAAAAAAAATTAAAAAAAAAACATTAAATAATTGATTAATAATTAATTAACAACTAATGAATTAATAGTTAATCCGCATATTGCAGATCAAAGGAGATCTTAAAAGGTTGAACTTGATGGACTGAAAGTCTTTTTTCAACCTTAAATACTATGTAACTATGTAACTATGTAACTAGTAGCTGGGGTCAGGAAGGAATTCATTTTTTTTTTCCTTTGAGATGATTAACTAAGTTTCACTTGCTGTTTGCCTTCCTCTGGATCAATTAATTAACAACTAATAAATTAAAAACTAATGCGCATATTGCAGATCAGAAGAGATCTTAAAAGGTTGAACTTGATGGACTGAAAGTCTTTTTTCAACCTCAATTACTATGTAACTATGTAACTATATTGTATAGATGGATGAAGGATAACTTATGAATAGTACATTGGTCAGAGTAATAGTCTGGCATGATAAGGTGTAAGAAGCAGCACTATACTATAAAAGCACATTTTGGGGTATATCCTCAAAGCAATCAGAGGTAATTAAAGAATAGAAATCCACACTAAGTGCTATGGAACAGATGGTGTATCATGAAAAGGAATAGATTGCTTCTGGGAAATGATGAAGCCATAGTGTGTATAGTTATAACTATATATTTACATGTAGGAAGGATGCTTACTGCTTATAGCAGAAAATACTAGTTCAGAATAAAAATCTCATTAAGGACGATATACCTTAAGATTTGGGAGGATAATTGCCTCAGTAATGATGATTGTGAAAGGAGAATTATAATAATGGATGTATTTGTGATTATCATCAATGAGAATCAAATTACAGTATACACAAGGTCTTTATACACGTTTAACACTGATTTGCCTCTTTTTGAGAAGGAATCTTCAGTTCTGTTTTCCCTGGATGTGAAGTGGTTAAATTATACCATGAAGGGTTAATGGAATTTACCTCTACAAAAAGGCCTTCTCTCCAAGCCCGCGTCGGCTCCCGTTGAAGCTGAAGTGCGAAACGCGTAGGGCCGTCATCACAGTGTGCGTCGCATCTCAGTGACATCACACGCCATCCGATACCTGTAGAGGGACAGCGGGTAGCTGTGCTACAGCCCCAATAGGAATGCTGAAACAATCACAAGAGGGAATATGAGAGAGAATTATAAGGATGGACTTACTTATTACTAGAAGTCTGGAATAGAACTGCCCATATAAATACCTGTCCATACATATTGCTGACACTGTGCCAGCCTTTCCAGCCGATAAATATAGTTACCCATATCTAAAAATTCTTAAAGGGTATGACTGAATAGGTAGACAACAGATATTCTGACACATTTATGAGATATGAGGGAATAGGTGTGGAAATTGGGCTGAAGCTAAGAGCAGTGTGTGATGACCAGCAATAAATGGGAGTTGTGTGGGGATAAATAATGTTACAGCATACATGTTAAGCGGAAGATCTGAATAGATTTCCAGTGTGATTAGCTCCACTCAAAGAATATAGATTTATGTGGTTAATTTACAACACAACGCATAATTAATTAAGGGACAATCTGTTTAGCCTCCTGTGAATATCAACAATTCCATCTAAATGAATCTCATAAGAACATTGCTGCACTGTCTCCTTGCAGGTGAATGAAGGTAGTTTCCAAGTAAAACTACTTTTAATCTAAGTTTTAACATCGCTGTTGTTTATATTATAATAAAGAGAATTGTTATTGGTCTCTATATATGTTGCTTTAAGAGAAAATATAGGAACTATAAGTGTTTCATTATTTCTATTTTCTAAAATACACATTTGCAGCCAATGTTCACCTCTGACACAATGGCATGTGGTGCTCCACAGTTTCGTTATTTGCAATCGTGTAGTTTGTCCAGTCACTGTACACTTTAACCACAGCAGCACACAGACAGTTCACAAACTATGTTGTTTCAGAAATACTGCCACCCCTGACTCGGAAGCCATCCCCTTTTCAAAGTCAGATAAATTGCATATTTAACCCATGACAGTGATGGTTGATATGCTTGCATGTGCTGTATTTCATTGGCTACACTCTGCTGACAACAAAAGTAGGCTGGGGTCATATTAATGTATTATATTAAATCTATAAATACAATCATTACATCTATTAAATTAAAAAAATATATAAACTAGTAACCTGCCCATAAAAAATGACGGTATCATAGAATGTTTTCCTGACTGTCCTGTATATCTCTGTGCTGTTTGTCTGTATTCTGTCTGCCTCTGTGCTGATCTCTGTGCTATGTCGCTCTCTCTCAGAGGTTTGTAATGGCAGCTGTTATGCTGCCTGCTGCGGTGTGTGGTGGATTCTCTCTCACTCTTTGGTGTCTCTCTGTCTCCTTGCTGTCTATTTCTCTTCCTGTGTGCTGCCTGTGTGCAGTCTCTCTCTGTGCTGTCTCTCTGTGCTGATTTTCTCTGTGCTGTGTCTCTGCCCATCAAAAGATGATGGTATCATAGAATATTTTCCTGAATTGTCTGTGCTGGCTCTCTCTGTACTGTCTCTATCTGTGCTGTGTCTCTCTCTTGCAATGGCAGCTGTTATGCCTCGTGCTGCTGTGTGTGGCGGCCCTTGCTGTAGTGTTTAGTGGATTCTTTCTCACTCTTTGTTGTCTCCCTCTATCTCTTTGCTGTCTGTCTGTGTGCAGTCTCTCTCTATGCTGTCCCTCTCTGAGGCCTGTAATAGCAGCTGTATGCCGGTGGTGCTTGTAGTGTTGAGTGGCATGTTCTCTCTTTCTCTTTGCTGTCTCTTTCTCTCTGTGCTGTCCGTCTGTGTGCTGTCTGTGTGTGGTGTCTTTCTGTGCTGTCTGTCTGCTATCTGTCTGTGTGCTGTTATGCCACTTGCTGTGTTGTGAGGCACATTCTCTCTCACTCTTTGCTCTGTATGTGTCTCTCTCTGTGTTGATAATATAATGGGGCCTTGCTGCAGTACTGGCACTTGTTCTTACTCATTATAATAATCACTAGAGCCTTGGCCGTCAAAAATTATGTCATAACATTTTCAATCGTCGCAATTCTGTTGTTTACAGCACATTGCGAGCCTCTCTATGTACAGCAAAGCCGGGCAATGAAAGCCTTGCTATGAACGGTTTCTCTCTCTCCTTCCCTTGTTCTGAGTCCTCTCCCTCCCTCTTCTCTCCTTCTTTCTCCTCTCTGCGAGCCTTGCAATGAGCGCCTTCAGCACCCATTGCAGGCCTCGTAATGAGCGCCCTTGGCACCCATTGCGGGCCTCCCATAACAAATGACGGGATAATATTTCATTTTTCTCCCCCCTGCCTCTTCCTCCTATCCCACCCCTGTTTCTCTTCCCCCCCTCTCCCTTGTGTCTACAGTATGTCCCGCTCTCCCATCCCCGGTGTCTCTTTCCCCCTCCCCTGTGTCTCTTTCCCACACTCCCTCCTCTGTATCTCTTTCCCCCCTCTCCCTCCCCGGTGTCTCTTTCCCCCTCTCTCCCTCCCCGGTGTCTCTTTCCCCTTCTCTCCCTCCCCTGTGTCTCTTTCCCCCCTCTCCATCCCCTGTCTCATTTGCCGTTTACAGGTGTGAAAACATTTGAGGCCTTGGGGAAATCAATTTGCGGGCCAGGCTGTTAGTTACGGATTTCACAATCACCATTTTTTTTCAAGCCCGTAACTCGGAAGCTGTTCCGAGCCTGCAAAAAGACTCCAATTGAATAGCAAATTAGCTTGTAACCTCACTTACGGGCTACCTGCCTCTCTGTTTGTGCCCATTGCGGCCCTCGCCTTCCCCCCCCCCTCTATCTTGTGGGCCCACGAGGCCCACAATAGGCCATTTTATTTTGAGCCTGTAACTCATTTTAATCGTTGCCATTTTTTTTTTCAAGCCCGTAACTCGGAAGCTGTTCGGAAGCCGCAAAAAGACACCAATTGAATAGCAAATTAGCTTCCAACCTCACTTAGGGGCTGCCTCCTCTCCCCCTACACCCTTTGCCGCCCTTGCCTGTCCCCCTGGGCCTATTGCGGGCCTTGCTAGCCTCTCCTCCCCTCTATATTGTGGGCTTAGCGATGAGCGCATTGCCACTTATTGCAGGCCTCTTCAAAACCACAATTTGCGGGCCTCTCGCCCCTCTATTTTTCCAGGTTGCTGCTCATTGCAGGCACGGCATGCTCTGTGCACATGTGCAAGCCCATAACTTTGCAAACATTACAGACAAAATCGCAATTACAACAACTATATATATGATGGCATTCTCATTCTATTGGTTCCTAGTGCCGTTTCTCACCTGTAAAGCTTGGTTTGGGTGCTGTAATATTGTGAGTAAAAAGATTAACAAAATCATGTAAAGCAAGCAAAAGAATCTTCTGCAGCTGATTTACGGGTATACCACAAATAACATGGTGGCCATATATACTCTGTATGGTGGATGGCTTGTATAGCTCTTTTGCCCACCATATGGTAAATGATGATGTGGTTAATAGTTTCCTACAAATCAATAGCAGGCATATGCTAAATTGGTATTTGATTAAATAGTGAAACCTTTGTGGACTTATTTGCATTGCCCTGCCCAGGTTCCCAGAATGAAGTGCAAAAACTGTATATGCGAGTGCCAGCAGGGGAGGGATAGCAGGATCACTGAACTACCATATTTCAGCAATATCCCCTTTAAGAAGTCAAAACAAAGGTGGGTAGCCTGATGCAGCTGAGGGGACCATTGGGGGTCTCGCGAGGCCAGGCACACTAAACTACAGATTTTCTTTTTAAATTAAATAAAATAAAAAAAAGATAGGCAGCACTGGTCCTCTCCCAGAGCAGGGCCCTAATGCATTGAAACATCACCTTTTGTTCAATTTATATAATGTATTAACCACCAAGCCAAATAATAAAAATAATGAAATATACATTGTTTTTTAAAAATGCTAATAACACTTTGGTAATATGAAAGGTAAAGATATATGTATCTGTATAGCTCCTATGTTTTCCTTTCTGTGTCCTACCCCAACATTTTTTTAAATTTAATAAAACTAAAATCAAATTAGTTTAATGGAAAGCCATTCCCTTGCTTGAACTGCTTGCTTAAAATGCATTCTCAATAGGGAAAATCTTGATATCTCCATTAGTCACTGACACTAAATGTTACCAAATATCAGTTGCAGCAGATAAAAGTTTCTCAGCATTCAAGGTCTTTAAAAGCATTTGAGTTCAAACTGAAAATGTAGTATTTTTATGACCTAAGCAAGGCTCAGTTGGTATGTGCACATAAAGCTTTATACACAATCACCTATTAAATATAATGATTAGACACAGACTACTTATTTGGGGGATAACTGGCCACAGCATTTATTGGCAAACACAAAATTATGTAATAACCATAACAATAAATAAAACAACATAACCACGTGAGGGGAGGAGCCTGGACAGAAACAGGACATCCTACACCCTGAACCTTAGTCCAGGGCCTACCATGTTGGAACATCCGTACCACCATAGGGTAGGATCTCACCCATTTATACCACTGTCCCGGCGACTCCCCCCACCACCCGACGCTGTGACAACAACATAAACATAATTTGATAACATATATTATACACTTAAATAATTTAACCAACCAAGGGCCTCATTCTATTATCGGCCGCAGCCGCTGCGGGGCCGCAAGGACCGGCCGCAAGCTATTCTGCTATTCTATTCCCTTACGGCCGTAGGCTCCGGCAGGCTTGCGGCCGGTGCCTTGCTATCTCTTGCGGCCGATCGCGCCGGAGGAAAGCCTTTGATCTAAAACGGCCGCAAGAGATTTGCAATTCAATTGCTCCGGGAAACCTCTCTGCAAGGCTAAAAACGAGCCGCAGTTACTTGCAGGAAAAAGGTCTCGCTAGCACCAATTAAGCACATAAAATAGCTCAAATAAAGCCATCCTGCACTTTGAGAAGACTATAAAGGGATTTTAGGTGTTAGAAAAAATAGCACATAATTATCCTGTACTCAAATCCGTAAAATATTTCATTTTTAATATCCGTAAAATATACATGTAAAAAGTCCAGAGTGCTTGGAGCACCTCAGACACACCCACGCCGCAGCCGGCAAATAAACAGTTAATTTGAACTCGGGTTTGGGCAGATGTGCAAGCTTGAGAGTGGGTTACTTTTAATCCTCATGTCCCCCAATATGATCCCTAGCATTTACAGAGCTGTACAGTGCAGGCTTGAATTTATTTTTCAGTTTTTATATTTCACAGATTACGGCCGGTTCCAAGATATGCGGCCGGCCGTAAAAGGAGATCCTTGCGGGGCCGTATAATAGAATCGCGAGTTAACTGAACCCTCGCAAGGAATCGCAGCCTTACGGCCGATTTACGGCCGATAATAGAATGAGGCCCCAAGTGTTTAAGACAATAAACAAGATAATCCCTCCAACTTGCCATTATTCATCCTTAGTTTTTTGTTTGTTATATAAAGTAAAAACATATACATAACTTTAAACAACAATACTTTATGTATGGGTGGGTTAGTATCTTCACATATGGCTAGCTGAGGGCATAATGGTGGAAATGGCTCCAAAAGAGCCTATATATGGCTCCACCTACGCCAGCAAGCCACCTTCCATCCATACCCCGGTCCTGCCAGGTCAAGCGGCCCCTCCTTCCAACCCCAGAAGGCCTTGGGTGGCCATGGGCCCTTCATTATTTCAAATACAAGACACAGATGTACCCAGATTGAATATGCAGTTATAATGCATTTTAGATGCGTATAGAGAGATCCACTAAGCTATTGCAGAAACTGTGAAGAGGATCAAAGGGGACATTTCCAACAGGAAACACAGCACAAGAACCATAGCAAAGTATAGCAAAGCCCATGCGATATCTAGTAAATCTCTCCCATAGATTTGTTGCTGTGATACATATATTTAATATGTTACTATTATACTATTACTACCTTCCAGTGTTCATTTACTTATGGAAGTTTTTTTGTCAAATGCATACAGCTTCTACAGACAGCATGCCAAAGAATGAAAATTGAGCATATATATATTTATTTTTTTTAAACTTAAACCTGCTAATTTTCAAGATGTTTGAATTTTATTTGTTTTCTGTTCTGATCAATATTTGCATTTCACCTTTACAGCTCCGTCACTCCAGACTAATGGTATTATTGGCTTGAATGGAAACAATGCTGTCTGTTCTGAGAAGCTAAGCATACTTATCCCTAGTGAGTACTTGGATGGAAGATCTCATGTGTTCCGTCACTCCAGGAGGTTAATATATTAATTATGTTGAGTGTATATAGTTACATAGTTACATAGTTACATAGGGCCTCATTCTATTATCGGCCGTAAATCGGCCGTAAGGCTGCGATTCCTTGCGAGGGTTCAGTTAACTCGCGATTCTATTATACGGCCCCGCAAGGATCTCCTTTTACGGACGGCCGCATATCTTGGAACCGGCCGTAATCTGTGAAATATAAAAACTGAAAAATAAATTCAAGCCTGCACTGTACAGCTCTGTAAATGCTAGGGATCATATTGGGGGACATGAGGATTAAAAGTAACCCACTCTCAAGCTTGCACATCTGCCCAAACCCGAGTTCAAATTAACTGTTTATTTGCCGGCTGCGGCGTGGGTGTGTCTGAGGTGCTCCAAGCACTCTGGACTTTTTACATGTATATTTTACGGATATTAAAAATGAAATATTTTACGGATTTGAGTACAGGATAATTATGTGCTATTTTTTCTAACACCTAAAATCCCTTTATAGTCTTCTCAAAGTGCAGGATGGCTTTATTTGAGCTATTTTATGTGCTTAATTGGTGCTAGCGAGACCTTTTTCCTGCAAGTAACTGCGGCTCGTTTTTAGCCTTGCAGAGAGGTTTCCCGGAGCAATTGAATTGCAAATCTCTTGCGGCCGTTTTAGATCAAAGGCTTTCCTCCGGCGCGATCGGCCGCAAGAGATAGCAAGGCACCGGCCGCAAGCCTGCCGGAGCCTACGGCCGTAAGGGAATAGAATAGCAGAATAGCTTGCGGCCGGTCCTTGCGGCCCCGCAGCGGCTGCGGCCGATAATAGAATGAGGCCCATAGTATTTAAGGTTGAAAAAAGACTTTCAGTCCTCTGATCTGCAATATGAGGATTAACTATTAATTCATTAGTTGTTAATTCATTATTAATCAATTATTTAATGTTTTTAATGTATATCTGTACACAAAGCTGCTTCACAGAGCCTGTAGGAACATGGAGGAACAGTATGCACAAAATCATTTACATGGAAACCCCACTAGAGTGACTCAGTAGCCAAGGAAGACATCTAATGCTTGATCAGAGTTGCAAATGGAATCACATTAAATAAAAAATTAAAACAGATTAAAAATAAATACTTTTTTAACAATATACTTAATTCTCATATTTTGGACTACGGTTGTCCTTTCAAATTCCAGTCCCAAAATAAAGTAATGCCTATTCTGTCTCCGCCTTAAATCATATCTAAGCAGATGCTCTTTTGCTGTGGCCCAATTTTACTTGCGTCCACACTTTCAAACATTGTTAAAAATGCTTGTTTATTCATTCAATTCAGAACATTTATCTTGCAAAGAGCAGAATGCAATACAGCTCTTAATCAGGAGTTACACTAATACATACATACGCTAAGCTACAAAGCTCAAGGATTATTTTGATGCCTGGAATCTTCAGTGTCATTCAATGAGTCTTGTTAGCCTCGATTAATTAGCAAAGGTATTTTATGGTAATCATTTACATTCTAATAATATATGCATGATTTTGATCTATCTCTATGCTATGGTTATGTATGTGAGCAAATTATGCGCATTATAGGACAACAATATAAAATAAATCTGTGTTCCATGTAATATTGAATGTCTCTGAAAGCAGTTCCAACTGCTGCTCTTCTGCTTTTGCACTGGATTGCAATAGAGACAATTTCAATAAATTGAAATCCATGGAGGTCTTAAGGGTTAGGGATTACATCTCTTTAGTGCTGGTACAGTCATTTAGAGATGTCTCAACTCGGTATGAAACAAACCAAACAAGCATCAGCGTGGTATTGCTTCTCTCCTAATGAAAGTGGAATAAAGACAGCAGGATCCGCAAATTGTCTAGCGGATGTTTTACAGTTGTAAGGATTGTTGTTGCCAGAAATCATAAATTATCACAGCAATTACTTAAATAAAGGGCTGCAATATTTTTTACTAAAATCTCTGCAGCATCGGGAAATATACTGAAGTTTCAGGTAGTGCACCCATTTGCACTTAAAGGATAGTGGAACACATTAAAATAGATATGTGGGAATTATTCTAAAAGACAATTGATGAAGTTTAATAAACTTTGCAAAATATGCATAAATATTGATAAACATTAGTCAATATCTTCATACAAAATATTGTAATTAAGCAATACTTTATATTAATTTACATTAAGCAATACTTTGTGTAGTATTTTAAATGGAGGTTAACTCCATTTAAAATACTACACAAAGTATTGCTTAATGTAAAAATGCAATCCTTCAGCAAAAAAAACAAAAAAATCAATGCTATTGTTTCTGGAAGAATATTAAGCAAACAATAAGTGCATTTCAGAAGAGCATTTAAAAACATTACTAAAGCTTAGAAACCATAGATTAATTTGCAGCACAGGTAACCATCACTCCACCCTCCCACATGTCAACAAAATAGTTGCCAATAGAGCTTCCTTTGTGCCAACTACATGTAGAAGTCAGCGTACATCTTTGGACCACAAGCCCTTTATGTTATATAGCTATAGTACTCTACCTACCTTATTACACATATATAATTATATATTATCCAAAATTGTATTTAAGAACATCAATTTATTTCAACAATAAATGTCAAAAAAACAATACACATAAAATTAACTGTCTTGCTTGGCACCAATCTAGCACTTAATTGGCATTTGTGGATTAATGGGCCACTGTGATAGTTTTCTTATATGTTTCTTTTCATAACCTAACTTAAGAATGGGCACAATAATTTAGAAAGCCAGATTTTGGGATATGTAGCTTTTATATGCAATTATTCTTTAGTGTTGGATTTTATTTAATTTGTTGTCTTTATTCTACCTGTTACTTTCTCTTTTTCAAGTACTGGCAGATTTAGCTGCCATATTAACATGTTAAGTAATTATTATAACAAATTCAAAAAGAAAAAAAAGAAGATTAAAACATTAAAATACATCAAGGTGGTCACACCGGTAAATTCTAGTAAATGTCACTCCTTTAGAAACTAATTCACATATGGATAGAATGGCTACATTATTACCAACAATATATAGCTGTAAATAACATTTAGTTAAAACAACACAACCTGAAATATTTAACCTATAAATAACAGAGAGGATGTACAAGATGCAAAAGGCTAACATTGTGTATCACAGTTATCTATATGAATATTAATCTATCACATTGAATAGAATACAACCTGTGAAATAAGCACACACTATAAAAATAATCCATGTCACATTCATAATTCAACCATTGTGGAGTACAAGTAGATAATGTACAGAATACATGTAGACAGATAACTTGAGAGAAGAACTTCTTCCCCAGCCGTATGTTGGTGTTTTCCCATCTGCTGATTTCTTAGGCAGAGAGAGTTTGAGTGGTGTCTAACATTTGCAGTAATGCTTTCCAGCCAATTAGTTTACACTCTGATGTTTTGACTGTGTCCAGAATCTTGTAGTTTTGTGTCAAGTCAAATCTGATTTTTGTGAAGAATTAGAATAACTTGACCAGTACTATCCATATATTTTATTTACTTTTAGAATGCTTTTTTTTTGTTGCTTTATGGACCTTTGTATGTTATAATGAAGGCAGTCATCACTTTAATGTTATAACCTACTCCAAGATCATAAAAAATATCTTGTATGATGAAAATATATTTATTTCTGATATTTATTCCTGATTAAGAAGCTAACTAAGCAGGAAGAATGTCAAAGGGCTAATTTTGCCTCTTCTTAACCCAGGATGAGATTGCTTAGCATGCAAGCAAATACTAATGAATAGTGGTTTGTTAAACTATTCTCCACATGCTACTAATAATGCAATTTTAATTAGTCAATTTAACACTGCTTATAGCGATCAGTTGATTTCTTGCCAAATTAAATACAATTCCTACAAGAGAAGTGGAAACAAGTACCGTATATACTCGAGTATAAGCCGACCTGAGTATAAGCCGAGGCACCCATTTTACCACAAAATACTGGGTAAAATGAGTGACTCGAGTATAAGCCGAGGGTGGGAAATGTGCTGCCCCCTGTGTCCCTCTTGTGCCCTCTGTGTCCCCCTCTCTCTCCGTGTCTCTTCTCCCCTCTCCCTTCCCTGTGTCTCTTCCAACCTCTCCCTTCCCTGTGTCTCTTCCCCCCTCCCTTATCACCCTCCTCAACCCCACTCCTCAACCTCCCTCCTCATCCTCAACCTCCCTCCTCATCCTCAACCTCCCTCCTCATCCTCAACCTCCCTCCTCAACCTCCATCCTCATCCACAACCTCCCTCCTCATCCTCAACCTCCCTCCTCATCCTCAACCCCCTCCTCAACCTCCCTCCTCATCCTCCCTCCACAACCCCCCATCCTCATCCTCTCTCCTCAACCCCCATCCTCAACCCCCTCCTCAACCTCCCTCCTCAACCCCCCCATCCTCAACCCCCCCATCCTTATCCTCAACCTCCCTCCTCAACCTCAACCCCCCTCAACCCCCTCAACCCCAATCCACCTCCTCAACCTCAACCCCCCTCAACCTTCCCCTCAATCCCCCTCAACCTCAACCCCCCTCCTCAACCTCAACCCTCCTCAACCTCAAACCCCCATCAACCCCAACCCCCCTTCCTCAACCTCCTTCCTCAACCCCCCATCCTCATCCTCTCTCCTCAAACCCCCATCCTCAACCCCTCCTCCTCATCCTCAACCTCCCTCCTCCCTCCTCATCCTCAACCTCCCTCCTCAACCCCCCATCCTCAACCCCCTCCTCAACCCCCCATCCTCATCCTCAACCCCCCATCCTCAACCCCCCATCCTCATCCTCAACCCCCCCATCCTCATTCTCTCTCCTCAACCCGCCATCCTCAACCCCTCCTCCTCATCCTCAACCTCCCTCCTCCCTCCTCAACCCCCCCATCCTCAACCCCCAACCCCCCATCTTCATCCTCAACCCCCCCATCCTCATCCTCAACCCCCCTTCCTCAACCTCCCTCCTCAACCTCAACACCCCTCAACCTCCCCCCTCAATCCCCCTCAACCCCCCTCCTCAACCTAAACCCCCCTCAACTCGCCTCCTCCACCTAAACCCCCCTAAGATACCTCCCCCTCTCCCCTCACTTACCTGCTTGTGCTCCGGCCTCCGCTCCTTGACCCGGCGTGCATGTGACGTCACATGATGCACGCCGCGTCATTAGCATACACCGGGTTCCGGCAAGCAGGTAAGTGAGGGGAGAGGGGGAGGTATCTTAGGGGGTTTAGGTGGAGGAGGGGGGTTGAGGAGGGGGGTTGAGGGGGGTTGAGGTTGAGGAGGGGGGAGGGAAAGACACACGGGGGGTGGGTAGAGAGACACACGGGGGGTGGGAAGAGAGACACACGGGAGGTTAGAGACACACACGGGGGTTAGAGAGACACACGGGGGGGTTAGAGAGACACAAGGGGGGTTAGAGAGACACGGGGGGAGAGTGACTCGAGTATAAGCCGAGGGTCCCTTTTTAGCCTTAAAAAAAGGGCTGAAAAACTCGGCTTATACTCGAGTATATACGGTATATTACCGAAAAATGTAATGTCTATTTTGATCAATTAAATATGTTTGTAGCTTTCTGGGGTTAATAGATTTGTGTTAGACTTTAGGATAACCACAATTAAAGCCTCTATATATATAGTAAATAAAAAGTACATCTGTGTTCACATTTGAATGTCTAAAACAAGTTAAAAAACCTGCTTCCAGCTCAGAGTTCCAAGCAAAAGAGTTATTACACGGCATTCTGGGAAGTTGAGCTGGGACATGCAAATATGTCCACAAATGCCTTGCTCTTCATTCTGTAGCCATTATCAAACATGGCTTCCTTTAAGCTTATGCATGCTGTATTACACAACTTTAATGCAAAGCCAAGGTTGGAATAAACACAGGCTGAGTAACCAATCCATGCAAAGCTGTTTCAAGCTTATTGGCTATCATCAGCATGGAGCGGGATCTCAGCCTGTGTTGTGGAAATTATGAGTAGGTAGATCATTTATATATAAATGATTGTTGTGGTGTACTACCTACTCAAAATATCCTCTACACAAGCTAAGGAACCGGCGCCATGCTGATGATAGGCAGTAACCTTAAAATGGCTGTATAATAGAGTGTGTATAATACAACCCTAGCTTTACTCAAAGCTATTTGATACAGTGGACATATGCTTAAGGGAAGCCATGTTTGATATGGTTATGGATTGAAAGAGGGAAGTATTTGTGGGCACATTTGCATGTCCCTGCTCAGCTTCCCAGAATTCAGTGTAATAACTGTATTTCTCAGAATTCTGGGCATGAACCAAGTTTTTTTAACTTGTTTTTTAACTTGTTTTAATCATTCAAATGTGAACACAAAGCGAAGCAAAGTATCCAGGTGAAGCAGCCGCGCAGCTCTTAGGCGGCGCCATCACATATGCGACCCTAAGCAGCAGTGCAGTTTTAGGCTGCAATTAGCGGCAAATGCCAGCGACGCAGTGCTTAGGAGAGCCTCGCAAAGCGAGGCCTCGCCAGTGGCGCGTCACACACAGCACAGGTGGAGACACAGGAAGCCTGGGAGTGAGGTGGCAAGCAAATTACACCCATATTTGGCATTTTTTGACACTCCAAATTCACCTAAGCAAGGAAGAAAATGTTGGACAAAAAAACGAAAAATTTCAGAAACAGGATGAAAACGAGGCTCAACAATGCCAGGCTCTCAAAACTTAAAAAACACACAATGCTGAAGACAGTAACACTTACACGAACAACGCCAGGCACGCAACGGCAGTCACTGTGCGACACAAAAACAATTGTGAGACACACAGAGGAGAAAAACAAAGGGAAGGGACAGGGGGTGATGGTGGAAAGAGACACATGGCATTCCAAAGCACAAAACTTGCAGGTTAACGAACCCTGCAATGAGCGGCCCGTACAGTAAGTAGGAGGGAGGAAAGGCTCGCAAGGAGCGCCAAAGGCGCTCCTTGCAAGCTTTGTGAAAAGCGCTGAAGGCGCTCATCGTTGAGCTTGCGATGAGTGCCGAAGGTGATCAGTGCAAACAGGAAAGTTGAAGTACACAGGGTAGAGGCTCGCAATGAGCGCCGAAGGTGCTGAGAGGAGCAAAAGCCTCACATTGTGTATCAAACAGCATTGCCAGCCTTACAATTTTAATCCCGTCATTTTTGGCGGGCAAGTAGCTAGTATGTATATATATATATATATATATATATTTATATATATATATATATATATATATACTTATGTCCTCACAGTGGCTCCCACAAAGAACAACAGTTTATAAAGTAGGTAGATTCTTAATATTGCCAGAAAAACAGGTGTAGTCACTATTAAATTCATTGCTTTATGTATAAAAGTAATATAACAAACATACAACGGTTAATAACTAAGAAGAATGGTAGTTACTTTGTAAACTAAAATGCTATTCCCTCTTTCATGACTCCTGCAATTGAAAAAGATGATTGGAATAATCTGAAAGAGATGAAGGCTGTTATTGCAAAGGAGATAAATAAAATGAATCAGAATATAAATACACAGTTTATCTCTTTAGAAAAGCATACTACTACTTTAATACAAAGGATGCAGGAAAGCAAGAGCAAGTTTGAAAAGTATCTTCATGAAAATACCATGCAATGATTCATTGAATATGTTATGCATTATTGCTGTCAATCCATCTGGATGGCTTTACAATGGTTATAGTATCTCAAATATTAACTTACCATCGACGTGCCCGTCAAAAAATGACGGTCAATAAAAGAAAGTGTTGAAATGTTGTTTGTCACACAATGTGAGTGTACTGTGTGCCTCAATTATATAGACCCCTCTAACACACTAATGAATGCATGTAATAACACTATAAGTGCTATGGGGGTCATTCAGGAACCTCATGACCCAAAGTGTAAGCACTACACCATTTTAACCCGGTCACTTATGACGGTCTATCCAGACCCTCATAAGCCTCTATTTAACTCCATAAGTCCCATAAGGGTATATTATGACCATTATGGGCCTGTTACAACACTACATTAACCACATAAGTGCCATGACGGTCCTCAAGGACAATCATGACACTAAGTATAAACACTACACTTCACTATACCCCCCCAATAAAACATTAAATATCAACTAAACACCCTCTACACTAACCTATTAACACCTACACTACCTACCTACCCCCTAATAACCCCCACCCCACCACTGTAATTACAGAAATCAAAAAAACGAAAGTCAGGAAAAATCAGAAATCTACATTACATAAAATAAAAAAAACTAAAATCACCAAAAATAAAATTGTACATTACAGAAAAAAACAAAAGCAAAAAATAAAAAAAGGAACATTACAGAAAATAAAAAAAAATACATTACAACCCCCCCCCCCCACTACAGAAAAAAATAAAATTACACACCTGAAAAGGAAATACATATAATACATACAATACAATTAAATACAATACATCCTCCTATTTAATATACTGTACATCCCCCTATGTAATATACATCCCCCTATGTAATATACATCCCATTATGTAATATACATCCCACTATGTAATAAACATCCCACTATAAAATGTAATATACATCCCACTATCTAATATACAATACTATCTAATATACATCCCCCTATCTATCTATGTAATATACAATAAATACTATCTATATACTATACATCCCCCTATCTATCTAATATACAGTCCATGCTATCTCTATACAGCAACCCTAATTCTAAGCGAAATAAAATAATTAAGACCACTTACCTTTGAGATGTTTCTTCAGATCACCAACCTACGGTAAAAAAGATTACAAAAAATGAATACAACACGTTTACATAAAATAACTAAACATTCTAAATATTCTAAATATTATACTCACCTTTCCAGCATGTCCCATTCCAGCATGTCACGTCCTCCATGTTCCGTCCTTCATCTTTGCGTCTTCTCCGGCGCTGCTCCTGTTAAAAAAAAACATTACATTAGTAAACATACATAAACCTAAAACAAAGTGAAATAAACACAATCTATATTATACTTACCTCCCCGCGATGTCTCCGGCCTCCTGGTGTTCTGCTCCGGAAGCATCCGCACAGTAAAAAAAAAAAAAAAAAAAAAAAAAAAAAAAAAAAAAAAAAACACACACCTGGCGGTTGTCTCCGACGCTAATGACCTTCCTACGGAGTGTTCCAGAATAAAATTGGCAATGGCGGCTTCTGATTGGCTGAAAACGCTGTCTATCAAATTCAACCAATGAGAAGACGCCAATTGTGAACCAATGAAAATGGGATACACCCCAAAATACCACGCTGATTGGATAATAGCCCTGTCAATCTTTATTTGAACCAATCCTAAGGCTTTATTGCCATCCACCAAACACAATGGAATATACCCCTACGTACTGATTGGTGAAGACATCTGTGCCTTCCCATTGGCTGTAATATTGATTGATATTAACAATAGCCAATGAGAATGCGCAAATCCTTCACCAATCAGTAAGTGGGGGTGTATTCCATTGTGATTGGCTATTGTTAGTGCAACCAATCAGAATGCGCAGATGCTCCAACCAATCACCCTGTGGGGGTGTATTCCATTGTGATTGGCTGAAGGCATCTGCGCCTTGTGATTGGTTTAAATAAAGTGTGACAGGTACATTATCCAATCAGAGTGGGATTTTAGGGTGTATCCCTTTCTGATTGGCTCACACATTAGCGCCTCCTGATTGGGTGAATTTGATAGACAGCGATTTCAACCAATCAGAAGGCGCCATTGCCTATTTTCCTCCGGAAAAGTCTCCAGGAGCCTCATTAGCATCGGGTATGTGAGTGCGGATGTGAGTATTTTTTTTTTTATATATATACAGGGCGTGGCAGAAGAGGATCCGGAGGAGGCCGGAGACATCGCAGGGAGGTAAGTACAATGTAGATGATGTTTATTTTATTTTGTTTTTATGTATATATATGTGTATTAATGTTATGTTTTTTTACAGGTGCCGCTCCGAAGAAGGGTAAAAGAATAAGAAAGGTACATGCTGGAAAGGTGAGAAGAATATTTAAAATGTATAGAATGTTTATTTACTTCCTGTAAACGTGCTGCACTAATATTTTTATTTTTTTTCCTGTAGGTGCCTGATCTGAATGGACATCTGCAAAGGTAAGTGGTCTTAATTATTTTATTTTAGCTTAGAATTAGATTATTTTATATATAGATAGCATTTATTGTATGTTAGCAAGGGGTATGTGTTTTATATAGATAGCATAGAATGTATTGTATATTAGATTATGGTATTTATTTAGATAGATTGGGGATGTATATTATATAGATAGGATGTATATTACATTATGGTATTTATTTAGATCGATTGTGTGATGTATATTAGATAGGGGTGTATTGTATTGTATGTATTTGTATTATATTGTAAGTATTATATTGTATGTATTATATTGTATTGTATTTATGTATTATATTGTATGTATTTGTATTATATGTATTTCCTTTTCAGGTGTGTAATTTTTTTTTTCTGTAGTGAGGGGGGGGGGTTGTAATGTTTTTTTTAATTTTGTGTAATGTTCCTTTTTTTATTTTTTGTGACTTCGGTTTTTTTATTTTCTGTAATGTAGATTTTTTTGTGAGTTAGGTTTTTTATTATGTAATGTAGATTTTTTGTGTGACTTTAGGCTTTTTTAGTATTTAGAGTGGTGGGTGTTATTAGGGGGTAGGTAGGTAGTGTAGCTGTTAATAGGTTAGTGTAGAGGGTGTTTAGTTGATATTTAATGTTTTATTGGCGGGTATAGTGCAGTGTAGTGTTTATACTTAGTGTCATGATGGTCCTTGAGGACCGTCATGGCACTTATGTGGTTAATGTAGTGTTGTAACAGGCCCATAATGGTGTTAATATACCCTTATGGGACTGATGGGATTAAATAGAGGCTTATGAGGGTCTATATTGACCCCCATGAGTGACAGGGTTAATTGGGGGTTTTTGGGGGTCTGTATTGACCCCCATGAGTGACAGGGTGATAGTGTATATTTGTTTTCTTTTATAACGGGTCCTTTAAGGACCTTTACGGTCCTTTAAGGACCTGTAACGCGGGAATTTATAATTTTCATTGCAGCGGGGGACCCGATCGCGTGCAATCGGGACCCCCACTGCGATGGTTAATGTGGGGTTAATGCAGGTCTCCGAGCTTATCTCTGGACCCATGGGGTTAATGCGGTTTTCCGAGCTTATCTCGAATCCCTTCTTGGGGAAGTTGTGCGTGGCTGGGCTGTGAGCCTCGTTTTCGTTTTTTTCGGTGGCCATTTTTTTTTCGCTTAGGGGATTTTCATTTGTCTGAACTCGAAAATGTGGACTTAAATGGAGGTGTAACTTCACTTTCAGAGGTACTGGGTGCCCCCCTTGCTATGGGTAAGCTTTTTATGTAGTTTTTGTGAGTATTTGGTGTGTTTTGACTGTTTTAGGTGCGCGCGGTTCGGCCGTTATGGTCGTATTTTTAATGCGTGTAGGTCTTTGTTACATTAAGTTTGGTTCCAAGGTGTTTTTTTTTTTCTAAGTCGTGCGTACATACGACATTGGAGGCTTCACCTTCCGCAAATGCGGACCCTCGCTTTGCGAGGGACCGCATTTGCGGACAAACACATACAACATGGGAGGCTTCACCTTCCGCAAATGCGGACCCTCGCTCGCTTCGCGAGGGATGCAGTTCTTGAGCCTCATTTAATTGCTGCGATTTTTAGATCTGGAGTTGCAAGTAAATGTTGCAAGCTACTCATATTCAATTACGTTTGTGGGATCCCATCGAGTTACGGGCTCCGAGCTGTGATTTCTAGCGATTCGTCAAATCGCAAGTTACTTCCCTCAAAACCTTGATCTTTCACGGCCTCAAGAGTTGCGATCGCTAAAAACACAAATATCTATTCAATTGCTCAGATTTTCCCTCGCTAACCACTCCGTCAAGCCCGCAAATGGCTAAACTTGAAACACAGGTTACTGGTACCAAGGAGGTCTCGCAAAGATTTTACTTACAAATCGGAGTACTTTAAAAGCAAATAAAAATGCAATATTGTACTTTTATTAAGATTGAAAGTGATGTTAGGTCTTAGAATTAATAGCACAACATTCTCAAGCTTGCAAATCACCAAAATAAAATAATTGATTTCATGTTTTATTGTATATTTTCGTCCAAAGTCCTACGGGTTTTCAACCTCCAAGCACGTAGGACTTTGGAAACCAACCTCCATATTTCATTGAAGTCCTACAGGCTTGACTAACGACTTTGGACGTAAATTAAACATGTAGTTTAAACATGTAGTACACAAGTATTTTATTATGGCGATATGCAAGCTTAAGAATGTTGTGTTTTTAATTTGAATGTCACCTATTGTGTTCCCCATCATTTACAGTGCTGTATGCATTTTATATTTGCTTTGAAAGTGCTTCGATTTGTCGGGCTTGAACCACAAGTTACGGGCTTGCGATCATGTTCAAGGCTGCAAATGCTACTGCCGATAGCATCGATCCCGATTCTCGCGAACAGTGCCTAACTTGTGGGCCCGGCCAATTGAGTAAAATTAGAGCAATGTGAGCACGCAATTCAATCGCAGGAAATCATCTGGCTGCAATGGAGTTACCGCCCCGAATTGAATGAGGCTATTATTGTCTTACACTACCTATGATAATTAATAAATCAGGCTTAGTTATCCTTAACTAATCTTTTAGAGTTACTCTTCAAATTCCTTTTAGTTCAACCAGCTATGGTGTTACAGGTGTATGTTCCAATTAGGAGTCATATGGATTAGCTAGGGGATACTATAACCATTGATTTATATACTCAGTAACTCCTACTTCCACTCCAGTAATCCAAATTGAGTCTTCTATACCTGGGGACAGGAATCTAGCTCTTTATTGGGTGCAGTAGTTTATTGAATCCTAATAATCTTTCTAGTATAATAAATCTAGTGGGGCTTTTTATTGGGATTATGACAATTGCTATTTGGGATCTAAGGTAATTTGTTATAAGGGATCATTATATCCATAATGCTCCCCTTTGTCTAATTGAGAGTACCTGTATGATTTATAAATGCCTTTGACCTACACACCGCCACACAAAAATACTAAATTAAGCTCTGTAATTTAATTGATAAAATTGATTATCAATTAAATTAGAACACTATTTGTCTTAAATACAGACTTACCCCCAGGTGTTGTTATCCAAACAGCAAGATATTATATTTGAACTGTTTTCTTTTTAATTTTGTGCTTTTTCAACTACTATTAATAAATGTTATATTTTATTTAACATTTCTGACTTTTGATAATTAATTTAGGATGGGGACTGCTAGTTAATGAGTATTCTTTTTGTCTCTTTCTATATAAAATATCTACTTGACCCTATCCCTTCACAACTTATTTCCTCCCTATCTTCTACCCTATCATCTCTTATTACACTAATCCTAGAGAACCCCTCTCTTGACCCATATATGCTCAGTAAATACCACCTGTTTATCTATCCGCTCCTTTAGTGTTATTCATTTGTTTTCCAATTCTTCATCATTATCACTCACTTTTAGGGGATTTAAAAATTGCTTAGGATCCCTTGCTTTTCTCAATCTCTACTGCCTCCATTGGCTAACTAATATGCTTTCTTGGTTTCCAGTATCGTGTCTATAATAGCCAAATGTATATTTCTTCTACTATCTTAATTCCCTCCTTACTAACTCATGTTTATTCAAAATGTACTCCTGGATAGCAACCAACTTAAAAAAAAAAATGCCAATGTCTGATTTCTTAATAATCTCACATCTACCACCTCCCCAGCACCTGATCTCACCTTATAGTTGATAATTGCTCTATCAAACCTACTCCACAAGTTCTCTGCCTTAGTACTATTCTGGGCTCAACACTTTCTTTCTCTCCCTGCATCCAGTCACTTACTAAAACCTGCCGATTAGCAGCCTTACTAAATTGAGATTCAGCTAATTGAATAGGGCTCTATATAAGCATAGAGCATATTTTTTTACAGATGTTTTTTGTTAGTCATGCAAATGGGCTTATTAATGTATTATTTGTTTTCTGTACTCTGTACGGTGGAGAGCTTTTCTCACTCTAGTGCTCACCATACACTAAATGATTGTTGTGGAATACCCAATCCTACAAAATCTATTGCACAAACCAGAATCTACCTCATACTGCCAAAAGATTGAAACAGACCTGTATATGAGTGATTCTTGGTTTGTGTAGAATCCAATCCGGTGCTTTGCTTAAAAGCTGTTTAATATGGCGGGCATATGCTCTAGTGCTCACCATACACTAAATGATTGTTGTTCACATGTGAGTTCACATTTGAATGTCTAAAGCAAGTTAAAAAAAACGTGCTTCCAGCTCAGAGTTCCGAGAAAAACAGTTATTAAACTGCATTCTGGGAATTTGAGCTGGGACACAAAAATGTGCCCACAAATGCCTCGCTCTTCATTCCGTAGCCATTATCAAAAAAGGCTTCCTTTAAGCTTTTGCATGCTGTATTACACAGATTTAATGCAAAGCCAAGATGAGAATAAACACAGGCTGAGTATCCAATCCATGTACAGCTGTTTCAAGCTTACTGGCTATCATCAGCATGGAGCAGGATCTCAGCCTGTGTTGTGGAAATTATGAGTAGGTAGTTCACCACAACAATCATTTATAATATAGTGGGCAAAAGAGCGATAGAAGCCCTCCACCATACAGTAGTACAGTAAATAAAAAGTACATTTGTGTTCACATTTGAATGTCTAAAGCAAGTTAAAAAAAAACGCTTCCAGTTCAGAGTTCCGAGAAAAACAGTTATTACACTGCATTCTGGGAAGTTGAGCTGGGACACACAAATGTGCCCACACATGAATATATATTTACTATATCTACATAGCAACCAGTCACTCTCAGCAGCCATCTCCCCATACTACCAAGTCCCTATCAACATCCACCCCTACACAGCAGGCACTTCTTTTAGCATCTATACCCATGTAGCACCCAGTCCTTGTCAGCAGCCATCACCTCTCAGCATTTATCTGCATATAGCACCCAACCTATCTATATCTCTTTGTCACTTTGTAGCCTTTGCTCTATCACCTCTTCTCTGATACACATCCCCAGCATGCTGATCTACTTCACACTGCCACCTCCTGGAGCTTCAGTAGTAGGGATCTTTTTAAACAGGCACACACCAATTTCTCATCATGGGGTTGTTTGTTGGCTAAGGAGGTCCAGGGGGGGGGGGGGCTGGGGAGACTGTGGTGGGTTGGACCAGCGGGGCTCAGGGTGTTCCTGACACTATAGAAAAATAAATAAATGCCCAAAAAATTTAACAGCACTGGGCCGCCAGAGTAGGGCCCTGGTCCAATGCACCACCTGCACACCTGGTAGCTTCGTCCCTACTAACTACCCCCTCTGCTCTTTACACAAAGTATGTCTCTTGTCACCTGTCATCACCTCTTCACACTCTTGTCTCCAAGACTTTTCTCCTTCAGCCCCTACCCTATGGAATTCTCTACCCTGATCTGTCAGACCCTCCCCTACGTTTTACAGTTTCAAATACTCCTTGAAAAAACATCTATTAAGAGAGCCTATCAAATTGTTCAAACAAGACAGTGACCACCTCATATTCCGTGGATTCTACTGCCTCACAGTATAACAGACAATCAAACTAATTTCCTTTTGTGTCTTATACACTTAGAATCTAAGCTCTTAGGAGAGTAAGGCCCTCTATACCTTCTGTATCATTATTTAACTTTTGGCATATTTGTCTTATGTATTTACTTTTTTTCCATTGTACTTAGCACTCCGGAATAGATTGGCGCTTTACAAATAAAGGATGATAATAATATTATGGAATCCTTGTATTTTAAATTATAACAAAATGTATCATTGTATCTACATTACTTTTTTTTTAAGAAAGTATATTAGATAATGTTCACAAATAAATATGTCATAATATACTAAAGTATGCACTTTATTAATATTTATATCTTCATTTTTAAATTTATAGGAATATGTTCTAACATTCATTTCAAAATTGTTTACAAATATTATTTTATTCTTTATATAGAACCTCATTTAATTCAGGGGTCGCAACTCAATCGCAAATAGCCAAATGCCTGCAATTGAGTTGCGTGCTCCCGTTCCTCTACTTTTGCAATTCTATTCAATTGGTCGGGCCCGCAAGTTAGAAACCATCGCCGTCGGAAGTAGCATTTGTGGGTTTGGAAGCAAGCCCGTAACTCCAGAAACAGCCAATGGAAACAGAGATCATCATCATGACCAACCTCCAAGCCCGTAACTCGTAAGGGAAGGCCATAGGACTTTGAATTTCAACCTCCATTTCAGAAGTCCTACGGGCTTCAACCTCCAAGGCCGTAGGAGTTAAAAAAATGGAGGTTGCATTTTCAAAGTCCTACAGGCTTGGAGGTTGAAGCTCATAGAACTTCACATTGATTGTCGTGATCGATATAACATGAAGATTGAACATGAAATAAAGTATTGGAGAATGTTGTGCTATTCATTCTAAGACCTAACATCACTTTCACTCTTAATAAAAGTACAGCATTGATTTTTTATTTGCTTTTAAAATGCTCCGATTTTTAAGCACTTTGCGGGACCTCCTTGGTACCAGTAACTTGTGGTTAGATATTTTCAAATTGCGAGCTTGACGGAGTAGTTGAAAAGCAATTTGTTATTTTAGTGTTCGGGACTTACGGCTGTGAAAGATCAAAGGCTTGGAGGGCTTTAACTTGCAATTTGACAAATCTCAATGAATCGCAGCTCGGAGCACATAACTCGATCAGAGCCTGCAAACGGGTCAATTTAATAGCAAAATAACTTGCAAACTCCACTTGCGAGCCCAGATCTCCAAAACGGAGCAATTCAATGAGGGTCATACTTTATTAGAACTAATAGTTATGGCGTGGTTATTTAACTGGTATTTTAATTTATATTGTAATACAATTAATAAAATATATGATGCCTGGAAAATGCATGAGGCTATGCTGAGAAACAATTTAGCATATACAGATGCAATCTATGAGCCCTATGTAAATCAGGTGATCTAAGTTAGAGCACCGCCATCAATGGGCTGCTGGAGCTTTTTTTCCCTGACTTTTACACTAATGTAAATCTTTCACTCCCCCAGATGAGAGCACTTGGTGCACAGCCGTAAATCCTGCTCTGTAGATGCAACAGATTCTGTGCAGGGAGCAGCCAAACCAAGCTTTAAAGGTGAGACACGGCTCTAGGAGCCAGTAGGAAATGGAAAAGTCATAAATCTTATAATGAGTGGGAAGTGCCCCTAAAAAGTGCCGTAACTGCAGCTCCCAGGAAATATTAACGATATATAGAAAGTGACAGATTTTTTATGAAAAAATATATTTTGATATTAAAAAGAGGTGATAATTGTATTTAAAGCTTCAATCAGTAAAAATGTGTTTATTTTGTGTTAAAATAGGATACATTTATAGACAATGTATCAGAGCATTTGTTCCTAGGCGACATAGTTTTTTGATGTGTATTAATCCAGTGAGTACTGGGTTGTGTGTTATTCTGGATTTTGTATAATAAAACTGGCTTAATACTAACATATCATATTTTTTAAATACAGATGTCAATATCGGACTGTTAAGTGTCAAGTAATGTTAAAATGTCATTATTTTGTAGTGCTTTTTGTGCTATAGTGTCACTTTAAATGCTTCTAGGAGACTCAGCAAGGCTTTTAAAACCAGTTGCGAAAGGTCTGTGGTACACGCAAATCTTTGTTCTGCTTTTTGCCTTTACGGCAGTGCCCTGATTTGCGAGTGATCCGTAAAATCTTATTAGCATAGGGTTTGGGTGTCAGAGTGTAAGGGAGTAACTCGTAATTTACTATCAGTGCGAAATTAAATGGAGATTTATGCCTTGCTTTTAGACTTTGTCGTAAAGTTCACACGTAGCAGTGACCCATAGCAGTTATCTAATGTTTTAGGGATAGGTGATTAAGATAGCTAGGTAGAATTTTTTGTGCCACTATGGCACTTTCTATTTTTTCAGGGATTAGCATAGGTGTGGCGATCTGCTTTCTTCATCGGGCTTGATACCCCTGAACCCCAGAGCGGGAGGATGCAGATTTTCCGGTCACCTTTCTTCTCTTCATCCTGCTGCTGTTTTTTCTGATGAAGGGATCCCACTTCTAACACCAGTTGTTACAATCTACTTCTTCTCGGTCGGGCTTGATAAGGCTGTTATGGCCAAACCTACCTAGCAGATATACCAGGTTATTTTAATTCCTTCACCAAGACAGCTGATGTCTCTAAAATATCCTTACTCAGATGCAGTATATAAAAATATAAACACAGGCTCAGCTTTATAAAAAACAGGAACTGCTTTTATTGCTGTAGAAACTTCAAACCAGGTTCAATGGGTGAATGTTTAAACTTGAACTGATAACATTCCCGTAATACTTAAATAAATATAATAACATCCAATTCATTATTATCTTATCTAATAATGTTGACAACTACATACATCTTCTCGACAGGTCTCCTCTCCTTCCATTAAAGTATACACACACTTCAGTTTCCTTCCCTTCTATTAGGAGCATATATACAGTTAATTAATTGTACAGGATCAGGACAGCCATTTACTTTACTATGGGCTCTGACATATATATATCCTCCAGATATCTTATTTTATATATATATATATATATATATATTTATATCATATATATATATTCATCCTCCCAGGAGGCAGTCCTGATAGGAGTCTTCCTGCAGCCAGGGTAATGGCCATCCTCAAAATCCCAATCATCCTGGGCGGATCACATAAGTCCCAAGGACTGGTGGTCAGGAGGATCATGACAATAGGGCTCTGATGTTTCTTTGTTATACAAGATTTGTAAAGCCAACAAAGCTTATGAAGTGGTTTGTGCATCCCAACACGTCTTAAAGAATACAGAAGCCAGAAACACATTTTCACTTTAATCAATTTTCTTCTTTCTAACATATTTTCTTTCATTGCTATACAGTTTAAATAATTGGATAACACAAATTAATCACGATTAAGCTTACTATCTTCTACTATGGGTGCAAGCATAGGTACAGCCATTTTGATACTGACAATCTTGCCTTGATAACAATATCTCCATTGTGTTAATGATGTTGTTTATATTATTTATAGGCAGTTTGAACCCACAGACTATTTTTGTGTATTTAATTTTGTTGTGCAATGTTGTCAGTGAAAATGTAGTCATTGGTGGCATTGTACAACTAAGTTAAATAAACAGCAGCATCCATAAGGTAAAATGGAAAAACTAAACCATGAGTAATTAGCTTTACCCAATTATTTTAATAATCTACTAATACAAGAAATATGTTATAAAGTAGAATATTGAATAAACCTCCATTTTTTTCTGACTTGACTGCTCCTTTAAAGATAAGACCAGCATTGCTGTGCCAGATACTTTTAAATAGCAACCTACTTATATTTAAAATAGTTAAAGATCAACAGGAATGGTACTAAAGACATATTATTAAATAGTTGATTGCACAACATTGGTGATATTGATGTTTTTATACAGTACCTCAATTGCAATACATCAATATATTATTGTAGTTTGGGATTTTCTACTGTATATTACAAAAAAATAACTTTATTTATACTGACACATTGATTGATGGTTGTATTTTCAATCAATTCAAAGGACGAGGGTTAAAATGGTGAATGGCCTAAATGACAACACTTATAAGCAACAACCTCATGGCCTTAATATTTTAGATTAGAGGGGAGAAAGGAGAGGGGTGATGTGATAGAAACCTTATTATACATCAAAGGATTTAATCAAGCTGAGTAGGGAAAAGTCTTCCATTTATGGAGCAATGCAATATTTGAACGGAAAATTGATTCTTTGGGAGTAATGTATAAAAGTATTATTCTTATAAAGGGTAATAGATAGGCGGAACAGACTTCCAGAGGAAGTGATAGTTTTAAACAAAGCAAAGGAATTCAAGCTTGCTTGGGATAAACATAACACCATCCTGAGGAATAATCCAAGTGTATATAAATTGTAAAGGCACACTAGATGTGATTTTAGTTTCTTATCTGCCATCAACTCTATGTTTATGATGATGATAATTATATTGCATTTGTAGGGCTCAAACTGTGATATAAAGATATTTTGAGTGTTGGGGTCCATTTAAGTACCTAAGAAATCACAATACTGCAATCCTTTATGTAGCTATGTTTATTTAATATCTCAACTTTCTGTGAATGAAGCTTTCAGTATTCAGAAATCTTTTTGACTTGAAGATCATCCTAGAGCTTTGTTCCAACACTCCATTACTTTAATAGTGGCAGGAGAATAAAGCACAGCAGTGAAAGTAGGTTAAAGCAATGAATGCATCAATAGGCGGCACATGTTGCTTTTAGTGAGTGTCTATATGCTTTTATAATAAGCAGCTTGAAAGTGCTAAAAGGTTAAACAGAATGACAGAAAGATTATTTCAACCAAACAAAAAGTACCTTCAGTATCTAGAACTTTTGTGTTAAATAGAGGTTACTGCCAGCCCCCAAACATCTTTTATTCTATTTCACTGCTGTAAACATGCATTATAATCACGTAATCATTGTTTGTATGCAATTATACCTCACAAAATTACTGCTAGATGTGCCCAAATTTCTAGACTGAATGGACATTGATTGCATTTCTAAAATACAAAAGTGTGCAGTATTTTGTACTGATTAACATGTTTTCTGCATTTTGTACAGGCAACTTATTAATCATTATTTACAAATGTCAATGTTCAAAAAATATTTATGTTAGAGAGGAAGATTATGTCCTGTATCATTGTATGGACATTGTATTGACCCTCAACTTATATGTAACACAGCTTCTTTGGGAAAGATGTGGTATGCATAAAGGTGGTCACACTAGCTGTCAGGGCTGATCAGGCTCCTCAATTAGGAAGCAGACCCAGATAGGCAACACAGATGATCAGAGTCTGCCAGGTGCATGATTTACAAAAAGAAATAATAATAAACCATGGTACATAGTGCTAGCAAACTATAATTCTTCAGGATTACAATTATAGAAAGAGCTTTGTTCAATAGAGCATACAATTTAGAGTGATAATTCTCACAATAAAGTAGTGCAGGAGATAAGCGGACAAGCACTCCAGGTATCACACAGTGCCGAGGGCTTTTCCAACTTTCCATTAATTAAGTAGGATTCAATCAGAATTTAAACAGATTTATTTTCCACATGCCTTTTAAGCAAACCAAAGTTCTCACAGGAAGAAACCAGTATGTGTTCTCCAAGAAGTCCATGTGTTGTGTTGCCAGCATTCCTTTAGCAACATTTTGCATAACACCACTGCTATTTCCTAATATAGCACTAGGGCTGAATTATTATATATTAAGACATAGAGGGCCTGTTTGAAATAACACTGATACTGACATTTTTAATACATTTGAAAGTGACATGTTATTTCACATGACAAATATTTGTTATTTTCACATTGCTTTTAAAAGTCTTTCATGTGTAAACATTGATGTTATAAAAATATCACCTCTCTAGGTAGGTAAATTTGCTTCTACATAACAGAACAATAAGGTATAGCTTCTCTCTCTCTCATTCTGTATTTGCTTTTCTAAATTGAATCTCATTTCTATGGGTTTTAAAACTATTCTTCTTAGGTCTTACTTTTGATCCCATCAATTAAGGATGAACATAATAGAACACACCCACCATGCTAAACATAGCACAAGTCAAATCTAAAGTTAGGAACAATAAAGCAATGTAAAACCTCATTGCTAAATTAAGAGGAACTATAGCCTCACAACTCCAATATCTGAACCATGGGACATCATATTAGGCACTTGAGCTGTCAATTCAACATAAACCCTTAAACTACCTGCTGGCACATGTACAGTGCCTTGCAAAAGTATTCACCCCCTTGACTTTTTACCTATTTTGTTATGTTACAGCCTTAAGTTCAATGTTTTGTCAGTCTGAATTTTATGTGATGGATCAGAACACAATAGTCTAAGTTGGTGAAGTGAAATGAGAAAAATATATACGTAAAACTATTTTTTAGAAATAGAAAAAAGAAAATTAGCATGTGCGTATGTATTCACCACCTTTGTTATGAGGCCCATAAAATGCTCTGGTGCACCACTTACCTTCAGAAGTCACATAATTAGTGAAATGATGTCCACCTGTGTGCAATCTAAGTGTCACATGATCTGTCATTACATATACACACATTTTTTGAAAGGCCCCAGAGGCTGCAACACCAAAGCAAGAGGCACCACTAACCAAACACTGTCATGAAGACCAAGGAACTCTCCAAACAAGTAAGGGACAATGTTGTTGAGAAGTACAAGTCAGGATTAGGTTATAAAAAAGATCCAAATCTTTGATGACCCCCAGGAGCACCATCAAATCTATCATAACTAAATGGAAAGAACATGGCACAATAGCAAACCTGCCAAGAGACGTCCGCCCACCAAAACTCACGGACCGGGCAGGGAGCTGCAGAGTTCCACAGCAGAGACTGGAGTATCTGTACATAGGACGACAATAAGCTGTACGCTCCATAGAGTTGGGCTTTATGTCAGAGTGGCCAGAAGAAAGCCATTACTTTCAGCAAAAAACAAATTGGCACGTTTTGAGTTTGCAAAAAAGCATGTATGGAGTAAGGTCCTCTGGTCCTCTGAGACTAAAATTGAACTTTTTGTCCATCAAAGAAAACGCTATGTCTGGCGCATCACCCAAAGAACACCTTCCCCACAGTGAAACATGGTGGTGGCAGTATCATTCTGTGGGGATGTTTTTCAGCAGCCGGGACTGGGAAACTGGTCAGAGTTGAGGGAAAGATGGATGGTGCTAAATACAGGGATATTCTTGACCTGTACCACTCTGTGCGTGATTTGAGGCTAAGATGAAGGTTCACCTTCCAGCAGGACAAGAACCCCAAACACACTGCTAAAGCAACACTTGAGTGGTTTAAGGGGAAACATGTAAATGTGTTGGAATGGCCTAGTCAAAGCCCAGACCTCAATCCAATAGAAAATCTGTGGTCAGACTTAAAGATTGCTGTTCACAAGTGCAAACCATCCTACTTGAAAGAGCTGGAGCAGTTTTGCAAGGAAGAATTGGCAAAAATCCCAGTGGTAAGATGTGACAAGTTCATAGAGACTTATCCAAAGCGACTTGGCGCTGTGATTGCCGGAAAAGGGGGCTCTACAAAGTATTGACTTTAGGGGGTGAATTGTTATACACATTGCCTTTTTATTTTATTTTGTCCTATTTGTTGTCTGTTTCACAATAAAAATGCTAATTCCAGGTTGTGAGACAACAAAACACGAAAAATGCCAAGGGGGGGGGGTGAATACTTTTTTGCAGGGCACTGTATAAGAAGTAATATAATCAGGCTTGCACTCATGATGACAATAATATATAGTAGTTATATTAAAACGTAACTATTAAATATTTAATGGCAAAATGATATCTGCATTCTGTAAGAAAAGCTATTTTTATGCACACAATTCATACATATACCCTCTCTGTTTCTATTACATCAAAAATCCAAAATAAAAAGTAAAACAAATTAGATAATTTAAAGTTCTCATTCAAATACAGTACTGTGTGTGATACAGGAATACTCTTGAGTTTTTCAAACAAAGTCATAAAACAATCATCTAATTAAAAGTCACTTCCAGGTCTATACTATATCAGATGGTATGACATCTTTTACAGCATCAATAAAACATTTGAATGTGTCACCCAGCTGAATTGTGGCACATAACATTTAAGTTAACTAAATCCTTTTATTTATTTTTCAGCAATGATAACTGCCCAAAAAGGTAATGCAATCCTATATCATTAAATATTAAGATTTGACATACCCATGAGTTTCCCACTTAACCATTTAGTGCATGTGGACAATTAAATTAGCCTCTCTTCTATCAATTAATATAGATTTTTTAGAGGGATGAAAAATCTACTTAATGAGGTCAGGTCCCTAGTTACTGTGGCAACTCCATAGCCTTTGTGTTCACTGGATAGCTTAGGGTTAGAATGTATTCATTATTGCTAATGCATATTTATAAAGCACCTCAATTTCCCATAGCACTCATATGTATTTGTCTTGACTATGAAGTTAGAAGCACTGTGATGGCATTCTTTCCCCCCCCCCCCAATAAATAGTGCATCGTAAATACAAGAATACACATCTCAGTCATTTCAGATGCTTATTAAATTTATGTTATCTCATTTGATAGGGACAGAGGAGTTATATTTTTATCTGTACTGAGCAACACTTGGCCCCAGAGCCATTGGTCGCTGACCCCTGATATATAAGTATCCAATTAGATGTATTTGATCAGGAAATTGACAAGGCTCTTTATGTTCAATCAACATAATCAATTTTATCTAGTCTCTCTACATTGACCCTTCCCTTAAAAACTATGTGTAAATTTGCTAAATACCATTATTTTGCATCTAATATAAAATCAAGTAGTGTCAGAAATGGAATAGTTTGTTTTGAACATGCAGACAGATATATATATATATATATATATATATATATATATTTAAAAAATCAAATAGTGTCAGAAACTGAATAGTTTTGAACATGCAGACAGATTAATGAGATCGATTGAAGCTGCTGTTTCAACCCATGTCAATGTGTGACCTAACATAAGTCACATTAAAAGGGATACAGTAATGAGGGCAATTGCTAAAGTTAAATGAATTGTGTTTTTCAAACAGTGCAATCCTGTGCAGTGGCAAAACTAGCGAACGGAGGGTCCCAGTGCAAGCATTTTTTAGCCCCCTTAGGTTTAAAAATTGTTTTTGTTGACCCGTCCTACATTATATATATATATATATTATCTGTGTATCTATATATATGGTATCTATATATATATACATATAGATGAATAATCAGAGTATTGTATGACCCAAGCATGATCCATTTAGGCTTGTGTGAAATGATTGACGCCATTACCGATTTTGGAAGAAACACGGGCCACAGCTTTATTCATAAATAACAATTTTTAACATAAACATAAAACCTGTATATAGCATACATATTAACATATTAACATCCAGGGGGAGGCGCCCGGCCAAGGACAGTGACCTCACGCCTTGGGCCCTGCCCAAAGCCCCAATGCTTATATTAAGCACACCCTGTGAGGTAGGGCCACACCCACTTAGGCCAGTGGGCCGGGCAACTCACCTCCCGCCACAGAGCGAGCGAGGGACCCCTCCTGAGACTGCGCTCGCCCCCTGCTGGCAATTAAAGCTAAGGCCCGTGCACCACTCTCCCTGAATTCTAGCATGAGTAACTCAAGCCCGATTTCGGTCAAATGAACTTTGTCCTCTCCGAAGAAACCGACCAGCTCAAACTCTTTGTATCGGATAGCGATGAAACCCAGTTTTCTGATGAAACTTGACAACTGCTGGTTGATCTTCTGCCGTGATCTATCCAACCCAACAGGATCCCGAGCGTTCCGCCAAGAGCGTCTCTTTATCATCTCAGACCATATCAGGAATACCCCCGGAAATTTCTTCACCCAACTTTCCACGTCCCGCTTCATCACCTTCAACATCCTCCGCATGGGAACCGTACCCAAATCGTTACCGCCGGCATGTAATAATACTACGCTTGGCTGTCCAAAATGCTGGGCGTACGTGTCCAGAAGCCCGTCCACCTGCGCCCACCGTAGGCCTCGAACCCCAAGCCACCGCACGTGCAAGTCCGTAACAGGAAAGCCCAGTTGTTTCTTGCCCTCTGTAACTGCTAACTTTCAAATTGATAACGGGATAACGCCGTCCCATTGGCATGAATCAACAGCAAACACCGTCCCGCCGGTCGCTGACTAAGGTACTCCACCATACACCCGTAGGGGCAGCAGTCCGTGCACACGTGGTGCAACACCGCCTCCGTTCCTTTACCCACCTGATCAGTCTTAGACCTCCGAAGCCATATCACCACTGTGCCTTCCCTTAGGCAGTTATCCACCACTTGTACTCCCCCGGAAGCGTGTCTACTGTTCGCGACTAACTCCCCTATATGGAACGCTCCGAAGAACGCCAGGGAAAAAGCTGTACGGAAAAGCAGAGATTCAAAGGGGTCCTGCACATTACAGCCAAAACCTGCGCCATTTGCAGCAACAAAGAGAAGGTAAACGGCCGCCTGGTCTCTGGCCTGCGATCCCTGGTAAACATGCCGCTCACCACCTTGAGCACTATAAACTCTTTTGTAAGGTCCCTCTGCCCCGCCAGCTTAAACATGAAAGCCAAGGCCGTGACCTGTCTCCCAACCACTGCTTTTTTTCTCGCCTTCCTCGGCACACTGCAGCAGAAACCAAAGCAGTATCCCTAGGGTCTTATCCTCTTAAGTAGACCCACTGGCCATCTTTACTAGGTCGTTCCATTTTGCCCACACGCATTTATACGCGGCCCACATCGCCGGGGGAACAGACTGTCTGATGAGTCTCATTACCTGGCAGCTCCTAGTTTCCAGATCTCTGCGGGAATGGCCTCCCTCTGCACGTTCGCCCGGGGGGCCAGTACCCTGAACCGCTCTTCCTGAAACCGAAAAAGGGCGTCAGCAATGCCATTTTCCAACTCTGGTGCATGCCTCGCCTGAAACCATATGTTCAGGCGAAGGCAGCACAACACCAAGTGCCAAAGTAACCGTACCACCGGTATGGAAGTTTTCGTGAGGTTATTTACTGCTTGTGCAACTTCCATGCTATCGGTGTGGAATAAAAAACTCTGAACCCCATATGTGTACCGCTGCCAATATGGGAAATAGTTAGAGGAATGTCAGGTTCTTAGTAAGACCTGCCATCACCGATTCCATTGGCCATGCCGCGGCGCACCATTTTCCTTGAAAATATGCGCAGCAACCACCTGATCCTGACCCCCCAGTAAAGAGTTCCGAGTCGGCGCTGATAGCGCTCCCTCTGTGAATGAGCGCCGACCCATTGAACTCGGCCAGGAAAACCGACCATACCCGTGTGTCGTCCCGCATAGCCCGCGAGACTTTGATAAAATGATGTAGCTTAACGACGCCCACGGTAGCGAGCGACATTCTCCTACAAAATATCCTTCCCATGGGGATAATCCTACAGGCAAAGTTCAACTTCCCCATGATGGATTATAACCGTCGCAGTGACACCCTCCGCGCTCCTAGTGCGCTGAGCTCCGCTCTCATGTCTCACTTTTTCCCGGGGAAGACTGCATTCCATTGTCTTGGAATCTATCTGAATCCCCAGGAAAGTCAACCTCATTGTGGGGCCCTCAGTTTTTTTGTGGGTCAACGGTACCCCAAAATCCAGACAGATTTTGGGGAACACTTCCAGGATGAAACGGCAAGTATCTTGCCATGTTGGACCGATTAAACAGAAAATCGTCCAAATAGTGCGTAATGCTTTTGTACCCTGCTTCCATGCTCGCAACCCATTGTAAGAATGAGCTGAACACCTTGAAGTAGGCACATGATATCGATCACCCCAGAGGTAAGCATAGGTCGATGAAAAATCTGCCATCGACAAAACAACCTAGGAGCCGGTGGCTCGACCGATGGACCGGCAACAATCTGAACGCCGCTTCAATTTCCACTTTTGCCATGGGCGCCCCTGCGCTGGCAAACCTGACTGGTCGAAAGATTCATAGGATACAGCTGATTGATCCTATGGGAGAGGTGCTGAATTAACCTAAATTTACCCATCTCTTTTTTGGGAACAACGCCTAGAGGGGAAACGATAAAATCCAGGATAAGAGAGGAAACAAATGGCCCCGCCACCCTACCCAGCTGCATCTCGGTTTGCACTTTTGCCTCCGCTACTCCAGGGAATTCCTGGACCGACCGAAAGTTCGGTGCTTTGGAACCCCGCAGCTCTGTTGTGCAAGTGATCCCGCCACCCTACTGTAGCGTTTTAGGCATGGCAGCATGCCAGGGAGGCGTATGGGCGTCTTGCCCCTTGGCAGAGGGCTCTGATCTGCCCCCTTCCTTGGGCCTGGTGCATCTAACAAGGGGGTGATCTCCACCGCAGCTGGAGCACGCATGCGTGAACCTGCAGTTAGGGGCCCACTTACATACCCCTTCATTGTAGGCAAAACAGGTCTTGAGACCTGTAGCCACGGCGGCGGTGGGGCCCCTGGCCCCACCGGATCCAGTACAAAAGGACGGTATGACGAGCATAGGTGTCATAATGTTCAGCCAGTATGCCACCGCTTTATTGCTCCATGCCATCGATGGCCTAGATGCCTGGTACTGGCGGAATTCCTCGCCGGACCGCCACCATGCCATACGCCGTATACTTTGTGGGCGTTGCGAATCTCGTCTATGTATACAAACAAACCCGAACCTTGCTCGGGATTTTGTTCGCATAGCACGCATGCCATAACTGAGAAGGCCTGCAGCCATGTGTCGAAGGTCCTAGGCAGCTGCCTATAGGACCTGCGGCGATCATCGCCTTCCTGCAGCCCCTTCTCGCCCGTGTCCATTTGTCTGGACATGGGAAGAAGAGAGAACAATTCGATGAATTCCCTCCTCCAGATTTTGCGCACAAGACAATTGGTCTCATGGCTGCATCAGAGGCTACTGCAATGGTACTGCCTGCTTGCGGGCCCAGTCCGCCCACTGCCTCAGGGGACCCAGGTGCCGTCACTACCACGGCCGGTGCCCCACTGCCTCGCTGGTGGACTGATCGACCCACGCGCCTTTTGCTAAGCCCCTTTTCCACGCACCCATTTCCTGCTCGCTTACCGCAATGTTGTGTGTGGCTAAGAGGGTCTTAAGGGACCCAAGGAAACCCCTTTTTGTGTGTAGCAGTTCACATTTTTCTGCCTCTTCTACGCTTCCCGCCATCGGGACGTCGTCTGCTTCCGGAAGCCTTGAGTGGACACTGCCAACAGGGTGTCCCTGCGTCTCTCCTGACGCCTTGGGGATTCTGACTTTCTGGCACTCCACAGGCTCCTTCCTCTCTCTGATCCCGTGCAGGCGCAACTGCAACGGCAAGATCTCCTACTCCTTGATCTTGATCTTCTTCTGGACCTGTGGGTGCAAGAGGAACAGTCGCTAGCTGGGTCACGCGACGCTGCGGGCTGACCCAGGGAGCCTGTGCAGCCTCCGCATCATCAGTATATAGTGAGATACCTTTTTTAGTAAACAAACATATTCATAGAGTCAATACTAATGACTCGACAAAGAGAGGAACGCTCTCGAAAGCTTGTCATGAAACCTATGAATATGTTTGTCCAATAAAAAAGGTATCACTATATACTGCAATACTCATCTGGATTACTGGACATTCATCTCTACCTCACTCTATATACACATATATATATATATATATATATATATATATATATACACATATACTGTACATACATACATATATAATAAATATAAACTCCAGCCCATGCCATGCTCCCTCACCTCCCCACCTCACGCTATGCCCCCTCAGCCTCCCTAGGATCCCCCTCATGGTTACTTACCCTGATCCATGGCACTTGATTGCTTTGCCTCTTCTGCTCGGCGCATCTTGATGACATCATCGGGATTCCCAGCTCTGCAGCAAGATGCACCGGCAGGGGAAGAGCAGAAGAGACACAGCAATCAAGTGACATGAATCAGAGTAAGTAACCATGAGGGGGGATCCAGGTAAGGCTGAAGGGGCATGGCGTGAGGTAGGGAGGTTAGGGGAGATCGCACTGGAGCCCATTCAGAGGCAGGGGCCCCAGTGCCTTGCACCGCATGCACCGGCGTTTCCTCCGCTACTGATTCTGAAGTTATGCATCACTTCTTTATGCCTTAAAGGACCACTCTAAGATGTTAAAAGTATATATTTGAAAAGTCTGAACATAATTGCCAAGGCAAAAGATCATAAATCTAGCTATCATAAAAAAATAAAAAATAACTCTGCTGGTAGCTGAGGTATCCATAATACATTTGCAAATGTTATGTGTGTGAGAGAGGGGCATTTATATTTTGCAGATTGTTTTGCAGTTTACCTTGCAGTTGCCTCCATCAACCGCTCAGCACATAAGCACATGCCATCAGGCACCAACCTAGCAGGTTCTGAAGCCAGATAAGCAGATTCTGCTAAATTTTTTATTGTATCTAAAATTATTTTATACTCACTGCTTACACATCTGCTATTTTTGTTAGTTGTTTATATACTTCAGAAGTGTAATGTTTTCCTAATCTACAGTGCAACTTGTGCATGAGGGTATTGCTAAACAGTTATAAGGTTCCACTTTTGCATATTGGTGTAAGGAATTTACTAGAAAAACATTTCTCAAACATAACATTGCTCTAAAGCCTTTTGAAATACAGTAATTTATTTACATCAAAGCTGAAAATGCCTAGAGTGGAACATCCATAATTGTTGTTGCTCTAATTGGTCCACATGAAAGCTTTTATTTCTCCATACCCTGCCATATAACGCCCATCATTTAAGTGGCCAAAAAGGGATACATATTACAAAAAATACTTATTTATTTCAAAACATGGACAATTCCTGGGGCTGAGAGGGACTTATTGATTTTTTGTGGGAAATACATGGCATATTACTACTGAAAGCCTCCTACACATATATTTTCTCATGTCCCATTTTATCTACAGGTCTCATATACAAAAGGAGAGGAGGATCCAGGATAAGTGTACTAAGTGCAATACATGGAGTTCTGACTGATCTGCCCTTCCTCAAGTTAGCAGATGATTCCGCTGGACCATCATACAGTATGTCTTGATCCCCAATGTACCTGTTCATAGGAGCATGGAAAGAAACTTGGAAGGTAAATTGTACATATGAGTATTTGTGGCTGTTTGTCTGAATGTAGTTGACTTTGTGTTAATGTGTGTGTTAATGTGTTTAAGCATCTGACTCTATGTTGACTATGTCAAAGGATATCTCTAGTCCTATATGAAAAGAGGCAACATATTTTTAGAATGTAAAAAAATACAGACTCTAAATGCAGATGAAACTTCTATTTCCACAGTGGGAACATAACAGCTAAAAGCGTAAAACTGTCAGTACTTTAAAAAGTAGTAATGGAAAGATCATTAATTCATAAGTACACACCATCCCGAGCATGGGTGTAGGCGCCAAAGAAAATCTGGGGTGGGGGGGGGGGGATACCGCATATAGTATAAAAATACCACACAACTGCTGATATACACATAAACACACATATTGGAAAATCTGGGTGGGACTTGTCCCCCTCATCTCCCCCCCAGCTCCTACACCTATGATCCCAAGGAAGTCGAACACAGAATCAGATAATACAAAAGCATAATTACATTATAAATTGTGAGGGTGGCCTTAACATTTTTGCTTAATTAAAATATTTACCTAATTATTAGGTCTTGTTACTCAAATGACTATACATAAAATTGAGGACAGTTTTCCTTCAAACGTGTTGTTTTCCTTCTCAGCATGAGCTGCCTCATTGAATCCAGTCTCTTACAGGTCACTCACTTCCATCATGAGGTAGAACTCCTAAAGGTTAATGAAATGCAGTAAAAAGCTATGGCTCTCTGTAGGTGCACCAGTTTTGCCAATTAACTATTCTGCAGCCTGCTAAACTGAACAAAAACTTGTTACAAAGCAGACCCGTGTGACAGTAGAGTGGCTATTACGCATGTTCACTCTTTCTCTTGCGTCCTTGACTGCATTCTTCTTAATAATGGCTTTGAACCTAGTCAATGTGTATATCTGTACACATATAGCCAATATTTATATCCTGCTGTCTTTACCTGAAGAGCATGGGAGAACAATTTTTCACGTCAATTGTCACCTGCTGTTCAAAGGAGAGGAAAAATGGATGCTACATTGTTGGCTTAAGTTTATCTCCCTCCCATATTGTTTCATCACCTATAAAAATGCCCAGTTTTGTGAATAGAGTGTTGTCTTCTTTGTTCATAAAAAGAATAAGTAAGAGAGTTGTCTTTTCTTCACTGAGAAGGATGATTCACTGAACCTTTTCACTGGTGTGATTGCTGTGCTCCTGGGACTAATATCCAGCCATGGTCCCAGGGCTGGAAGCTCGCAGATCCAGAATCAATGTATAACTGGTGGGGTTTCCTGTACGGTGGGTCCAGCTGGTGTGGCTACATAACATCCATATTAACTACTGCTAAGTCCTACTGTATGCATCCCCCCTTCCATATACAATGCTCATTATCTACTTCACCTTCATGTCAATCCATCGATATGCTTCCCTTACCCATACCACACACTATTTCACACACTTACAGACTGACAGAAACATAATTAAGTCACAGATATTCCAAACTAGGTAGTGGTGCACCTCTCTCCTTGAATCACTATATGAGGCTAACGCATTCACAATGTGCGTGCACATCATGGATCCAAATTATGGAAGTTCTCAGGAACGGATCTCATCCTTAACCCAGGGACTACCTGTACTTCATAACAGCACATCTTTATAGAGAAACCTATCATCTTCATACCTATTTTTAAACTTGTAAGTTAACTCATACTCTATAAAAGGCAATCTCTGCAGCGGAACCAACCAGACCATTGACTGGACTTCTTCTAGGCCCCCTGTCTCATACTCCCCCTTTTATCATATGGATTATATGATCAGGAGTAAGAATCTCAACTCCTCCTATCTTGTTATACGTAATTGTGTTGTTGTTGTTACTTTTACTATAGATTTGTAAATTTCTGTAATACTTATAAAAATCAATATGAAAATGTATTGCTTTACAAACAAAAATAATTACACATTATTTGAGTGCATGCATGTTTTAATGTATGGGTATTCATTCAGACCCAATGACTATGTGCAGCCTTTAGTGCATGTCAATCCCCAGTATAAAAAGTGGATATTCTAATGAGTATGCATTAGATAATCCTTAAATCCTCTCCTGCCAATTGTGAATGCACAAGAGAAATGTTCAGAGGGCAAGAAGCATCAATGACAAAGTGTTACAAAGCTTGTTTGCTCATCTGTCTATATGTGTCTTTACATTTTACAATGTGTATCATAGTTTCTGTTTATGACTGTGCCTGCTGTGTCTGCCTGTGTTTCTTTGTAGGATTGTGTGTGTGTGTGTGTGTGTGTGAGAGAGAGAGAGAATGTATTTATTTGTATACAGATAATGAGGTAAGAGCTCTATGGGTAGAAAATGCATTAAGAATTGCATGTTTCACTTCACAGCAATGATCGACCTTAAGCAAATACTTAACATTTTTACATAATAGCACTTTAATCAAGATGTCCTTGCTTTTATTGATGGAATCCTAATGGAATGAGTGGGGGAATTAATTTAACTAACCCAAATTCCCAATCCAAGGGTCCCCAAGGCAACAGATAAGACCCAAGATGTTCTATTTCTGAGGTTCTTATGTCTCCACACGCACATTTAGATTGTCATTTAAAGGGCTGCTGGAGTGTGTAAAAATTGCATGTGCTTGTGAAGTAGTTAAGAAAGTAGCAATATTAGCAGCTATGTTAACCAGGAGTATAAAATAATTTTTACAAAAAAAAAATATATTAAGCTGACACTCCTTGTGTCATGGGGAATTTCATCTTGGACTTGGAGAAGAGTTACTCTACTGGGACTTACCCTTCTATTGACTTCTATTGCAAGTGTATATGCAAAGTGGCAGTCTTGCAAGATAACTAAATAGAAATATTATCTAAATTCATGGTTCCTTTATTAGTTAATTTATAAATGAACTAATGGCTCGATTATATAATTCCTGTAGGAAAATTTGGAAGTGAAAAGTTGATGCAAGCCATAAGGTAGCTATTATATGCTACCTGTATCAAACCCTTAAATATTAACTCTTACTAGTGATAGTGTGAATTATTCCCTGCTCTACACTTGGTTTTAGCTAAAGTGCAATTACATGGCTCCTATGAGAGCTTCTATAAACGCTGTGCGTTCTTGGAAACCTCTGAGAGTGCGCCTAGTGACCCGAATCTTTACATGCAAACTCAACTTCCTTACAAGCAGCTAAATCCTTTCCGAGTACACTTTGGAGACATATTAGAAACATTTTTCAGAACTTTATTAAAATAGAAATTAGGCCTGCACATCTTAAAGCACAAACAAAGCCCTTCCAATGGATAACCCAGCCCGTTTAAACAATAAATTCTAAAGAACAATTAAATAAATAACAATGTCAATTACAAATACCTGCTCAAACATTTAAACATTGTCGCCCAAATAATGTTAAGCCACACCTGGTTGATGCTGAGTCCCAGGGATTAACACGCAACCAAGTCCCATACAAATAAATGTAAATAAATGTACACCCCCCTCAACAATATATCTATCATGACATTTAAGCTCATCTCCTGAAATGTAATACCATGTGTCTCAACTACAATGTTCACATGATGTTCAATGGATATAAACCTCATCAATGCAACGGTAATCAGTATGTGATTCCTGATACCTTAACACATGATATAACGCTTAATACATTGGTGGTAAGGTTAGTACAGTGATTCCTGCCAGAAGTCCTGGATTGCAGGAGCATTCTGTTTATGTATTTCAGTTCTCTCAGGCTGAGACCAGATTCATGACAGTAATAAATATCACAGAGATACTCGCCCGGGCTCAATCAAAGAGAACCCAAATACACAAGCAGAAACATATGGCAATCCTGGACTGTTGGAGGTACTCTCAGGACAGACCTCACTACCACTGGTCTAGTGTATATGCAAATAACAATCACAATCACAAAATAAAGAGGCAGTTTATGTGTTTAAAAATGTTAGTGAAAATATATCAATTATCAAGAAGTACCATCAACAAATTAACAAAACAATGCAGAAATATATTCAGTGTGGTGCAAACTAATTCCAGGGGGCCATAAGGCTGGCTAAAAATAAAATAAGAAACCAATGTAAAACATACATAGCACTTAAATATTACTCAAACTAGCGACTTGCCCATCAAAAAAATGATGGCAATAGAATTGTAAGGCAGGTAATGCTGTTTGGTACACAAAGTAAGTCTTTTGGTTGTGTGAGTACCTTCAGGGCACATTGCGAGCCTCTTTGTTGGTGTATTTTTGGTTATGAGGGCTTCTTTTGCGTTCATTGCAAGATTTGCGTTGATGGCCTTTTGGCATGCATTGCGAGCCTCTCCCCTGGTGTAGTTGTGCTCCTCTAAACACTGTTGGCGCTCCTTGTGAGGCGCGCACTGAGCGCCTTTAGCGTTTATTGTGATTCTGTTTTTTGTTTTTTTCTGTCTATGTATTTTGTAATGTTAATTAATTAATTTGTAAAGTGATAAATGAATATACTTTACCTATTTGTAAGTAATATATGCAGGAAGCAATATGCTGAAGAGCTAACAATCTGTTTTGATGTTCCTGCAGCATACAATGTAGATTTGCAGTGTTGTTGAGCTGAGGTGTAAGTGTCAGCAATGTGTGCAGTGTGTAGTGTAAATAGACTGTGTGCACGAGGGGAAGCCGTTTGCTTAGCTGTGTAGTTCCGCTTCTGTAACGATAATGTTAGTTTGCAGTTAGTGTTGTAAAATGGCTGGGATTATGTAAGTGTTAGGCGGGTATGGAGCATTTAGCGTCCTTCCTAATAGTGTATTTAGTAGCTTGCACGGTTTTGTGTTAAAGGCGTATGTGCTTGGCGGTGTTTTGCGTGTTTAGGGGTCGTGTAGCCTCATTTTCATTTTCTTCGGCTGCCATTTTTTCTCTTGCTTAGGGGACTTTCGAGTGGCGAAAATATTATTAATTGTATTTAAATTGGCTGTCCCCCCTTGCTGTGTGTGTATGTTTTTTTTTTATTTTTTATTTTGTGTGTTTTTGGGGTTTTTTGCTGTGCGAGTTGAGGCCATTAAGTTTGTATCTTTTGCGGCTGTTTTTTTTTTTTTTTGAAGTGGCGGTTTCCTTTTGTAAGTGTTATGGCCGTAATTTTTTATAGGCGATTTTTTCAAAGTGATACGGGTCTCGCACTTTTAATTGTGTATTTGAGTTTTGTGTTGATGTGTAGTTGCACGGGTTGTAGGTATGATGTGCAAGTCGTGTGGGGCCGTAGGGATGAGCGACTCTGCCTAAGTCTTACGAGGTCGTAGGGATGAGAGCCTACGGCGCTCATCTCCACCAGCGCAGTGAGCACCTTTGGCGCTCCCTGGCTGTCATATGGGTTTGTAGGGATGAGCGCCTTTGGCGCTCCTTGCCTGGCCGCAACAGCTTTTGGCAAGGTCGCACTGCTGAGAACTATATATGTGATCTTGCCAGTACACCAGAATAGCTATACATTCTGAGAAGGGATTTTCCAAAAATTGATTTCATAAAATTGATTAAATAAAATGATATTAGTGCACAGCACATATATATTTTTCTCATCTGGTCAATATAACAGAATAACCTATGAATAAAATCCCATATACCTATACATAGTAGTAGGACCCAGCTCTGAAATGCTCTTTGTGGGGGAATAAAAAAAAGAAGAGGAAAAAAATGGATGGATATGTACAGTTCAGTAAGGTTCACATTTCATCTTAAAATAAGCAACCCTAACTGCTATTGATCTTCAAGCACTACTACCAATTCTATATCATCAGTCAAACCATAAAGTAATATAACACAGTGCATATTGTTTATTACTGATCCTTGATCTCACAATAATGCATTGGGATGACACTCTAAAGAAGAGCATTTGCTTCATACAAATCTCTATCGTCAATGTGAATCAGATAGGATATCCTGTAATTCAGTGGTTCTCAACCTTTTTTGTCCCATGCCCCTTTTCACTGTATCTAAGAAAGTCATTCCCCCTTTCCAGGATTGCCTGACTCAAAAGGTGCATTCTAAATAATATGTATTTTGTACTGAAAAGCTTTTTTTTTTTTTTATCAATATCTATACACATATACTTGGTTTGTTTTTTAAAGAGGAGTTCATAAATTTAATAGCAGTAGAAAATACTGATGAATTTTTAGACTTAAAAATAAAAGTATTTTTTATAATCATAACTCATTTGAATGCCAGGTTATTGTTATTCAGTTCATTCAGATGAAGATTGCAGTCAATGAGAAATCTGTGATTGTTTTTCCTTCACCAATTCTTGGATACATGGAGGAGTGCTTGACAGGACACAACACAGATTATTTCCAACCTCCAGTATATTGCATTGCTTTGTTTAGCTTTCAACAGAGTTGAAAATCCTGACTCCCAGAGCTATGTCATCACACATGGAAGCAATGTATGTATACTGTAGCTCTTTCTGCCTAATTTGGGTAGGAATCGGACATCAATGGCCAAAATTATGTGGTTGATTTCTCACTGAACATATCTCTTGCTCCAGAATCAGTCTTCAATTCCATAAATTCATCTTGAAAGTCATCTCAAACTGTTTCAACTTACAATTTGAATGGATTTTCCTCTAAATCCAACTCCTCATCACTGAGTTCAGGAAAATTAATTTTCCAGTGTGGTCAAATGCTGCACAATTTGTTTTATTTTTTTGCAAATACTGGAAGATTTCAACATTTCTCTTCTAATTTTTCAGCTTGCTCATGAAAGCTCTCAAGGAATAAATATATTTTATGATGTTATTATTCCTGCCTTGCATGTGAAGATTCAGTTTATTCCGCTGCTCATACAAAATTGAATATTTGTACATTTAGAAAATTGAAAATTAACTGTAGATTATTACAAATAGCTATGAACAGAAAATTAACTGTAGATTATTACAAATAGAGATCCATAAAGCTGAATTCTTAATGCTTCAAAATATTTGTAAATGATCAATGAACCTTCTGACAATTCATTAGTATTTTATGGCTTCCTGTCATGTGTCCTTAGGAGAGAATCACCTGATAATTGCTAAAAATCTTGACATGGTTACATCAAGCTGATATTAAGTCTTTGTTGCAGTTACAATTATAGGAGCCTATGACATAATTTAGGGGTACAAAAGTGTCTAGAAACTAGAATGTATCAAGTAGCTACTAGGACCATTGTGCTTCAAGGAAAAAGTGACCTGTATGTACCACACCGGGGTTGATCTCTTGTCAGAGGTGCTGCACAGATACTTGAGCACTTATTGTCTCTCTTGATCTAAACTGAGTATTGTTGCTATCCTTCTAAGTTCAGCTTGTATCCCTACTATTGTTGGAAGGATGTCAGGTACCTTCAGTTGCATGGGGTAAGTCAGGTTTGCTCTTACATATTCGTTCATTCTGACTATATGGTGAGACTATTTCCCTTCTTTATAAGTTTCTGTCTTGTAAAAGATTGATTATTGGCAAGGATTCCCCTCGTATAATTATATACAGTAGTTGAATTACCTAAGCCCAATAGATATTTATTACGAGTGTGGAAGGCTGCCTCATATAGAGCTGTTTGGGTTACGTGCAATGTGCTTCTAATTATGTATTTATTTAAACACTAAGGTGAGACTGTTGTGTCTCACCCATCAGCTTCTCTTTTTTGAAAAAGGATTCAGCAACCAGGACTCCAGTTTTATTTTATTAATTATAGTGGCTGGTTTATTAACCCCACTCTTATATATATTTCATTATCTCTTGCATCATCTCCTTTTCTTTTATAGATACACTAGCGAATTGCCCGTCAAAAAATGACGGCAATGAAATTGTAAGGTAGCTAATGCTGTTTAGTGTGTAATAATGAAATATATAATACATTAATAAATGAATATACTTTACCTATTTTAAAGCATTGCGTGGAAGAGCTGTGAATCTGTTTTGATGTTGCTGCAGCATTAGTGGTGTGGAGCTGCTGTGTAAGCGTGATGAATGTGTGCAGTGTAATAGTGTGCGTGTGCGAGACCAAACCGTTAGCATAGTGGTGTACTTCCGCATTGACGTAAAATGGAGGGTAATGTGTGGTATGCGTCTTAGCGGTATATCCGTAAGTGTTTTGTGGTGTTTTGCGAGTTTGTTGTGGTGTTTTGCGTGTTTAGAGTGCTGTAGCCTCGTTTTCGTTTTGTTCGGTGGCCATTTTTTCTCTCGCTTAGCGACTTTTTTAGAGTCTACACTCTTTTATTTTGAGTTAAATGAAGGTGTTAGTTGTTTTTTTGAGGTCCTGGATGGTTCCTCTTGATGTAGGTAAGGTTTGTATGTATGTGTTGTGTGTATTTATTGTGTTTTAAATGTTTTTATGTTCGCGGGTTGCGGGCAATTTTTGCGAGGTCGTAATGTGTGCTAACGTGTCTCGTATGTTGTTTGCTGTTGTAGCCTCGTTTTCGTTTTGTTCGGCGGCCATTTTTTCTCTCGCTTAGCGAAATTTTTAGTGTTCAAACTCTTTTATTTTTAGTTAAATGAAGCTGTAAGTTGTTTTTTTTAGGTCCTCAATGTTTTCTCTTGCTGTAGGTAAGCTTTTTATGTATGTGCTGTGTGTATTGATTGTGTTTTGAATTTTGTAATGTTCGCGAATTGCGTCCGATTGTTGCGAGGTCGTAATGTGTGGTAACGGGTCTCGTATGTTGTTTGCGTTGCGAGGTAAAGTTTGCGAGGGTCATAGTTGGTGTGTCGTGTTGTTTGCGTGGTCGCGGTTGTTGTGTGGTTGTTTGCGTTTGAACGTAAATTTTGCGAGGGTCGCAGTTGCTGGCAAGGAGCGCGCTACGCGAGGGCCGAGGGCTCGCTATGCGAGCCCGCAAGCGCGAGCAACGGCTCGTATGCTCACAACTATATATGTGATATATGTTATGTGATTATTTCACTATGTTGTGGACTTTTAGGATAAGTTAAAATAAAAGTTATATATTATATTCCTATTTAATATTTTTTGTATTGTGTACCACACCAACAACATTGGCAGTAGTGTAAGCCATTGATATAAAAACATTTTTAGAGAAAATCTTAATTTTTGAAGACTGTGTTTATGAGTATATGAATCCATGTTGTGCTTGTAGCATCACTTCCTGAGAGATGGATAACAAGGGTGTGTTTTTTGACAGCAGGGGTGGGGATGGAGGGATGCAATTGGATACAACTGAAATTGACACCACATCTCTCCCCTCTCACTGTCCCAGAAGCAGGAGGATGCTATGTTTTATGGGTTCTGTAGAGACATCTGAATATGTTTATGACAGTTTTCCTGTTTTTTTATGCTTTAAGTATGCTTATGGTCAGTTTTCAAACAAATTTTTTTCATTGGCCCGTTATAAAGCACACGGAACAATCATTGTATAGTCCATGAAGTCCCACAGCCTCATTCAAGAGATCCACCAAGATGCTAGTCAATGTTTAAGTGGTCCTTCAAAAAAAAGACTGATTTAGAATATATAAACCAATTTCAACAAAAATGGATGAACACTGTGGTAACATTTAAAATTGCTTCTTTTGAAGCACTTGAAAATAGGCAACATGTCTTAGAATATCTAAAAAATAAAACAACTTGTAATGTATTACTTTTATATGCAATCATGCTGTGTGAGATCTGCCATCTTAGTTTCCAGTGACCTATTTCCTGAGCTGGGAGGAGATATCAACCGAACAGGAAGATTCTATGTACACAGTGTTAATTTGGCATCTGCAACTTCCCGACCTTTCAGAAGCAGTAACATATTTTATTAAGACACATGTTCTTGAGAAGAGAATACACTGGAAGTTTGTTTCTGCACAAAGGGAATTGGGCATATGCAACCATCAGTGCTGTCATTAGCTCAAAAGGAATGCTCACGCCCTCTTGAGACAGAAGCTGCAATAAGCAGGCTCTGTTTATAGTATAGAAGCCTGCATCAAACAGTAATTGTATATACAAAATAAAAACAAAAAAGGCTGTCATTATTTTTCAATTTTCTAAAAACATTTTGCCCGTTATCAGATTTAGTTGTTAAAAAATTGCATATACATTTTAAAACTATAAACTATATACAAATAAACACACTGTATTTGTATATAGCCTTACAATGTCCTCTGTATGTGTTATTTTAAATGTTGCAAAGGGATTTACATTTGTAAGAATATTCTGAAACATGTTGAAGCAATGACATTGTATGCTACAGACCACAAATATTCTTTTAGTATCATGCAATAATTTTGTATTATGCAGTACTAAATTATGTTAAACCTCACAGATGGAGCATTGTATTTGTAAAATGATTTAGAAATCCCAACCTGTGTGTGCAGTGCACCCCTCCTCCTGCTCATGTATGCTGTTGTCCCTTGGGTGCAGCCAGAGATGTGCCTCACACTAGTGAGATGCATGAGCAAGGCAGCATGCAGAGGTGAGGGGGAGCAGTGTGGTATCAGCTGGACTGTGTGTGCTGACACTGTGGGATCAGCAGCACTCACTGGTCATACACACACATAGCCCTGAGACTAGCCAGGGACAAGTCTGCTACAGTCACAGCACACTCTGAGCAGAGCAGCAACAGGATGGCAGAGCTGGAGGTAAGCACCAGTCTTATCTATTTTTTGCTGGTTGTGTTATCAATGGATTCATATATCTCAAATAATTTTATATCTTTGCTCCATGTCTTTTCTTGCTAATAGCAATATGCATCTCAAGTTATCAGCTTGGAGGGATCTTTGTTATAAATCTTTTGTATAATTGCTTAGAATTACAAAGTGTCTGGCCAGAGAAGTCCAGCTGAGAAAAACTATAGCCAGGTTATTCCTGTAATGTTCTGTATAACTGCATGCTGTATGGCAACTGGACTGGCACTGATTGTATCTATATATATATATTGGATGCACTAGGTTGTGGGTAATTACTTGTGTTATTACTTTTTTGAAAATAAGCAATACTGTTTGATAAGAGATTTTTTATTGTATGCCAATATATTAAGCATTTAATATATCATGTATATATATATATATGTAAATAAATAGTACTAAATAAATAGTTGTGTATGTTCAATTTTGTTTAGTGTACTCTATGACCTATTTTATTTACTGCTTTACTATTTTATTTACTCTGTAACGTTCTCCGTACTCTTTTGCACAGCATAAACTAAATTATCATTTATATATAAATATATATATATAGACTAGTACCGAGGGACCACTGTATCCTATTTTTATTGGATATTAATTTTATTTTGTGTGTGAAATCAAAAGCATATACAGGAATAGCCCGCTAAATGCTGTAGATAGGTTCCAGCAGCTTACAGAGTTAAGCGAAACATCACTAAACGGGGCTATCGCAAAGCAGAGCGTTAATGGGGCAATAGCGGGGTTTAGCGCACAGCAAGTGCCTGAAAAAAACAGCGCTATAGTGAATCATCACTCAGAGGGGTTGTGTTAAGCTGGGTATACCTGTCCCATGTTACCTGTACATGTGCTTGGAAACTGTGGGGTGTATAGATATCTTTATTAGCGCAAATTAGATTCTTTAGATGTAATTTTAACCTTAGAAACTGCAGGTCTTCCATTCATGATTTCTAAACTATGTTGTCAGCATGTAGTTTTAGTGTATCAAAAGAATGAATAACAAAAAGAGGCTAAAAACTGAAGGTCATTTGTTGTTTTTTACTCAGAGAAAACAACCTTTGTAAGAGAAATCATTCGAGCAACTCTTTCTAAGCTTCTGAGTTTATGCAACTGAATTGTCCGCATGTATTGAATAGAATATAGAAATAGACAAAGCACAGCCAATTGATAGTTTCCAGCATTGCATTCTGTTATTACATTTACTAGATAAAATGAGTTTAGTATTGTTATACTTTATTGAATAAATGTGTTTTATTATACATGCCAGGAGGACCTGTGTGCAGTGTACCGCAATGTATTTAATATTCTGCTAGTACGGGAAGAGATTAGGTACACATTCTCATTTTATCAATTTGTATTATGAATGCAATTCAGATAATATGATTATGTCATGATTTCCATTGCTGATCATGGATTTCTAATGAGTTACTGTGTAGCAATTACTGTATAAAGCCTGGAAGATTAGTTTCAAGTGATATAAAAGTGACTCCGTGCTTCAGTAAATTGTCTGCAAGAATTTATTCTGCATAAAGAAAAAAAAAAAAAAAAATATATATATATATATATATATATAGATATAAAGAGTATGGATTAAAGATATATATATATATATATACACACAAAGATATATATATACATACACAGTATTTTAAACTAGTCTTTTTCCAGGAATAAGACAATGTAATGTATCAAACGTTATAAATCTGGATTAATTTTTATTTTATTAATATTAGATTTGCCGTTATTCTTATGAAGAGGTTTTAGCTAATAATTTTCAGGAGCGATAAATAACACAGGAATAAAGAAAGGATTTCGTAATGCAGAAGTGACAAAGTGGACAAATACAATAAATCATTTAATTCATGTTTGGGTTACACCTAATGCTATCCTGAGGGTTTTTTTAAACTGATCAGGTCAACATATTTGGTTCTTTTTTGCTATTTAATATGTAATTTCTACAGTTAGTGTGGCATTAGTGCAATTTTACTTGTGAAAATAGTAAAAATGTATAGAGATGCTATAATAAATAAACTGCACCAGATTATTATACTATGATACCATAATTTCACATATTAAAACATTTCTGACTTTCATCTCACCCAATCCAGTAGATAAATGCAACCCTCAATTTATAGTAATATAAATATTTATTAAACAAAAAAAAAAGAAAAAAAAAGCACCTTTACTAGTTCCATATACGAATGAGACGCTGTTAGGCAAGTACACATTACTTGATGGCCAGGAAGTGCTACCTCCTGTATATAAAACGTTTTGTTTTGGTCTGAAATGTGCAGGTGTGTGTTTACACATGATGCCTAAATCAAAAGTTATCTGTCTTGACCTTAGTGAAAGAAGTGTAGGTGCTTAACAGTCTGGGAAGGGATAACATTTACAAACACTATGAAATCTATCATTACACAGTGAGAATGAATTCACAAAACCAAGACAGTTGCAAGTCTACCCATGAGTGAGCATCCCAGCAGATCCAAGATCAGACGCTCAAAGCTACTTCAAGGTATCTTCATACCTCTGTTAATACAGTAAATGTTAAAGCTTGTGATTTTACCATAACCAAAATAATGAATAAGTATGCTTCTTTTGTGGAGGGATAGCCATGAAAAAATCTGTTCTCTCAAAAAAGAGCTTAGCTGCATAGCCTACATTGACAAAATGTCAGAGGTTTTGCCTAAATGAAAACAAAACATTGCATATCATTAGAAGAACTTTATATATCAACCACCAAGCGTGGTGGATAAGCGCTAATGATTTGGGCCTGCTTTGCATTCATAAAGCCTGGTTGCGTCACAATCATTCACCATGAATTCCTCTTTATTCCAGCACATCTGATGAACAGATAAACATCGAAAATTGAGCATGCAACAGTGTTCCATACCACACATTGCTTTGCATCTTGCTGAGTCATTAATATTATTATGACAAGCTGTATATGGAAAATGCTTTATTTTTATTTGTATCTATCTATCTATCTATCTATCTATCTACAGAGCTGTTTATTTATTTTTACACATGCTGTTATTTCGATGCTTTTGTGATTGCTGTGCATGTTAAGAGATCATTACACCGAATGTAATCCTGGTTATATGTATTCTCAATTACTACTGAGAAGCTTTGATGCAATATACAACTCCCAGCAGATGTGACACCAATAAATGCCTAATTCAAATTACTGAAATCATCATATGCTAAGACATGTACCACATATTTATATTAACCACTCATTCTAAAATTAAGGTTAGAGCACTACAGCAGGGATTGTCATAATCGTACCATCATATATAGCATGGACATTGCTATTATTTATTACATCTTGGGTTAGGTCAACTAAGGTGAAATGATAAGAGTTGTAGCAAAAATCTTACCCAAAAACCACATTTTGCTCTGAAACCCAGTCATGATACCAACAAATAAAGCCCTCAGATAATTTTCTTATTATCAGATTTTATTTATACAAAACGTGGGTCAGCAACAGAAAAGCATCCACAATGGCTGCTGACTGACTGAACACAAATATAAAAAAACATAGCTTTTTATAGTGAATTACATAAAGAATATGATATAACCCATTCTACCTTCTAAAAAAATGACACATTACCACCAACAGCCAATAAACGATTATTTATATAAGGTGATCCAATAAGTAGGTAGACATGTACAGGTCACGCACTGAAATCATTGACTGCGTATATCGTTCCATTATTGCAAAATTGTGCTCATCAAAACAGGTCAGCATTGGCATTTAGATATCTATTGCCTTCATTCTGGGCATATTGTTTAGGTTAAATAATTGTTGACTGTCTCCTGTTAAAACTTGCTAAATCAGGAACATGCAGATTTCACTGTTTCAGAGCTTATATCCAACAATGGAAAAATACTGATTCAAAGCTTACATCTTAGCCAAATATCACAAATGCTACTAAAAATGATAAATGCAATATATATATATACACAAAAACATGTAAGGATATTTTTATTTCACTACAAGAAAACGGACACTAGCTAATAATCACAGTTCCTGTATTGATCACAATATCTTTAGGTATATCCAGCAACTTAAAGTTGCCGCTAGTTCAGCTCCATGTGTCCTTCAAATGTAATATATAATATGAAAAAAATAGATTGCAAAAAAGGATACAGTCAAAAAGATACATATTTGAGATTATCTCTTATTTTTAAATACATAAAATGATCAGTGTCTAAATGCTGCAATGTGATCTTTACATAGTTTTGATGCTAAAAAATCCTAATTATCTAAAACTAGCGAAAAATGACGGCAATAAAATTGTAAGGCAGGTAATGTTGTTTGGTGGAGACGCGCAGTGAATGGGTTTTGTGTTTATTGTGATTTATTTTTTATTTTTTTGTGTATATTTTTATTTGTATGGTAATGAAATAATTAATACATTAATAAATGAATATACTTTACCTATTTGGAAGTAATATATACAGGAAGCATTGTGCTGAAGAGCTGACAATATGTTTTGATGTTCCTGCAGCATATAATGTAGGTTTACACTGTTGTGGAGCTGAGGTGTAAGTGTCGACAATGTGTGGAGTGTAAATAGGCTGCGTGCGTGAGGGGAAGCCATTAGGGTAGCGGTGTACTTCACTACGTTGTGTAAGTTAGTGTTGTAAAATGGCGGCTAATGTGTTTTTGCTACGCGGCTGTGTATGATGTAGCGTCCTTACTAATGGTGTATCTTGTACCTCGTACAGGTTTTTGGAAAATCCGTATGTGCCTGGTGGTGTTTTGTGTGTTTAGGGTCCTGTAGCCTCGTTTTGGTTTTTTTCAGTGGCCATTTTTTATTTTACTTAGGGGATTTTCGTGTGTAAACTCTGGAATTTGTACTTAAACTGAGGTGTAACTTCACTTGCAGAGGTCTTGGGTGCCCCCCCCCCCCTTGCTGTGGGTAAGGTTTTTATGTATTTGTTGTGTGTATTTATTATTTTTTTAATGTTTTTATGTGCGCGCGGTTCAGGCTTTAAGGTCGTATTTTTGCGAGCTCATAGTCAGTTTTTTTCTAAGTTTCGCGGCTCATATTTGTGGATGCTAAGTCCGTAAATTTTCCAGTGTAAGTTCCGCCTTCGGCTCATTGCAGCAGACGTGGGAGCCTCTACCTCCGCAAATGCGGACCCTTGCCAAAAGGCGTAGGGGGTCGTAAGGATGAGCGCCTATGGCGCTTATCACCAGTGCAAGGAGCGCCTTTTGCGCTCCTAGCCAGCAATTGCGGCCCTCGCTTTGCGAGGGCCGCAGTTGCTGGGGGCTCGTTATGCGAGCCCGTAAGCGTTAGCAACAGCCCGCATCCTCACAACTATATATGTGATGACTTATTATGTGCTTGACAGGAAATAGTTTTGTTTTCTAAGTTGTATCTGTGTTCAGAAACTTACTTAGATAACCATATATATTGGTATAATAACTCACTTCTAAATTGAGATGCATTATTAGTGAATATTTTTAATGACAAATAGATTTCATTTTAACTATCAATAAGCAAGTGAATGCAATGTGACACTTAGTGTAAACTATGAAGCTGGTAGTTAGTATTTTGAAGCACTATTTGTGCTTCCGACAAGAAGTGAATAGTTTCTAATATGTGAAATAGCAACAAAAAAAACAGTTACCTTATATAATTTCTTGAAAGGGCATTGTTTCTTAATAACTTGATCGTAATCTTAAAACGTATATGCTTTTTTTAGGATTTACCTCGATTTTATACCTCACAGTAAAAATATGAGTCTCCTGTTATTATATACTACTAGCGAATTGCCCGTCAAAAAATTACGGCAATGAAATTGTAAGTGAGCTAAGGGTGTTTGGTGTATATAATGTGGCTGATGTAGCTGTGGCTGATGTAGCGTTGTTCATTTTCTATGTCGTGCAAGTTTTTCGTAATATTCGTTTTCTATGTTGTGCGAGTTTTTCGGAATATCCGTAGCTGTTTGGTGGGCTTTTTCGGAATATCCGTAGCTGTTTGGTGGTGTTTTGCGTGTTTATGGTAGTGTTTTGCGTGTTTAGGGACCTTTAGCCTCGTTTTCGTTTTGTTCGGCGGCCATTTTTTCTCTAGCTTAAGTGATTTTCGGGTCTCTAAACTCCAAAATTTGTGCTTAAATGGAGGTGTAACTTTACTTGCAGAGGTCCTGGGTGCCCCTCTTGCTTTGAGTAACCTTTTTATGTGTTTGTTGTTTGTATTTGTTGTGTTTGTAATGTTTTTGGTGTTGCGCTGGTTGCATCCTTGTTTTCTAATCTCGTAGGTGTTTTTCGGCTAATACGTAGGTGTTTGGTGGTGTTTTGCATCTTTAGACTGCTGTAGCCTTGTTTTTGTTTTTTTCGGCAACCATTTTTTCTCTCGCTTAGAGATTTTTTTAGTGTCTAAACTGCTTTAATTTCAGTTAAATTGAGGTGTAACTTTAGTTTTCGAGGTCCTGGATGCTCCATCTTCCTGTAAGTAAGCTTTTTATGTATTTGTTGTGTGTATTTGTTGTATTTTTCATGTTTTAATGTGCGCGTGTTGCGGCCGTTTTTTGCTAGGTCGTAATGGGTCGTAACGTGTCTCGTATTTTGTTTGCGCTACAACGTAAATTTTGCGAGGGTCGCAGTTGCTGGCAAGGAGTGCCTTCGGCGCTCCATGCCAGCAACTGCGACCCTCGCTTTGCGTGAGCAGCGGCTCGTATGCTCACAACTATATATGTGATGGGATGCTTATAATGTAAAGACATAAACATAGATCCTGACTTTCTGTGCTGATGTGATTCTAAGAATTACAACCACTTGATTACATAAATATATAGAAACTAGCGAATTGCCCGTCAAAAAATGACGGCAATCAAATCGTAAGGTAGCTAATGCTGTTTGGTGTGTAATCCTAAAATATATAATATATGAATAAATGAATATACTTTACCTATTTTGAAGCATTGTGTTGAAGAGCTGACAATCTGTTTTCATGTTGCTGCAGCATTAGTGGTGTGGAGCTGCTGTGTAAGCGTGATGAATGTGTGCAGTGTAATACTGTGCGTGCGCAAGACGAAACCGTTAGCGTAGTGGTGTACTTCCGCATTGGCGTAAAATGGCGGGTTATCTGTGTTATGCGTCTTTGCGGATTTTCCGTCGGTGCTTCGTGGTGTTTTTCGAGTTTCGTGTGTTGTTTTGCGAGGGTGTTGTGGTGTTTTACGTGTTGAGAGTGCTGTAGCCTCGTTTTCGTTTTTTTCGTCGGCCATTTTTTCTCTCGCTTAGCGATTTCATTAGTGTCTAAAGTGTTTTATTTTTATTTAAATGAAGGTGTAACTTGTTTTTTTGAGGTGCTGGATTGTTCCTCTTGCTGTAGGAAAGGTTTTTATGTATGTGCTGTGTGTATGTATTGTGTTTTTAATTTTGTAATGTTCGCAAGTTGCGTCCGAGTGTTGCGAGGCCTTAATGTGTGTGAACGTGTGTCGTATGTTGTTTGCGAGTGTCGTAATGTGTGTGTCGTGTTATTTGCGTTGCGACGTGAAGTTTGCGAGGGTCGCAGTTGCTGGCATGGAGCGCCGAACAATTGAGGCCCGCGCCCAGTGCCCTCGCAACAACTCGCATGCTCACAACTATATATGTGATGGTTTTACGAGAATGCTGTTGACATTCTCAGCAAACTGCTCTCTTAATAATGCTACTTGTCATTATTTCATCACTAGCAACTTGCCCGTCAAAAAATGATGGCAATAAAATTGTAAGGGCGGTATATTTTGTTGGTGTTTCAAGATGCTTCGGCGCTCATTGCAAGCCTTGCACTGAGCGCCTTTGGCGCTCATCACTTGGCTCGCAATGAGCGCCAAAGGGTTTTTGGTTGTTTGTGTGCTATGAGCATTGTTTTTTTTTGCTAATGCTAATGAAATAATGAATAAAATAATACATCAATATACTTTCCGTAATTTGAAGTAATATATGCAGGAAGCATTGTGCAGAAGAGCTGGCAATCTGTTTTTATGTTGCTGCAGCATACAATGTGTGTTTTGAGTGCTGTGGAGCTGCTGAGTAAGTGTCAGTAATGTGTGCAGTGTGTAGTGTAAATAGTGTGCGTGCGCGAGCCAAATCCGTTAGGGAAGCTATGAACTTCCGCATTGTGTAAGTTAGGGTTGTAAAATGGTGCCTAATGTGTGTTACGCGTCTGTGGCTGATTTGGCGTTCTTGTTCTTGGACCGCGTCCGTCTTTTTCGGAAAATCCGTAGGTGTTTGGTGGTGTCTTGCGTCTTCAGAGTCCTGTAGCCTCGTTTTCGTTTTTTCCGACTGCCATTTTTTCTCTTGCTTAGGGGATTTTCGGGTGTCTAAACTCTTGTATTTCGAGTGAAATTGAGGTGTACCTTCAGTTTTCGAGGTCCTGGGTGCTCCCCTTGTTGTAGGTAAGCTGTTTATTTGTTGTCTGCATTTATTGTGTTTTTAATGTTTTCATGTGCGCGGGTTTCGGACGGTAAGGTCGTATTTTTGCGAGGTCTCAGCGTTAGCAACAACCCGCAGCGTTAGCAACAACCCGCATGCTCACAACTATATATGTGATTACATAGAGACCTGATGCACATTTCATCCAGGAGTTTAGCCTTGACTCAATAGGGGCATATAAGGTTACTATATATTAATATATGTACAATAACCTTATGAGTAAATGAAATGAACACAGAAGTGAAAGATAAAGATTTTGTCAGCAGTTACAAATGTTTATTCAAATACTTGGAATGATTATTTCATAGTGAGATTGAGTTATAGGGAGTAATGGTGAGAGAGACAAGGTATTGGGAGTTAAAAGTCAGATCATTGCGAGATTGAGTGATAATAGTGAGAAGACCGGGCGAGGTAAGAGTGGCTTATATTGAAAGAACTAGGGACCAGGGGTTAATAGTGAGAACAACAGGTGTATCGGGAGTGAATAGCAAGAGAGACTGGAGATCAGAAGTTAATAGTGAGAGAAACCAGTTATTGTGGGTTAATAGTTAGAGAGCCAGGGAATCAAGAGTTCATAGTAAGATAACTTAAGGATTAATGGTTATTAAGGAGTCTGAGGATGAGGGACTAATAATAAGAGAACAAGGGGTTGAAGAGTTAATAGTGAATTAGACATATGATAGACATAAGATGACATAGGATGACGTGTTAATAGTTAATGAGAGAGGTGGTAGGAAGGTAACAGTGTGTGAGACAGGGCACTTGGGGTTAATAGTGAATGAGACATGAGACAGGTAGTGGGGGTTAATAAGTGAATGAGACATGGGATTAAGGCTTAATAGTAAGAGAGATCAGTGACTGCATTTTAATTGTTTGAGAGCCAGAGGATCTGAGCTTAATAGTGATCCAGTAGATCAAAGGTTACTAGTGAGATAGACTAGAGTTCTGGGGTTAATGTTTAGAGAATTAGGAGATGGGAGATTAATAGTGAGGGAGCAGGGGGAGCAGTCAGAAAAAGTGCAAGGAAACAGGGGTTAATAGTGAGAGTCCTGATGTGTTCTAGAGATAATAGTGGGAAGGGTCAGGGGATGAATCAGTTATAGTGAGAGATACAGATGATGGGCATTGATATTGATAGAATCAGGGAACTGTGGGTTAATTTTGAATGAGACAGGTGATTGCTGTTTAATAGTAAGAGAGCTATTTCCCATATTTGCCCAGTTTCTTATAAAGATAGAATGTGCCCCACTTCAGATAGTCTTGTGGCCAAAACCAGTTATAAAGATCAACAGAGAGCAGCTCTGAGTGGCTCTACTAGCTCTGATTGGCTAGTCGAGCGTTACTAGATATTTACAACATTGCAGAGTGAAAGGGCCAAGAATCTGTAATAGGATAACCTATATAACCTAAGGTAGTAGGTGATGGTAGTGTGCATGTTAAAATAAACTATCATCAGGTCATAGATAAAAGGGACACTGGAATCACCATATGGGCTCTGTCAATTAGAATGCAATGCTAAGTGACACTAAGTATGTTCTTATATAGTAAGAATTAGCATGTGTTTTTGACAACTAGACTATGGGGGAATTTACTACGGATCGTTGTTGCTAATGCTAATGTCCCTTGTTAATCTGCTATGCAGCTTCGGAGCACATCATACAATTTACTACACCACCTCCTAAATTATACTGTAGCTAGCTCATCACACCTGATCAAGTATTGTAGTGATCTGGGTACAGTGACATAGCTAGAGGTTTTGCCGCCTGGGCTGTCCACAAATTTTCTGCCCCCCCCCAAGTGCGAACATTTTATTCATATATCACATATTATAATTATCTAACTACGAGATGTCGTCACGCTGTTTGTGTGGTGCGTACGACTTAGCGATGAGCGCAAGGCGAGCCGTTAAACTCCGAGCACATAGGCAATGAGCGCCGTTAAACTCGGAGCACTTAGCGGGACAGCAAAAAAAAATACGAGACGAAAGAAAATACGAGACGCGGGACTTAGAAAAACATCACAGACAGCATGGGGCAACAGCCAGGACGTCTGTGAGTGAGCTGGAACGCGAATTTAACTTCATTTAGAAGATTTTCGCCACATGAAAATCGACAGAGTGAGGAAAAAAATGGCAGTTGAAAAAAATTAAAACGAGGCTACACGACCCTGGACCGCGCAAAACACTGCAAACCGCGTAGCACTTTACACATCACACTAAGACCTACAAAATACACTATTACATTACAACTATACAATGCCGCTTTACACAATAAACCAACAGCTTTACCTAACGCACACAGCCTATTTAGAATGCACAGTTCAAACATTCATTACACTTTATAAGCAGGCCACTAACACTCACAATGTATATTGTATTCAGACGCAAAATTCAAACAGATTGTTAGCTCTTCAGCCTATTGCTCGCTGCATATATCAATTATAAATAATTAAAGTATATTTATTTATTGCAAAAATATTTAATTATTACTTAATTAATTAATGGAATAAACCATTAATTATTACTTAACTATATATACATAGAAATATATATCTCTCTCAGAGGACCAAAAGTACACGACCTGAGAGGCTCGCAATGAGTATCTTATTTTTGTCTGCTAAGTCCGTAATTTTTTTCCGTTCTAAGTCCCGCTGTTCGTATTTTTGTCTGTAAATCTGTATATTGTGATTGCGTGTTCGATCTATTTTGGTGCCGCTTGTGTGGGTGTTTGTAACTGCGTGTGAGGCACCATAGAGCCTCCACCTCCGCAAATAGAGCCTCCACCTCCGCCGAAGGCTCATTGCAAACGATGTTAGAGCCTCCACCTTCCGCAAATGCGGCCCCTCGCTTCGAGAGGGTCCGCATTTGCGGACCAACTGCGTCCCTCGCTTTGCGTGACGACGATTCGTAGTTTGACAACTATTGTATGTGATATATATATATATGTATATAAGGATATAAGGGTCTCAATTTTTTTCCCCCTGGGATTCCTTTTATATATATACTAGCGACTTTCCCGTCAAAAAATGACGGTCAATAAAATGTTAAAGCTGGGAATGCTATTTGACACACAATGTGAATCTGTGACACCCTTAACATTTTAATACTTTTGTAAAATTGTACATAGAGCTTTCTATGTGAAATAGTGGTCCTCTAAAAAGAGCCTGAGTAACATCAAATTTTGTCCTCGAAATAAAACCACTGTTCTCTATGTTTACAAAACCTCATAGTACACAATGATTTTGATAAAAATGCCTCCATCCTGTAATAGATCACCCTGACTTGGGTTGTCTTTAATATCATCTGGATTTGTGCACTTTGAAAAAGCAACATAGAGTTGTCCATGTGCAAAAACAGGTTACTGTAAAAAATTACCCACAGACTTAAGTTTGTCCTTTGGATTTATTTATGGTCATGGCAAATGCCATGATAACTGGAAATTGTCTCCTTTGAAGGACAAAAGGCAAACCACTCTCACTTGGAGCTAAATCAATTCTTGGTATAAAAACTTGATCTCCTTTATGGGTACCATTTATAATTTCTGCATGTATGAAATGATCTTTTAAAATCTGCACAATTAATCTGGTCCCATTACAAAGTCCTTTTTTGGGATTCATATTTCTCAATAGCATGACAGTGTTACAGTTTTTTTATAAATGATATGCTAAAGTTAGATTCATTGTCTGCACTGTAATAATTCTTTTGGGGTGCGTTGATGAATTTTACAATTTTGTTATTTAGATTAAAGGCATCTATATTTTTGGATGTTAATATCACCTTGTTTGCAATGTCTGAGTAATCGTCGCTATTGATGGTATTGAAAAAGATTGCAAATATGAGAAAACCATTTGTGATGGAATTTTGACGGTATCATCCGGTACATTATTTAGTTTTGGATGTTTTCCTTCTCCAATTTGAGTTAGCCAATCATTGAATTCATTTTGGCCGTCAGGTCTCATAGTTAATTCTAATTTCAGGTGTGTAAATATTTTCCACAGTTTACATGTTTCAGTCCTATTTCCATGTGGCACAACAGGTAATGTTTGCCTAAAATCTGCTCCTAACAACATCACCTTTCCACCAAATGGCAAATTATTATCCATCACTTCTTTTAATAATCTATCAATACATTACAAAGCATGACATGACATCATTGTTGCCTCATCTATGATAATTAATTTACTTTTTTTTTAATTTTTCTGCTTGTAAAGAATTCAGTCAAATATCTGACACTGATGTTTCTAAAATGGGAACTGGCAGTTTAAATCAGTTCTGTCACCTTCTAACAAAAGTGGGGCAATGCCAGTTGTTGCAAATGGCATTGCTATTTGACCCTGTGCTCGAATATAACTTGTCAAACAATTGTACAGATACCTTTTCCTGATCCACCAGGGCCATCTAGATAGAAATAACGGTCTTTGACTATTTCATCATCTGTAGCATTTGTGATGGCATTAAATGCTTGCAGTTGTAATGTATTTGAAGTTGCAAGTTTTTCTTGTTTTATTTGTTTTTGAAGCTCAGTGTCATAGTCATCAAAGTTGATGTCATCTATAAGTCCTGGATCCGGCAAATTAAAACTTGCACAGTTTAATCCATGAGCTAATATTTCTTGAATTTCCATTAATGCTTTTAAGAGTGCAATGGCCTCATTATAATGTTCCAAGAAGTCTTCACATATATTTCATTTAAATGTTTCCCACAAAGCAAATGCATCAGGTATATTGCAAAAGATGCAAATTAATGCAAATTGTTCTCTCATTTGCTTTGGCATTTGACATAGTGCTGCTTCTTCCAGACACCTCTCCTATTCTGTATCATCTGCTATGAAGTTTTGATGTCTTGCAGCTAACAGGAAAGTATCATAAACTATGTCATTCACTGTGCGTAAATTTCATAACTTTGTGCACTGGGAACATGTAAAAGAAGTGATTTTAAACTGAAACGTTCAATGTCTCATGGGCTGACGGTATACGTTTGTGCGATAATTTTATGAGTATCTCTTTTTCTTTGTCGCCATTGGCTATTTACAAATACATAGTGATATTGAATCTCAATGTATAAAAATTGTCTGGCCTCAGTGCCCTGGCAGTTTAACTGAAACCAAGCAGTAAGTGTTGTTTCTCAATGTTCACTTTGGGCTAAGGCAGTTCTTTCATTGCCTGCAGTCAAGCAAACAAACTGACTTTGTGGCAAATGTACAGCTAATCGATACACAGCATGCGACTGATCATGCATCTCAAATTTCAGAAGACGCTACATTGCTTCTGGAGCACTGACATAGCAAACATCTAAATAATTAGAAAGTTCATCATGTAAAATTGGATTTTCCTTTTTGTTTTGTGCACCTTGCATAACAACAGTTGCTGCATCATGTCCTTTGTATATATATATATATATATATATATATATATATATATATATATATATATATATATATATATATATTTATACACATATTTATGTGTGCATTGTACTTCATCAGCAAATGTGGATTGTATGGAACTACATATCTATTATCAACCTTTTGGCCACGGATAATAGCTGTTTGTCCTCTCCTTTTATACAAAGGGTAACCATCACAATTTGCATAAGGTTGCATTTAAAATTGTTTTGGGAACTCTTTTGTACATTTTTAATTTTACATACATGGTGAATTTGGATTGATATCTCCACATGGCTCATAAATCATTCTGTGTCTTACAATATTATAAAGTTTTGTATATATTTCTGGATGTTGCAATTCAGCAGTAATTACTGAATCCACTCTCTCCGCAGTATTCAATTTATCTTTTTCCTGCAGGATTAAAAGTATGTGTGCATGTGGCAGGCCTCTTTTTTTAATTTCAATGGTATAAACAAAAGCCACACATTTTCCAAATAACTGTGCTTTAGTTATGTGGATGGCAAAATGATTGCTCTTCCAGCTGGAATGTCTCTGTTGGTAGCCAATTCAGCAACATAATCAATCAATCCACAAAATTGTTCTATGAGAAGCTTGTTTTGTTGAAATTTGATAAAATGTTGATTGTTTGTTTCGATAGGAATCAATAATCCATTGTTGTGGGAGTTTGCTCCCACATAAAAAAGGATTAAAATGATCCTGAATAGCAGTTTGTACCACTTTATATTCCAGCATCGAAATATTGGTTCTAACACAAACTTTACTATTGGGATAACTTTGCAATTGTAATTTTTGTTCCCATCCTGGCTCACCATTTGGAAAGAAAATGTGATATATCATTGGATCCAAATTACAACTTAATATATTTATGTTTGTAAAAGGTTGGTCTTCATTGTGTGGATATATTCTAATATCCCGCTGAAAAGATGGTTCACCATCCTCATTTTTAAAGACCATGGCAACCTCATTTACTGTTGGTAAATTATACTGTCTTTGATCAGTATTGCGATCTCTTTTCAAAACCATATTTACTCTTGGCATTGGCAATTTATGTTTTAGAGCATGTTGCGGTTGTTCTTTTTCAATCTGTGCTAATTGTTTGTATGCTTGACTGTATGGGTTGTTGCCCATAATTTTATCCAGCTGTTTAAAGACTATGCGCAAACACTGTTTATTTTCTGAAAGCATCATCCATTGTTCAATAGCTTCCATTGTATCTAAGATATATAACTATGCAAATTTCCTTTGCTCTCCTTCTTGTGGGTGTAAATGTGAAGTTTGGTGGAAAAGTTGCCCTTGAACTCTAAAACAATATGAACCATGCCCTGGGATATTTTCTGCTTATGTAGCACCCATATATGCAAATGAAATTGTTATAAGACCTGATGTGTTTTTTTAAATTGTTATAATTTGGAAATGTTGAATCGCTCATGATACTTTGTAAGTAATCTGGACATTTGTGTCTTTGTGGAAGTCTTACCTTTCCTTTCTGACAGCAAATAATGAAATCTGCATCAGGTGGTCTTTACTTGAGAAAATGATAGGCTCCACAAAACTGACAAAACACATTGAGTAATCCACAATAATGAGTGTCTCCTGTTGGTGCTGTAATGTATGCAGTATTCTGAGCTTCCTCAATATAGATATCACTACAACATTCTATATCTACATTGGTGTCATGTGTATGAACATTGGTGCCATCAATGTTTCACAGACTTTTTTTTGTTTACTTTTTCTATTTTTTGAAGGTCCAGCACACTCACTTTGTGCTTTCTTACTCATTTTTCTTTTATATAAAAGTCTGTGTCGGTCTTCTTCTCTTAAGCGTTGGGAAGTGTCGGGGGACTGTACATCTCTCCACTTTTGCTTCTTTTCCCTTGCAGCCCTTCTTTTGCGTTCAATCCAGTTTTTTCTGTTGTCTGCTATTGTAATCTGTAATTGTAAATACAGGTATAAGATATAATGTATTTTTATATTGTACATATTGTTTTTACCTGCAAAACCTAAATAGCATTTATGAAAGAATGAAATAATTTGAAAAGCATTTGTAATTTGTATATGAAATAAATGAATCCATTATGGGTTTTTTTTATTGGCAGACATTAAAAATGAAAGCGCTGCACATATATATATATATATATATATATATTTATATATATATATATATATTGATAAATATGTTTTTTATTTTTTTTGAATAATTAATTGTTAAATCATTAATAAATGAATATACATTAATGAATTAATCAATAACTGTCATCAATGATAAACCTAAAGAGGTAATTATGTTTTCCTAAAGAAGGGCAAAAACAGAGAGCTGTAAGCAAAGTATAGATCGGGCTTGAAATAATGTGCAATTTTGTTATTTTATTAATTAAGAAATCAATCAACTTATAAAGTGTTATTAGCATTCTTTAAAAGTTAATTAGGTAAGCATATATGTATGCATAAGTAATGTTTTTTTTAAATTATTATTAATGAATAAGGAAATACTATGGGCCTCATTCATTTGCAATTTGGGCAATTGAATAGGGCTCTATATAAGCAGAAGAACAGAAGTTTTTAGTTGGTGAAGACCTTTCTTTTGGATAGATGTTCAGTAAAGATAAACTTCTGTACAAAAAATATGCTATGTGCTTATATAGAGCCCTATTCAATTGGGTAAATTTTCAATCGAATGAGGCCCTAAATGAATATAGGTTAATTAATTTATCATTAACTGTCATCAATGCAAAAGAAAAAGGGCATCATGAAATCATATACCTGTGAAAGTGATCTTATTGCAGATAAAATCCTGCAGAGCTGAGTGTCTGTCTTCAGTCAGGTGCAGAGATGAGGATCTGTAAAATGACATGAAAATTATTTTGAATGCTTGTATTCAATTAATTTGTGACTCATTGAAAGTCTGATGTTTAATTGGCATACATGCAAAACATAAACACATAATCATAAATATATTCATAAATAAAAGCAGTATAAAATATAAAATGTAGCACGTGTCAGAATCTAAGAAACTGCTTTAAATAATTAAGTGCTTTGAAGATTCTATCCCTGTCAGGCAATTATATGCACTCCAGATATATAAGTGCTTTGTAAAATGTACATATTTTTTTATCCATTATAAATGTTTTTTGTTTTTTTGGGAATTGTTATTAATTAATAGTTCCAAAAGCAATGTACATGAATGAGCAGTAAGGCAGATATATAAGTGACGGTTAAAAAAATGTATTATTTTTATTGCAATGTAAAATATAAAAAAATGTTTTGGTAGTGATTACTAATTCTTAATTAATATAGGAATATACATTAATTAATCAATAACTGGCATCAATCCAAAATAAAAAGACTTAATCCTTTTTTCTTCCATAAGAACATACTTAAATGATATACCTGTAAAGGTGATCTTTATGCTGTTCAAAAGCTGCAAACATCACTCTCTTTGTTCAGTCAGCTGCAGAGATGATAAAACTGTCAAATGAGATGAAAAGCATTTTTAATGTTTGGATTCATTCCTATCAGGCAATCAGCAGCAACACGGATATGTCAGTGCATTGTAAAATATACATATTGTTTGGGGTTATTTCTTTTATTATTATTTTTTTAATTATTACTAATTAATAGTTAATAAAGTAATGTAGGTTAACAATCAGTAATACAGATATATAAGTGCAATCTGAAATCTATATATTTTTTCTTGCACTGTAAAATACACATTTTTATCGGTAATGATTACTAATTAATAATTATTACATTAATGTACATTAATAATCAATTAATCAATGAATACATGTATTATAAAGAGCTAAGCATTAATATATTCATAAACTAAAAGCATTGTAAAATAGAGAATATTTGTGGTTTATAATTACATAGTTACATAGTTACATAGTTACATAGGGCCTAATTCTATTATCGGCCGTAAAACGGCCGCAAAGCTGCGATTACTTGCGGCCGTCTTACGGCCCTGTGCAGAGCTACCTTTACCTTGCAATTCAAATGGACAGCGCCGCAAGGATATCCCCCTTACGGCCGGCCGCATATCATGCAACCGGCCGCAAGGTCAGAAAACTTTAAATGCAAACATAAATTCATGATGGCACTGTAAAGCTCTGTAAATGATAGGCATCATAATGGGAGACATGAGGATTAATAACAACACCCTCTCAAGCTTGCACATCGCCCAAATCCGCTATTTCATTAACGGGTTTTTTTTCTGTCCCCCAGGGTCTGAGGTGCTCCAAGCCCTCGGGACTTTATCCACGGATATTTGACATGAATTAAAATAAATATTATTTTCAGATTTGAGTGTAGGGGAATGTTGTGCTATGAATGCTAACACCTCCAATCACTTTATCGTCTCATCAGAGTGCAGGATGGCTTTATCATGGCTTTATTATGTGCTTAATTGTGTGCTTGCGGGACCTTTTTGGTGCAAGTAAGCTGCGGCTCGGTTTTAGCCTTGCCGAGAGGGTTCCCGTAGCAATTGAATAGCAACCGGGGCTTTCTTGCGGCCGGAACTCTTGCGGACGTTTAAGATCAAAGGCTTTCCTGCTGCGCGTGCAGCCGCAAGGGATAACAGGGCGCCGGCCACAAGCCTGCCGGAGCCCTCGGCCGGAAGGGAATAGAACAGGCAAATAGCCTGCGGCCGGTCCTTGCGGCCCCGCATCTCCTACGGCCGATAATAGAATGAGGCCCATAGTAATTAAGGTTGAAAAAAACATTTCAGTCCATCAAGTTCAACCTTTTAAGATATCCTCTGATCTGCAATATGCAGATTAAATATTAATTAGTTATTAATAAATTATTAATCAATTATTTAATTATTCTTTTTTTTTCTTATTAATTAATCCAGAGGAAGGTAAACAGAAAAAAACCAAATGATACTTAGCCAATCATATCAAAGGAAGAAAAACAAATAATTCCTTTCTGACCCCAGATACTGGCGATTGGATTTCTCCCTAGATCAATACTCTCTCTCTAATTATCCAGGATAATCTTGAATTCCCTTTTTAATTAGAAATAAATCCAGTCCCCTTTTTAAAGTTATCTATCATATCCGCTGTTACCATCTCCTCTAGTAGAGAATTCCACAGATTAACCACCCTTACTGTGAAGAACCCTTTTCTTTCTTTAAGGTGGAATATTTTTACTTCTAACCTCAAGGGATGTCCTCTTGTCAGTTGAAAACCTCTTGGCACAAAAAACTCCCTTGACAAATCTTTATACTGACCCTGGATGTATTTATATAAGGTAATCATATCTCCTCTTAGACGCCTTTTTTCTAGAGAAAATACGTTTAATTTGGTTAGTCTTTCTTCATAACTTAGCCCCTCCATTCCCCTTATTAGTTTTTTTGCCCTCCTCTGTACCTTTTCCAGCTCTAACATGTACTTTTTATGAAGTGGTGCCCAAAATTATACTCCATATTCCAAATGAGGGCATACTAGTGATTTGTATAGTGGCAGGATATTTTATTTGCCTTTGCAGCTGCTGCTTGGCTTTGAGCACTGTTACCTAGGTGGATGTCTACAAGCACTCCCAAACCCCTTTCAATATCTGATACACCTAGATTTGCTCCATTAAGATTATAAATTGCCTGGCTATTTTTCCTTCCCAGATGCATAACTTTACATTTATTCGTATTAAATCTCATCTGCCCATTCCTTAATTTTATGTAAATCCCTTTGGAGGGAAAGCACTTCATTATCTGATTTAATTACCTTGCACAACTTCGTGTCATCAACGAAAATGGAGACACTACTTTCCAGTCCCACCTATAAGTCAATTATAAATATGTTAAAAAGGAGAGCACCTAATACTGAACCCTGAGGAACCCCACTTACCACATTATTCCAACTGGAGTATGTTCCATTTACAACAACCCTTTTCTTCCTGTCTTTTAGCCAGCTCTGAATCCATGAGCAGATATTTACTGCAATTCCTGTATCTCTTAGTTTGCAGAATAGTGGCACTGTATCAAAAGTCTTTGCAAAATTCAAAACGACTACATCTACTGAGTTGCTTTGATGCAGTTTCCTACTAACCTCCTCATGGAACTAATTAGATTTGTTTGGCATGACCTTTCCTTTATAAATCCATGTTGACTCCTACTTATAATCCTGTTCAAATGGACATATTCTTGTATATTATCCCTTATTAACCCTTCTGAAAGCTTCCCCACTACAGAAGTGAGGATCACTGGTCTATAATTCCCCAGATTTGCTCTTGCTCCCTTTTTAAATATAGGTATCACATCTGCTTTTCTCCAGTCATCTGGTAGAGACCATGTGTTGGGTGAATCTTGAAAAATTAAATATAATGGTTTGGCTATTACAGAACCCAGTTCCCTCAGTACCCGTGGATGTATTCCATCAGGACCCAGGGCTTTATTAACATTTATTTTTTCAAACCTCTTTTGGATTGCTTCCTGTGTTAACCAATTTTTTGGCAAAGGTAGTATAGCCCCATTAAGTTGCAGTGTCCCAACCCCTGGTACCTCCCTTGTGTATATCGAAGAAAATAACCTATTTAGCTCATCTGCCTTTTCCTGGTCACTAATTTTCAGATGGCCTGTGTCACATTGTAATATTCCTATAGCTTCCTTCCTCGCCTTCTTCCCATTAATATAATTAAAAAATATTTTAGGGTTAGTCTTACTCTCTTTTGCAACTAATTTTTCCTTTTCTTTTTTAGCCAGTCTAATAGCACTTTTGCAAGCCTTATTGATTTCCTTGTAGTCACCTAAAGCAGTCTCTGTCCCCTCTTGTTTGTATAATGAAAATGCCTGTTTTTTACTCCATATCTTGATCTTTAAATCATTGTTAAGCCACATTGGATGGGATTTACTCCTTTTTCTTTTATTCCTACATGGTATATGCCGATGTGTATGTACAGTATATTTAGTAAGGATTTAAATGTTGTCCATTTATGTTCAGTGTTTTTACCTATCAGTTCTCTGTCCCAGTCTATACTTTGTATTGCTGCCCTTAGACCGTTAAAATCTGCCCTTTTAAAATTAAGAGTTTTTGTTGGCCCCTTAAAAAAAATTTTTTAAATTCAATCTCAATTTCAACATGTGATACTATATCAATATTATTTGTAATTACTAAATCTAAGATAGCTTAATTTCTAGTATTTTATTGTATAACCTGTGCCAGATAATGATCCCTGGGTGTACTCAAGAACCTGCTCCCTTTCGCTGAACTGCTGAACTCATATATCCAGTTTATTTCAGGGTAATTAAAATCTCCCATTATTAGAACTTACCCATGCTTAACTGAGTTTCCAATCTGTAACATTATTTTTATTTCCTCACTTTCAGGTATATTTGGGGGTTTATAGCATACTCCTACTAATATTCTTTTTGAATTTGCTGCTAATGATTACTAATTAGTAATAATACAATAATGTACTTTAATAATGAATTAATCAATGAATAAATATATTAGAAAAAGGTAAGCATTAATATATTAATAAAGTAAAGGCAGTTTAAAATTTAAAAAAATGTCTTTGATAATGATTACAAATTAATTAATACATTAATGTACATTACTAATTAATTAATCAATGAATAAATATATTACAAAGAGCTAAGCATGAAAGTTTTCATAAACTAAAGGCAGTGTAAATTATAAGTATGTTGCTAAATTTTTTCCCTGTAAATGAAAAACCTTTCTAACTTTCACTTCTCTTCTGACCCTTTTTATTCCTTATCTGTTTAATCTTTCCCTGATTTCTGCCCCTTCCATTCCCTTTAGATTGTAAGTGGCGAGTTTTCAGTCTTCTAGGATGCTATGGGAAAAAGTACTTTCTGCAAAGATTCTAAGCTCAAAACAGTTTCCTCCATTTTTGGAAGGTTGTTAATGCTGTATTATTCCTTGTTTTTATCCCCTGGATTGCGCTACGGAATATGTTGGCGCGTTACAAATAAAAGTTAATAATAAAATAAATAATAATTATATATACTTTTTTTATTAATAATTAATTGATTCATTATTTTTTAATGATAAGTAATAAAAATGAATATACTTTACCTATTTGTAATTAATATTGAGCAATCAATATCCTGAAGAGCTAACAATCTCTTTGGATTTTCCGGCAGCAGAAAATGTCCACTGTCATCACCTGAGGAGAAAGTGTCAGGTCTATGGCAAGTGTGCCCTATATATAGGTTGCGTGTACGAGACAAAACCATTGGTTTAGGCGGGAAAGCCGCCATTTCAGAATCTTAATGTGTAAATTTGTAAGTTAGTGTTGTAAAATGGCGGCATTAGTCTATGTTTTAGCGTTTTGCGAGCATATTGCGTCCTTCCTATTACTTTTTTTTCTACCTCATACGTCGCTGGCTGTGTTTTGCGTGGTTCAGGGTCGTGTAGCCTTGTTTTCATTTTTTCAGCCACCATTTTTTTTCTTGCTTAGCCGATTGTCAATTGTCGAAAATGCTTAAATTGGGCTTGAATTTGCGTTCCATTTCACTCTAAGACGTCCAGGCTTTTCCCCCGTGATGTGTGTGTGATATTTTTGTTGTATTTGTTTTTGTATTTTTTGTGTTTTTTGCTTTGCATAATCCGGCCTTTAATTTCGTATTTTTCCTATTGCATATTTTTTTTCTAAGTCCCGCGTCTTGTAGTTTTTTGTTTTGTGCGGTTCGGGCGTTAGCTTTGTATTTTTCCTATCTCGTATTTTTTTTTTCTAAGTCCTGCGTCTCGTATTTTTTTTTTCAAAGTTTTGCGTTCGTCAACTGCTTGCAGCCTAAGGTAATCCCACGTTTTCTAAGTGTTTGGAGGCTGTCCCGCGTGTTTCAGTGTCTGATCGGCTCACCTCGCATTTCGAGGCTTGCAGGAGCACCTTCAGCGCTCCTTTCCGGCTAAGTCCTGCGTGTTTCATTGCCTCCACTGCTCGCCTCGCAGGCACTGAGCGCCTTTGGAGCCCATGCCTAAGTCGTACGCACCACACAAAGCATGACAACATCTCGTTGTTCGACAATTATAATATGTTATATATATCCTCTCCCCCTCTCTCACTCTACCCATTTTCCTCTCTCCCCTTATTTTCCTATTTTTCTCTATCACTCTTCCTTCCTCCCTCTCTCTCCCCTCCCTGTCTATATCTTGTATTCCTTCTCCCTATCCTTCTTCTCTCTCCCTTCTGCCTCTCCATGTCTGCCCCTTCTGCTTCACACTCTCCCTTCTTTTCCTCTCCTTTCTCTCCCTCCTCTTTTGCCTCTCCCTTCTCTCTCTCTATCCTTCTGCCACTCCTCCCTTGTCTCTCCTCCTTTCCCCTGGTCTCTTCCACCACTATCTCTCTCTCCTTGTCTCACCCCTCCTCTCTTTCTCCCCTGTCTCTTCCATCCTCTGCCCCCCTCTCTGTGTCTCCCATCCTCTTCCCTCTCTGTCTCTCCCATCATCTTCCCCTCTGTCCCTCCCCTCTCTGTCTCTCCCATCATCTCCCCCTCTGTCTTTCCCATCCTCTGTCCCTCCCCTCTCTGTCTCTCTCATCATCTCCCCTCTTTGGCTGTCCCGTCATCTCCCCCCTTTTTCTATGTCATTCTTTCTCCTCTCTGTCTTTCCCATCATCTCGCCCTTTGTCTCTCCCATCCTCTCCCATCTCTGTCTCTCCCCTCTCTGTCTCTCCCATCACCTCCCCTCTCTGTCTCTCCCATCCTCTCCCCCCTCTGTCTCTCCCCCCTCTGTCTCTCCCCTCTCTGTCTCTCCCATCACCTCCCTTCTTTGTCTCTCTCATCCTCTTTCCTCTCTGGCTCTCCCATCCTCTCCCCTCTCTGTCTCTCCCATCCCTGTCACTCCTATCCTCTCCCCTCTCTGTCTCTCCCATCCTCCCCCCATCTGTCTGTCCCATCTCTGTCCCTCCCATGTCTCTCTCTACCACCATCTTACCTCCATCTTCCTGCAGGGTCTGCTGGCTCTTCCTGTGCCAGCTCTTCTTCTGCAGGCTCCTCCCCCTGGTGGCTCCTCCTCCCCAGGGTCAAGGGAGAGAGCCTGGGAGAATGGCACAGGAGTACTACTGCCCTGGGCGGCTGGTGGGGGCATTTTTGCCGCCCCCAAAGAGGAGCCGCCCAGGGAGCTGCGCCCCCGCTCCCCACCCTTTCTACCCCTTTGGGTATATTATGAGTGCGTTAGGGGCACATAACCTGCATCTGTAGTAAAAACCTAAAGTTCTGCAAATTTACTAAACACTTACCTTGCTCTTTACTACCCGTGATGCTGTTTCAACCTCGCTTTAGCAGTATATTTTATATTTAAATAAAATAGTATAACCAATATTCATCTATTAATATACAACCTATGTTGCTTGATATTATATATAGACATGCATGTTCGTAAATATACATTTTACTATTTTATTTGAATATAAAATAATCTAATCACTAACCTAGTAATGGTAATCTAATCAATAACCTAGAATTAACCATTAACCAGTACCTACTGGCCCCTTTGGTAATCTAATTAATAACCGGAGGTGTGTGTAGAACCAAGTATATAGTCACAACAAGAATCTCTTTATCTTAGGAGATTCTTATGGGAGGGAGTGAGTGGCATTAGAAACTATATAATTCCTTATCTATTAAAAAATTGTAAACAACATTTCTGTGTTATTTGCTATTCCCTTATCAAATCATTAAAAGGACATGGGTTATGCATTTGTCAAGCAGCCAATTAGAGTAATAGGTTCTAAACAATATCTACAGATTTTTCTGTTTTTTTATTTATTTATTTTTTGCATGGAGTGTTCTAATGTGTTCAGTATAATACTGAACGAATACTGAAATACTATCAGCTCCTCACTCACAAATTCAGATTTTTGTGTATCAGCTGCAGACAGTCAATCTAGAGGGAGTTATTTATTTTTCTACTGAGCTCTATAACTGAGCTGTGCCATGGAGCACCATATTCAACAAGTCTTAATACTGCAATGCGCTTTACAGAAATATGTAAATATTTATTTTTATTAAACTATTGCATGACTCATTTTATGAGGAAAACTGTTATGTTTAAAGCATGCTCTTTTAAATACATGACAGAGAAACATGTGAAAAAATATATTTAAGTACTTATGGATTGATGTATATTTCATTACAATGATGTCCTGTAGATAAGTATTCATATGATGTTATCAACTGACAAATCATTTTTCATACATTTAAAAGAGTATATCTTTTAAGATTATAAAAGTTGCTTTTTTGCATGAAAAAAATATAATGTAAAAACTATTTAGAGGACCACTTCAGTTCAAGAAATTCAATTTTAGCAGCTGTGTAAGCCATGAGCATATTTTTTTTGGTAAACTTTGAGTATTGAAGACTTTGTTTACAAATACAGCAGTTCATCCTTAACAGGTCCTTGGGACATCTAAAATGATCCCCCTGTCATGGAGGTCATTGCCGGACCCCTGTGGCATCTAACAATTAACCTGTTGCCACAGTGGTCCTTAACAGAACCCTGTAGAATCTAGCAACTAACTTCATGCCACTGAGGTAAACAGACCCCCATGGTAGCTAAAATTAGCCCCAATACCACGGAGATCTTTAAAGGAGATTATTATTGTTAACCCCAGGATATAAATAACTATAAGCATGGCGCATTTGGACCCCCATGGCACCTAACATTAACCATGTGCCATGTGGATCCTTGAGGAAACCATGGAACCCTTTCTACCACCACAGAACCCGAATGCAAGCAATCTCCCATGGGGGTCTGTAAGGACCCTCATAGTCCCAATCACTAAAAAATATATAAACAAAAAAATTACAAAAAATAAATAACACACAAAATAAAAAATAAACTATACCTGTTGGGGGGGGGGGGGGGGGGGGATTATAATTTTCCTGTCCTCCAGCAATGATCAATGAAGCTCTGGTCCTTATTTCTTCTGCCCTGGATAAGCCTGTCATCCATGTTGATTGATTAATCCGTTCTTTTCTTTCTTGATTGGTGCCAATGATATTCATCTTCGATCCTTTGAAATGGGCCTCATCTCCATAACTATGAGTGATTGATGTCACCTTCCATGGTAGATGGTTTATTTTAGATATCACGGGGCCTGATATGAACCCTGGGGTATAGGGTGCCTTGGGGGTCCATAGGAACTGCCATGGTTATAGATAACTATACCATGTGGATTTATGGAGACCCCCATGCTATAGAGGTTAAATATAGGTGCCATGGGGGTCAATAGAGGCTTGTGTGTGGGAAGAGAGAATCCCAAGGGATCCCCAGGCTCATATTGCTTAAGCCACTGGGTCATAGGGATAGTTGTATTAACCCCTTATTTGCAACAAATATGAGGCATCAAACCCCAAATATGATACAATTCGTTAGCTGGTTAATAGAGTCAGACTTAACACATGTAGGGTTCTCAGAGGCATTTGTTGTGCCTATATGGGCGTTTGAATGTACACATGGAATTTATACAAATCTCAGCACTCATAAGGACTTACTCGTAACTCTAGATTTCACCACTGGAATAATGTTAAGGGCTTTTAGGAAATATCAATGGCACAGGTACTCGTGGGTTATGATTTTAGGTACATTGCCAGGATTCAGATGGCATGTCTGGTAGTTTTTTTTTAATGATGTGTGATGTGATGGCTGGTGGTTGATTTATGAGTCATCTTTACAGTGTGAGGCATGGAATAGAGTCCTATGTCAGTAGTCAAATTTAATATTTTTCAATAACATCCTGCTGCTTTTTAAAACTATCTAGGGTGCTTTGAATTGCAAAGTTATATAAATGTCAATAAGTAAATAAATTGACGGAATATAATATTAAAATGAACAATATACAATTTAGATGCACAGACACTTAACTTCCGGCTCTCCCTCTTTTGGGGAAAATTTTTCTCTGTTCGGGGAAATGGCTTTGTATATCCAGCCCAGATTATGTGTCATTTTCTCCTGTTCCTCCTGGTGTTTGCTCTAAAAGTTTAGAAGCTCTGTTCAGTTCCATATAATATATGTTTGTTTGGGGTATGGTGCTCATAATAAGTGTTGGTATATCTAGAATGTAGTCTACGCATCCTACAGAGTAGAGGCAACACAGCCTAATAGTGCACATAAGTCTCCCTCTTTGGCCATTTGAGGTCTACACATAGCCTTATATGAACATTACACAATGTATACTAGTACAGTAGATTTGTAAGATTTGTAAGAGCTATACATTATATCATAGTAGGTATAGCCTTAACTAAAGATATGTGACTATGAGCACTGCTTGAGTACAGTCAATCTGGACTTTAGCATTGTATGAGCTTTTATACTTTGTAAAAGTACACTTAACCTTGACTAAAAATGTGTAAGAGCTATTTATTGTGTATGAGTTAACTGGGACTTGTTGATTTCTATGAGTGTAATGAAGTACATTTAGCTTTGACTGCAGATTTGTATTAACGTTATACTATTTAAAAACACAAATAGCCTTGAGTGTATTATTGTGTGAACTATATACTATATGACTAGATTTGTTGACTATAAAAGCATTTGTGATTCTAAAGTATTTTTATAGAGTATGAACCGTAAGTTTATTTGAAAAAAAAATTAAATTATAAAGTCCATAGAAGTATGCATATTTTAAAAGATTTCCCAAATACATAGGGCCTCATTCTATTATCGGCCGCAGCCGCTACGGGGCCGCAAGGACCGGCCGCAAGCTTTCCGGCTATTCTATTCCCCTCCGGCCGGGGACTCCGGCAGGCTTGCGGCCGGCGCCTTGCTATCTGTTGCGGCCGATCGCGCCGGAGGAAAGCCTTTCATCTAAAACGGCCGCAAGGAAATCGGCCGTAAGAAAAGCCTGGTTGCGATTCTATTGCTCCGGGAACCCTGTCTGCAAGGCTAAAAACGAGCCGCAGCTTACTTGCAGCAAAAAGGTCCCACTAGCACCAATTAAGCACATAAAATAGCTCAAATAAAGCCATCCTGCACTTTGAGAAGACTATAAAGTGATTTTAGGTGTTAGAAAAAATAGCACATAATTACCCTATACTCAAATCCGTAAAATAATATTTTTTTAAAATACGTAAAATATACATGTAAAAAGTCCAGAGTGCTTGGAGCACCTCAGACACGCCCACGCCGCAGCCGGAAAATAAACAGTTAATTTGAACTCGGGTTTGGGCTGATGTGCAAGCTTGAGAGGGGGTTACTATTAATCCTCATGTCCCCCAATATGATCCCTAGCATTTACAGAGCTGTACAGTGCAGGCTTGAATTTATTTTTGCGTTTTTATTTTTCAGAGCTTACGGCCGGTTTCAAGATATGCGGCCGGCCGTAAGGGGAGATCCTTGCGGGGCCGTATAATAGAATCGCGAGCAAACAGAACCCCCGCAAGGAATCGCAGCCTTACGGCCGATTTACGGCCGATAATAGAATGAGGCCCATAGACTCTCACTTACCAAGGCAAAATGATTGCAGCCCAAACATAAAATAAAACTTCTTAAACGGTACAGAGATAATGTGTCTTATTAGGTGAAAAATGCCCTTGGTTTGAATACATTTGTCAAAATAATTTTCATTGCAAGATACTTAAAGTGATCCTGCTTCACAAAAGCTATGCAAATATCTCTGTAGTATAGCTGTCCCGCTTTTGATCCTCTGGTGGAAAACCTAGAATGAACTTTCATTCCTTGCTTCAAATAATTAAATAAGTGGTTAACTTGAAATGGGAGCAACAGTTAATCTGAGTCAAATGGAACAATATTATTTAAGAGTTGTTATTTTAATGGTATCGGAAGTCCCTGCTCGCTGTGTATTCCTAGTCTTGGATCTATCCGGTTTTATGTGCACCGCAGTTCAAGCTCGCTGCCGCAGTATAGCCAAATAACTATTCTCTCCTCCGACGTGGCGCAACTCGACGGGGTGAGCGCTTGCAGGTGGCGGATCGCAGAGGCACACATAAAACAGGATAGGACCCTAGTCTTCCATACTCTGATACTTTAATTTGTGGTTTCACTGGAGGACAAATTCAAAGTAGAAAGTGGTACACTGATGGTTATGGAAAGTATATATATATTTTTTCAACATAAAAGTATTACTTAAAGGCAGAAAATAAATGGCAGACATATTAAAAAAGAGATGAATTAAAATGTATTTTTGTAACTTGTGTACACTTTTTTTCAACAACATATTTTAAACTTTTTGCTGCACTCAGTTCAAGTACAAGTACATTGATAAAACACACATCTACTGATGTCACTTAACAAACTGTTATCCCCTTGACAGTAGCATTTTCACAAACTGACTGATTACCTACCCTTCTTGATTTGTGGCTGTGAAAAGGGAGATCAGAAGACTTGCTGTTAAGCTTTTAAGTACACTAGGAGGCCATTAACTACACTGGTTTAATCAGTGATTTTAGCAGCTGCAGTTCCCTCTCGTGAATTCTTTGAAACTGTTGAGTATAATGGGTGGGAAAAGAAGCTGCCCCTACCTTATCTCTTATATATTTTATTATTAAACTTTATTTAAACGTGCTCAGTAAATACACAGAATACAGAAAGCTTATGAGACATAACAATACACTGATGAGAGGTTTTGAATAAAATTGTTTGTATTTTTAATAAGTACACTTCCTATAAGTGCTTAATATGTACTTAAAAATATTATTAAAATTAAAAAAACAAACTCAGATAAAAAAAAACTGAATTTATAAACTGTTTGTTCTTTTCTGGTTGAATTTATGACTAACTAGGTCAGGAGTACTCAAATTCGGTCCTGGAGGGCCACACACAAGCCTGGATTTGAAGATGCACAGAGTCAATCATTTCTTCAGTCATCCTGATTGACTCACTTATGCACAGAAAGGATATTGTCAAATCCAGGCATGTGTGTGGCCCTCCAGGACCGAATTTGAGTACACCTGGCCGGCGCTGCGTGACCCGGCGGAGCCTGGGCGCTCCGGATTGGCTGGGCAGAGGAGGAGGGACTTAAGCCCGTTTCGCGGGCTTCCTCCTCACTCCGCGCCGGCCATTGATCTGATCTGAGGTCTGCACGCTGCGCTCTCGGCAATTTGGGTAAATAAGTATAATAAGGGGTATTTAAGCTATAATAAGGGGGCCTCAGTAATATAAGTGGCCCCCGATCCCTCTTTCTACCTACCCTTCCCCATTTTAAGTTGCCCTGGGCATTCCTAGTAGCCCCCCTCTCTCTCCCTCCCGCCGTTACTTGGCCAGCTAATAGGGCCCAGGCACTTAACATTGCCTTTTTCCCCACAGCAGCATTCCCTGTCCTATAGGTCCCAGGGGAGCGTGTCATTTTTGTCTTAAGTGGGTGGCAGTTTATTATGGACCCTGGGGAGTTAGAGGCCTTACTGACCATGGTCAGAACTAGGGCATTGAGTCATGGGGTTAGGTGGGTACAGGACAGAATGGACTCATGCCTTCTAGGGAGGGAGGCTGGCGCCACTGAGGCACAGGCCCGGCCTGCAGTGACCGGTAGCCTTGGCCAGGTGGACAGGCCTCATAGCCTAGATAGCCTGGCGGAGCAGAGTGCTACCTCTGAGCGGAGCAATTGGGCAAGGAGCAGAGGGGAGGGCACGGATATGGTTCTGGAGAGTCAAGAGCTTATCCCCCCCACCGCAGAGAGCGTGGTGCCAGCGGGAAGCGCGGGCGAGGGCCTAGACATCCGGCCACCACCCAGTGTCTTGTCCCATGGCCCACAGCAGAACAAAGGTACAGGTGACACCCCTAATCAGCCTCAAGGCTCCAAGGGGAACAGCAAAAATACAAGGAGCTCTAAAAAAGCTCTTACAGGTTCTCACCGGTTGGCCCCTGCTGTCCTCACTGCCGCACCCACTGCCAGCGCTGCAGGTGTTTCGCAGGGACGACGCAACGCCAAGGGAGAGGCTGAGAAGAAAAGAGAATCGACTAGAGGAAGAAGGGATCAGGTGATGGAGGAGATGGCCGCAGACGACAGCTTGGTGGTCATCAACGAGGCTCCGGTAGCGGAGCCCACAGCGGTCGAGATGTGCAGGGACGCCCGCTCGTCCAGACCGGCAGGTCGCACCCAGGATGGCAACAGCACCAGGGCAAGGAGAATCAGGTGAGAAGCTGACAAATTCTAGGGAGCGGGGGGTGGTAGTACTTGGAGCCTCTCCCAGGGAATCTCAATTCTTGTCGTCCCTAAAAGCCCTTATAGAAACCCATAACATTGCCGTCTCCGATGCGGAAGTTGGTGCATGGGTGGGGGGCTTGGCTGGGAAGGCGTGGGCGGAGCCATCCCTTCCCGCTAGGTCACCCCGAGCGGAGCTTACCAACCCCACTACAAACACGATGATAGTGACGCCGCACACCGGAGGAGCAGAACAGGACAGGGGCAGAAGAAACGTGCCGGATACGGCCGCAAGGCCATCCATCGTTTGCGCCCAGGACAATCTGGGGGCGCATTTAGCCTTGGACGTCAAAGAAAAAATCTGGCGACGGGAGTACATAGAGATATTTTCCCTGTTGCCAATGTCTCGGATGAACGAGAATCCAGAGAGGTTTCACAGGGAAGGAGATGACCTGAGGCACACTTTCAGGCGCGTGCCAAGAACGTTTGACAACTGTTTACAGGCATTTGCCATCATGGGGAAAAGACACCCGGAACAATGCTCCGGGCTGTTCGTGTATATGGAGGAAATCAGGAACGCATATCAGACTTTTTGTGGAATGGCGTGGTGGCGATATGACAAGGAATTCCGGCAATACATGTCCTCCCGTCCGGAGATGGCGTGGAGCGACAAGGCGGTGGCCTATTGGCTGAACATAATGACACCAATGTGGGCAATGCCGCCATTTCGCGGGAACCCAGGCGGGGCTAGAGGCCCTGCCGCCACGAGCACAGCTGGTCGAGGTGTCTGTCACTCATTCAACGAAGGCAACTGCAAGTGGGCACCAAACTGCCGTTTCAAGCACGTCTGAGCGAGTTGTGGAGGGGACCACGCAGCCTCAAGATGCACCAGACAAAAGGATGGATCCAGGGCTGGAGAGCCCGCTCAAAAAGGGGCGGACCCCCATACAGCTGGACGCAATGCTGCCGTGGCTAGAACGCTACGGTAGGTTGGTAACAAAAGCCGGGACGGCCGCCCTACTACCGGAGGGCTTCCAGGAAGGGTTTAAGATTCCATGCTCTCTCGTCCCGCTCGAGTCACGTCTAAGAAACCTGAAATCGGTAAAGGAGTTTCCTGGGGTAGCAGCGGAAAAAATCCGGGCCGAGGTAGAACTGGGTAGGATGGCGGGGCCCTTTCCCTTCATCCCCTTCAAAGGTCTGGTGATTTCCCCTCTGGGCAAAGTGCTGAAGACGGAAGCAGGAAAATTCCGCCTCATCCAGCATCTATCCTATCCTCCAGGTGGTAGTACTTGTCAGTGTCGTATGCCCCTTTCGATCAGGCCACAGGCCTGGTCAGGCGGGCGGGCATCGGGGCTAAGATGGCAAAGGTGGATATCGAATCTGCGTTTCGTCTGCTCCCGGTACATCCTCAGAGTCATCGGTTCCTTGGGTGTTTCGTGGACGGGCAGTACTTTGTGGATCTGTGTCTCCCCATGGGATGTTCTATTTCTTGTTCCTACTTCGAAGCCTTCAGTACGTTTCTGCAATGTTTAGCACAAACCGAGTCGGGCTGCCAAGGGATTACCCATTATCTCGATGATTTCCTTTTCGTGGGACCGGCGGGCTTAGACACATGCGACTTCATAATGCGGACCATCGCAAGGATATGTCAAGATTTCGGGGTTCCACTGGCAGAAAAGAAGACAGAAGGACCGACCACGGATCTGACTTTCCTGGGGATTCGGATCAATTCGGACAAGATGGAATGCAGCTTGCCGATGGAAAAGGTTTTGGACCTGTCTGCAGAACTTGCGGCCCTGGAAGGCGCAAGGCGAGTGTCACTGCGGAGGCTGCAATCCATCTTGGGAAAGCTGAATTTTGCGTGCAGGATCGTTCCCATGGGCCGTATATTCAGCAGAAGAATGTCGTTGGCTACAGCCAGGATATCTCAGCCGCATCATTTTATAAAGGTGTCCGGGGCCATGAGGGAAGATGCACGAGTGTGGACGGCATTTCTACGGTACTTCAAGGGGAGCACCCTGATCCAGCCGAGCAGGGCGACGGATGGGCAGTTAGACCTCTATGCGAGTTCAAGCATGGTCGGAATGGGAGCCTATTTTAGAGGCGCATGGTGCGCAGCACCATGGCCCGAATCATGGGTCAGAGGAAGGCTTACAGAAGATCCTACGGTTCTGGAGACGTTCGCCATCACCACGGTGGTTCATCTGTGGAGAAGGGGCTTCAGGAATCGGCAGGTCCTTTTTCAATCAGGCAGCCCGAAAACGGTCCGGGTAGTTAATAGCCTGACGGCCGCATCTGGGCCGTTGATAAGGGTCATACGGCACTTGGTTTTTTGTTGCCTGTGGGCTAATATCTGGGTGAGGGCGGAGTGTATTCCTGGCCTCAATGTAGGGATGGTTGATGCCCTTTCTTGGTTACAGGGAACCCGGGTTTCGCACACTGGCACCGGAGGTGAAGGACCAAGGAGAGGACATACCTTCAGAACTCTGGGAGCTTGGAGTGGTACGGTAGCTGGTTACATCAGGCAGTCGGTAGCGCCAAAGACGTGGGTGGCCTACAGGAAGGTGTGGAACATGTGGAGCGACATGGTTGAGGAGGCCGGTGGCAAGGGTTCAGAAGAGAAAGCCATAGGAATTCTGCTGTGGTTTTTGCTTCGGAGCGCAGAGAGAGGTGCTTCCAGGGCAACGGTGGCTCGGCAGTTGACGGCCCTAGCATTTATGTTTAGGTTGGCAGGACGGAAGGACCTAACAAAGGAGTTTGTGATTTGCCGGGTGGTAAAAGGCATGTTCAAAGGGATAGGAGGCGTCCGATCACTTTCTCCTTGTTACTACGCCTAGGGGAGGCGTTGGGTGTGCTATGCAGGGACTCCTTCGAATCCCTGCTTTTCCGTACGGCCTTTTCCTTAGCGTTCTTTGGTGCTTTCAGGATCGGGGAGCAGGTCTCGGAAAACAGGCACGGTCCGGGGGGCTGCTGGTGGAGGATATCTGTCTGGAGGGTGACAGATTGTTGGTATGGCTGAGGAGGTCAAAAACGGATCAAGCCGGAAAAGGAAGGGAAGTGGTCATATACAAAACTGGAACAGAGTGTTGCCCCCAGGCAAGTGTGAGGTTGTACTTGGAAAAAAGGCCAACCGGGCCAGGCACACTGCTATTGCATGCCAATGGCCAGGCCTTGTCACGATTTCAATTCGAAAGGATGCTGAAGAAGTCCTTACGGCAGTTAGGCTTGGACCCGGCGGACTTCGGGACACATTCGTTTTGAATCGGAACCGCCATGGAGTCGGCAAGGCTAGGTCTCCCAGAGAGTATGGTTAAAAGGATTGGGAGATGGGAGTCGCATCGTTTTAGGTCATACATACGGCCAGAAATGGTTGTCTAATTGGAATTTGTTTTATGTGTTGCAGAAGTTAAACAGCTGTGGATCGTCGGCCATTCCTACATGTATTGGGCTCACCGGTTAGGTCCAACTGGGCTTTCTGGAGACGAGCATGCAAGTAAGATGGTTCCGGTTTCGCGGCTTGAGATGGACACAGGTGAATGGCCTGTTGGAGAGCAACGCTCAGCATCACGGTAGCCCACACATTTTAATTATACATGCTGGGGGCAACGATTTGGGGGTAATGCCTATGAGAAAAATGCTGAAAGAGATGAAGAGGGATGTGAAGTGTTGGCTAGAACGGTTCCCAGGCTTGTTCATAGTGTGGTCCGAAATGATCAAAAGGAGATCTTGGCGGAACGCAAGGCATCCGGTTTCGGTGGATAGAGCAAGGCAAAAGATAAACAAGCAGATGGCCAGTTTTGTAAGAAGTTTCGGTGTTATTACCATTAGACACCAAGAATTCGAAGGCGTAGGAACCGATGACTTCTTTCGCCCAGATAAGGTTCATTTAACGGAGATAGGATTAGAGCTGTTTATCTTGGGACTTAAGGATGGGGCTAGCCGGGCCTTGGCTTTATCAAGAGAGCAAGAGGGGGGATCACAGCCTCAGGAGGTATCCATCGCCTGCTCTGTGGCGGGAGGTGAGGCACCCGGCCCGCGGGTGCTTAGAAAAGCACTGGGAGGCTCTGAGGTTACTGACCGGCCGGGCTCCTCCTCCGGGATGTTATTTGAGCTATGATTTAACAATGTTAATTATGTTAATTGGTTATTGGTTTATGGTTGCTTTAATAAAGCTGTGGCCCGTAATTTTCCCAAGATATTCTGTTTCAGTGTGTTTATTTATTCTATAGCCCATTGGATCTTGCCAGGGTCATGGCGCGGAGGCAGCCCAGGCACGCCAGGTCTGACGCAGCGCTGCGTGACCTGGGCGCTCCGGATTGGCTGGGCGGAGGAGGAGGGACTTAAGCCTGTTTTGCCGGCTTCCTCCTCACTCCGCACCGGCCATTGATCTGATTCCCTCCCTCCCCTAAAATGGTGGTTAGATAGGAAGGTAGCAGATGGGAAGTAGGGTTCGTCTAGTGGGCGAGGTTGGTTGAGCAAAGTTCAGGAAGTTTAAACTATGTAAAAAAAAAAAAAAAGGGGGGAAAAGAGTCGTAGGGTTAGGATTCTGTGTATCCTAAGTTAGGATGAAAATAGGAATGTCTTTGGTTGGCGGGAGGTGAGGCACCCGGCCCACGGGCTTAAGTGGGCATTGCCCTGCCTCATGGGCGTGCTTAGGAAAGCACTGGGAGGCTCTGGGCGCGAGCCCAGGGCCTGAGGTTACTGACCGGGCCGGGCTCCTCCTCCGGGATGTTATTTGAGCTGTGATTTAACAATGTTAATTATGTTAATTGGTTATTGGTTTATGGTTGCTTTAATAAAGCTGTGGCCCGTAATTTTCCCAAGATATACTGTTTCAGTGTGTTTATTTATTTTATAGCCCATTGGATCTTGCCACAGTCAATGCGGTCTGTGTAGTGAATAATCACAACATTGATTGGAGAATGTAGATTTCCCATGACTAGAGTTTTTAAAGACGCTGCGGATTAGCTGATGTTTACTGTAATTGTCTGTGAAACCATTTTATGTAGAACACAGTGACTATGTTTGACTTCTCTTGGGGTGAATACATTTGAAAGTCTACAGGAAAAAAATGAAAGGACCACATTGTAACACATTCTAAGAAATGTATGAAATGGATATGATTTAATATTTTAAAAAAATACCTAAGTACATGCTTGCATATCTAAACATCATTACATTAACTAGTGCTTAAAAGCTTGTTTTTCACTCACTGAATCCTTCCAAATATTCCCAACACAGGTCTGCCCCCTAAAGCTCATGTTCACAATGTTTCTGTGGTACCAGATATACTATTGATTGTCTCTCAGCAGATATCAAAACACGCTTTTTTGTACTAGTCTATAATTGACTAGTACATCTAGTACACAGAAAAACTATGAGCATGAGCTGCTGGGGCAGGTGGAAGGTGTCAATGGATAAAAGCAGAGCTTTTAAGCACTTGTTAATAAAATTATGTTTAGATATGAAAACAAACAGGTTATTTTTAATATTTCACACAGTGAACCTTCCATATCTCTTTAAGGCACCATAGAGCATATTTACAAAAAAAGTTTAAAACAAAGTACATTTTCCGTTCAACATAATAGATATTATGCATCTTTACATTAATACATTGGTTCAGCAGATGAGACCATATAACCTTATTATTCTCAACTATAAATACACTGTATAAATACTCCATGAATTGAATATACAATGATAATTTAATTATCTGACCTAAGAATAAGGAATTAAGTATATGTATTCTGCACTTCTTGCTTTTGGGGAACACTTGTTTTCAAGCATAAAAAAGATGGGACAAGAGGACCTTAAGGGAAAAACTTTATAATAGATTTATAGCAAATCTCTAAAACTGGTCCAGTTGATCCAATCAACAAGTTGCATGCCAGTAGGAACTTTATTGCAGAGCACATCTTAAATCAGTAATATAATCTAAAATATATTAATACAAACAGTAAATTGTGCAGAGTACAAATAAAGTCTAAGATCTACACAATGGTTGGCAAAAATGAATAACTTTTAGTGGTCTTGGTGGACTACTTTAATATTGCTGGGGGTCTTAATAAATTTTTTTTTTTATCTTCTTTGGGACTGAATCAGCAAGCAGTGTGATATTCCTGAACACACTGATTATTCTGTACAAGAAATTAACATAGCATCTTCTTATTTTTCTAATGTGATGAAAACAATTACCTTTAATGAATTGTCATTTTATTGTTGTTACTAAGGCATGTCTGTGAATCAGAGAAGTACAACAGCTGTGCACGATCATTAGAGATTTTATATTAAAAACATGTTAAAACACAACTAATGTTTATTTTTACTTACCAGAAGCTGACTGAATCACTAGAATATAGTATTAGGTAACAGCATTTTCCTACCGTCCACAGATTAGACCAGTGACAGGCAACCTTTTTCACTTGAAGGGCCCTCATCCGATGCATCCTCATGCTGCTTTAAACTTTTTTATTTTAATCAAAGTAAAATGGTAAAATCACTATAGGAAAGGAATAACTAATATGATATAGGTATAGGTAATGAGGAGAAGTATTCAGGAATGCAATTCGGTATCACTTGCTAGTTTTAGAAAACTAGAATAGACAGTATTGTTGAAGGGATTAATGCTCTCTCACTCTAGCTGGGCACCACATGGAAACTGCCCAAGGACTAGAAAGTGCCCATCACTGGGTAAGTTAGTCATTCCGATTGACTCAGCAAATATATCCTGACCTAGTTTGGCACCGGTGTTAGCTATACACATTTTTCTTCCATCCATGACCTCTTGCTTAGCTTTCTGACTCTCCTTTTTGCTCTCTTCTCCCCCTCATTTTTCCATTCCCCTTTCTGCTTTCTCTCTCTCTCTTCTCTGTGCCCCCTTTACCATGTCTAACCAGGCAAATAATCTGCAATCCAAAGGGACACAATTTGGATAGCAGAAACTCTAAGCAGCTTTTCCCAGTACCACAATTCAAAGGTGTCAATTCTACTGCACTCAGCCCTCTTTATGGTCCAGCTCTGTATGTTACTACTGGGAATTGCGTAGTTCTAACTAAGCAGAACTTTGGTTCATAGTGTACTAGCGTGTCCAGACTTGCCATAGCTTTTCTCCCCAGAAGCAAACATGTTTTAATTTCATATCTGCAGTCACCATCTCAGAGATCTTGGAGCCCAGGAAAACAAAAAATGTCACCTACTCCCCGTTCTTCCTTACGTGTTTTACAGGAAATTAGATTGTTGTTTGCCATGATCTTCATCTGCACTCTCTTTTTTCACCCTCATGAATAGGTTATTTCAGCCTTTAGGGTGGAATCATCCACATATGTGAGATTGTTGTTATTTCTCCAAGCAGTATTAATTCCATTTTGAATTCATCAAGACTGGCATTACACATGTTATATTCTACATTTACATTGAATAAATAAGGTTGAAAATACAACCTTGTCATACGCCTTTCCTGATCTTCAACCACTTTGTTGTTCCATGTTTTATTCTGACCGTGGCTTCTTTGTCCACATTATGATTCTTGAAAAGGTGGATGAGTCTGGTAATCCATCTCTTTAAGTAATGCCATGGAAACATCTGACATTATGTTTATTTTTAAGGTATGCTTAATGGAAATTAAAACTTTATATATTAAAGCAGCTCTTTTTAATTCTTACAACAAGTATTTACCTGGTAGACCATGGGATCTCAGCAAAATCTTGTTATTATAAATCCACATTACTTATTCTTTAAAAAGAATAGAATTGCAACTTTCTATTTAAACCATTGGATGTTTCTGAAACATTATGTTCAAATCTCCCCTGTAGATATCTAATGAAACCTTTGGATCACAAATGTTAGAGTCATTGAACTGTAAGAAATGTCTTTCAGTTGAACTTCTTGACTTATCTTTTACAATTTCAGTTTTAGTTCAAGAAATCAAATATTTTGATTCTCTCCTCAACAATCCTATTTTATGGTATGGTTATTTTAAGGAATGTAAAGTTATATAGGTAAATCCAAAAGTGATATAATTACATGAGGTGCCTGTTTACATTTTAGATTTTTGCATTTGTATATTTTCTCATATTTTAGTTTTCAAATATATTATTAATTAGTAATTTAAGCATATATTTAATCTGTTAGCACTAATTTGGTGTATACATTACTGTAAGACTGGTGCTACTAAAGGTTCTATTTGAGGAGAATAGTTGTTGTAAATATGACACTCTTTCCTGAATCAATGTATTCATTCAATAATTTATTCTGCCAATGATGAATTCAAAGCTTTTACTGGACATGATTGCATAGTAGCATAGTAATTACGGTAAAAAAAAACAACTGATACTTGTAGTATTCTAATATGTGAATTAATTGGTAATTGACACAGAAAAAGGCACACAAAAACATATTGAAACATTGCTAATTGTCTCATAAGGGGAAACAATTCCTTCCTTACCCCAAATACTGACAATTAGATTACTTACTGGATTAATACCCCTCATTCTCTAGTTATCCAACATAGCCCTGAGTGTCCTTTTTATTAAAAAAATATATCCAACCCTTTTTCAATATTATCACAGCCCACTTCAAATGGCCATTGCCGTGCTTTCTGCAGCTTAAATAGACTTGCTTCTGCATTCTCATTGGTTGAAATAAATGTCCACCATATTTCAGCCAATCAGACGGGGTTTTTAGATGTCACCCTGCTCATTTTCTATGTAAAATTTTAATAGGACCAATTAGATTGCTAAGAATGATAGATCTAATCAGTCTGATCCTATTCAATTTTAAATTGAAAATGAGCAGGGTGAGATCTGAAAATCATTACAATCGGCTGACATTTGATAAACATCTATCTCAGCCAATCAGAATGCATAAAAAACTTCTATGTAAACCTTTAGTTTGAGCTATTGTTTTACTAGAGGTACTTTTTTTATTATTGTTTTTTTTTGGAGGGCCCTTCCCTGACAAAGATTGAAGAGAACAAGAATTTCTTCAATGAAGATGGATAGTCCTATTAGTCCAAGGGAGAAGATTGCAGACAAGGGCATCAACTGGGTGACTTTTAATGTTTTTTTTACATTGTATTAGTGTTTTTTACCTAGAGTGCCATGGGGGTTCCTGAGGGTTATGGGCAGGCTTTGCTGTTTCTCCCAGATTTTTTTAAGAAAACACTCAGAAAGAATGGAAAAAGAAAGTGGGACATGGTGGAGTTTGAGAGATGGAAATGTATCCACATTGTTTGGACACTCCTATAAATAGGATGTGGGGAAGGGCTGGGTGATTCTCACATAAACCACCATGGCCATATTTTTAAATTTACTGTTTTGAAGAATGACACTTAAAATATGCAACATGTTTTTGGAATATAAAAAGATAACACAGTCTCTAATTTATTATGTTTTATTGGCAGTTATGTTGCTATGGAATCTACTTGCTGAGGTGGAGTATTTGAACACACTGGAATTTCTATGTGCACAATCGGTATGTGCCAGTTAAATCTGCATTTGTTCTCAGTGGAAGTAAATAGAAGTTCATTAGCTTACAAGGAGACACCCAACTGGGAAAGTAACAAGCAACAGGCATCAAGAACACAAAACAGAGCCACACAGTAAAGGAAAAAATACACATAAAAACCGCAAAATATATTTATTTGTTTTCCAAGAATATTTAGCCCAATATCATGGTCTTTTTTTATATATATAACATACTGGGAGAATATAGAGGTGTTTGTTTAAAATTAATTTTTATTAATCTTGGATCACAACAGCGAAATTAAAGACAATAAAAAATCCTGGATTGGAACAAAGAATAAAAAAATAAGCTGATTTTACGAAATGGATTACCACAAGATGTTTCTCTAAAACTCACAATGAGGGGTAATCTTAACTCTCCCACTGTAGTTTTGTGTGTTTATATTAATTAAAGCTACCCAGCTTCTTAATATCTTTATTAACCCTGTCTTTAGGTATTATATGGTGAACTTCGTATTTATGTTCATGCTCTATATCTGAATATCTAAATGAAGTTGGCAATAGGCAAGCTTTTTGCTTGCAAACAAAGATATATATATCAGATGAGGACAGGGAGGGTAAACACACACACCACATTCAGTTCTAAAGCTACTACTGTGGAATATGATGCCAGTGTGTCCCTTGCATAAGGGCATGTGCTACGTCATCTAAAGCCGACGCGTTTCGTCGTCATCAGACGTCTTTCCTGAAGGATAAATACGAACAGGCCGTGGACTCCCATTATAAACTATGCTGTAACCACGGCAACTTAATGATATCACTAGGACATGCGCAGTGGAGCCACCTATGGCTCAAAAATATTAGTAACTCGATACGAGTGCCATTTCCAGTTGTCAGGGAAATGACACTATATAGTATATTTGACTAGTTCAAGTAAAAAATGTTGTATATTGAAATATTTATACCACTGATTTCAAAATTGTGGCATACTGAGAGGGACAAAAAAATATATATCTAAAAAGTGAAATACTAGAGTGAAACGATGTTTGCTTAAATACCCTAATCTATACTGGAACATTGGTTATATATATTGTTCCGTATAATAATCTACATAGTTTATATGCACTATTTGATATAATAAAGTAACTTAGGGATATAAGTCTATATTATACCATTATATATGAAAGAGAACCACTGCCTAAATTACAGTATATAACCTTCATGATTTCTTGAAGATCTGTATATTGAATATTCTTCATTCATCTATATCCTAATTTATAGGACCATTCTATATACGTGTGGGACCTTATAGTCCATAGAAAATAAGAAAAAGGAAAATGAACATATCCCTGATGCGCCATTATCCTTGTGAAACCATGGTAATAATAGTGACAAACCAAAGAAAATATATATGTAAGAATGTATTTTTAGTGTGTGTAAATGTTAAAGTGAATTAGTGCTTCTATAATCTGTGCATTATTTAAACGCTTTGTTGCTTATAAATGCAACATAATAGTGATTATATATAGCATACAGCTATTTGGCCTAATGGGACAATTGTTTCTATAACTACTCAAAAAAAAAAAAAAAGTGCAATATAGGTTGGCATAGTCTTGTGAGTGATACGTATTAGAATGTGCAACTCCACCTTGAATAAATGAACTAAAACCAGTCAACTAAATGTGAATGTGAATATATACGCCACGTTCCAATCATCTTAGCTAATATATAGATGCTGTATGTATCTCTTTATAAATATTTGTCTTATAGTTCTAGGATCAAGATTATAATTAGATGAAGGATGTAAAGGTAAAGTCCTCATTTAACCCCTTAGGGGTTAATGATTAAAGCTTGTAAATCCATCGAGCCTCATGCTGTAAAAGTTTTCTATCCAAATCGCCCTGTCTGGGACTTAAATATACTTTTTCAAGCATTGTAAAAGTTAACACTTCAATTCTTCCTCTATGGTAGTGCTTAACATGGCCTGCTATCGGTGTATCCAGATCTTTCTTAATGGAATAGACCTGTTCGCCAATACATCTACGTAGCTGTCGCTGTGTTATACCTACGTAAATTTTGTTACAAACACATGTAGCCACATAGACAACACTTGTCGAACAGCAATTTGAGAAGTCCTTAAGTGTGAATTTTTCCCCACTAACCGGAGGCTCATAGGTTTTCGTCGGTTTAATGTATTTACAAAATTTACACTTCCTACATCTAAAGCAACTCATTGGTGGATTTAACCAGGTGTTTATGGGTCTGTGTTCTTTGAAGAAACTATGTACCAGCATGTCCTTCAAATTTTTCCCTCTTCGGTATGTGATTAATACTTGTGATGGTAAAGTTTCCTCTAGATCTTCATCACTTTTTAATATGTGCCAATGTTTAGACATAATGTTCTTAACTGCAATAGATTCATATCCAAATGTCATGATGCACCTTGGTTGTGCATTTGTCGTATTCTTTAATGACTGAGACTTCCCACTCGATTGCTTATTTAGTAACTCTGTTCTATTGCAGCTCAGGGCATGCTGAAATGCTCTTTTAAGGCACTTATTAGAGTATCCCCTCTCACAGAATCTCTGCCTGAGCTTATCCGCTTCAATTTTAAAATCCTCGTCTGAGCTGCAGTTTCTTCTAATCCTAAGATACTGTCCTTTGGGGATACCCCTCGTAAGAGGTTCAAAATGTTGGCTATGCCACATAAGTAACGTGTTGGTAGCCGTATCTTTTCTATAAGTAGTAGTAGAGATTTTGCCCTGGTTATCTTTTTGGATAATCAAGTCCAAAAAAGTAATTTGTGTAAAGTGTATTTCATATATAAATTTGAGACCTATATCGTTGTTATTTAACAATTTCATAAATGTCTCAAATTCTACCCTAGTGCCTGTCCAAACTATCAGGATGTCGTCTATGTAGCGGCGCCAAATTATGGTGTGTTCTCCTCAGAGAAAAACGGTCCTTTAAAAGAGGCACTGTGCCATCAGTATTGTTGAGAGATGTGCTTTTGGTATTTAATTTCAGGAATTGCAAAAAGGTTTTATTTACTGCTGATCCAACAATTGTCACTGCAAGTCAATATAAGCCACTCTAAGAAACATCTCTATTTCTTTGTCTTGACAAGTATATTTTTAGTATTCCCTGGATAATGTGAAAACAGCTGACAGTCGATAATAACAATATTTCTTATTCATTGCTTTTTCATATTTAGGCAATAAAGCTGTACTGTTACAACACTAAGCGTATCTGAGCACCTTTTAAACAGTTGCTTTTTACATTAAAAGTAATCAATGCCATTCACATTTCATAAAGAATTTGTTCATTTCAGCAGACTTATATTTTACATCTGTGCAGAGACGTTCTTCTATTTGTTCTACGTTAATGTGGGATGTAAAAACAATGTATTACTTTCTTTGATCTGTAAATTAAGAAAGATAAAATACAAATCAACGCAACTGTCATCAAGGGAAAACAATCACTAATAGCTATAATACAGCTATAATTTCACTCATCCTGAAGGATCAAAGACATGCTGTAGATTCGATGTAGGCAGAAATGATTATGGAAAATAGAACTTAATGGATGGATTAAAATACTATTTTGACATAGGAGCCTGTGTAGGATTGACTGAACATTATAACTATGCTTTCAAACTTCTTTAAAACATTAGCAGCCTTATTAAATTGTGTTTCGGCCAATTGAATAGGGCTCTATATAAGCACACAGGATATTTTTTTTACAGAAGTTTTTAGTTAGTGATCTTCTATCCAAAAGCAAGGTCTTCACTAGCTAAAAACTTCTGTAAAAAAATATGCTCTGTGCTTATATAGAGCCCTATTCAATTGGCTGAATCACAATTTAATAAGGGCTTTTTATTTTAAGTTCTCTATTACTAAAATTGAATAGGATGTTCTTGTTTTATGTCTGTGTAAGTACATTTGTACTATGTAAGGAATATTTGTTGTCCATTTTCCAATGCTGTATAAGATATGTGAGTGTTTTTGCAATAAAGGATAATATTACAGTGTGCCAATAATTGTGTGATTTTTAAGGGGGTAGTTTTAAAGTGTTAATGCAAAATCTGTAGCAAAATCAGATACTGGAAAACAATTTGTACACACAAATCCTTTACATTAGCAATCACAACCCCAACATTAATCCTTTGCTGTTCATTAACAGTAAGTGTTGTTGTTGTTCATTTGTTCAGTCATGTCCAACTCTGTCACCATATAAACGTATAGTTTTCTTGGCAAAGATACTTTAGTGGGTTGCCAATTAGTTCTCCAGAAGACTGCAATTTGTCTGACCTCGCTGCTATGACGTGCCCATCTTGGGTGACCCTACATGATATAGCTAACAGCTTCATTGAAGTACACAAATCCCTTCACTGCGAAAGGTAGCGATGCTGAAGGGGACCTGTCGATGATCATATGATCATATAATACTTTACCATGATTTCCAGGTGTTTGGACATTTAGCTCTATATCTCCCAAAATTACAAGTGGCCAAAGAGGGAGACACATGCTTTAATAGACATAATGCTTGTTAGTATTACTGTAATTCACTAAAAGTGTTTAAAAAGTGTTTCTTATACTATTTCAGTCATAAAACCTTTTTTGGGCTTCAAATGGACCCAGGCCTCCATTATGACCCCTGTAGAGACCAACAAGTCCTCTGCTGTGTCTCAACACTTAGCTTTGGACTCCAAAGCAAGCCAGAAACCCCTACATAGAAAATCATAACCTCTTTCAAGAAAATCTTTTAAGATTACCAAAAAGTGTAACATTGTGATGGAACACCTGGCCACACAAAATGTCAGCAGTGATCCAGTGTGCAAAGTTTGAGAAATACTGGCTTGAGTAAGGGTCCTGTATTTTAGACATATACACTTACAGTGCTATTAAATTGCAATTCTGCCAATTGAGGAGGCCTCTATATAAGTACAGAGCATATTTTTTTACAGAAATTTTTAGTTAGTGAACTTCTATCCAAAAGCAAGGTCTTCACTAACTAAAAACTTCTGTAAACAACATATGCTCTGTACTTATATAGAGCCCTGTACAATTGGCCGAGTTGCAATTTAATAAGGCTGATAATATATAAGCACTGCTCCACATATACCTTAATACTCTGGGAGAAGCTCAATACTGTATGCAATCATAAATAAACACAAAGAAATTCAGAAACACAGATGAACTAAAAAGGGACTTGGTCTATAGATGTGAGACTTCAAAAGAGTGACATTTTAGGGACTCACAACTAACACCGTTGACACTACAAATTGCTGTTATGGACAACCTTGACTTGTTAAAACTATACTGTGATCTACCATAAAAAGATGTCACATGAGTACATTTATACACAAGATATAGCCTCGTGCTTAGCACAGATATTATTATAGCAAGGTCTTATAACCATTTGTACTCCTGAAAATGTCCTACATGAAACAAGCTGCCATGGTTTTAATGGCTGAACTGTCCCATGAAACCAAACAAACCATGGAAAAACTTTAGAAATAGCCTATACTAATTAAAAGGGGTCCCTGGTGGTCCAGTGGTCAGGATTTGGTGCTTTGACCACAGAGACCTGGGTTTGATTCCAGTTAGGGAACCAAGAGGTCAGACTACCCTGAAGACATGCTGGGTTGGGGCTGGTCAGTACTTTGATGGGAGATCACCTAAGAATACCAGGAGTTGTATGCTGTGGTCCAGTGGAGAAGGAACTGGAAAACCATCACAGTATCTCTGCCATGAAAATTAAGTGGATTGGCATGGTGTTTTACTATCCAGGAGGTCACGTAGAGTCGGATATGACAAAATAATGGAAACACATACCAATTAAAAGGCCTAGATTGATTTAATTTTCCTGCTTGTGCCCAGGTGAATCAACAAAAACTGCTGAGGCAGTAATTAATCTTCTGCTATACTAATGATGCATTGGTTGATACTGATCAAAATGAATATTGGTGAAACACACAGCACAAACAAGTACCCAATTAAGTCATTATCAGAAACTGAACAGAACTGAGCTGGCACTTGTACTGAGCCCGGGTATATCACGTAGCAAACATCAGCTGGGAGCTAAAAGTTCACGATGATCATCTCAACATTTATTTTTTATTTTTTTTTGCTTCAAGAGCAATAGACACCTCAGGCACTTTACTGAGCTTTGTGAGCACTAAACATATTATGCACTTTACTGCAGTGATTTAGGGCCAAGAGAGAGCTTGTTGAAGCTTTGTCTGTGGCTTTTTTAGTGTATAACACTTACATGTCACACAAAAATAACTTTGTTCTTACGGATAACATTTTCTCAGTATCTCCATTTAATAATTGCACCCTTGTATATAATGACTCACTAATTAATACATATTGATAGAAAATGATTATACTTTAGTAATATGGGTAGCTATTATTTCTTAAAATAATATATAGAATGGCAGTAACACTGCATGACAGTGCATCATTTGTCAAGGATGTCAGTCGCTCTTTGACCATTTGAAATGTTGAGATATATTAGATAAGGTATGATGTGATTTGCAACAGAGGACAGTAATAAAAGGATATTCATTGCCGAGGCCAATGGCTACTATTAGTTTAATGAATACAACAATAGAGCATATATTGTCAGCATGGATTTATTGAATAGGTCATGAGGAGGTAAGTCAACACAGTTGAATTGGATTTTGCAAAGGCTTTTAACACAGTGCCACGTTGGAGGCTATTGCACAAAGTAAAGGATAAAGGAATTGGAGTAAATATATAAAGGAAATATATAGAAAACTGGTTAAATGACAGGAAACAAAGTGCTATTCTAAATGGAATATTCTCAGATTGGACTAATGTGGTAAGTGATATTCCTCATTGTTCAATCCTAAGCCCTCTAACATATTATTTAACGATTTAGAAGTAGGGATAGAGAGTAATTTCTCCAAATTTGCTCTCAACAATGCATTGCATAGGGCAATTAAATTGGACCATAAGGTACTTTCGCTGCAAAAGGATTTGTATACTGATAGGATCAGATTAGTGAGTAATCATATATTCTGATGTGTGTGTCAATTATATCTGGGCACCTAGATATAATGAGAGAAAAATAATGCACAGAAATCAGAGTGTCATCAGGATAATCTCTGAATGTATTTAGGCGGCAGAATCTTATATAGCATAAAAACACGTCACAACTAGTTGAAAATACTGTTAAATACATTTTTGCAAGCAAGTGACTTTTTGTTTCTGTCTAACATAGCAAAATCCGGTTTCCTATAGATATCTCATCTCAGTTTCTGAAACAAAGACAGGATACAGGAAACAGATGTTTTTAAAGAACATTAACGTAAACATTCTACAGATGACGCACTTAAACATTCTAGTGAGATAAGAAAAATGCTGACATACTTTTTATAATCATGATATTCTTAGCTAATTAATTTCTAAATGAAGAAATTAAAATACCTAACATATCCCTCCTCTTATAAATGTATTAGACCAAGGTCTTAAGGCAAGGTTCAGGTCATAGTCCTTTCTTTAGTGAAGAGTTGGGGTCTGGACCATCATGGTGCTTCTCTTAATCCACTTGTTTTTATACATCATCAATGTCATGATCAAGATAAGAATCAGATTCTCCTTGAGTGAGGGGTATCGTCTCTATTAGGTATTGTTGAGTTACTGCTTGGTCAACAACCTTATTCACCAATCCACGGATGCATGGTATCAATAGTCTGTCTGGGCTCCTCTTTTTGCAGTACCTGAATATGCAAATATTCCATGTTGTTACCTCTGCCTGAGGTGTAAATTCCAAGAGTATATCTCCCCTCATCACACTTTTGTGGGTCCTGGAGGGTGATCCGGATGGGGTTGCATAGCTGATTTTGGCTGCAAGAGGATGGCTCCACACCCCGTGTTAGCTTTAAGCGTCTCTTTGTACTTTTGCACTTCATGTGATTAGGTGGGGAGTAACCCCAGTCAGCTCCTGTATTCCATAAGGCCAATTTCCAGCTAGGACATCTCTCATTTCCATACAGAGAGGCTATACACAAATATACTGGCGCTTTTCTCACCCCTCCACTACGTCCTCCTCCAGAAAGTCCACATCTTAGTACTTGACATAGGTCTATTTGGTTGGTTCCTATCTGCCCTTCCTTGAACACTAGGGTCACTTGGCCAGTTAAATTGACTTCCATCATGTCTCTTTTCATTCTGTGCATCCACATCTCTCCGATAGATTGCGCCTGGTTGCCTCTGGGTCTTGTTACTTCTTCCCATATGATTATGGGTGCTACTATGCAAAGAGTTATCAAGATGAGGCATGTCAGTGAGATTCTTAGGCCACAACAGTTAGGTCTTTTGAACAGGTGCCAGGACATTTTCTTGGGCCAGTTGAGAACCCCAAAAACCCGCACCATTCGGTTCTTCACTGGGTTTGAGACGAGTTTCCCCCCCTTTGTAGCCCAGCCTGACTCGCAATGAGTCAGCTAGCAGGTTTTTAGGAATCAACTGGCTCAAGCTCTGGCACTTTTACTCTCTTGCAGTGAGTCAGGTGTATCCAGGTGGCTCGTTCGGCAACTTTCAAGGCAGTGGGTGTTGACAGCAGAACTTGGTACGGTCCTTCCCACCTGGCCGATGCCCAATTTTTACGCTTGATTACTTTAATTAGGACCCACTGGCCTGGTTGTACCAAGCAGGGTCCCTGCTGTTGCTCCGTATTGACGATCTGGTGCCCGCCTGGTTCTGGCGGGCCGTCCCTAAGGTGGTGGTGTTGGAGGAGGTGGATTTGGAGCGGTGGCGGCAAGCAGGTATTTGCGGGCATCATCAAATTCGTTCTCTACATCATCACTATAAATGACCATATTCCCAGGAGTTGGAGGGGCGGTCAGTCGTGGAAGTCTTTTCTGTGTACACATAAACATATCCTCTTTCGAAGGAGAGAGGTGGTTAACATTACATGTCCCTCCCCCCGTAGGCACCGTCATTGTGATACACATTTGCCTTTTTGTTTTCATCTTCAACAATTTTTTATTTTTAGTATAGAAAATGTATTTACTTTTTTTTTTTTTATTTCTATTTCCTTAATTAAGTAACGTTGCGTTTACTTTTCCTCTCCTATACTTCTTTGTATATAGTAAAGCTCAATAAAGTTTGAACGTCTCCTATACCTTCCTTGTAATAAGGATTAATATTGCCAAGAAGTAGTGGATACAGGGCACTGATTCCAGCAGAGGTAGTATAGTAGATGCTGTGTATCCAGTGGGTGCGGTGAGCATTGTCATCACTTAAAAGGGGTTATAATAACATGCCTTTGTCTCTCTTTACAGCAACCACACTTCCTCCCTTCTGCTATGTTCCCTTAAGGTTACAGACAGACATATTTTACATAAAAAAACTAACACACACACACAGAGAAAATTGGAGTAGAAAGGGGACTGGTCTGCTATGCTGACTGTGGGGGGTGGGCCAGACCCTGCACATCGTCACATAATACAGATCAATCACCTCCCTGCCCAAAGGTAAAGCATCGAGTAAAGTTACAAAGACACAGAAACTTTATATATATACACAAATACACATAAGAAAACAATTCTAGAATACAGTGTTCACAATTCCCACACATAAGTGTGTTTCTACCAGACATAAGTTACAGATGCACACCAGAAACCCTTTGCATAATAAACATGTCTTTAGAGATTACCTTGAAAACTGCAGGGTCTAGAAACCACACTCCTGGCAGTGCCATTTATGCCCTTGAGAGCCTATCCACCTATACATATACACATATATATATATATATATCTTGAACTCTTATAGTATCAATTAAAGTTAATAGATATACACAACAAATAATATCACAGGTACATGGAAATATACATAGCATTACATATACATACAACAACCAACAGACCTTTTATACATTTTCCAGAAATAATCTGTATATCTCCCACCCAGTGCTTCATACACACAATCGTACAGAGTATTTTAGTAAGAAGTTAGGAATACACAGAAACTGCAGACAAAATATTTCAACATTGTATAACCAAGTAAAGAATGAGAAAGAATACATGTATATATATACATACACTCACAAGTACACAGAAATATACAGAATGTTTACAGGTATATATAATAACCAAGAAACTGTTATCCGTGTGACACCCCTCACAAACATACATACACCCGGTACCGGTATTTAAATCATACAAAATGGTAACATGCACACACATACATATTTTCTTGCAAGAGCTCATGTGAAAGTCAGACTCATTTACCCCTTTTTCATGGTAAGCTTTCTCAATATTGTTACGTACGGAGAACTTATTTTATAGTCTTTTCCTCAGGATAATGACTATTTTACCTCCCTATGGGTAAGTGTCAACCCTTCTACCTATTACTAGGCTAGAAACCTAGTTGTACAACTCTTTTACCTAATATCACTGTTAGGCAAGGACCTGGGACATAGACACATATGCAAAATGCAGCAGAAATTCATATACTCACTGTCAGTTTGTTGTAAGCTGTGCCTTGTCATCCCTCGGAAAAACACCTTGCCTCTGTGGTCCAACTGATCGTATATATCAGGCCTGAGGTCTTTCTCAAGGTAAGGGAGTCCTCAGTGACTTACCCCCCCGTGCACGGTAAAAGGAGTTTTGCTTCGTCCGAGGAATGATAAGGGAAACAACTTCCGGCTCGAAGGACCAAAATGATAGGATCAGATTAGTGAGTAATCATATATTCTGATGTGTGTGTCAATTATATCTGGGCACCTAGATATAATGAGAGAAAAATAATGCACAGAAATCAGAGTGTCATCAGGATAATCTCTGAATGTATTTAGGCGGCAGAATCTTATATAGCATAAAAACACGTCACAACTAGTTGAAAATACTGTTAAATACATTTTTTCAAGCAAGTGACTTTTTGTTTCTGTCTAACATAGCAAAATCCGGTTTCCTATAGATATCTCATCTCAGTTTCTGAAACAAAGACAGGATACAGGAAACAGATGTTTTTAAAGAACACTAACGTAAACATTCTACAGATGACGCACTTAAACATTCTAGTGAGATAAGAAAAATGCTGACATACTTTTTATAATCATGATATTCTTAGCTAATTAATTTCTAAATGAAGAAATTAAAATACCTAACATATACATTACATGGCAGAAAAACAGAAAAATTTATAGTTTTACATGCATATCTTCCTCCTAGACAGTCTGTTATAATCAGAGTGGGACAATTCAGGGGGTATTAGAGAAAGAAAAGGATTTATGAGTGCCTATGCACAAACACCAACGTAACAATGCCAGGCAGCAGCTGCAAAGGCGAGTAAAATACTAACACATATTAAGATGGTATAGAAGCAAGCGAAGCTCATTTAGTCCCACCACTGTACAGCCTTTTAAAAAGAGTTTTAGAATCTGTATAGTGGTTTTTCTCTGGTTGTTGTTCCATGTATTGTGGTGAAGATACCACAGCTAATTTGTGTCAGTGCAAATTCTGGTATATATGTTTGTATTGAATTTGTACTTCCCACCCACTGATGATTTGGAGAAAATAAAGTTAGATGTAGCCTGTAGGATAATAACTGACAATAGTGCTCAGTGTAGAGGGGGCATATACTTCTGCATGCGATACAAAGCTAATATATGTAGTATTACACATCTTAATATCAGAGCTAGCATTTTCAAATGTACTCACTATATACCCAAATAGTGTACTGTTTTAAAGAAGAATCCAGGCAAAGTCCTAACTCTGTCTCACATGATTAATTATCTCCCACAGTGATGGTCAAATGCATGGACAGTACGCCTAGTTAGTATATTATGATAAGACTTTGACTGTTAAAAGTCTCTGTCTAGAATCTTTTATCCAACTGGGCATGTTGATCTTCCTTATCACCCCCACTATGAGAGATAATTAACCATTCGGAGTGAGGGAAGATCTTTTCCTCTGACTCAGATATTTAACACTTCTACTCAATATTTTTTTTACCAACAGTCCATTGCAATTATATATATATTTTTATATTATTATTTTACAGTATCTGGGTCCTTTGCTCTGTCACTGTAATGCATGTTGCTTTTTTCCCTACTTAAAATGGTCCCATTTATTGAAGAAATTAAAGTTCACATATAAACAAACATAATTTGAATTGTTTGTAATTAAAAAATAAGTAACTTTACTTGATATATTAATTAACTTTTTTTATGTATGACTGAACATACCACCCTGAAACAATTACATTTAATTGGTAAATGCCTCTTTGACTATTATTATTATTTTTCAACTATGAGTGTTCATTAATACCCTCAACTGTTCATATTAATTGCTGTTGATAAAACTGTTACCTTATCTTTTGATTTAATGTAACTCTAATTACTAAATGCATTTGAAAGCACTTCCACTTTTGATTACACAGTTGAAATGATTATTCTGCTTATCATTCATTTCTGCAATAACTAGAGCCTTGTAATTCTGTCTATTTTAAAACAATGTTTGTACACCTATGTTTTACTATCAGTTATTGTAGTTTATCAAGAAAATAAACCTTATTGCTTGGGTTTAGATGTTAGAGGTTAAATATATAGGGCCTCATTTTATTATCGGCCGTAAAATGGCCGCAAGGCTGCGATTCCTTGCGGGGGTTCCGTTACCTCGCAATTCTATTAAACGGCCCCGCAAGGATCTCCTCTTACGGCCGGCCGTATATCTTGCAACCGTCCGTAAGCTCAGAAATCTTTAAAGTCAAAAAAAAATTCAAGACAGCACTGTAAAGCTCTGTAAATGCTAGGGATCATAATGGGGGACATGAGGATTAATAGTAACCCACTCTCAAGCTTGCACATCAGCCCAAATCCGAGTTTACATTAACTGTTTATTTTCCGGCCGCAGCGTGGCCGGGTCTGAGGTGCTCCAAGCACTCTGGACTTTTTCCATGGATATTTAACATATATAAAAAAAAAATTTTTTTACGGATTTGAGTATAGGGGAATGTTGTGCTATTTTTGCTAACACCTACAATCACTTTATAGTCTCCTCAGAGTGCAGGATGGCTTTATTTCTGCTTTATAATGTGCTTAATTGGTGCTAGCGGGACCTTTTTCCTGCAAGTAAGCTGCGGCTCGCTTTTAGCCTTGCCGAGAGGGTTCCCGGACCAATAGAATAGCAACCGAGCTTTTCTTGCGGCCGAAACTCTTGCGGCCGTTTTAGATCAAAGGCTTTCCTCCGGCGCGTGCGCCCGCAAGCGATAGCAAGGAGCCGGCCGCAAGCCTGCCGGAATCCCCGGCCGGAGGGGAATAGAATAGCCGAATAGCTTGCGGCCGGTCCTTGCGGCCCAGCATCTCCTACGGCCGTTAATAGAATGAGGCCCATAGTGTAGTGTGCAAGTCATATCATAACATCACCAGATAACAGAATTCCAGGTAGCATATTGGAATCTTTAAAGCAGGATAAAGAAAATAAGGTTAGATGTAGCTTGTAGGAAAATAACTGACAATAGTGTTCAGCGTAGAGGGGGCCTATACGTCTACATGTGACACAATGATAATGTATGTAGTTATATATAGCTTAAAAAAAGAGATAGCATTTTGAAATGTTTTCCCTATAAACCTCATTAAGGAATTAGTTAAATGTAACAGCATTAACCAGACTCATATTAGTAAAGTAAGTGCTAAAAAGGTATCACTATCTACTTATTTTTTTATTATTTTTATCTATTCACGTGTTAATAATAATTACAGGTCTGGCACCGATTATACAGCATTGTCCGTCCTGAAGCTTTTACGGTTTAATGAATTTGCCAGACCAAACAAATACCGCAGTTCTATCTATTTAGGTAAAGGAGTGATAATGCAGAGAATTAAGTTAACTCAAGTGTTCCTTTCATCTATTTACAAAACATTTTTTTTTATTTTTTTTAGAAAACAATGAAACTAAACAATTTGTGCTAATTAAAATATGTCCGGATTAAAATAGCTGCCGGATTATCTGATGCCAGATAATCAGTGTCAAATGAATAAAAAATACAAACACTTACTGTTTAAAGCAACATAACATCTATACAGTAGAATTGATGTAATATTGTCAATCACATATATAGTTCTCATCAGCGCGGGCTTACCAAAATCCGCTGCTAACGCAACAGTGAAACTGCTGGCTCGCGAAGCACCGTAGGCGTTCATCCCTACGACCCCGTAGGATTTAGGCAGGGAGCGCTGAAGGCGCTCACTGCGCTGGTGGAGATGAGCGCCATAGGTGCTTATCCCTACGACCCTGTAGGACTTAGGCAGGGAGTGCCAAGGCGCTCACTACTTGCTGGTGGAGATGAGCGCCATAGGCAAAAGTACACCAGGGGAGACACTCGCAATGAGCGCCAAAAGGCGATCAGCGCGCACCTTCCAAAGACTGCCAAAGGGGCTCTGACAACTAAAAACACATCAACCGAGAGGCTCGCAATGAGCGCCAAAGATACTCACACAACCAAAACACTTACTTTGTGTGGCAAACAGCATTACCTGCATTACAATTCTATTGCCATCATTTTTTTGACGGGCAAGTCGTTAGTGTAAAATATACATCGGAAAATAAAGGATCCTTTTTGATCCTTTTTATGAATGTTTAGGATAAATATGTAAAATGCCTTACTTTATTTTGTGACTCAGATTGCTCAGTATAAAGGTACAGATATTGCCCCTCGTTTTCTCCCTCTCTGATATCACATATTAGAATTGTCTAACTACGAGACATCGTCACACTGTTTGCGTGGTGTGTACGACTTAGCAATGAGCGCCGCCGGCGAGATTCGCACAGAGGGACGACCTGTTAAACTCACGTAGCGAGGTGAGCCGATAAACTCAGAGCACTTAGCGGGACTTAGAAAAAAAATACGAGATACAGGATTTAGAAAAAAAAAGATACGAGACGCAAAAATTTACGAGATTAGCGGCCAAACCAAAAACTTGAAAAACACACTGAATACACCCCCAAAAAATCCCAAAACATCACAGACAGCATGGGGCAACAGCCAGGACATCTGTGAGTGAGGTGGAACGCAAATTTAACTCGATTTAGACGATTTTCGCAATGAGCGCCAAAGGTCCTCACAGTACAAAACGGTTTCAATTATGTCTCAAACAGCATTCCCATGGCTTCAAATTGTATTCACCGTCATTTTTTGACGGGCAAGTCGCTAGTCTAATATAAATATAATAACTTATAATTCATCATTTGTTTTAATGTTTACTATTTCCATCAACAGAAAAATTAATAATTATTTATTCACACTTCTTTAAGCGCGAGTTGTGTTGAAGTAATTTGTCAGTATGTATGTTAGATAGTAGCATAATAATTGCAGTTGAATAAAGGCTATTAGTCCATCAAGTTCAACCTTTTTAGATCTCCTCTGATCCTTGTAATATGTGAATTCATTGTTAATTGATCAAGAAGAAGGCAAACAAAAAAAACTGTTAAAAAATATCATTCCTGACCCCAAATACTAGCAATAAGGTTACTCTCTGGATCAATATCCTTTTGTCTCTATTTAACCTAAATAAACCTGTATGCACTTTTTTACAAATATATACAATCCCCTTTTTAAAGTTTTCTATTGTTAAAAACTCCTTTGGTAGATAGTTCCACAGTCTCATGGTCCTTATTGTGAATCACCCTGTTCTTTCCTGGAATCTTTTTTCTTCTAATCACAAGGGATGTCCTCTTGTCAATTGACAACCTCTCTGCACAAGAAGTTCAACTGACAAAGCCTTAAATATGTTTATTATATCACCCCCTTCTGGATAGCTACCTTGTGAACTTCAATGAAACTTTGAGCTATGCCATGTAGGGTCACCCAGGATGGGCAGGTCATAACAGAGAGGTCAGACAATTTGCAGTCCACTGGAGAAGGAACTGGCAACCCACTCCAGTATCTTTGCCCAAAAAGAAACATGTATATATATATATATATCCATAAAACGGAGTGTCAGACACGACTGAACAACAACAATACATTTTATCACCCTTAGACACCTTTTTTTTAGAGAAAATAAGTTTAATTTGATTATTTTTTCTTCTTAGCTTAACCCCTCCATTCCCCTTAATTAATTAATTGTGTTGCCCTTCTCTGTACCATCTCCAGGACAAAATAGGAGAAAAAGTCAATGTTCATAACTATTCACCCCCCCAAAGTCAATACTTTGTAGAGCCACCTTTTGCAGCAGGATAAGTCTCTATGAGCTTGCCACATCTTACCACTGGGATTTTTGCCTATTCCTCCTTGCACATTCCTCCTTGCAAAACTGCTCCAGCTGCTTCAAGTTGGATGGTTTGCGCTTGTGAACAGCAATCTTTAAGTCTGACCACAGATTTTCTATCGGATTGAGGTCTGGGCTTTGACTAGGCCATTCCAACACATTTACATGTTTCCCCTTAAACCACTCAAGTGTTGCTTTAGCAGTGTGTTTGGGGTCATTGTCCTGCTGGGAGGTGAACGTCCGTCCTAGCCTCAAATCACGCACAGAGTGGTACAGGTTTTGCTCAAGAATATCCCTGTATTTAGCACCATCCATATTTCCCTCAACTCTGACCAGTTTCCTAGTCCCGGCTGCTGAATGGTGTTCTTTTGGGTGATGTGATGTGTTGGGTTTGCGCCAGACATAGCTTTTTCTTTGATGGCCGAAAAGTAAAATTTTAGTCTCATCAGACCAGAGTACCTTCCTCCATACATTTTGGGAGTCTCCCACATGCCTTTTCACAAACTCAAAACGTGCCATTTTGTTTTTTGCTGGCCACTCTGCCATAAAGCCCAACTCTATGGAGCGTACGGCTTATTGTCATCCTATGTACAGATAATCCAGTCTCTGCTGTTGGACTCTGCAGCTCCTCCAGGGTTACCTTAGGTCTCTGTGCTGCCTGATTAATGCCCTCCTTGCCTGGTCCATGAGTTTTGGTGGGCAGCCATCTCTTGGCAGGTTTGCTGTTGTGCCATGTTTTTTCCATTTGGTTATGATAGTGTTTGGTTATGTACTGTATGAATAGGGTATGAATAGGGTATGAATAGGGTAATTAACTAATTTGGTTTGTCAGCTTCCTTATTATGATTTATATAATTGTATGATCATTATATATTTAATAGTTATGTGCTATTGTGAATATATGTCACATTCAGTTTGTTTTCAGTATTTGTTATGTTTTAATAAGGCTGAGGTCTCCAAAAGATTTCCGAAAAACCTAAATTAACAATATAAATTCAGCACATAGATGTCAACATATGTCGTCTAAGGACCAGAACTATCATCACATTGGTCCAGTTTGTATTATTACACTTTAAACTTTAATAAAGGGAAGCTTGAGGCAAGAGAAGTAGTCACCTGAGCAAAGTATTACAAAAAAATCAAGTAATTTCATAAATATAAAGAAATATTTAAATCAGTCTATTTTTGTTTTGCTTTTATTAAATGTTAACATGCATCTACCAATCTGTTTTTACTTGTATTGTATTGGATACCACTGATATACCAGTACTGGCTGTCACAGTGGAAAGTAGCACTGAAATTTAGAATTTGTCCTGAAAACAATTACTGTAAATTTTGAAAAGTGATTAAAAATGTCTTTGAATTTGTTTAGCTCATACTAAGCAGAGACCTGATCTCCTCTTGTTACAAAGTGTATATACTGCACACGTGTTTTCTCATCCTATTTGCTGTCAAAATCTACAGGAGGTCCCTGGGTTTGACGTCCCGACTTATAGCGTTCCATACATAAGAACAGGCTCCCAAGGCTTTTTGTACGAGTTTGTTTTTATGTTCTGTTTGTTTGACATAAAAGAGAGAACATATTAGTTTCTGTAACTTATTATTTCATTATAGGGGTATTATTATTTTATTACAATATTAAATTGTATTATTATTACCACGATATGAGCCATTATAGTGTTGTTGTTTTTGTTGTTATTATTATTATTATTATTCATCAGGGATCTAAGGTACCTACAAATCTGACCTAAAGACATTCTCAGGAACCTACGTTGTTCGTAACTCAGAGACGGCTTGTATTAATGTGGTAATTGTATCACTAATACTACACAATATGCTGGCACATTGCAAACAAAAAATTATAGTAATAACTAATCTGGATTTTTTATAGTATAGGATATGCGTTTATTGTGTTATGATATAATTTAGTCTTGTCAAACTATAATATTGTATGTATTTATTAGCCAAAACAAATGCTTCTGTGCCCTACTGATTTCATGGTTGTATGGTGTATAGTTATATGTAAAGCTATATACATTTGGCATCAGTGTATCCAAGTGGTCATATTTTTTACAATTAATTTAGATTTCAATGATATGATGATTTTGACATGTTTAGGACATTTTGTACTGAAGGTAACAATAGTTTCAATATATACAGAGAAAATTCCTGCTGGCATTATGCTTAGTCTGAATAATTTAAAAGGTTTGTATTGCATTCATGTACTTTGCATTGCAATGTAAGCCAAAAAAAGTACATGGAACAAAATCCCATTTAGAGTACAGACTATCTGGCAGTTTTATATTAATATGAGTTTTCTTTGAACTTTCTTCAGACACTTGATGAAAAATTGTACAAATTTATAGGAAACCAGTGATTGTAATATCATATAAATGCAGCTGAAATTATATACTAATTTACCTGCTGCAGAGGTACTAATGGCATAGTTGAACTTATATAATTTAGTATACTAATTTACTAATCAAGACTTTAACACTTTTATGTATAGTGTGTAACAGGTAGACTTGTTATATAAAGTTGCTATCTCTTAAATATGCATTGGAAGGAACAGCTATCCTAAAGGTTTTTAATTTGTGAATATTGCTTTCCACTAGATCTACCCACCTTACTTTCAGTCTTTGCCTTCCCAGCTGACAAAACCCTATAACTCAGCACTTTCTTCTTTCTTTATCTAAGCAGTAAACTTCCTCCACCTGTCCTGCACCTAACAATAGTACCATTCCCTGAAAACTTTAGCTTATCTATAAGACCTGCATTTGAAGAATTTCCTTCTTTGCCCATGTAACCACAATCTATTTGAGAAAACCTGCAAGTTTAGCTTGTGCCCAGACTTTGTCTCCACTGTAGGGCATTAACGACACAATTCCATTACCCTGTCAGCTACTTCCGAGGAAGTCTACATGTATCTTGCATATCAAACAATATTTTACCTGTTTCAAAAGACAGCCATAACCAGTCTCTCTACACTGAAAAGGATGGAATATGATAGCCTGTTTTTAAATATTTCATCTAGACACAAAATAACTTGCAAATCTTTAATTCTGTTCTCTATGGCATTGTTTCTCATCAGCCGAACCTGGACCAGTGCCAGTCCTTAAGATTTAAATAAATAATTACAGTCAAACATTAATGATGAACATATCTGCAGTTAAAATGTGCTATTTTCAAACCAACACAAAGCTAAATGAAAATTGAGTGTGCCACATGAAGTATTCCACGTGGATCTTAACATAGATCCCTATAATCATAAGAAGGTAGCCAGCTGGTACCCTGTTCAAAAAGGTTGAGAAATGTTGCTCTATGTGAAATTACTGTCATAAAATCAATTTTCTTATCTGTTCAGAGGCTTCAACATGACCAAAAATAAACCTTTTAATACTATAACTTACCTCTCTTCTCAGTCTGTTGAGTTGATGACTAACCTCATGCTTACACGTTTGTATGCAAACAGTCCTATGTTGTTGTAGCTGTCAATTTTGAACAACAGCCCATAGACAGGCAATTTTTTCTGTACTGGTATGAGCATCCAATGCATTCACCAGTATCACAGACACCTCCTATGTAAAAGGTAAACGTGTGCAGAGTGTAGGAGTTTGGTGTTTTTCATCTCATGTGTCATACCCAGGGGCCATTGGGGGTCTCTTGATCCAACCTACCGGTGGCCCGGGAGGTTATGGGGTGCGTGGCATAAGGAGTCCCACTCAGGGCAAACATTGCACCTCCGATGTATATCTGGACTGTACAAATAGATATAAGGACTGTATCTTGACTGTTGGGTTAGGGTTGCCCTGTTGTCATATGTGGGTTCATAATAATTCACTGGTCAACAAAGATTTTGTCTCAGAGCAAATAAGAGTTGTGCTATATGCAATTTATCCCAATGATTTTGAAAATGGTCTCAGAATTCTTCTATTACCCATAGTATTAAAGTTATGTCCTCTTTAATATGATACATTGTGCTATATAACACATTCATACATTATTAAGATATGTTATTATTAGTATTATTAGTATTATTATTTTTAATTGTTTTAAATCTTACTGATTAGTCAACGTAAAAAGGGCCCAGAGTAATAAACAGTTGCGTAATATTCTGCCACGTGATGCTCTTGAGGCATGATGAGTTACATGTTTGCTTGTTTACTGTATGAGTCAGCGATCCTGGACAGTTGGTTCTATGTACATTTTATGTTCATAATACGAGTTGAGCAATGCCAAGAAATTGTATTAATCATATGGACTCATTTTGCTACATTTACAGTGAGGTGATATTTAAATCATTGTTGTCGTACCTGTGTCAGACTTCTCACAAGATGGTCAACGGCATCTCGGCACATTAATTTTGCTGTTCCAATGATTTGACAAGAACAAAAAGATCACTCCACAGATTATTACTTTTGTCTTACAAACATTTCCGGCAACAATTCTAAATCAAAGCACACTGTGACATATTGTAATTTACCATCTGCCATCAGGCCAGTGCTGCATAGTGAAGAATTGCCTGTTCCAACGCCTCCAGAAGAAGTAATACTTAGTGATGATGAACAAGAAAAATATCCCGTAGAGCATGGTGATGATGATATAAGGCTTGATCAAACTTTTGAGGCTTCCTGTTCATTGTTACAACCACATTTCCTTACCCAAGGAGATCTTAATGACCTTGTCCGAGACGAACCTATCTAAAACGGAAGCAGAACTTTTAGGCTCCAGGTTGAAAGGCTGGAATCTTCTTCATAAGGAAACTAAAGTTTGTTTTTTTAGAGATAGGCATAGTAACTTTAATGATTTATTTTCCCTTGAAGATGAACTTGATTTTTGCAATGATGATTATTCTGTAATGGAAGCACTTGAGCTTTGAACAGAGGATTGGTGTTTGTTTATCGATTCTTGAAATTTGTGCTTCTTCACAAATTAAATACATTTCCATCAGTGCCACTAGCTCATGCTGCTAATATCAAAGAAACTTATGAGAGCATGAAACTCGTGCATGAAAAAAAATCAAAAATGAAGAATACAAATGGAATATCTGTGGTGACTTGAAAGTAGTCACTCTTTTGCTTGGACTACAACGTGGTCACACAAAGTACAGCTGTTTTCTTTGTGAGTGAGACAGCAGAGACCATAGAAATATTTTTCAAAGGCCTTTATTTCAGTTTAAGTTCAAACACAGTGCAGGGGGTTCATATGAACTATACTGTCCCCCACCATCCTGTTCTTCGGATAATTTTGTATTTTTTTTTGTTGTTGTTGCTTTTTAGCAACTATTATATTCATGTTTACAAGTTCAGATCTAGAATAGGGAATTAAAACCACATCTCTACATTTGTCCCAATGTAGTCAATATATATTACAGCCACAGCACTTGCTTCTTCCTGACAACATAGCTAAATATGAGAATGGCTGATTCAGTGCAGGAAAACTAAAGATAATAATTCATACATTAAAGCAGTTTTTTTTTTACTTTCTACAAAGAACTATCAAATGCGTTTTTTTTCAATTACAGTGGTACTTTAATGTTGCCAACAATATCAAATTATTTGGGAATCAAATTCACATTATAAAGTAACTTAAACAGCAAAATTCCATTGGCTTTTCTACAGATCTGTAGTGGTGTAACCAGAGCCTCTTTTTATGAGAGAAACATTCTTTAGGATTTCCAATTGTTTTTGGGGGGATTGTCTTCACAGCCTGTGTTCAGTTGCAATACATACTTTGATAATATGAAAAAAGAGCTATATTATATTTTTGTTTTATTAAAAAGGACAATATTTTTAGAACATAAGATCTTTCATTAGATAAAGATTTTTTTAGGCTCCTTAAGCAATGACTACAGTTATGAAATGTTTTTGTTTAGTCTTTAAACCACTCTTTGTGGTCTTTTAAATGGCTGGTGCCCAGTAAGACCATTTGTCATGAACGATTTGGGGCCATGATGGGACCCCTTGCAACCCACCAGTAACTCTGCTATTTGGAATGCTGGCACACTGGGTGTTAATGTCTAGAACTATTACAACGGACCTGAAACTTGTTGTTGGGGACTGAACTACAATAATTCATTTGGTGGTTACTAGATCATGTTATATGCACTGTAATAATGCATCTGTGATAGAAGTAGGCCCTAGGATGCTAGAATTATCTAAAAAATACTGTAGTCACTTATGTGACAAAGAGTAATCTTCTATACAATCTTTATGGCCCTGCAATCGGCCACGTGTGAAGGCTCTGGCTTTATTCATGAAAGGGGGAACTAGTTTTATGGCTCTGTAAAAGGAGAAACAAAAGGTGTAATTAGAAGAAAGCCAGATGCCTCTATACATCTGGAAATCATGTGGGTGAGGGGGGATAGCAAGCTATTTGCCTAGGAGGATGGGCTAGCACTTGGGAAAGGTCTGGTGTTTTGTGTAATCTTTCTGTGTTTATATATTTCTCTGAAACAATAAAAAAGTGGGCAGTCTGACTTTGGACACACTAACAAAAGGTTGTGTCAGAGTCTGCTTGTACTAATCCAAGGTACATGGGTGTGATTCTTAGATCCTAAGAATAGGGGTCTGAGGTGCATGTCTCTGCAGTAATGATGCTGTCAACGGAAGTGTCTGCTGGTGTTGAGATCTGAACAAAAATTGCTAACGTAGAGAGAGAGAGATTTGGGGTGAGCGTGGTCCCCCAAATTGGCCGGTCGTGACACCATTAATATTACCAGCATGGATTGTTACAAAGCCAACCCTGATTATGGTTCATTGCAAGCCTTTAACATAATTTAAACATATAAAAGTAGACCATCTAGGCAGATTGAATTGTTGCTGATTAAATTTAATTTATAGTGACTATAGAAAAGCATGATCTCCTTTCAAAATATTCACATTTTATTTCCATAAATCCAAAAAAGAAGACAAATATAGTCAGTCTCTTTCCATAGCAGGAACCTTGCAATGTCCAAGTGAAAAAGCTAAAGCTACATTTCTAAATAATAATAATAATAATAAGTAGAAAAACTGGTTATGAGCTATTCATAAACTCTGATTATGACAAATTGGAAGTTTTCTAATTTGCTGCAAAATCCTATCAATCTAAAGAAGATATTGTCTCATTAAATGTTTTATTATTATGTAAAAAATTATCTCTTTACAAGCCATATTTTATGCGTTGTATAGACCATTCAGTGACTATGTTATCCTATGGGCAAGAATCACAAACTCTTCAGGAGTTCTCCCAAGACATGGCATGTTCTGAATTTGTCTTTATGTATAATCACATACCCAACATTCACTAAAATGCACCATTTTGTGAAGAGTTCTTATCTTATTGAATATAACCAACCTGTAACAAACAAAAACACATCTGCCATTTGTACAATTTTATGAAAATGATGTGTGCAGATTATATATAATTTTTTTTAGAGTTAATTGGTTTTGGAGATTTCAGAGTATCCATTGCACTTCCATTCCACTTCCATTACAGTATGCTCAGTTTCATTACCAGGTAAAAATACTCAGGATCCCTGTGATATAGTGTAGGTAGTGATGGGCAGTATAGTTTGAAATGCTGCATTTGTATCATCTGATTTAATATGTTTAACTATCACATATACTTGTTGTGGTAATTACGAATGTTGGTCGCGCAATGTTAAAAAAAAATTGCTTGCAAAGGCACTTATTGCGAGGCCCTTAAGTGACTTGCTTGACAGGGCTGCAATGAGCAGCAAAGGTGCTTATCATGAGACCCATAACATAGAAGGGGGGAAAGGCTTGCAGGTAGGGGGGGGGGGACTACTGCAGCCATCTACCCCAGCTGCGGCAGCCACCCCTCAAAATGCTGCGGAAAACATTCACCAGGTCCTGGATGGAGGATCAGGTGATGGGGCACCTCAGAAGGCCGCTGCTCCTCCCATGGATTCTGCACGAAGATCACCTGCCGTGGAGATAGTAGGAGTAGAAGACGTCCGGCATCTGGAACCCCCTGTGGCCACCAGAGCAGTGGGGAGGACTGGCGCTGTTGTGGTGGACCCCCATAGAGAAGTGGCGAGGAGCAGGCCCAGCATGAGCACCATGGGAGATCCCATCTGGAAGTCTGGACGGTCTCAAGCCAGCGGATACCAGCGCAGAAAAAGTAATGGCGCCGCAGAGGAATACAGGAAAGTAGTCCCAGACATGGCCGGAGGACCCGACCCACAGAGGAGAAGCCGGTGAGGAAATGGGTATGGCCTCAGCCACCCTACCCTGGTAGCCTACAGTCCCCTTATTCCCCAAATTAACCCCTTCCTCCCCCTACCCCTTTGTTAGGGGACACACCCATGTGCTCTGCTGGTAGCTATCTCAGGCCGGTACTGCCTGTCTTACCTGGTTCCAACCCTGCCAATGGCCGGCGCCCATCCATGCTTTCAGCGAGGCTTCCCATGGTGCTTACGCTGGGTGGGGGGGGGGGGGGGGTAGAGGCCCTTAAAGTGCAGGGGAGAAAGGCGCTCATTCCAAGGCCTGTGATGAGTGCCGAATTAGAGGGGAGGGAGGCTCGCAATGAGCGCAGAAGTCCTGTAAAGTACAGGGGGGGAGGCTTGCAATGAGCACCGAAAGCGCTCATTGCAAGCCCCGCAATGAGCACCAAAGGAGCTCAACACGAGGCCTGTAAAGTAGAGGGGGAAAGAGTCACAGGGTAGGGAGAGCAGGGCAAAGATACACAGGGGAGTGAGTAGAGGGGGTAAGAGACACATGAGAGAGAGAGGGGGGAAGAGACACAGGGGAGGTAGAGGGGGACAGAGACACTGGAGAGGAAGTGGAGGGAAAGAGACACAGGGTAGGGAGAATAGAGGGGGGAGAGGCCTGTAAAGTAGAGGAGGGAAGAGTCACAGGGGAGGGAGAGCAGGAGAAAAATACACAGGGGAGTGAGTAGAGAGGGTAAGAGACACATGAGAGAGGGGGGGAAGAGACACAGGGGAGGTAGAGGGGGACAGAGACACTGGAGAGGGAGTGGAGGGAAAGAGACACAGGGTAGGGAGAATAGAGGGGGGGAGAGGCCCGTAAAGTAGACAGGGGAAAGGCGCTCATTGCAAGGCCCATGATGAGCGCTGAAGTAGAGGGGGTCAGAGGCTCGCAATGAGCAACAAAGGAGCTCATTGCAAGGCCCACGATGAGCGTCAAAGGCGCTCATTGCGAGGCCGGTAAAGTAGTGGGGGGGAGGCTCGCAATAGGAGCCAAAGACGCTCATTGCGAGGCCCATGATGAGCGCCACAGGCGCTCATTGAGAGGCCGGTAAAATAGGTGGGGGAGCTCGCATTGTGTGGCAAACAACATTGCAAGGCTTAAAACTTTCATGCCGTAATTTTTGACGTGCAAGTCACTAGCATCATAGAAAACTTACATAGCTAGTTACATAGTAATTAAGGTTGAAAAAAGACTTTCAGTCCATCCAAGTTCAACCTTTTAAGATCTCCTCTGATCTGCAATATGTGGATTAAATATTAATTAATTAGTTGTTATTTAATTATTAATCAATTATTTAATGTTTTTATTTTATTTTATTTTTAATTATTAATTAATCCAGAGGAAGGTAAACAGAAAAAAACCCAAGTGAGACTTAGCGATACTGATGCTGGCGATCGGATTCTCCCGGGATCAATACTGTCTCTCTCTAATTATCCATGATAACCCTGAATTCCCTTTTTAATTAGAAATAAATCCAGTCCCCTTTTAAAGTTATCTATTGAATCCGCTGTCACCACCTCCTCTGGTAGAGAATTCCACAGATTAACCACCCTTACTGTGAAGAACCCTTTTCTTTCTTTAGGGTAAAATCTTTTTACTTCTAACCTCAATGGATGTCCTCTTGTCAGTTGAAAACCTCTTGGCACAAAAAGCTCCCTTGACAAATCTTTATACTGACCCTGGATGTATTTATATAACGTAATCATATCTCCTCTTAGACGCCTTTTTTCTAGAGAAAGTACGTTTAATTTGGTTAGTCTTTCATAACTTAGCCCCTTTATTTCCCTTATTAGTTTTGTTGCCCTCCTTTGTACCTTTTCCAGCTCTAAAATGTCCTTTATTTGAAGTGGTGCCCAAAATTGTACTCCATATTCCAAATGAGGGCGTACTAGAGATTTGTATAGTGGCAGAATTATATTTGCTTCCCTTGCTCCTATACCCTTCTTAATACATGCTAATATTTTATTTGCCTTTGCAGCTGCTGCTTCGCTTTGAACACTGTTACCTAGGGGGTTGTCCACAAGCACTCCCAAATCCCTTTCAATACCCCTGGATTTGCTCCATAAAGATTATAAATTGCATGGCTATGTTTCCTTCCCAGATGCATAACTTTACATTTATTCGTATTAAATCTCATCTGCCACTTAGATGCCCATTCCTCTAATTTATGTAAATCCCTTTGGAGGGAAAGTACATCATTTTCTGATGTAATTACCTTGCACAACTTTGTGTCATCAGCAAAAATGGAAACACCACACTCCAATCCCACTTACAAGTCATTAATAAATATTTTAAAAAGTAGGGGACCTAATACTGAACCCAGAGGAACCCCACTTACCACATTAGTCTAATCGGAGTATGTTCCATTTACAACAACCCTTTGCTTCCTGTCTTTTAGCCAGCTGTCAATCCATGAGCAGATATTTACTGCAATTCCTCTATCTCTTAGTTTGCACAATAGTCTCCCATGTGGCACTGTATCAAAAGCCTTTGCAAAATCCAAAAATACTTCATCCACTGAGTTGCCTTGATCCAGATTCCTACTAACCTCCTCATAGAAACTAATTAGATTTGTTTGACATGATCTATCCCTCATAAATCCATGTTGACGCCTACTTATAATCCTGTTCAAATAGATATAATCTTGTATATTATCCCTTATTAACCCTTCTAAAAGCTTCCCCACTACAGAAGTGAGGCTCACTGGTCTATAATTCCCCGGATTTGCTATTAGTCCCTTTTTAAATATAGGTATCACATCTGCTTTTCTCCAGTCATCCGGTAGAGACCCTGTGTTGAGTGAATCTAGAAAAATAAATTATAATGGTTTGGCTATTACAGAACCCAGTTCCCTCAGTACCCGTGGATGTATTCCACCAGGACCCGGGGCTTTATTAACATTTATTTTTTCCAACCTCTTTTGGATTACTTCCTGTGTTAACCAATTAGTTGGCAAATGTAGTGTAGCCCCAATTATGTTGCAGTGTCCCAACCACTGGTACCTCCATTGTAATGTTCCTATAGCTTCCTTCCTCGCCTTCTTCCCATTAATATACTTAAAAAATATTTTAGGGTTAGTCTTACGCTCTTTTGCAATTAATTAATGATTTATTACCTTAAAGAAAGTATGGAATATGGAAATGGTTTATTTTGAAAATGGTTTGTTTTGAGAGTAAATAATGAACTTTAGCTAGGTAGAATTTTTTGGGCCACTACACAATAGGGCCCATGTTCTGTGGAGAGTAGTTATCAAAAGAATTAGTTTACATTAACCTTAAGGGAGGCACTGCATGCTTGTTAAAATAAAGAAAAGCTCGCTTCAGTAAGCAAGACTTTATAAAAAAAAAAAAAAGCATGTAGATTATGACAGTAATACTGCAGGCAAACCTCTAGCATGTATCGTGATCACAAGGGTGGGGGGGGGGGGCACTTTATCAAAATGTTTGTTAGGTTCTAGCCTACAGCACTACTGCCATTTTTACTTTCAGTAAAGACAATTTTGGAATTACTCTTCTCCTTTTCCTTTTTCTTACACATACATGGCCTTCCTTAACTCAATGGTCTTGCCTTAAACAAAGATGGCTTTAGAGCAAACTGAAGTAGCAATAGAATTGCTTATGTACAGAGGAACCAAGGGGAACACATCTTTTTCTTTGCACATTAGATTACTCTAGGGACATGTATATTCCCACATAAATACACTTGTAGATTTCATGTATGACCAATAATGCTAAATGAGAGTCAGCTCAGCTATATAATGTAACTGAAAATAAAAAATGTAGCAGATGAATTTTTGCATTTTTAAGATAATCCAATATTAAATATATGCAAAAATAAAACATTTAGCTACATTTTTGAAGGAATTAAAAAGAAAATAACAAATAACAAAATGTGCACCAGTCCTAATCCATTTAATTAAATTATGTTATTTAAGATCAATAATTGCACTCAAAAATGTTGTGGGAGTAAGATACAGAAAAGGCACTTAAATATAGGACTGTCCTCCTAGGTACAAGTCAATTTTTAAATTAAACTTTTTGGGGTATAATCAATCACTTTACACGTCACACAAAAAAAACTAAATGGCTTCTACTTGTGATCAATTGTGGTAATTTTGATTAGTTCAGAGTAAAACCAGCTGATCCCAGTGTTTTTAAAACTAAAGAAATGCTCAATTATCCAAGTTATTCTAATTTATTTTCAGAAATGTAGCTTTTTCTCACTTGAACATTTCAAGGTAGAATTTCTAAAATATAAGGTGTCTGATTTTATTTATCTTCTTTAAGAGCTTTAAAGCCCACATTTTGGTGGATGGTGACAAAATTTCATCAGCAACAATTCAACCTGCTTGAACAGCCTATAATATATATATACTAGCGACTTGCCCGTCAAAAATGACGGCAATAAAATTGTAAGGCAGGTAATGCTGTTTGGTCCAGACATAAATTTAGTTGTTGTTCCGAGATCCTTTGGCGCTCATTGCGAACCTTGCGCTGAGCGCCTTCGGTGCTCATTGCAAGGCTGTTGGTTGTTGTATGTTTTTTTTCTGAAAGGCACTTTTGCTGTTAATGTTTGGTCGGCGGTGATCTGCTTTTTGTATTTTTTCTAATTAAAAACTAGCTTTGACTGCTTAATTATCCTTTTAGTTAGACTCAAAGGGCCTCATTCAATTGCAATTTGGCCAATTGAATAGGCCTCTAAATAAGCACATAACATTTTTTTTTTAAAGAAGTTTTTAGTTAGTAAGCATCTATCCAAAAGCCGGGTTTTCACGAACAAAAAACTTCTTTAAAAAAAATATGCTATGTGCTTATTTAGACCCCTATTCAATTGGCCAAATCGCAATTGAATGAGGCCCAAAGTTTTCAATCAGATATTTTTTTCATTGTGCAGTGGTCCTTTCAGAGAATGAGCATTCGTGGAGCAATAAATAAGTTACTATATTTCATTCAGCTCCTTGGTATATCTACCCAAAGATAATTATTCTAACTCTGTGTAACAGTTGTCCAAAAGGCTATATTTACTGTTTTACGGTCCTATACAGTTTTTTTGTGCCCCGCTGTTTTCGCCCCGCAAAGAGCGAGCACAAGCTCGCCGCCATCTAGTGATGAAAATGAGGTACAAGCCTTCGTAAGGCGTGCTGACAGAAGAGGCCTTGAGCTATGAGAGGTGCCTTCGAGGGCCCGCGCCGAACATTGCAATGGCTTCGCTGTCGATTCAGCTCCGTAAAGATGCACCACGTCGGAGGGGGGAATAATTTTTTTATTGTACTACATAATTTTCACCACTATATGGCGGCGCCTGCGTGCACGTTCCAAGAGTCGACGGCAGCTCGCTTTAACAGCGGCGCACATAAAACCTGATAGATTCTGTATTTCCACTATAAACCCAAGTTTTATTATTTTCTAGCCTGCTGTTGACTTTTCCTTTTGGGGCGAGCTTCACTAGGGTTTGGCAATGGAAACACATCTTTTTCTTTGTACATAAGATTACTGTAGGAACATTTATACTCCCCGAATAAATACACTTGCAGATTTCATGTGTGACCAATAATGCTAGATGAGAGCCAGCTCAGCTATGTAACTGAAAATAGAAAATGCAGCAGATGATTTTTTTGCATCCCAATAAAATAATATTTTTGAGATTATCCAGTATTATATATATATAAACAGCCTGTAACAAAATTTTTGAAGAAATTATGCACCGGACCTAATATAATCCATTTAATGAAATAATGTTGTTTAAGATCAATAATTGCACTCAGAAATGTTGTAGAAGTAAGATACAACAAAGGCACTTAAATATACAACTGTCCTCATAAGTACAAGTCAATTTTTCAAGTTAATTATTATTTATATCTGCTAGACACTTCAGTTAGTCCAGCAACTCTAACTTGAAGCTTACAAGCTCTATAGAGGGGGTAGTAGTCAATAGGAGAAACTATTTCCAAATCATCATTTTCCAAAACCTCCATTGTATTATTAACTTTATTATAAAATTTTCCTTAAAATGTCCATATTCTTAAATAAACTATTGGTCTCATGGTATATTAATGGGGCACCTTCACATATTAAAATAATTGTGAATGTACCCTAACAAAATATGGATTTAGGATCTTGACTTAATTTTCACAAATACATTTGGATCTTGAACGACGCGGAGGCTGCACAGGCTCCCTGGGTCAGCCTGTAGCGTCACGTGACCCAGCGGAGCCTGTGAGGCTATCAGCCAATCAGGAGCGTCGGGGGGCGTGTCGGAAGCCCGTTTCGCGCCATTGAGCAGAGCAGCGCGGTCTCCCGACTGGATGGACGGAGGTCTGAGGTCCTGCAGCTAAAAAAATACAGTAGGAAGGTTTAATTACTGAGATTTCACCCCAGCTTACCAGCATATAAGGGGATATCACTGTTGAGGCTATCCTTGTCTGTTTTTGTGTTCTTTTCCTCCTCCGTTTTTTGTGTGTGTGTGTGTCCCTGTCTCCCTGTGGTGTGCTGTGCCTGTGTGTGTTCCTGTGTCTGTGTGTGCCTGTTTTCTGCTTGTTGTGCCCCCTGTTTGTTCCCCTTTTAGCTATTTCTATGGATCCAGAAGGCTTAGAGGCCTTACTGGCTGAGGTTAGGACCCGTGCCTTAAGCCAAGGGGTCAGGTGGGTGCAGGACAGGCTGGGACCTCCCATGCCTTCTGCGCTTGGAGCTCAGCACATTGTACAGGAACAGCCTGCGGTGGCTGGTGTCCTAGCCAATCCTGATGCCTCCAGGGAAATTTTTTCCCATCCCACCACTGTAGGGCTGCCAGACCCACGTCCATCAGGTAGCAGAGACACCAGAGATGGGGGGGTTACAGGTCAGGGCGGCCGGGACCCTATACCCCCCAGGCAGGCGAGCGCCAGGATCACGGGCGGTGGGGGTGAGGGCCTAGCAATCCGGCCACCACCTGCCAACTTGCCTAAAGGTCCTAGGCCGCGACAAAGGTCGCGAAACACCCCTCTAACACCCCGCAAGGGGGGTGCAGGGGGTAAGAGAAAAGCCGGGAGTCCTAAAAAGGCTCCTACAGGCCCTCACGGTGCCAAGCAGACGGTCCCTGGGGTTTCCCTTATTAACAGTGCTTCTGGTACTTTACAGGGACGCCCAACTGGCAGCGAGAGGAGCATGGCGACGACGAGAGAGAGAAGAGATGGGGTCATCAGAGAGATGAACAGCCAAGACAGCATGGTCATGATTGATGACATGCCTGTGACAGCGGCAGTGGCGAGGCTAGGACGCCCCACTCGAGCTAAGAAGGCTACGAGCAGGTACAGTCCGCTGCTATTTACGCACACAACGCTAAGGCGTAGCAGAGTAGAGACTGAGGGCGATACGGTTAGGCCACAGCGCAAAGGGTCTAAGACTGACCAACAGCTGGATATTCCAACGCCCGAGGAAGTCTCAGGGGGCCCCCTACAGGGGGCGGCGGAGGCAGTGCTAGCCTACTCCAGCCGCGCAAGCTTAGCTGACCAGGACCCTTCCTCAGACGAGGAAAGGGCGGTATGGGCGCGGGCATGCAGGTCGCGGAGAGCTAGTGACTGTTCTTCTTGTACCCACAGATCCAGAAGGAGATCCCGGTCTAGAAGCAGAAGATCTTGTCGGTGCAGCTGTGCTTGCACTGGATCTGAGAGGAGAAGCCCGCGGAGGGCCAGACGGTCAGAGTCCCCGGAGCGTCAGGAGAGACGCGGGGATACTCCGTTGGCCGTATCTACTCCTAAGCTTCCAGAAGCAGGTGAGCGCTCAGAATTGAGCTGCGCAGCAGACAAGGGTGGTTTTATTGGGTCATTAAGGACTCTATTAGCTGCGCATAACATTGCAGTTAGCGAGCGCGAAATGGGAGCGTGGATAGGGGGGCTAGCAAAGGGTGCATGGTCCCAGCCAGCAGCCGCGCTGGCGCCAGCGAGCGCGAGCGAGGCGCTAGCTAGCTTGCGCGCGCCCGAGCCGGTAGGCAGCGCAATAGCAGCAGTTGGGAATAACACTGTGGGGGTTACCGACGCAGCCATGAGGCCCATAGTCCTCTGCTCGTTGGATAATTTGGGTGCACACCTTCCACAGGAAGTAAAGGAAAAGATCTGGAGGAGGGAGTTTATAGAGTTGTTTTCCCTTCTCCCTATGTCTAGGCAAACAGACCTGGCCGAGAGGGGCCCCAGGGAGGGGAAATCCTTTGCTAGGCTACCCAGGACGTTTGATACCTGGCTGCAAGCATTTTCTATTTGGGCTTGCGTACTGTGTGAGCGGCACCCTGAACAGAGTTCGGGATTGTTCGTCTACATAGACGAAATTCGGAATGCTCACAAGGTTTATGGGGGTACAGCCTGGTGGCGGTACGATGAGGAATTCCGGCAATACTTGGCCTCAAGGCCAAGTATGGCGTGGAGCGACAAAGCGGTGGCGTATTGGCTAAACATCATGACACCCATGAGAGTCACGACGCCCTTTCGGAGCGGGGCCGGTGGAGGTAAGGGCCCCACCCACGCCTCAGGAGCAGGTCTTAAGACCTGTTTTTCGTACAACGAGGGGGTCTGCAGATGGGCACCTAACTGCAGGTTTAAGCATGCATGCTCAAACTGCGGAGGTGAACACCCCCTGTCTAGATGCAGTAGACCCAAAGAGGGAGGCAGGGGCGAGCCTCCCGCAAAGGGGCAAGACGCCCATACGCCTCCCCGCCATGCTGCCGTGGCTAAAGCGCTACGGTAAATTGGCACGCACCGCCGAAGCGGCGCGCCTATTGGAGGACGGGTTCCGAGAAGGATTCCGGATTCCATGTGGGGTCGACATTCATGGTTTTCTTGTCCCAAACCTGAAGTCGGCTAGGGATTTCCCAGGGGTAGCCAAAGCTAAGGTGCTTAACGAAGTAAAATTGGGGAGGATGGCCGGGCCATTTGCGGCCCCGCCCATCCAGGGTTTAGTTGTGTCTCCTCTTGGGGTGGTCCCCAAGAAGGAGAAGGGTAAATTTAGACTGATCCAGCATCTCTCATACCCCAGAGGCCGTTCGGTAAACGATGGCATATCAAGAGACCAGGCTACTGTGTCTTACGAGTCATTTGACCGGGCGGTCGATTTGGTGAGGAGGAAGGGCCAGGGGGCCCTTATGGCAAAAGTGGACATCGAGGCAGCATTCAGATTGCTCCCCGTGCACCCGACAAGCCATCGGTTGCTGGGGTGCTTCGTAGACGGAAGTTACTTCGTTGACTTATGTTTACCCATGGGATGCTCGATATCCTGTGCTTACTTCGAGGCTTTCAGCAAATTTTTACAGTGGGTTGTGAGCATCGAGGCGGGGTACAAGAGTGTTACCCATTACCTGGATGACTTCCTTTTTGTTGGCCCAGCGAGAAACGACGCTTGCCGTTTTATGCTGGAGGTGTTCACCGAAATCTGTACAGAATTCGGGGTACCATTGGCCCATGACAAGACGGAGGGCCCTACGGAACAATTGACTTTTCTGGGGATTCGGATTGACTCCTGCAAAATGGAGTGCAGTCTTCCCTTAGAGAAGGTGGAGGACATGCAAGCCGAGATTACGGCGCTGCGGGGCGCACGGAGGGTGACCCTGCGGCGGCTGCAATCAATATTGGGGAAGTTGAATTTCGCGTGCAGAATTATCCCCATGGGGCGGATATTCTGTAGACGGATGTCTCTGGCTACGGTAGGGATTGCGAAGCCGCATCATTTCATAACAGTCTCTAAGGCCATGCGCGACGATGCAGAGGTATGGGCAATGTTCCTTGCAGACTTTAACGGGCGGGTGGTCCTTCAAAAGGAGGGCACCACCAGCGCAGAGCTAGACCTGCACACCGATGGTTCTGGACCGTTCGGTTGTGGGGCGTATCTCCAAGGGAGATGGTTCGCTGCGGCATGGCCGGAGGAATGGGAAGAGGCGGGTTTACTGCTGAACCCTACATTCCTGGAGCTGTTTCCTATGGTGGTAGCAGTGCACTTATGGGGTCCTTCAGTTTCAGGGACAGGCGAGTCATTTTCCAGTCGGGTAATAAGGGGTTGGTTGAAGCCGTGAACAACATCACGGCGGCATCCGTACCAGTGATTAGATTGCTTAGGCATCTTGTGCTATGTTGCCTTCGCTTGAACATATGGTTTCAAGCAAGACACGTGACAAAGGTGAATAACGGAATTGCTTACGCCCTCTCTCGGTTTCAGGAGGATCGTTTCAGGGCGCTGGCTCCTCGTGCGAACGCTCTGGGGGAGCTCATCCCCGAGGAGCTCTGGGAGATTGGAGCTGTCAGGTAACGAGACTCGTGAGACAGTCTGTTGCCCCAGCGACGTGGAACGCTTATAGACGCGTGTGGGCTAAATGGGATAGCCTAGTGGCACTGGCAGGTGGTGCCACGACGGAGGACAAGAGCGTAGGGATCTTGCTTTGGTACCTGCTGCGGTGCGCCGAGCAAGGCGAATCAAAACCTGTAGTAGGGAGACAGGTCACGGCGCTTGCTTTTATGTTTAAGCTTGCTGGGCAGAGGGACCTTACTAAGGAGTTTCTAGTGCGCAAAGTGGTGCGCGGAATGTTCAGCGGTGCGCAAAGGCCAGATAGTAGGCGGCCAATAACATTTGCGCTGTTGCTGAGATTGGCTCAGGAATTGGTGGTGGTTTGCAGGGATCCCTTTGAATCTCTACTTTTCCGAACGGCTTTTTCCCTGGCGTTCTTCGGAGCGTTTAGGATAGGGGAGTTAGTCGCGAACAGTAGACACGGTTCGGGGGGTCTGCAATTGGTGGATACCTGCCTCAGGGAAGGTACGGTGGTATTGTGGTTGCGGAGGTCAAAGACTGACCAGGTGGGTAAAGGAAGAGAAGTGGTTCTGCATCAGGTTGGCACAGAGTGTTGCCCATATGCATGTGTAGTGGAGTACCTTAAGCAGCGACCGGTGGGACGGTGTTCGCTGCTGGTCCACGCCGATGGAACGGCACTGTCTGTGTATCAGTTTAAAAGAGTTTTAAAAAGCGCACTGGATCGGCTCGGTTTCAAGCAGTCCGACTTTGGGACACACTCCTTTCGGATTGGAGCTGCCACTGAAGCGGCTAGGTTGGGGTTGCCCGACGCGGCAGTAAAGCGCATCAGGAGGTGGGACTCAGACCGTTTTCGTTCCTATGTTCGGCCTAATGCAGTGGTTTAATGGTGTTGCTTTCTACTTTCAGGGGAACAGAAGCAACTATGGATTGTGGGCCATTCCTACGTGTACTGGGCCCATAGGTTAGCCGCAGTTACCGAAGAAAAGGCACAACTGGGCTTTCCTGTTACGGACTTACGCGTAAGGTGGTGTGGTATTCGGGGTCTGCGATGGGCGCAGCTCGACGGCCTCTTGGAAACGTACGCACAGCGTTACGGGCAGCCCAGTCTTATCATTCTTCATGCCGGCGGGAACGATTTAGGGACAGTTCCCATGAGACGAATGCTAAAGGTGATGAGACGAGACATCGAGAAATGGGTGAAGAAGTTCCCTGGCACGTTCCTTATCTGGTCTGAGATGATCAAGAGAAGATCATGGCGTAACGCGCGCGACCCAGTATGTTTAGATAAGGCTAGACAGAAGATAAACCAGCAGATTGCGAGCTTTGTGAGAAAACAAGGTTTCTCGGCCATCCGGTATAAAGATTTCGAACCGGTCGGCGCAGATGATTTTTTCGCAAAGGATAAGGTTCATCTTACGGAAATAGGGTACGAGTTGATGATGTTGGAGTTTAGGGAGAGTGTTTTGCGGGCTTTGGCTTTAATGTCCAGCAGGGGGGGATCGCAGCCTCGGGAGGCGTCCCTCGCATGCTCCGTGGCGGGAGGTGAGTTGCCCGGCCCACTGGCCTAAGGGGGCGATGGCCCCACCTCACAGGGCGTGCTTAAAGATAAGCATTGGGGCTTTGGGCAGGGCTCAAAGCGTGAGGTCACTGTTCGTGGCCGGGCTCCTCCCCCGGAAGGAAAGGACTAAATTAGTCATCTGAATAAGTTACGGTTGTTTGTTTACATTGTGTTAAAATAAAGCTGTGGCCCGTTGTTTCTCCCAACTCAAGTTGTCGTGTCATTTATTCCATCAACTAGCCTGAATGGATCATGCATGGGTCATGAACGACGCGGAGGCTGCACAGGCTCCCTGGGTCAGCCTGTAGCGTCACGTGACCCAGCGGAGCCTGTGAGGCTATCACCCAATCAGGAGCCTCGGGGGGCGTGTCGGAAGCCCGTTTCGCGCCATTGAGCAGAGCAGCGCGGTCTCCCGACTGGAATCCCACCCACCCACCCTGTATTTTGTTGTTAACAGATGTTATGGTTTATTCTTTTAAAAAAAAAATAAATAAATAAAAAAAAATAATAAGTATCACATATATAGTTGTGAGCATCAGAAAATGTTGCTAACGCTGACATCATAAAGGGGGCGTGGCTATGATGTAAGTGGGGGTGGGCCTAACACCTGATCTTAACAGAAGCGTGGCGGCCATTTGCATTTCAGAGAAAGACAGCAAAGTGAGAGAGGGAGACAGGTACAGAGAGAGAGGGAGACAGCTACAGAGAGAGAAGAAGACAGCTACAGAGAGAGAAGAAGACAGGTACAGAGAGAGAGGGAGACAGCTACAGAGAGAGAGGGAGACAGGTACAGAGATGGAGACAGGTACAGAGAGAGAGGGAGACAGGTACAGAGAGAGAGGGAGACAGGTACAGAGAGAGAGGGAGACAGGTACAGAGAGGGAGAGAGACAGGTACAGAGAGAGGGGGAGACAGGTACAGAGAGAGAGGGAGACAGGTACAGAGATGGAGACAGGTACAGAGAGGGAGAGAGACAGGTACACAGAGAGAGGGAGACAGGTACAGAGAGAGAGGGAGACAGGTACAGAGAGAGAGGGAGACAGGTACAGAGAGAGAGGGAGACAGGTACAGAGAGAGAGGGAGACAGGTACAGAGAGAGAGGGAGACAGGTACAGAGAGAGAGGGAGACAGGTACAGAGAGAGAGGGAGACAGGTACAGAGAGAGAGGGAGTCAGGTACAGAGAGAGAGGGAGACATAAAGAGAATTACAGAGCAAGAGCACACACAGACAGTGAGGGAGCACAAAGACAGCGCAGAGAGAGTTCACAGATAGAGTGCAGAGAGATTGACAAAGAGAGTGAGGGGTACAGAGACAGAGATTGCACACAGACAGCAGTGCACATAGGGTGCAGATAGAGAAAGCGCACACGCAGAGAGCATGCCCAGCCGGTACATCTACACATTATATAGTAATCACATATATAGTTGTGAGCGTACGAGTTGTTGCTAACGCTGCAGGCTCGCGCAGCGAGGCAAGGCCCTCGCAAAGCGAGGGCACTGGGCGAGGGTCTCCGTTGCTGGCATGGAGCGCCGAAGAAGCTCCATGCCAGCAACTGCGACCCTCGCAAAGTTCACGTCACAACCCAAAGAGCACGACACACACATTACGACACTCGCAAACAACATACGACACACGTTCACGCACATTACGGCCTCGCAAAACTCGGACGCAACTCGCGAACATTACAAAATGTAAAACACAATACATACACACAGCACATACATAAAAACCTTACCTACACCAAGAGGGAGCACCCAGGACCTCAAAAATGCCACTTAGACCTTCATTTTACTCGAAATAAAAGAGTTTAGAGACTAAAAAAAACTAAGCGAGAGAAAAAATTGCCGCCGAACAAAACGAAAACGAGGCTACAGCACTCTAAACTCGCAAAACACCACAAGAAACTCGCAAAACGCCACAAACGACCTACAGATATTCATACCACACAGTGCACACATTCAGCACGCTTACACAGCAGCTCCACACCACTAATGCTCCAGCAACATCAAAACAGATTGCCAGCTCTTCAACACAATGCTTCAAAATAGGTAAAGTATATTCATTTAGTAATCTATTACATATTTCAGTATTATACACCAAACAGCATTAGCTACCTTACAATTTCATTGCCGTCATTTTTTGACGGGCAATATTCTAGTATATAATATAAATAAGAAATATTGAAATTAATATATATATTTTTGGTTAAAGAATTCGGAGAAGTGGCTATTGTATGTTGTGTTTTGTTAATTTATGTCTGTGCGGCGGTAGGTGAGTTGCCCGGCCCACTGGCCTAAGGGGGCGATGGCCCCACCTCACAGGGCGTGCTTAAAGATAAGCATTGGGGCTTTGGGCAGGGCTCAAAGCGTGAGGTCACTGTTCGTGGCCGGGCTCCTCCCCCGGAAGGAAAGGACTAAATTAGTCATCTGAATAAGTTACGGTTGTTTGTTTACATTGTGTTAAAATAAAGCTGTGGCCCGTTGTTTCTCCCAACTCAAGTTGTCGTGTCATTTATTCCATCAACTAGCCTGAATGGATCATGCATGGGTCATGCTCAATTTTGTATAAAATAGTTGGTTAACTTTACTCTGTGGTCAAGGACAAAATGTGTTGCAGTTGATTTTCTCTCTGTATGGGATATCCCTGGATTTGGACTTTTTCTATGAGATCCTGGTGCCTGAAACAGTTTAACAAAGGTTTTTTTTACTTGGCAACTGGACCTTTATATATATAGGGGGACAGATGAGTATTTAAGCACTTCTTCTGTATCAGACACATGCCTTTCTTTACATTTGCAGGTACAATTTGAGATAATATCATGGGTGTGTTTAAGCTTTAAACCAGCCTAGGAGATTCAGATTTGTGCAGCTCCTCCTTTTGTACTGAGTCTTCAGGCAGCCTGCAGCTCCATAAAAATGTGCTGCCCTAGGCCTGGGCTTTGTGGGCATAGGCAGACATAATATGTAAAAAAAATAAAAAAAATATTTGGCCTGTTTAACATAGAAAGGTCAGGACTGTTAGTTCTGTAGTGTTTGTATAAAGAAGGACAGGTATATGTTCTGCAATAAGTATACACAGAAAAGTACTGTATGTCAAAGGCATACATAAAGGCATATTTAAGTTTTATGGATTATGAATGCATCTGATAGAAGAGAATCAGTAGTGTATGAAAACAGTGTTTGCATGAAAAAATACAAAAATAAACATTGTAAAACTTACCCTAAAGTTTGCTAAATCTCTTGAGCTTGCTAGCAGTTGATTTTAAGAGTCAACAACCCAGAAAATCCTTGATAAAATTAGCATGAAGTTCATAATCCGTTTAGGCCAATCACAGGCAGCTAAAACATTGTTTCAATCTGTATTGCCAGTTTGTGTAGCCCAGCATCATGTGTAGTCTTTTTTTCCCCTGCACAAGGAAGCACGGAGGAGCACAAACATTGCCGTGTGGATTTCTGCATTGTACTGTTGTTGGCTTGAAGATTTGTATAGAGTTAAAAACCATACCCAAATGCAGTGTTTCTATTGGTAGGTACCAGGTGGCTATGTAAGCAGCTCTGGGGTTGTGGAAACCACATTTTATTTTTAAATAAATTACATTTGCCTGTGTATAGAAAGACTTAATGTAATGCGTGTGTTAGATTAGAAAAAGTTAAAAACAGGGAAACTTATATATACCATTAAATCATTTTTATATGTGTCTAGAATTTTAGATAAATGGGTCAGACTTAGAGCAGGAGAAAAGTGGGAAGTGGGGGAAAAGTCCAGAGCTTTTGTTTGATAACTGGATATGACTGAACTTGACACCACAACCCTATCCCACACAGGCCCAAAAGCAGATGCCTTGCACCATCCAAAGCAACATTAAATTCAAATTAATATTGATTACTTAGTATTCTGTGACACTGACACAGTCTTGCTATTGTGTATGAATTTATTATTTCATCAATACCATTGGGTTTGGTTTAACATATTTTTATTACGTATTATGCAACTTTGCAACTGCGAATTAAGCCAGAGCCCTGAGGCATGCCTTCTCAGAAACAAGAGTGTGAATGGCATTGCAATGTTTTAGAGGCTCACACTGTTATCAAAATCTGACAAATGTGAGTATTATGAGTTTGTAGTCATATTACATAGTGAATAGAGAATTATCAGTTTTTGCATTCTGTTTATATTAACCTGAACATTTGACACAGGTGGATCACATTTTACATTTATTGGTCCCTGGTAAAGTGGAAATGGGAGTATTTTTATAGTGAGATCCTACTAAAATTAGAAATAGATAGATCTTTAAGGAAGCATCTTTTTAAAGAAAATTGTATACCCAAAACACAGTTTACTTTAAACGTAAATGCCCCTTAACTGGTAAAGTGTTGTGCTTTTATGTCTTGTTTATTGTCATAGAATTTTAGTTGTTTTATAATACTTACATTATTAAAACAAACAAGACACATTATAGTTTATTTAGTTTGAAACAAGTAAATAAACATTGTGATGACTGATATGGTCCAATAGTAACCTGTTCACTCAAACTAAAACCTTGAAGATCCAACATAGAGCCCCAACCTATTAGAAGCCCACAAATGCCTCTAACCCATAATTTTGGCTGCAGGTGTTTTTTTCTCTAAATGTTTTTATGTATTCTATTGACTCAAGCCTGCAATTTACCTCCTTAAGCCTAAACCCATAAACCGTGCCTTTTTAAAAAGGATTTCAGGGGGCGTGGTCATATGATCTGACAATATTTAAGCAAGACCATAATTTACTTTTTAGACACAGCCAATAATAATGAATGAGACTGTCATCATCATGTTAGTAAAGCATGGAAGTTACACGTAATCTGCAGTCGGAGGCTACAAATTAATTAGTGCCAATAAGTAATATTTGCCGATTGGGCCTTCAATCTAGCACTCTATACAGTGCATTAGATCACCTGTTTTAGTTGATGAGGGTTTCATAGTATATAGTATTCCTTTGAGTGCCGGGATCGCTATTACTCAAAAATAACATTTAAAAATAATATTTTTTAATTGCATATTTGTGATTTTGAGACTGCTCTGCAATTAATTCCAATGTCTTTCCATGGTTTCTAATGCTTTTAAAGTACAGTATTGCATGATTAATAGCTGTTACAGCTTTAAGTGTTTGAAAAAGTCATATTTAGTACTCGTAATATTTTTGACAGAAAAGTGATACTTTTTTTCAGTTGCGGGTCAGACTTTATTTGATATCGATCTTTCTGGGTCTATTAGAATATTGATTTTGTGTGACGTTAATTAATTAGAGCTCGTAATGTACAAGCTATGCTAAAACCAATGGAGTTCTAAGGCCAAATTTGCATAATTGGCTATACCTTAGTGATTGTGGGCGGGTAACTTGTAATTAGATTGAGAGTAGATAATAGAATATGGGGCAATATTAAAAGTGATTTTAATTGTGTATAAATTTACAAATTGGGCAATAGAATAGTCTTGAAGAAATGAGCTTGAAAACAGCCCAAATGTTTTTAGAATGTAAAAACTAATAATAGTGATTGATATGTATTACCTTTTTTATATGCAGTTATGCTACAATGAAATCTACCATTTGGTTTATGTTCATCCAGTTCCAGAGGTAAGACAATACTTTACAAGGACACAGAAGAAAGTAGCAAGGTCTCATCCTCCTGAAAAAATAGCAGACAAAATTAGCTGAGAAAAGAAAATGAAAACATACCGTAAAGAATAATTGCATATACAGGTGGTTCCTCGGTTCCTGAGAATGTTCTTAGTTTGGATTTGTATGTAAGTCGGATCCCTGATGATGAATAATAGTAATAACAATAATATAATGGCTCATATATGGTAATAATAATACAGTATAATAATAATAATACAGGTGTACTGTAATAATAAGTTACAGAAACTATTGTGCTTTTTCTTTTAATTTAAACAAACATAACCTAAAAAACTCATACAAAAAGCCTGTTCTTACTTAGAGGTCATTTGTAAGTCAGATTGTTTGTAACCCGGGGACCTCCTTTAGTTGCAATTGCAAAAATTGTGTTTATTTTTATTTTATTTTTTTTGCTTTTTAAAACCATTTTGTCCTTTGTCACGTTTTGTAATATTTAAAAGTAAAGCTCATATATTTGTTGGATAAAGACTATGAAGACAGTATGCAGTTTAAAATAAAAGTTAATACTTTTCATTCTTTTTAAATTGTCTGTCTCCCACCTAAGCAGAGCTATTTTTCTCCTCCTACCTGTGCCTTATAGAAGGGTGTGGCCAGCTCGGCCTGGGGGCTGGACCAGTATGGCATGTAGAAGCAGCATGGACAAATTTAACCTGCCTACTGTTTTTAATAGTCTATGTCCAGTAAACAAACTTATGAGCTTTAGGTGTTTGCATTGTTAAGTCGTGCCCGACTCTCCGTGATCTCATGGACAGCAACACCCCGTGCTAATCCACTTGGTATTCATAGCAGAGATACTGGAGTGGATTGCCAGTCCATTCTCCAGTGGGCCACAGCATACAGCTCCTGGTATTCCTGGGTGGTCTACTGACCAGGCCCAACCCTGCATGGCTTTGGGGAAAGTACTTTAAATCTGGAATTGTATCCAAGAGCTGATAATGGATTACACACAAATGTATCCATCTTCAGTAAGGATGTTGTTTTTTAAAGTTTCTGCTGTTGATTGCTTTAGAAATTTCAGTTTATATCATACAGGATTAACCTAAAGAATGATGTATAAGTAAATTATATTAAATATAAAAATATACATTTATACAATTCTATATAATAAAACAGAAAAAAAATATATTTTGTCTTGGATAAAGGTGCAAGTGCAATTTCCTTAGTTTAGAAATGAATCATTCCTGTTTCCTTGTCATTTCAGTCCTGACATTTGCACTTGCAGCATATCTTGTAGTAAAGTCATAGGTGTAGTCTGACTCATCACAGGCTCAAACACAATCATCTTATCAGAGGTGCCCCTTTTTCACTATCTTCCTAATTTCAGGAGCATATTGCCTAATTCCAACTGCAAAATGACAGATTTTACTTAATGTTAATTCATATATGCACAAAAAGTGAATAATTACATGTACAGTTTTCCCTTTGTAGTTTAATTGCAGTCAAAATGTTACTGCTGGACCATTGTTCTTTCTAGGTCTATGGATTTGCTCACCTTAATAGCTAAAAACATTTAGAAATGTAAAGTGTAGCATAAATTGTAGAGTGCATTTTAACACTTACTATAGATTAAGGGTATACAAGGCAGACATTCCCCAAATGAGTTAACTATTATTATTATACTAGCGAATTGTCCGTCAAAAAATGACGGTCATAAAATTGTAAGGCAGGTAATGCTGTTTGCCACACAATGTAAGTCTTTTGGTCCTCTAAGTACCTTCTGCGCTCATTGCAAGCCTATTGCTGATCATCGTGTGGCTCGCCAGGAGTGCCTCTACCCTTGTGTACTTTTGGTTGTCGAAGCAGCTTTGGCGCTCATTGCAAGCTTCGCGCTGAGCACCTTCAGCTCTCATTGCGAGCCTCTCCCCTTGTGTACTTTTTGCTCCTCTAAGCACCCTCGGGGCTCTTCGCGTGTCTTGCAATGAGCACCGCCTCTACCCTGCTCTTTTTATATATATATATATATATATATATATATATATATATATAGATTATTTTTTTAAATAATAATAAATACATTTATTAAATAATAAATTAATATACTTTACTTATTTGTAATTAATATATGCAGCAATCAATATCCTGAAGAGCTAGCAATTTCTTTAGATATTCCTGCAGCATACAATGTACATTTGGACTGTTGCTGCCCTGAGGAGAATGTGTCAGCAATGTGGCAAGTGTGCAGTATAAATAGGCTGCGTGCGCCAGGGCAAACCGTTTGTTTATTTGTGTAAAGCTCCATTATAGATTGGTAATGTTATTAGTTGCAAGTTAGTGTTGTAAAATGGCTGCGATTGATGTGTTACGCGGGTCTGGAGCATTTTCCGTACTTCCTAATAGTGTATTTTGTACCTCGTACGTTCGTGGGTAAAAGTCTTATGTGCCTGGCGGTGTTTTCCGGTTAGGGGTTGTGTAGCCTCGTTTTTGTTCTTTTTGTCCGCCATTTTTTTTTGTCGCTTAGGCGATTTTCGATTTCTAAAACTGTGCAAATTGTGTTTAATTTGTCGTGCAACCTCACTCCCAGATGTCCTGGCTGTCCCCCCGTGCTGTGTGTGATATTTTTTTCATTTTTTTTTCTTATTGATTTTGTTGATTTTGGAAGTGCGCAGTTCAGCTGTTAACTGATTTTTTTTTCTAAGTCCTGCAGCTCGTATTTGTTTTTTTCTAAGTCACGCTTTGCAGTCTTATGTGCCTGGCGGTGTTTTGCGTGGTTAGGGGTCGTGTAGCCTCGTTTTCATTTTTTTCTGCCGCCATTTTTCTTGTCACTTTTCTGCAAATTGTTTTTTTTTATTTTATTTGTGTTTTTGTATGTGCACGGTTCGGCGGTTAAGTTCGTATTTTTTTAACCTCGTATTTTTTTTCTCGAAGTGCCGCAGATCGTATTTTTTTTTCAAAGTCCTGCTTTCCTTTTTGCAAAGTGTTACAGACTGTATTTTTCTTTTTTTTCAAACTGCTACGGGTCTCGCATTGTGAATGGTGTAATTGAGATTTCTGTTGATCTGTAATTCCGCGGGTCGAAGGGATGAGCCCGCAAGTGTTAGAAACAAGCCGTTTGGCTCACAACTATATATGTGATTTATTGTTTAAAAACGTTGTTTTTGTTCAGTCGTTCAGCCGTGTCCGAATTTCCATGACCCTATGGTGTGCAGTAGAGTATGTCGTTGTGCATATTAAGATTGAAGGTGATAAGCTTCTTTAAACAGATGCAATTTTAGTTTTTAAAGGTTTTGAGGCAGGAGGATATTCTAGTGGAGAGAAGCAAGGAAATCCAAATAGTGGGGGCAGCACGAGAAAAGTAGGCAGGAGAGAGAAGAGGGGATAAGAGAGGTCGATACAAAGAAGTCATAAGCAGAGCGAAGAGGTTAGGGGAGCATTTTGAGATGAGAGTAGAGATATAAGGGGGTGCACTGTTGTAGAGGGCTTTATACGTTAGGGTCATGATTTTAAATGTTATTATGGAAGCTATGGGAAGCCAGTGTAGTGACTGACAAATACTGTAGGTGCTGCAGACACTGAATATTGAGTATTGTAGATGAGTCTAGCAGTGGTGTTCATTATGGATTGAATTAGAGACAGACAGTTGATGAAGAGGCCAGCAAGGAATGAGTGGCAGTTGTCTATGCGAGGTTGATGAGAGAATGAGAATTTTAGTTGTGTCTTGTGAAAGATAGTGATGTATTTTTGAGATGTCTTTTAAGGTGAAAAAGATAAGATTTTCTGATTGATTGTATAAGAGGAATGAAAGCGAGAGCAGGATCCAGTAGAACCCAGAGACAATGGGCATGGGTGGCGGGAGTGTTGATGGTATTTTCCACAGTGATAGATATTTGAGGAGTGAAAGCAACATTAAGAGCTCAGTCTTTGACAGGTTGAGTTAGAATTGGTGGGCGGACATCCAGGAGGATATGCTTGAGAGGCAGTTGGCAACTTGTGCTAGAATTGAGGGGGATATATCTGGTTCTGAGAGGTAGATGTGTCATCTGAATATAGATAATACTGAAATTCATTTTCAATTGTAAGAAGAACAAAAGAAAGGAAAATGGGTGCCGTGTTGATGATGATTAGTCAGTTTATGTACAATATACCCTAACTTTTCTTACCCCAATCCTGACTGTTAATATGTACCCTTGACTTGAATCTCTCCCAGTTGGTACATCTACTTCTTAATTTTTTTCAAGTATCAAGATAACATTTTAATTTAGAGGGGATACAATTATATACTGATATTTAATTACACTTTGTCCCTTAGATATTACTTTACTTTTATGGCAACTACAGGTTAACAAATTCAGTCTGGTGTCAATATCTTCTAAAGATGTTAAGTAACTTTTGGCCGGACATAGTTAAGGTTTGTGTTTCTTTGACTGGGCTAGGAATAGGATGGGAAATGTTTAAATTTATGGGGTTAATGGTAGGAGTGTGTGCGGTAGGAGGGGTTATGATGTCATAGCAAGGACTATAAAAATCCCAGAGTCAGAGTTTTTAAGTCAGTGAGCTATAGGTTTTCACACACCTCTCCCCACTACGCAAGGGTTTATCCAGTAGATTAGTGTTGTTAACTTACCAGTCAAGTGTTAGTTTGTCACAGCTGGTTGGTGTGGGTGGGGGTCCTTGCCCACAGTAGGTAACAGCAGCATTTATAAGGTCTTGTGGTGGGAGAACTCAGGAGGCACGGGGTTCCCTTGAATGCCAGTAGTGGGTGGGCCCAATACAAGTATAGCCTTTAGACCCAGCCAGGTGGACAAAACCAATTTTCTTGTGGGGGAAAAGTAGTGTGTTTTTGAGGAGTTAGATTTAGAAATATGATCATAGGCACAAAAGGCTCAGTAATATGTCCCCGATGTGGAGGGGAGATTGTGATGGGGATCTGTTCAAACTGTTCTTAACCCAAATCAGGTATTCGGACCATTGTTATCATGTCTTATGGGAGCATTTTTCAGTGCTATGTAAAATGGCAGTAATCTTTTCCATAATATGTACTTAGTGAAGTCTATCTTTAGTTTGAAACATAGTAAGTGTGGTTTTCTCCAAGACACTTAAACTGAATAGTGATAGTTGCAGTAAGAAACAACTTCTGTGTGTTTACTTAGACAATTAGATAATTGTAGGGTTTTTGCTAAGGTGATAGCAGTCACCCACCTAATGAGAAGGGTAATCTCATCACAGAAATTGGAGGTTAAAGGATATATGTCCAAAATATTTGATATAAGGTGCCGTGTTAAGAAGTCTTGTTTTCCATATATGTAATATATATGTATGATAAGGGGTGTATATCCCTAATACAAATTATATCACCAACAAAAACACAATATGTCTATAAAAAGACAAAACCCTGCCTTTCAATGCAAAAACAATGTTGTAAAAAAAGAGGACTTTTATAGTACTTGAAATATGCAACAAATATGTGTGGTTCCAAAGGGTTCCACAATTATTAACTTAGAAAGATAAGCTTAAAGCAAATTTAATGGGATATATATTGGAATCATATGTGTATATGCATCAAATGGGCATATATCTGAAATAATATGTAAGCACAAATAAAATAAAATAAAAAAATGTGTTTAATAACATTTTATTTAAATAATTTGTTTCTTAAATTGTCTGTACTGAACACAAACATTTATTGTTAAATGTATTAAATAGGGATTAGCTATACATTCTGGTCATGTGGTCATGTTTTAAATAGGTATTAGCTATACATTATGTTGGATTTTCATAAGATTTATCAATTTTGCAAATTGATTCAGTCATTCCACTTTATATTATTGTTATCAGTTTTAAAGAGTCTCAAACACAAGGCTCCATACCATCTGCTCAGATAGATGTGAGAAAAGGCTCCCTAGTAACTGTGGGAGCTTTTTCCTGTTACCTGCTGAGCCATTCTATGGCTCTTGTAAAGAAAAAAAAAACATAAAATCAACTTGAAATGAGTGTTGTTTTGCTGTTACTCTAAGGCCCTACACTACAGACGTCATTCAAATTCTTATAGCAAGATGACTCTCAGTACTTGCCACATTGTATCTTGTAGAATTGCAATGAACCTTTGAGAGGTAGGACATAGTTACAATAACTAGAAGTTGACTTTTATTTTCAATCTTTGCTTTACTCTGGTTAAAAGGACTATTTTATGGACACCCATGGTATTTAATATTAAACCCTGTGTGTACTAAAATGTAATCATGGGGGGTCATCATGGACCTGCATGGCATAAGAAATTGACCTTCATACCATGGTGGACCCACATGGCACCTTTACCACCCCCTTGGGGTCCATTGTCCATAAAATTAACTACATAAAAGAAACTACATACAATAAAAAAGTACACCTATAAGGGGGGATTATGCATTACTTATCCTTTTGACACTTTCCAATGACAATCACTGATGTCCTGGTCCTCACTCTTCAGCACTGCATAAGCGGGCACTTCCATGTTGTTCCTCTTCTTTCTTGATTAAAGCCATGGTCCTCATCTTCAGACCAGAAAAAAAGCTGCAACTCTGAGGATCTCCCGCTCTGTCTAACTTTTTTGACGGCGCCTTCACCTTATATACTATTTTTGAAGATTTTGATTTACTGAACCATGTGCCAATCATATTTCAGCCAGTCATAATCGAGTATTTGAATTACTCCTGCCCAATTTCAGCTTAGTTAAAAGCCTAACCAATTAGAATACATGTATTATAATCACAGTATAATGTTGATAAGTTGTTTCTACTCACCTAAAATCATGAAAATTACAGCAGCCTTTTAAATTTTAAAGGCACAGGAACTCTGAGTTTTTTTATCCCACAAATTCAATATTTCTTTCACTGTCTGTAGTGAGTTAGTAATCTTTTGTATATGTATAAAATAATTGTCAGATATTTGAATAGCATGTTGATTATTGTAGAAAGAAAATCTTGGAGAAAATCCATTTCTAGTTGATGAGTTTAATTGTTATTGTGTATTTATGTGTGGTTATTGTTTTTTCTGTACAATTTAAGATAAAAAAATATTTTGCTATTCCTATACTATGATAGCTTTTAGGAGTCAGGAAGGATATTTTTCACCAATATGACACACTGAAAGAGTTTCATTCCCTTCATTAGAAACAACAAACATATTAAATGCATCAAAGTAGATCCAAAAAAATGGAATTGATGGAATTATCTATAGGTGGTTCCCGGGATGTCCCATACTTAAGTATGGCTCCCAAGGCTTTTTGTATGAGTTTGTTTTTTTGTTCTGTTTGAATTTAAAGAAAGAGCACAATAGTTTCTGTAACGTATTATTAAGGGAGAGGTATTATTATTATTGTAGTATTACACTGTATAATTATAACCACATATGAGCCTTATAGTATTGTTATTATTATTATTATTCATCAGGGATCCAACTTACATACAAATTTGGTTTAAAGACATTTTCAGGAATTTATCTCTTCCTAAACCCGGGGACCACCTGTATTATTGTAATTGCTTCATAGTTGGAATAGCCTTTAGTGGACCATGTTCCATTAGGCCCAACAATTCCATTTTAGTGTCATAAAATTACAGGACATTTTCTGACAAGACTCTGCATATTATCCTAAGTGTTTTGTATTATTAGATCATTCAGATGTGCTTTCACAAATAATGGCTTCCTTTATGCCACCCAATGATAGAGGACAGATATGTGGAATGCTTTGGGTTTTGTTGTCATAGCACTTTCATCATTATTGGCCATAAAACCAAGTAGCGTCTTTATAGTTGGCATAAGCCTCTTCTTATTTTAAAAAGCAAACCTGATCTAGACAGGATCCTTAATCATTGCAACCATGCAATGGTTTTATATGCATCCACAGATTTATGCCTGTGCATAACTTTTGCTTCTTGTTTGCCATTGAGTATTTATTCTGAAATCATGTGAAATGCTACTCTTTGGAAGCCACTTAAGAATGATTTGGGAGCTCAATAATAATTTAGTTTAATGCATTTTAATGCCAGGTGGTTAAATAATATTAACATTGTATGTCTCTTTAAGGTTGCACAGAAAGAAAGTGACATGAGATCCAGCAATAATAATGTATTCTCTTTCAGACATAACCATATGATAGGAAAAAGATGGCTTTATTGTTCTTTAAGTTATACTTAATTTGGAAAACATGTCATAGCATTGAGTTTTGCTTGTAGTGATATTAAAATGATACAATTTAATGTATGAATGGGGAATATCCCTGCTCAAACAAAATAAGACAGAGAGCAATGTTAAGTGTGTGTGTCTTTGAGAGAGACATATTTTAAACCCACTCAAAAATGGTACATTGTGCCAGCCTTCTTAGCTAAAACTGATCCTAAAGGAAATTCGGGGAAGGCTGCCCAGACAAAGTGACTTATACACATATACACATACATGGTGGTCCTGTAATGCCATCCAAGAGTTTTTAGAAGTCCTGTTCAAAGGAAATCTCTCAAATAATTAATTAATTATGTCAGCAGAAATGGTATTGTTTCATATTTGTTCAGATTCTATGATTAATAAATCTATAGGAATTATAACCCACATTCTTCTCGTGGCAGAGAGGCTGATTGTAGAAAAATGGAAATCAGAAACTTTGCCAGCATGGAATGAGATAAAAGAAATTACCTTAAGAAATCGACAATTAGAAAAAGATTTTATAGAGTCAAGCGGTAGGCCATGCAAGAACACTCAAGCAAAATGGTTAATGTGGGATCAAGCTTATCCTTAATTGAAAGGAACTTCTAATTTAGGTCTCTCTCTCTCAACCCTTAATCTCAAATTTTCCAGTTCTATCTTATTTCTTGTTGCATTGTTTGTTAGATTTTTTTAAGGTTTGCAAAAATAATTTCTATACTGGTGACATGTTTTTGAATGTCGATGATGGAATGCATATCAGATGCATATAATTACAACTGTATATGTTTTTGAAAAGTAATAATAATTTTTAAAAAAGTAGCAGATATTATTCTATTCAGATATGTCCATTTATAAATCAGCAAAGGTATTAAGTAAAAGCAACAACCACCTTGTATAAACTACAACTTCCTTGGATGTTTCAAATGTGTCATATTTCCATAATCTAACAATATGATATAATCAGTAGCTTTATTTTTTTAGGCTGTTGAATATGGAAGTCACCTGCATGCAGTGTCACTGCCAGAGGTTCCAATCCAAGTACTCTACACAATTGGAAGTTGTATTCTTGTAATTGGTTCAGTGGGTATAGTAGGAAACCTGCTGGTTCTCTATGCATTTTACAGGTAAAGTATGGGGTCTATCTATCTATCTATCTATCTATTTGTAACATATCCATTCTCAGTTCCCCTACTAATACCCTCTTAGAATCCACATTTCAGCAAAATGAGGACAAATTACCTAAATGTGAGAGAAATAATGTCACTGCTCCATCGACTTGTTTACTTAATGAGATTTTCTAGATGATAGATGTTTATATGTATGATTATATGATTCTACTCCACAGGCTCAATTAGGATGCTGTAAAAGGTACTAACTGATTAACCATAATCCCAGTAGCACCTGACATACCGAGAATATTTTTTTAATTTGCCAAATTTTACAGCAAACACAAGATTAATTTAGGAGATATCTGGAACTGAAATCCTAACTATAACATATGTTGTCATGGACACTGTAGTAATAACTCATCAGAATATATATATATATATATATATATATATATATATATATATATATATATATATATATTGTATGCATTTAATCATTTCATTCTCAAACTTCGAGACAAGGATCTCTGGTCATGAGCTTAAAAAGATCTTTGTTTTACTGCTCTTTTGCTCTCATCTGCTCCCACTTTTATTTTGAAATCCACTTTTGCCTTGGATGACTCCAGCAAAGAACTAGATAGTCTAACTGATACAAAAAAAACATTTGTATGAAAATAATGTTGGAAGATTAAGCATCTTTGCACTTTTCTGAATATGCCTTATATGTTGGGACTATCATGTGTATGTTTCTACCCAACAATGTCCACAGGGGACTTTGATGGTATTACATGTATGGACCACTTAGCTGGGTTCAGACTGATAATTGCGTATTTCACATGTGCTTATGGCACAATTGAGCTAAAATATTTTGCTCACTATGTGATTCAGACTCCTTTAGTACAAGCTAGTGAGAGTCTGACATATTACTATTGCACCTAGGCTGAATAGCGCTCAGTCTCCTGCAGACAGTGAAAATTATCTTTGCAACTGTCACTGTTGCCATGGCAACCTGCAATACCACCGTTTTTACATAGAGAAGGTGAAAGGCTGTCATCACAATCACTCGCCCCTTCAGGTCCCAAGGCAATTCAAGACCCCAAATGGGTCTCTGGTGACTGGGGTCTGAGGTGTCCAATTGCCCGTAGAGACCATCAGTATTCTGGTGAGGTCTATCCTGCTTATATCCAGTTATAAAGTGATAAGTCTGCAGGGCTAGGCTCCATCTCAGTCCTCTACCACCCTATTGAGTCAGCACAATAAGGTTCTGGTCTGTGAAAAAAATAAACTCTTTCCCAAAAAGGCAGGGCTGTAGATTCTTTAGGGCCCAGATAATGGCAAGACACTCCTTCTCAATAACTGCATAGCTGACCTCTCTGGGCAACAGCTTATGACTAAAGTATGCAATGGCATGCCCTAGGTACTGCAACTGGCACTTGTCAGGGTGAATGGTCAACCCTGCTAGCTGAATCTGACCCTAGACAATGGCCCACATGTTCCTGCCACCTATGGCTGAATATGGCAGTGACATCCAGGTATACATGGGTGAACTCCTGGCACCCATGTAGTAGGTGGTCAACAAGCTGTTAAAATGTGGAATGGGCACCAGTTTGACAACAGTTTGATAACAGGGTGTTTGTGTATGGGTGCTATAGCCTTCTAGGACTAGACAAGGACACGATAAGGATTAATTTGTTTGACATACATAATGAGGCTGGGAGTGAGACCTGGAGCCTGATATATAATAGGTTAAATAGCATGTAGTCTACTGCAGACAGTTAAAGTTCTTGTTGCAACTGTCACTGTTGCCTGCAACACACCAGTTTTGACATAGGGAATCCTGAGTGAAGGGCTGTTGTCACAATCACCCCCCCCCCCCCACCTCCAGTCACCAAGTCAATTTAAGTCATCCTTAAACTAAAATAAAGTATGCTTGCATCTGAAACTCAGTAAAAGTGACTGAGTAAAAGGTAAAGAAAATAACTTTTTCAGTCAATAGGTTTAGAAATGCTTGAATCAGCTTTACACAATAATATTTGTTTTTACGTTTCAAAGTAAATTCTTATACAGTTGTGCTCTTTATGAAGGAGAACAAGAAAGAAGAAAATAGACGAATAGAGAGAAATAGGTATAGACTAAACAGAAGAAATAAAAGTACAGAAGAAAGAGGCGAAAATAAGATAGTCACGTAGATATGTGTGGGATATATATCATTAAAGTAGGATATACAGATCATATTCATGTTTTACCATTATACAGTTTATACTTAAAAATAAATACCATAAAAGAAGTTAGAGAATTGCTGTAACAATCTTACTAACATTGTTCATCTGCCAAGAACATTGGGCCTCATTCAATTGCAAGGTCGCAACTCATAGTATACAGGCCGTATGTCTGCGGGCTTGCTGCGGGCTCACGGTCTGCTACAATTACGGAGCGATTCAATTGAACAAGCCCGCAAGTTATGGGCCGAAAGCCAAAACCATTAATCATGCAATCATATGTAGAATTTCAGAGTGTGACCATGATCAATTAAGCAAGGCTGTAACTACCCATTTAGAAACAGCCAATAGAAAATGAAAACGTCATCATTACGGCAGTACAAGATGGAGGTTACATGTCAATCAATTAGCATTTAGAGGTCCGATATGGGATTGGACTTGCAAAACCGCAAAATACAAAATAATAAAAATTAATGCCAATACTGTCCATGTGGGTGGCCTGATATATATTAACTTATTAATTCCCGAGATTGATATAAACCCAAAATAAAACATAAAAATTCTAAAAATGTTATTGCCGATTTGCGAGCTTGAGACTGTTGTGCAATTAATTCTAATGTCTACCATCGCTTTCCCCATCATTTACAGTGCAGTATTGATTTTTTTATTTGCATTTACAGTGCTAGGGACAGGGGTTAAACCCCCTTGCAGGTCCTCTCTAGCACTAGTAGGACTTTCTTCTACACTTGCCGTTTACGGGTGTGAAAACATTTGCAGGCTTGAGGAATTGTAGCAATTGAATAGGGATTTGCGATTTTGCCATCGTTACTCTTGCTAGATGGTGTGTAAGTTAAGGCTTAGATGGGGTGTAAGTTAAGGTTGTAACAACCGCAGGGCTTTTCAGCCCATAACCCCTACAACGTTTGCGGCACGCAAAAAGACGCCAATTGAATAGCAAATAAATTTACGGGTTCCATTTTGGCTCCAGTAACTTACAATTTCTCAATTGAATGAGGCCCATTGTATGGAGAAAACTTAGGGGAGGTTTCAGTGAAGGAATAAATACAACTTAACAGGATCAGCTTTTATACATCTACAATTAACCAAACTAAAAGTACATGGTTATACAATGTTAGCCAGAGAACAACAGGCATCACATGAAGTAAAGATGATATGGAGTGAATTAAAAAGACAAGCTACAGAGAAAGTATCTGAGGTCTTTTGGGACACCAAATCTTAGGTTATCCCAGAGTTCTCTAGAACCTTATTCTTTAGTATATCTAGTTCCAAATCCCATAGTCTTATGTTGAAAGAAAATGCCAGAAATTCCTCATAAACATTAAGGTATAATTTAGAATCTGTAGTCATAGCCATTCGTCAGCCTTTCCAGCTATGTGAACGTGTGAAGCTAATCTTTGACTGATCCATTATATACTATAATCTACTTTGCCATATTTGTGGAAGTCATTTCAGCTTTTATTTCAGAATATACCAAGCAAAGAGATTGTGTATTCAAAAAGGTGTCGTTGTAATGTCAGAATAATTTCAAACTCATTTTCACGTTAACGGAAACGAGAAGTCGTCACTCCTAGAGAGCCTCCAAAATGAGTCTGTTCTTGTAGTGTAAGAGAATATCTTTCAAGGGACACTTTTCAAGAGCCTTGCTCACAAGCACACTACAGTGTTGTAAAGGCAAAGATGAACATGTCATATCACACTAGATATTGTTTTAAGTTAGAACCCAGCAGTAATGAAATGTTTATCATTTAAGCCCTGTAGAAATTATAGCTATTATGTCCCTTTAAACTGACTGAAAATGCTAATATTCCCTATCTAATGTTCTTTAATTTTCTGAGTGATTTCACATGCACTTGGAATGTGCTCTTCTAGTGATTTTATGTTTATTCATATAGCCATAAATGACTAATCAAATAGAAAATGTTGACACATATGCATATAATCAGTAAATTAACGAAAGGAAATATTTTTTTGTGCGAAACAGTTTATTGTTTATGTGATCTCAATATAGTAATCCTACCTACACAGATATGAGCTGCAATGTACTGGCTCAAGCATGCATTTTAATCAGACATTTCTTTCTGCAATATTATACCCTCTTGTCATAAAATGTTTTAATTTAAACAATTATGCTGAATTAATTTACTATGATTTTGTTTTCAGCAACAAGAAGCTCCGGACAGCACCAAACTACTTTATAATGAATTTAGCAGTCAGTGACTTTCTCATGTCTGCTACACAGGCCCCAGTGTGCTTTATCAACAGCTTCAACCGAGAGTGGATACTTGGAAAAATAGGTATTTCTTTTTTGTATACAATTTGTCACAAAAAATATGCATGATTCATTGCAGAATGTTTTGTATTTTGGCAAAAGGTATAACCATATAATTGATATTTTTACCCAAGCCTGTCAACACCTGTTTGGTATAGTCATGAAACAGACAAAGTAATGGGTACCAAATCTTGTATAAATGAGTAACAAATACCCAAAATAGTAGAGTGTTTAAATGAAAACACATTTTTATTACATGTTCAAGAGAAAGTGTAATTCTCAAATTCAATAAATATTTTTTAGATGTTAATGAAATAAAGTTAACTAAAACATCTCTGCAACTTTTCCTGTTTGTTTACTTCTGATACCACATATCTTTCATTTCTGGGATTCTGAAATGATTTTGTATCTTAGCTGCAATTCAGGGTTTGGGGCCAAAAGGCCAGATTTGGTTCTTTGCCTGATTCTGTGTGGCCCTTGGAATGTTTTGACCCAACACATAAACTACTATCTACCTAAATTAACCCATCGCTACTTCCCATATGCCAAAAGGCAGCATTGCATTATTTCAGTGAATACCCAAAAAGGGCTCAGCCCCTGACTCTCGAGGACTGTAGCTGTAAGTTGGAGATAAAATATCCTTAACCACTTTGCTTTTGTTTACTTGTGTTGATTAATGCAATAATTTACTTTAACATCTATAATAAATCAATGTTATTAGACACACTAAGAAACATCTGTAATAAGTGAATTTGTTCTTTTGTTGGATTACATATACTATCTCTCTCTATTATTTTCTAGGCTGTAATACATATGCATTTTGTGGTGCATTGTTTGGAATAACCTCCATGATGACATTAATGGCTATTTCTGTTGACCGCTATGTGGTGATAACCAAACCTCTCCAGTCTGTACAGTGGTCTTCCAAAAAGCGGACCGGGCAAGTTATTGTTCTAGTCTGGCTGTACTCATTATTATGGAGCGTGGCACCCTTATTTGGATGGAGTAAGTTCAGTACATTTGTTTTACATGTATTATTGGCACTCTGACTGATGACCACATTTCTTACTGTTAATCACTTGTGAGCCTTGAACAAAGATGGATTTAAAGATTAAGCGGTTATCTGGGTTAGTACAATACTTCCATGATTAAGCCTTTCTTTCCTACTATGAGATTATTGTCATATGTTCTATGAATTAAAGAGACAGTCCCTCTTAGAATTAATGTGATTGTCTCAACATATTCAGCCTTATTAAATTGCGATTTGGCAAATTTAAAAGGGCTCTATTTAAGCACAGAGCATATTTTATTTACAGAAGATTTTAGTAAGTGAAGACCTTGCTTTTGGATAGAAGTTAACTGACTAAAAACTTCTGTAAAAAAAATATGCTCTGTGCTTAAATAGAGCCCTATTCAATTGGCCAAATCGCAATTTAATAAGGCTGATTGTTTCCTTCTGCCCCATCACATTAAATAATATGGTCATATATGTTATCAGCAGGACCACAGAAGTGTAAAATTTTTAGTATGCTCTTATGAAGAAATTTACTTTACAGTGAAATAAAATAAATACATGGAGCTTTTTTTCCTTAGCACTTAAGAAGATTAGACACTTTGGAACTTCCTTATACTGTATCTAATATGATTAGACCCCAGGAAGAAACCTTGGATTCAGACAACATATCTGTTTAGTTCTCTTAAAAGATTGCCACTTTGAATTGTCACTTGGCCATATAACTAAACAGCAGAACAACTCTGAGCAGGATGACATAACCCTTTAGACTACAGGCCATCGAACTATTCACAATGCAGGTGCCAATCACACAAGCAGAGTCTCCTAATTTTAAGATTTTCTCTAAAGGAATTTGCTCAATGCTTACATTCAGTAGCAAATAATGTTTTGAATTTGTTAAATACTTCACAAAACCATAATGTTTTCTCAAACTGCAGTGTTTTATAAAGATTATATTTGTCGCACATGGTTTTAAAAAACAGACTTAAGCATTACTAAACTGATAACTTACATGAAAAAATGAGCGCTGCAGTGTTACCTAATACTGTGGAAATGCAGCTTTTGCAACACTGTTAGAAACTCCCTGAGATGTGGGAATGTTAGCTGCATTAAGTTAGTTTCTGTTGACTTAGATGTTGGCATTTTTTGGGTTCTCTTATGGAATCAAAGCCACCAAGTTAATAATATTTTTTTTTTGTCATTACCCTTTATTTATAAAGTGGAAACATATTTTCAGTATTTTACTAAGGGTTACAATGAGTTCTTGATAAATAGGACAAACATGACATATGTATAAATACTGATCTAAGTCAAGTGCAAGTCGTATGGAAGCACAAAATCGTGATTATTGTCAGGACTTTCCCCCAGCTCCTTACCTGGCTTTATTACACCATCCCCTAGTCTTTAGACATTCAAACATTTGCTGAAACCCCACAGGTTAAGAGAAGCAAATCACTCATCACCTTAAATGTTTCTGGATATCAATAGGACTATAACATATCTATGTATTTCTTTACTTTGTTTATTTTATTTTGCTGCCTAAAATGTTACAAATTGTTCCTAACTGGGTTCTCTGTCTCATCTTATTAAAGGGACTCTTTAGGTAAATGTCTTTTGTTTTATATAAAGGATTTAACTAATTAATTAATTTTATCCTCCTCAATATAATTACGGTATAAACTTTACAATTTCGCTTACTTATAAGACAGCTCCCCTGTGGCACATCTGTGACCTAAAGCCATACTCACAGGGGAGCAGCATCATAATACCAATGTCTCATGCTACTAACTAGCAGATAGTGAGTGACAAGTCGTGTCTGAGCATCAGGGGGCACTGGTAGTGTAAAGTATCCTCCCCAGCTGTGCCACCGTTCAGCTCTCATATGGGAGAGGAGGGAGGTAAGAGCCTGTTACTCTGGGCCTTCTTAAAAGTAAGTGAAGGTACATTTTATATCACAATTACATTGAGAAGAATAAAATGAATTCAGTAACCTTCTTAAAACATTCATATGGAATAAAATTGCTTTGTAATGTCTGTACAGATCTTACTGTGGTTTTATACAGTATTTTCATTGAATCAAGAAAGATATGATAATTATATTGGTATAATGAACTATTAACTATAATGTACACTGTTCTGTGTGTGTATTTTGAATTATAATAAAACAAATGCAGCACATTAATGAAAGTAAATTGTTTTTCTTAGGTTCTTATATACCTGAAGGTTTAATGATATCCTGCACATGGGACTATGTGACTGCAACTACTTCTAATAGAAGTTACACTATGATGTTATGTTGCTGTGTGTTCTTCATCCCGCTACTTGTGATATCCCACTGCTATTTATGTATGTTCCAGGCAATTAGAAGTACTGGCAGGTAAGATTATCTAGAATGTCTTCATGTTAACCAGTGCAGTGTCTCTCCAATTGACGTGCAATGTAGCTTACATTGCCATTAGAAAACATTCTTCATATAACTAATATACATTAACCGATACATTTGTGTGTTTTTGAGCAAGTCAGGATCTGATAGGATGGCTGGTGAGAAATCCATTATATATATAAGAAAGTTACTTGCTTCACATTTATAAACAGATTTTAAAGTTATGATATCAAAGGAATAACTAACTTTTCACATCAAGAGTATCTCTGCTAATTTAGTAAACTTCTTGTCTCCTTTATGTTCATATCTTTGGACTTGTCGACCATTTTCGTATATAATAATGCTGAGTCCTTGGCTTTCCTCTTCTCTCTACAGCAGTGATTCCTAAACCTGTGCTCATGATGTCAATATTCATAGGCAACAAGGCCCTCATTCGATTGCGATTTGGCCAATTGAATAGGGGTTTAAATAAGCGCATAGCATATTTTTTTTAAATAAGTTTTTAGTTAGTGAAAACCTTGCTTTCGGATAGATGTTTACTAACTAAAAACTTCTTTTAAAAAAATATGTTATGTGCTTATTTAGAGCCCTATTCAATTGGCCAAATTGCAATTGAATGAGGGCCCAAGTCTTTTATATCTCATGTCAAAATCAGTTTCACTCCCATATATCGATGATGTGCCATAGATAACAAAGCATAATCTGTTTTTAATATATTAATATTAAAGGTCAAGTTAAATCTAAAAGTAAGTTTCATTTACATTAAAGATCACTAGTAGAGACGCTTAACTATGTATGAAAATGTTTAATTTTGTGCCAATCAAACTGCGCTGAGTACTAAGCGGTTGAGTTTTTATACTGTGTAAAAGAAACTGCTATTTAGGTGAAACTAACACAATGCCAAGTTTCAATGCAACATAAATATATGTACAAAAAACATACATAATGAAGACAAAACCATGAAGATAGATAGGAGGAACATGCAATCCATTTTATGTAATGTGATCCACAGTGCAAGGTGGTCTGTGATCCACGTAATGTAATTGTTATGACCCCAGATAAACTGGAAACTTTTGGGGTTTTGTTTGGACCTGGTTCCACCCTAGAATTATTGTGGAAGTGGATCCTGTTGAAAGCCAAAACCCATAATGGACTTGCTAATTGTGATGAAGTGTTCTGCCTGTCACCTGGCTTCTGTGGCTGTAAACATAAGGCCTGCCATGATTCCGTAGACAGACAAAATTAGTATCTAGGTGTAGGGGTAGATCAAGGAGAAGCAGAGGTAGGAATATGATCATGTAGAAATATATTGTAGCTAAGCACTATTTAAAGAATCAAGTGGTGGTAGCAGTGAGCTAACATAAATATGACATCATCAGGATTAACATGAATTAGGTTTAGACATATTTATTATTATTATCTTTATTTGTAATGCGCCATCATATTCAATAGTGCATATACAGGGGATGATTACAAAGAGAAATACAATATTAGCACATGGCAAAAGTGAAGGCCCCTGTCTTTGAGCTTTGATCTTAAGTACATGGTATTTTTTCCCCAAAGCACCATCCAAGATTGAAAACTTGCAAACTTAAAACCTAAAGGGAGCAGGAGAAGCAGAAACTTGCGTAAGAATAGTAGTTATTGTTACAACCCAGGGGTGAGGGGGGACCAGGTTCCCACCCTAACTCTCCTGCTTACTATTATAGGAGCACCCCTGGATGTTTTGGGTTCTGGTAACTCAGCACTTCTGGCTTCTCCAGGCCAGGACACCAGCTCAGGACCTCAGGGACACAGGAGGCAAAAAGCAGGCTTGGCAAAATATTAACTGACGGAAACACTTTTGATATGTATATCAGAGCCAAATTTAATAACTTACAGTTTTTCAACATGACAGTTACAGATTACATTACTACAACATGGTACATACGCATTCTAACAGCAAAAGTCAAACACACACAGAAAAGCAACATAACATACAGTAATTAACATACATAGGGTAATCAACCTAACACATTAAATAACTATACAACATACTATAAAACCACTTAGTCCAGTCCCACAACTACATAAATAAGAGTCCAAAGATGCAAGGTGGTCAGGGGATCATGACAGTTAGGGATTAGAATTGGCCAGAAAAAGAGTGACAGATGGAAGTGTGAGGGTAGAAGAGAAGTATTGAAGTAAGATAGGTGTAAAGTTTGCCTGGGTAGAGAGGTTGGGAAGTTGGGAGGATGTTTCCATTTAGTTGGAGATTGTACACTGTGTCATGACCCATTTTTTTGGGCCAAGGTGGAACCCCATGGAGCCCCACCAAGAACAGCCTTTCAGGGGCAAAAATTCCATTATGGACTGTTTTTGGGTGACCACTGGACCCTTGTTGCCACTAGCCCATGGGACCACCAACCTCAAGGGGATTTACAAGGATACCCAAAAGGACTATGATATATTTGTTCAGTTATGTGTAATGTAGTGTTGGGCATCAGGCCCTGATTATATACCCCGGACCTCCAATAAGTTATTTCTGTAAGTATTTGGGCTTAACAGTCTCAGGGTCTTACTGTAATGTTTAGAAGTATTGATGTGCCTTCTAATAGTGATTTATTTAATATTACTGGCTTTATTTCATGGGTAAGCAAGTAGAAGCAGTGACTACTGCAATGTACTGCAACAATGTTACTTTAGAGGTAACTAACAGGAATACATTGTTGCTAATTGGAAATAAGAGCCTGTGAAGGAAGCAAGTGATATATTTTCTTGTTTCTGCCAATATTATGTACAGCATACCATGCTGATAGTGTGACTCCATTTTGTCACTGCTCCTGGCCACATACTACAGGGAGGTTTTAGCTAGTCTCATAAATCCTGTTTCAATATTACTGATTATGTGGCATAATAAGAGAGTGTTCCTGTCATAATTGACAACATCTCTTTAATATTTGTAAGAAATATAATTATAGAGCAACTGCGGACTGATGTATGCTCTTGGGGCTGGGTCCTGGGGAATTTTCCCCTGTTCCTATTGTTAAAGGGTAGCGTTTCCATGACTGATGGTCCTGAGTCTCTGCTGTGCACTGAAAAGACTTAAACCTGGAGTGGATTACTGTAACAGAAGGCAGGAGATTTTGTGGTAAACGTGGTCCCCTCACCTCTGGGTTGTAAAAGAAAGGTATTCATGTTTAGTGCTGCAATGAGGTGTAGGTGAGATTACATGCTGACAGGGATTCCAAAGAGCAAGGGACGATAAGGTATGTGACGAGGGTAAGGGGTTAATTATAGATTGTGTGTTTGTGGCAGCTGAGGGAAATGCAAGTGATAGTGCAAGGCCTGCACTATAAAAGAACAGGAATTATTGGTAGGGCAAGTAGATACAGTTCAGGAGCAATGGAGGTGAGGTATGTGTCTGTCCTAGGTTGGAAAAAGAGAATAAGTTGTAGAAACAGCTATTACATTATCAAATAAAGACAGAGGGGGACGGTTGATGGGGAGTGGAAGTGGGTCATGGGTAAACAAACAGAAAATAAATGGCTTTTGCTTGGATTAACAGATTTATAATATGTTTTGTGTGGACATCACAATATAGAATGGATTTGCAGAGGTAAAATAAAGGAAAGCTAACAAAGGCTTCTTTAGGTTTAGGTTTTCTGAGGAATTGGTGAGCCCATGGGCATCTCTATTATCTGGTATACTTCCCTCCCTAAGGGAACAAATTGTGGGCAAAGTCATAACATGTGTTTAAAGGTTCCAGAATAACCACAGCTACTGTAACACAAATTGTCACTATTTGGGAATATATGTAAGAAGATGTAGTTTGAAAGCGGTTAGGTACTATTTCATTGTAAGAATTTTCTCTTAATTGAATATTGATGGAAAAGGAGTAGGGGTGACTGTAAATGTTATTCAATTATTGTTCATCTGGGTCTACATCAAAATTGAACTCCCATGCAATCAGCTATGGGAGTTTTAGGTCAAGTTTACTTATTACATAAGAATATTTACTGTAATATATGTTTAAAAATCAAACCTGATACTTGAATAGAAATCTTCATAAAGTTATTGAGATTTATTTCTGAAACAAAGTGGAGTAAACTGGGATAAAAAATATCTTATCTGTAGGTTGATCATCAACATTTTGAAAGCTTACATCTTTAACAAATAAGAAAAATAGAGTTAAAAGGATTTGTTATTGTGCCATTTCCCCATTTCATGAAAATGCCCATGGACCTGTATGCATATGAAAAAAACACTTTAATAGTAATATAGTTATTTCTTAAGTGCACATCAGAGAAAATTATTATGATAAAATAGAAAAATAAATCAATATATATAAATTATTAAACACATACATAGTGCTGCAAAGTTATAGTCTGATATAACATTACAGAACATCTCCTATCTCTATTTATTGACTGAAGTGCTTTGGAGCCATAGAGATTTGAGAACCTGCTTGGAAAAAGCACATCACTATGACAATCATGTAATGATATTATTTTTAGTATATCTAATTTTTTGTATGAAATGTTCAGTTTACAACTACTGCATGCCTCTAATCCCCGTGTTTTTTGTCTAGATTAGTATCCATTAATTACTTCCTTTTATAGTTTTTCAATTTAGGAAGCAAATTCCAGACTTTCTTCTGAACATTATATAATCAGGGTCATTTAAGTTTATTCATTTCAGCTCAGTGAATCTGTTTCCATTTGCTCTCTAAAACTATCCCAATTCTTGTCAAATAATTTTGGTTATGTTTATTTGCTAAATTAAAGAAATAAAACGCCTGCATCCTTACCTGCCCACGCTTTTATGTGCAGATTACTTTGCTTGTTTTCAAATGCATTAATAAAATTCCTTTTATTATACCCATTATTTGGCCAGGCACAAAGTAATTAAAATTGGACTTTGCAGCACAGAGTTGTTTTGTATCTTCCATGTGTCTTCTTTTATCATCCAATTCATCTTTTTTAGGGAGAAACAGAAAAGGTATAAATTATTCTATTAATGTAAAATATATGTCAATATATTGTAAAGATTGTGTAAACTAAAATATTTCCTGGCAAAAACTTGCATGAACTGTAGGGTTTTATATTAAATCAACGTACAGGCTCTTCCCCTCTGCATCTTTGTGTTACCTCTTCCTACTTATTACTCTCAAATAGTAGTGGTTCATACATGCTCATAACTGTCATCTTAGGGCTATTTGCATGCTAAGATGCCTTGTAATGTTGCTCGGAGCAGGCTGGAAGGTGGATGAGAGTATAGTTTTTTCTGCCACACACATAAGCTCATTTAACATTAGAGAAGCTACTACTGGGGTGGAAGGTGCAAAGCACAACAGGTTAGGGACACGTTGCTACTGGCAGTAAATGAGGAATATTAATTTGATGAAAATGGCAGATATTTACTTTATAGAAAGGTGATCTAAAAAAAAAACAGTAACATATCACACTACAGATGACACTGCAATTTGTCAGTTCATTTTTGTGATCTGCTGCAGCTCACATCCCCAGCCCCTTCCAACATAAAGATTTCTCATGACAAAAATGCAATTATAAATCACATAAATGTTCTAAATGTACAAGAATTAGATCATAGTGTAAGCTATTTTTTTTAAATATGATTGGTTCATTAAACAACCTGTTGATTTAATAACCTGATCAGAAATTGACGAAAGAAATCATAGTGTTCATCCCTTAAAGAAGGGGTGGGCAGGTTTGGTCCTGGAGGGCCATGCACAGACCTGGATTTGAGGATTTCCTTTCTGTGCACAGGCGAGCCAATCAGGATGTCTGAAGAAGCAATAGTTTTGTCTATACACAACAGGGATATCTTCAACGCCAGGTCTGTGAGTGCTCACTTCAGCCTAAAAGGGACATGGAACACAATTCTATTGTCATTCTTCTAAAAGTAAAAAAAATGTTTTTAATGTACCTTCTTATGTCTCCGAGAAATAGATATTAAATACACATTGTTGTTCAAGAAATAATAATATTACACATGAGTCAATGCGAAGCATTGCTATGTCTTTTGTTTTTATCATATTTATCTTTGAAAACGTGTCTAGATCGAAAATAAATAGATTTAAAACAGCACATAAATTAGAGGTAATTTTCCAAAGTTCAGAGAAAATGTTTTGGCACATAAGTATTGGCCGTGGATAAGACATTCCATATAAAAATGTATATTTCTGTCTTTTCTCACTCAGGAATGTTCAGAAACTTGGATCCTGTGGACGCCAATCCTTCTTGACAACGTCTGTAAAGAATGAGTGGAAAATGGCAAAGATTGCCTTTGTAATCATCATTGTGTTTGTGCTGTCTTGGTCGCCCTATGCTTGTGTCACATTGATTGCATGGGCTGGGTAAGTACAGACTCATTGGTTTTAAACTTAATGGAAGGTTTCTGTATTTTGCTAGAAATATAATATATCTATGTATTTCTTTACTTTTATTTTATTAAGAAGTGCTTAAAAACTCTGAGCCTCATTCAATTCGAAGGCTGCATCTCGCGGTATATAGGCCGTTTGTCTGCGGACTTGGTGTGGGCTTGCAGTCTGAAACAATTCCGGTGCAATTCAATTGAACAAGCCCACAAGTTACGGGCCGAACTCCAAAACCATAAACCATGCACTTGTAGGTATCAATTCAGGGCGGGAACATAATCAATTAAGCAAGGCCGTAACTATCCATTTTGAAATAGCCAATAGAAAATAAGAGCGTCATCATTACGTCAGTCTAAGATGAAGGTCACATGTCAATCAATTAGCGCTTAGAGGTCTGATATGCGATCGTACCCGCAAAACCACAAAATACAAAATAATAAAAATGAATGCTGATACTGTTCTAGTCTATGTGTGTGGCCTGATATGTATTAACTCATTGATTTCCGAGATCGATATAACCCCAAAATGAAACATAAAATAAAATGATTTTTTTAGTGCCGATTTGCGAGCTTGAGACTGTTGTGCAATTAATTCTAATGTCTTGCATAGCTTTCCCCAACATTTACAGTGCAGTAGTGATGTTTTATTTGCATTTATAGTGCTACGGACATGTCTTTAACTCCTTTGAGATTCCTATCTGGTACTTGTAGGATTTTCTTCCACATTTGCCGTGTACGGGTGTGAAAACATTTGCAGGCTTGCGTAATTGTAGCAAATGAATAGCGATCTGCGATTTGCGATTGTAACTCCTGCGGAAGTGAAAGATCAAAGGCTTAGATGAGGTGTAAGTTACGGTTGTAACAACCACAGGGATTTCAAGCCCGTAACACGTTTTCGGCTTGCACAAAATACCCACCAATTTATTAGCAAATTAACTTACAGCCTCCCTTAAGGGCTGCTGTAACTTACAATTGCTCAATTGAATGACACTCTCTGTTTTTTTCTGACTACAGTCTTACAAATAGTTCCTAGCCGGTTTCTCCCTTCTGTAGGTCATGAAGACATGGTAACATTCTGCTTCGAACTAATTCTAACAGGCTAATTTGAAACACTGTACTTCACAGTCTGTAGATTCATGAGTACAGAGAGCAGATCCAAACTGGCACACTTTTTATAATTTTAGGCAGAAAAAGGTAGAGCTTATAAGTACTTCTTAATAAAATAAAGTACATAAAAGTAAATAGTGAAATCCAGAATCCTTCCAAGTCCCTTTAATGCCTGAGAGCAACTCTGACTTGGAAGCAGTGCTAAATGATGAGGCATATGCTTGTGTCTTTGGAGATGTGTTAAATTGGTCGTCCTTGGCAATGTGAAGCATCTGGTCCTGCCTAGACATAAGCTTGAAAATGTAATATGGAATGTTGTTTTTGTAATCAAAGAACATCATTTTTATATTAAAGATCAATGTCTAAAATAGGCTGTTCCTGAGGTATTACAGTGATCCTATAATGCAAATAAAAAATAATCTTTTATGTTCATTTACAAAATGTTAGTTTCTATGTCTAGGAATATGAGTAACCAAGCCAATAAGAACCTCATAGCGACCTTGTTGTTTTTCATCTTAAACAGGACTCAGCAAATTGTTCCAGTTATTGGTTGTTGTTTAAAATGTGACTGAAAGTGCTAAATAATTGAACTTGAAAAGATAACACTTCAAGTTATTTTTTAGTAACCAGCTACAATTCTATTTATCTTTAAGTGCACTTATCATGTCTCCTATAACTAGGACCTTTCTTTTGTTACTTTAAAGCACTAGGCCAGGATTTTGGGAAACTTCTGAAATCACATTTCTGCAACATGATCAATTAGATTCCCAGTGTTCACTAAACAGATTTTTGGTTTTGCTGTAGTTATACATGATAAATAAATGTGCTGCTAAGATGAGCAATTGTCTATATGCTACACATGGATAAGTGGCTCTCAGATTTTGAGCATCCATGGCAGCCAACAGGACAGGCTCATATGAGACAAAAGTATTGACATATCTGATCTTACTCATGGAGTGGGTTAAATGATTAACCTTACCAGAGAGTTAAGAGGAAATGTAAGTAAAATATACATAGAGACTTTGTTATATGTGTTTTCATATCATGTTTATATAAAAAATGGGGAAAAACTACAAGATGTTTCAGTTCAGACTTTCATGTCCGTTTTCGTCTAACTTACCAGGATTGAGAAAGACAAAACAATCTCACACTGTCTATAAGTAATGTCTCTTTTCTACGCTATAGATGCATTATTTCTCATACAAAAATGTAATGTTTAAAACATGATCTTTTAAATGCTTATCATACATTTTTGAACAACAGTGGTCCATTAAAGTGCATCAAAACAATTTGATAGGAAGTTGTGGGAAGAGATAGACAAGAGGTTAGACAAGAGGTAAAGAGCCAACATGGGCACAAATGGTTTTATCGGGAAATTAAATGGAAGCATGGAAATTTAACTATCTCTATCCTTAATATAGCTGGACACTTTTGGTGTTGCTTGGAATATTTTATGAACCACTCGAGCTATAGAAATTAGTAAGCAAATGAAGCCTATCACAATACACGTTCATGCACCAACAACATATTGAGATGAAAGCCAAAGGGCCAGCTTATTGAAAAAAATTACTGATTGTTCAGTATACAAGAACAAAGGAATTTCAGATAATACGGTGGACCATTTAGAATTCATCTGTGCAATTCCACTTATCTAGCACTATACTTTGGAATAGTGCTAGACAAGTGGAATTAGATTTTAGCTTAAGTGGAAGGTTCAAGTACAGTAAAGAAATTCAAGAGTACCTGAGTTATGCATAATTCTTTACACGTGAATGTCTGAAGCTGGCAGATAGTGAGAGGCATCTTGGAAGGTAGAGCATATGAATAGTTCTGTAATTAGTTCTGTAATTAGAAGTAGGTGATGAGAGATGAGTGCACACTGTCCCATATTGTATTCTGTAGAACCAAAACTTCAGGCTTTTTTTTTTCTCAAAGACTTTGAGAGAAAACAATAGGAGGAACCAGAGAAAGTGGGACATGGTCAGGGCTGGAAAATTGTGTTCTGCCTTTAAATGTGTGACAGGGGGATTTCCGCAGAAAAGAGGGGCAGTTGGGATGTATGTACTGTATTACATGGAGATTAGCATGACCTTGCAATAATTATAAATATATTTTTCTTGCAGTCATGGGAAAACATTAACTCCATATTCAAAGACTGTACCAGCAGTTATTGCTAAAGCATCTGCAATCTATAACCCTATTATCTATGGAATTATTCACCCGAAATACAGGTAACTTAAATCTATTTAAGATAGTTTAGCAAGCAATACAATTTTTCATTTATGTGAATTGGACCATGCTTTTATTTTTATGTAGATAATCTTCAAAGGTTAGTCTGATGTTTGTGATAAAAATAGAGCATGTTATATTGTTTTGCTCTGACTCATTGCTCTTTTTTTAGAACACTAACTCAACTCATCGTTCTTTTTTTAGAACTGTATCTCACTGCATATCTGGATCACATCTTATTGTCTCACAGCTAGTATGAAAATATAGGCCAATTAACTTTTCTACTAAAATGTGAATTAAGTGTTCTAATTTTCTAATTGTGTAATTAGTTGGCGTTGCTCTGTTTCCAAATCATTTTGGCAACATCATAAAGTAATCTTATCATCTGGTCATCTTGATGTTTATATTATGCATATTTATGTTATCTATAAATAATAATAAGGTCATGCAAATGGCTCAATGTGGTGTAACCTGAATATTAGTTTATTGACATTATGCTTAAAAACCTATTTGGAATATAGCTCTCACATTAGATAAAGCATATACACAGGGTGAAAATGTTAGAATATGCATCACAAAAGAAATTGTGTAAGATAATACATTATTCTGACGATAAATATGTCTCCATCTTGTTTCTACTAGTGTGGATATGTGGGCAAGGCATTATCAATTTTTAAGATTCTGTATAGATGCTGCATTTATAAAAAAATTCTGAGTAAAAATGGCTTTTGCGTTAAGCTTGACACAAGCTCCTCTATAGCTCATCATTATCATGTCACTAGCTACTTGCCCGTCAACAGTGACAGGAATACATTTTTAAGCCTGGCAATGCTGTTTGTCACCCAATGTGAGCACCTTGGGCACTCATAGCGAGTCTTTCCCCCTGTCTACTTCCTCCCTTGTGTCTCATTTCCCCCTCCTCTCCCTCCCTTGTGTCTCCTTTCCTCCCTCCTTTCCCTCCCCTGTGTATAATTTCCCCTCCTCTCCTTCCCTTGTGTCTAATTTCTCCCCTCCTCTCCCTCCCTTGTGTCTCATTTCCCCCTTCTCTCCCTCCCTTGTGTCTCATTTCCCCCTCTCCCTCCCCTGTGTCTCTTTCCCCCTCTTCCCCCCTTCTTTCCCCTCTTATACTCAACTTCCTCACTTTCCCCCTCATCCTCCCTTGCCCCCCTTATCCTCCTCCTCCCTTTCCTCCTCATCCTTCTCCTCCCTCATCCCCCCTTATCCTCCTCCTCCCTTTCCCCAATTACTCCCCCTCATCCCCTCTCCCTCCAATGACCTCCCTTTCCCCTCTCTTACTGTAAGCAAATGATCTCCTGCTGCTCTCTCCCCTGAAGCGCGCTTCTGTCTGTGTCTGAAACCAGCATATGCTAATGACGTGACGTGCATGTGACGCTGTGCGAGGGACGCAAAAGCAGGACCAATATCGCAAACGTGACATACACTGACAACTATATATGTGATTATTATATCACTATAAATATTATTATATTTCTTTAAACTTGTCTGAGGAAAAGCATACATTATTTAAAGGGACATTGTAATAGAAGCTTGTTTTAATCATAAAGTAAATAAAAATAATTATAGTAAAACAGCAAATTGTGGATAAAACGCTTTGGGAGCCTAGCTACAGTGTCTATGCTGTTCTTAAAAAAAGTGGTACTTCTGACCCTCACCAGGAAACAGTGAAACAGTTTATGGCACATTAGAAGGGAGAAGAATGAGACAGAAGAAAGAGTGACTGAAAATAAATTACTTAGAGACCGCAAGTATTCAATAAAAATATATTACAAATATGCATATAATAATATAATAATGTATGTATATAACTGTATATTCATATTGAAAATAAATTGTGTTACCATGTCCCTTTAGTACATAAGCAATATGATCATAGTCAACAATTTAAATCATGCTCTGATATTTAATATATGTTTACAAGTATTTATGTAACAAATTTTTTTTTTAGAATTCTTTTAACCATTTTTAGTAATGTAACAATGATTGAAGATCAAATGTTAAAACACTAGCATGGAATTTAACTTTCTTTTCTGTGTTCCTAGAGAAACCATCCATAGAAATGTGCCCTGCCTTCGCTTCCTTATAAGGATATCAAAGAAAGACTCTATGTCAGCATCCAACTTTGAGTCTTCGTTTAGAGGATCAGTCTACAGTCGACAGTCAATAGCCTCAAGGAAAAAAAATAGCTGTATCTCAACAGTTTCCACTGCAGAAACTGTGAGTTTGCATGTTTGGAATAGCCAGTCTAATTGCTTTAATGCAGATCATTGAATACTGTACTTTGCAGTTTTAATTTTAGATACATTCAATTTTGTTATGTTTATGAGAAAACAGAGGCAACATACACTTGGGTGGCTATGGGTTATCGGATGCCCATTACTTCAGAATAAGAAAATGTTTAAAGTGTAGTTTACACAAATTAATGCATTACATACTAATCTAAAATATATTAAATCAAGTTAAAGAGTATCTGTAGAATGGGAAAAACCTCATAGGTTTATGTTTGCAACAGCATTAGCAGCTGTGCAAGCTGTGGGCATAAAAACTTTTTTTAATAAAATCTTTATTTTAGTAGACACTGCTTGTGCCAGAAGGATGTCATGAGAGAGACTGAGTGGGAGTGTTAATAGAAATTAGGATAAACAATAGAAAATAGATTATTGATTCAAGAGTGGAAGTATGGAGAGAGGGGGAGATGGGGATACATGGTAACTTCTGTGCAGCTGACTGTCTGATAAAATTAAGATTTTCTCTGGATATTGTTGTATGCCCATAACTTATATATCTCCTGATGTAGTTAACTTGATGTATATTTCACATACATGTGACCTTTTGCTAATTTACAGTGGTCCTTTAATATGGACAAGAAGAATGGAGCACCCAGTACATGTGGGTGCTGTAGTAAACCACCACATAAGCAGCTTCTATGGTTTGGATGTATATATATATATATATATATATATATATATATATATATATATATATATATTTATATATATACGGTATACATTGGATATAAAAAGTCTGCACACCCCTGTTAAAATGTCAGGTTTCTGTGCTGTAAAAAAATGAGAAAAGATAAATCATTTCAGAACTTTTTCCACCTTTAATGTGACCTATAAACAACTCAATTGAAAAACAAACTGAAATCTTTTAGGTGGAGGGAAGAAAAATAGAAAATAAAAATAATGTGGTTGCATAAGTCTGCACACCCTTTTATAACTGGGGATGTAGCTGTGTTCCGAATTAAGCAATCACATTCCAAATCATGTTAAATAGGAGTCAGCATACACCTGCCATCATTTTATACATAATATATACAGTATTTTAAAAAAGTGAGTACACCCCTCACATTTTTGTAAATATCTTTTCATGTGACAACACTGAAGAAACGACACTCTGCTACAATGTAAAGTAGTGAGTGTACAGCCTGTATAACAATGTAAATTTGCTGTCCCCTCAAAATAACTCAACACTCAGCCGTTAATGTCTTAACTGTTGGCAACAAAAGTGAGTACACCCCTAAGTGGAAATGTGCAAATCGCGCCCAAAGTGCCCATATTTTGTGTGGCCGCCATTATTTTCTAGCTCTGCCTTAACACTCATGGGCACAGAGTTCACCAGAGCTTCACAGGTTGCCACTGGAGTCCTCTTCCACTCCTCCATGATGATATCATGGAGCTGGTGGATGTTAGAGACCTTGCACTCCCCCACCTTCTGTTTGAGGATGCCCCACTGATGCTCAATAGGGTTTAGGTCTGGTGACATGCTCGGCCAGTCCATCACCTTTTACCTTCATCTTCTTTAGCAAGACAGTGGTTGTCTTGGAGGTGTGTTTGGGGGTGTAATGTTGGAATACTGCCCTGCGGCCCAGTCTCCGAAGGGAGGGGATCATGCTCTGCTTCAGTATGTCACAGTACATGTTGGCATTCATGGTTCCCTCAATGAACTGTAGCTCTCCAGGGCCAGCAGCACTCATGCAGGCCCATATATTAGGTATAACAGCATTATTATACATGATAACAATCAAAACATATAGACTCCCCAAATTAAAATGCTTACATAAATACACATTAATGCAAAATAGTAATTAATGTTGAATGTTGTTATGTACTAACTAAAGTAGCTCTTAAATGCACCCTTGAAAAGATGACTTTTGAGTTGGACATTGTAAATTTTGAGACTGGGAGTTCTCTGGAAGTTTCAACATTGTGTTACAGAGTTTTGGTGCAATCAATGAAAAATGCTTAAACCACAAATACCTCTAGAGTGAAAGACTGGCAAGATTTCAGAGCCCACCATAAACCATAATGTTTTTGCTAATCAAATGTTCTTCTATATAACACTGTGAGCCTCTGACAAAGTATACTGAATTCTTGACCACAATCAAAGGGTCACCAATAAAATCTAACTGTTATTAACTTGAAATGTTTATCTGTGGTTTACAAGTTATTTTTTACATAGTTACATAGATACATAGTAATTGAGGCTGAAAAAAAAACTTTCAGTCCATCAAGTTCAACCTTTTAAGATCTCCTCTGTTATGCAATATGCCGATTAGTTGTTAATTAAGTAGTTGTTAATTAATTGTTAATTAATTGATCCAGAGGAAGACAAAGAGAAAAAAAAAGACAAGTGAAACTTAGACAATCGACTCAAAGGGAAAAAAAATAATGTCTTCCTGACCCCAGATACTAGCGATTGGATTCCTCCCTGGATCAATACCCTCTCTCTCTAATTATTGAGGATAACCCTGAATTCCCTTTTAAATTAGAAATAAATCCAGTCCCCTTTTAAAGTTATCTATCGAATCCGCTGTCATCACCTCCTCTGGTAGAGAATTCCACAGATTAACCACCACTGTGAAGAACCCTTTTCTTTCTTTAAGGTGGAATCTTTTTACTTCTAACCTCAAAGGATGTCCTCTTGTCAAATGAAAACCTCTTGGCACAAAATGCTCACTTGACAAATCTTTATACTGACCCTGGATGTATTTATATAAGGGAATCATATTTCCTCTTAGACGCCTTTTTTCTAATAAGCTTAATTTGGTTAGTCTTTCTTCATAACTTAGCCCCTCCATTCCCCTTATTAGTTTTGTAGCCCTTCTCTGTACCTTTTCCAGCTCTAAAATGTCCTTTTTATGAAGTGGTGCCCAAAATTGTACTCCATTTTCCAAATGAGGATTGACTGACAAATCCATCTAGTGAGTTCCTGATAGCTCATGGGTGATCACATTCTGAGACAGTGATTTGTCAGATGAGTAAGTTCATCTGGAAAATGTAATAATACATTTTAGTTGAATAAGAAGGAAAGTTAACTCCTATTACTTATTTGTACATACCAGTACATGATTATGACTGTGTCTCCTAATGCTTAACATTCCTATAAATCCATCTTTAAATTTGGAACCCCAAAAGCTTCAATCCTGTTAAGAGACAGCAGGCCAGTCTTCCATACCATACTCTTGCTTGATTGCTTTTTTGACCTCTGTTTTGTTGCTGCCCTTCTACACTCATACAGCTGCTCTTGGTATTAAAATAACATGGAGATTAGTATTTACACATATTCATAACTGCTTATGTAGCAACTGTTGAGCCTTCCACAAGGTGTAATGTAGCCTATTATAGTTCATATGTGTGTGCCCTGATTTGCTCTCATTAACTCTATCAGACAGCTACACTCAGCACCTGTAATGTCCATCTCAAAGGTTACCTATTTTAGGGTGTTTAACAGCTATATTTAGCTAATGCATTTACATTGTTTACTCAACATTTAATTTGCTGTCATTTCTTTGAAATACTGTTATATCTGTCTCTCTCTATATATATATTTGTAATAGAGTTTAAAGAACTATAATACAGAATATCTCTACATTTGATTTAGTACCTTCCATGCAAATGAGACGACATTCAATGGTTATGTGAAAATTACTTAAGAAGATTTCTTTGTGACTAGCTTGTTTCTCTGTAGCTATCTTTGTGCCAGCTTTGTGCTGTTTTTCTGTTGCTAGCTTTATGTTGTTTCTTTGTGGATAGCCCTGTGTTGTTTCTCAGTTGATAGCTTTATGTTGTTTCTTTGTGGCTAGTCCTGTGTTGTTTCTCAGTTGATAGCTTTATGTTGTTTCTTTGGTCCTATCTCTGTGTTGTTTCTCAGTTGATAGCTTTATGTTGTTTCTTTGTGGCTAGCTCTGTGTTGTTTCTCAGTTGCTAGCTTTATGTTGTTTCTTTGTGGATAGCTCTGTGTTGTTTCTCAGTTGCTAGCTTTATGTTATTTCTTTGTGGATAGCCCTGTGTTGTTTCTCAGTTGATAGTTTTATGGTGTTTCTTTGCGGCTAGCTCTGTGTTATTTCTCTGTTGCTAGCTTTGTGTTGTTTCTTTGTGGCTAGCTCTGTGTTGTTTCTCAGTTGCTAGCTTTATGTTGTTTCTTTGTGGATAGCTCTGTGTTGTTTCTCAGTTGCTAGCTTTATGTTATTTCTTTGTGGCTAGCCCTGTGTTGTTTCTCACTTGATAGGTTTATGTTGTTTCTTTGTGGCTAGCTCTGTGTTGTTTCTCTGTTGGTAGCTTTGTGTTGTTTCTTTGTGGCTAGCTCTGTGTTGTTTCTCAGTTGCTAGCTTTATGTTGTTTCTTTGTGGATAGCTCTGTGTTGTTTCTCAGTTGCTAGCTTTATGTTATTTCTTTGTGGCTAGCCCTGTGTTGTTTCTCACTTGATAGGTTTATGTTGTTTCTTTGTGGCTAGCTCTGTGTTGTTTCTCTGTTGGTAGCTTTATGTTATTTCTTTGTGGATAGCCCTGTGTTGTTTCTCAGTTCATAGATTTATGTTGTTTCTTTGTGGTTAGCTCTGTGTTGTTTCTATGTTGCTAGCTTTATGTTATTTATTTGTGGCTAGCTGGGTGTCGTTTCTCAGTTGATAGCTTTATGTTGTTTATTTGTGGATAGCCCTGTGTTGTTTCTCAGTTGATAACTTTATGTTTCTTTGTGGCTAGCTCTGTGTTGTTTCTCTGTTGGTAGCTTTATGTTGTTTCTTTGTGGATAGCCCTGTGTTGTTTCTCAGTTGATAGCTTTATGTTGTTTCTTTGTGGCTAGCTCTGTGTTGTTTCTCTGTTGCTAGCTTTATGTTATTTCTTTGTGGATAGCCCTGTGTTGTTTCTCAGTTGATAGTTTTATGGTGTTTCTTTGCGGCTAGCTCTGTGTTATTTCTCTGTTGCTAGCTTTGTGTGGTTTCTTTGTGGCTAGCCCTGTGTTATTTCTCTGTAGGTAGCTTTATGTTGTTCATTTGTGGCTATCTCTGTGTTGTTTATCAGTTGATAGCTTTATGTTGTTAATTCGTGGCTAGCCCTGTGTTATTTCTCTGTTGCTAGCTTTGTGTTGTTTCTTTGTGGCTAGCTCTGTGTTGTTTCTCAGTTGATAGTTTTTTGTTGTTTCTTTGTGGCTAGCTTTGTGTTGTTTCTCTGTTGATAGTTTTATGTTTCTTTGTGGCTAGCTCTGTGTTATTTCTCTGTTGCTAGCTTTGTGTGGTTTCTTTGTGGCTAGCCCTGTGTTATTTCTCTGTTGGTAGCTTTATGTTGTTCATTTGTGGCTATCTCTGTGTTGTTTATCAGTTGATAGCTTTATGTTGTTCATTTGTGGCTATCTCTGTGTTGTTTATCAGTTGATAGCTTTATGTTGTTAATTCGTGGCTAGCTCTGTGTTGTTTCTCTGTTGATAGCTTTATGTTGTTTCTTTGTGACTAGCTCTGTGTTGTTTCTCTGTTGGTAGCTTTATGTTGTTTATTTGTGGCTATCTCTGTGTTGTTTCTCAGTTGCTAGCTTTATGTTGTTAATTTGTGGCTAGCCCTGTGTTATTTCTCTGTTGCTAGCTTTGTGTTGTTTCTTTGTGGCTAGCTCTGTGTTGTTTCTCAGTTGATAGTTTTATGTTGTTTCTTTGTGGCTAGCTCTGTGTTGTTTCTCAGTTGATAGCTTTATGTTTCTTTGTGGCTAGCTCTGGGTTGTTTCTCTGTTGGTAGCTTTATGTTGTTCATTTGTGGCTATCTCTGTGTTGTTTATCAGTTGATAGCTTTATGTTGTTAATGTGTGGCTAGCCCTGTGTTATTTCTCTGTTGCTAGCTTTGTGTTGTTTCTTTGTGGCTAGCTCTGTGTTGTTTCTCAGTTGATAGTTTTATGTTGTTTCTTTGTGGCTAGCTCTGTGTTGTTTCTCAGTTGATAGCTTTATGTTTCTTTGTGGCTAGCTCTGGGTTGTTTCTCTGTTGGTAGCTTTATGTTGTTCATTTGTGGCTATCTCTGTGTTGTTTATCAGTTGATAGCTTTATGTTGTTAATGTGTGGCTAGCCCTGTGTTATTTCTCTGTTGCTAGCTTTGTGTTGTTTCTTTGTTGCTAGCTCTGTGTTGTTTCTCAGTTGCTAGCTTTATGTTGTTTCTTTGTGGCTAGCTCTGTGTTGTTTCTCAGTTGGTAGCTTTATGTTGTTTCTTTGTGGCTAGCTCTGTGTTGTTTCTCAGTTGCTAGCTTTATGTTGTTTCTTTGTGGCTAGCTCTGTGTTGTTTCTCAGTTGGTAGCTTTATGTTGTTTCTTTGTGGCTATCTCTGTGTTCTTTCTCTGTTGCTAGCTTTATGTTGTTTCTTTGTGGCTAGCCCTGTGTTGTTTCTCAGTTGGTAGCTTTATGTTGTTTCTTTGTGGATAGCTCTGTGTTGTTTCTCAGTTGCTAGCTTTATGTTGTTTCTTTGTGGATAGCCCTGTGTGGTTTCTCAGTTGGTAGCTTTATGTTGTTTCTTTGTGGATAGCTCTGTGTTGTTTCTCAGTTGCTAGCTTTATGTTGTTTCTTTGTGGCTAGCCCTGTGTTGTTTCTCACTTGATAGGTTTATGTTGTTTCTTTGTGGCTAGCTCTGTGTTGTTTCTCTGTTGGTAGCTTTATGTTATTTCTTTGTGGATAGCCCTGTGTTGTTTCTCAGTTCATAGATTTATGTTGTTTCTTTGTGGTTAGCTCTGTGTTGTTTCTATGTTGCTAGCTTTATGTTATTTATTTGTGGCTAGCTGGGTGTCGTTTCTCAGTTGATAGCTTTATGTTGTTTATTTGTGGATAGCCCTGTGTTGTTTCTCAGTTGATAACTTTATGTTTCTTTGTGGCTAGCTCTGTGTTGTTTCTCTGTTGGTAGCTTTATGTTGTTTCTTTGTGGATAGCCCTGTGTTGTTTCTCAGTTGATAGCTTTATGTTGTTTCTTTGTGGCTAGCTCTGTGTTGTTTCTCAGTTGCAAGCTTTATGTTATTTCTTTGTAGCTAGCACTGTGTTGTTTCTCTGTTGCTAGCTTTATATTATTTGTTTGTGGCTAGCACTGTGTTGTTTCTCTGTTGCTAGCTTTATGTTATTTCTTTGTGGCTAGCTCTGTGTTGTTTCTCTGTTGGTAGCTTTAAGTTATTTCTTTGTGGATAGCCCTGTGTTGTTTCTCAGTTGATAGCTTTATGTTGTTTCTTTGTGGCTAGCTCTGTGTTGTTTCTATGTTGCTAGCTTTATGTTATTTATTTGTGGTTAGCTCTGTGTTGTTTCTCAGTTGCTAGCTTTATGTTGTTTCTTTGTGGATAGCTCTGTGTTGTTTCTATGTTGCTAGCTTTATGTTATTTATTTGTGGTTAGCTCTGTGTTGTTTCTCAGTTGCTAGCTTTATGTTGTTTCTTTGTGGATAGCCCTGTGTTTCTATGTTGCCAGCTTTATGTTGTTTCTTTGTGGATAGCCCTGTGTTGTTTCTCAGTTGATAGCTTTATGTTGTTTCTTTGTGGCTAGCTCTGTGTTGTTTCTCAGTTGCAAGCTTTATGTTATTTCTTTGTAGCTAGCACTGTGTTGTTTCTCTGTTGCTAGCTTTATATTATTTGTTTGTGGCTAGCACTGTGTTGTTTCTCTGTTGCTAGCTTTATGTTATTTCTTTGTGGCTAGCTCTGTGTTGTTTCTCTGTTGGTAGCTTTAAGTTATTTCTTTGTGGATAGCCCTGTGTTGTTTCTCAGTTGATAGCTTTATGTTGTTTCTTTGTGGCTAGCTCTGTGTTGTTTCTATGTTGCTAGCTTTATGTTATTTATTTGTGGTTAGCTCTGTGTTGTTTCTCAGTTGCTAGCTTTATGTTGTTTCTTTGTGGATAGCCCTGTGTTTCTATGTTGCCAGCTTTATGTTATTTATTTGTGGATAGCCCTGTGTTGTTTCTCAGTTGATAGCTTTATATTGTTTCTTTGTGGCTAGCTCTGTGTTGTTTCTATGTTGCTAGCTTTATGTTATTTATTTGTGGATAGCCCTGTGTTGTTTCTCAGTTGATAGCTTTATATTGTTTCTTTGTGGCTAGCTCTGTGTTGTTTCTATGTTGCCAGCTTTATGTTATTTATTTGTGGATAGACCTGTGTTGTTTCTCAGTTGATAGCTTTATGTTGTTTCTTAGTGGCTAGCTCTGTGTTGTTTCTATGTTGCTAGCTTTATGTTATTTATTTGTGGCTAGCACTGTGTTGTTTCTCTGTTGGTAGCTTTGTGTTGTTTCTTTGCGGCTAGCCCTGTGTTGTTTCTCAGTTGATAGCTTTATGTTGTTTCTTTGTGGCTAGCTCTGTGTTGTTTCTCAGTTGGTAGCTTTATGTTGTTTCTTTGTGGATAGCTCTGTGTTGTTTCTCAGTTGCTAGCTTTATGTTATTTCTTTGTGGATAGCCCTGTGTTGTTTCTCAGTTGATAGTTTTATGTTGTTTCTTTGCGGCTAGCTCTGTGTTGTTTCTCTGTTGATAGCTTTATGTTGTTTGTTTGTGACTAGCTCTGTGTTGTTTCTCTGTAGGTAGCTTTATGTTGTTTATTTGTGGCTATCTCTGTTTTGTTTCTCAGTTGATAGCTTTATGTTGTTAATTCGTGGCTAGCCCTGTGTTATTTCTCTGTTGCTAGCTTTGTGTTGTTTCTTTGTGGCTAGCTCTGTGTTGTTTCTCAGTTGATAGTTTTTTGTTGTTTCTTTGTGGCTAGCTTTGTGTTGTTTCTCTGTTGATAGTTTTATGTTGTTTCTTTGTGGCTAGCTCTGTGTTATTTCTCTGTTGCTAGCTTTGTGTGGTTTCTTTGTGGCTAGCCCTGTGTTATTTCTCTGTTGGTAGCTTTATGTTGTTCATTTGTGGCTATCTCTGTGTTGTTTATCAGTTGATAGCTTTATGTTGTTAATTCGTGGCTAGCTCTGTGTTGTTTCTCTGTTGATAGCTTTATGTTGTTTCTTTGTGACTAGCTCTGTGTTGTTTCTCTGTTGGTAGCTTTATGTTGTTTATTTGTGGCTATCTCTGTGTTGTTTCTCAGTTGCTAGCTTTATGTTGTTAATTTGTGGCTAGCCCTGTGTTATTTCTCTGTTGCTAGCTTTGTGTTGTTTCTTTGTGGCTAGCTCTATGTTGTTTCTCAGTTGATAGTTTTATGTTGTTTCTTTGTGGCTAGCTCTGTGTTGTTTCTCAGTTGATAGCTTTATGTTGTTTCTTTGTGGCTAGCTCTGTGTTGTTTCTCAGTTGCTAGCTTTATGTTGTTAATTTGTGGCTAGCCCTGTGTTATTTCTCTGTTGCTAGCTTTGTGTTGTTTCTTTGTGGCTAGCTCTGTGTTCTTTCTCTGTTGCTAGCTTTATGTTGTTTCTTTGTGGCTAGCCCTGTGTTGTTTCTCACTTGATACGTTTATGTTGTTTCTTTGTGGCTAGCTCTGTGTTGTTTCTCTGTTGGTAGCTTTATGTTATTTCTTTGTGGATAGCCCTGTGTTGTTTCTCAGTTCATAGATTTATGTTGTTTCTTTGTGGTTAGCTCTGTGTTGTTTCTATGTTGCTAGCTTTATGTTATTTATTTGTGGCTAGCACTGTGTTGTTTCTCTGTTGGTAGCTTTGTGTTGTTTCTTTGTGGATAGCCCTGTGTTGTTTCTCAGTTGGTAGCTTTATGTTATTTCTTTGTGGATAGCCCTGTGTTGTTTCTCAGTTGATAGCTTTATGTTGTTTCTTTGTGGCTAGCTCTGTGTTGTTTCTCTGTTGGTAGCTTTGTGTTGTTTCTTTGCGGCTAGCCCTGTGTTGTTTCTCAGTTGATAGCTTTATGTTGTTTCTTTGTGGCTAGCTCTGTGTTGTTTCTATGTTGCTAGCTTTATGTTATTTGTTTGTGGCTAGCACTGTGTTGTTTCTCTGTTGGTAGCTTTGTGTTGTTTCTTTGCGGCTAGCTCTGTTTTGTTTCTATGTTGCTAGCTTTATGTTGTTTCTTTGTGGCTAGCTCTGTGTTGTTTCTATGTTGCTAGCTTTGTGTTGTTTCTTTGTGGCTAGCTCTGTGTTGTTTCTATGTTGCTAGCTTTATGTTGTTTCTGTGTGGCTAGCACTGTGTTGTTTCTCTGTTGGTAGCTTTGTGTTGTTTCTTTGCGGCTAGCTCTGTTTTGTTTCTATGTTGCTAGCTTTATGTTGTTTCTGTGTGGCTAGCACTGTGTTGTTTCTCTGTTGGTAGCTTTGTGTTGTTTCTTTGCGGCTAGCTCTGTTTTGTTTCTATGTTGCTAGCTTTATGTTGTTTCTGTGTGGCTAGCACTGTGTTGTTTCTCTGTTGGTAGCTTTGTGTTGTTTCTTTGCGGCTAGCTCTGTTTTGTTTCTATGTTGCTAGCTTTATGTTGTTTCTGTGTGGCTAGCACTGTGTTGTTTCTCTGTTGGTAGCTTTGTTTTGTTTCTTTGCGGCTAGCTCTGTTTTGTTTCTATGTTGCTAGCTTTATGTTATTTCTTTGTGGCTAGCCCTGTGTTGTTTCTCTGTTGCTAGCTTTGTGTTGAGAGGAGAAGGAGAGAGGATCAGGGAAGACTGGGAGGTGATAGAGAGGGAGGAGAGAAGGCACAGACTAGGAGGGAAGGAAGGACAGAGAGAGACTTGTCTGGGAGAGGAAGAAAGAAGGAAAAGGGATCCACAAAAGAGGAGGCAGCAGGCGGAGTGGTGACATTGGGAGGTGCTCAGGAGACACTGTTCTGCTCTTAGGATCCTGCACTCATGGAGCGGCTGCTGATACCATTGGGAGTGCAGGCTGAGGAATACTGAGGGCTGAGAGTGCAGGCTAAGGGAATACTGAGGGCTGAGAGTGCAGGCTGGGGACTACTGAGGGCTGAGAGTGCAGGCTGAGGGCTGAGAGTGCAGGCTGGGGACTACTGAGGGCTGAGTGTGCAGGCTGAGGGCTGAAAGTGCAGGCTGAGGACTACTGAGGGCTGGCAATACAGTATTATGTGTGTGTGCTGGGGAGAGTGCTATAAAGAGGAGTGTGGTAGAGATGGCTGAGAGAGTGCAAGAAATAGGAGTCTAGTGTTATAGAGGGTGCTGGGTATAAGCTCCAGCCACAGCTCCATCTAGTGGCCAGCAGCAGTTTTGCTGCTGCCGCCGCCTGGCGCTAATCTTACACTAAAGGTCAGCTCTATGTTGTTTCTCTGTTGCTAGCTCTGTGTTGTTTCTTTGTGGCTAGCTCTGTACTCTTCTTCTGGATTGCTACCTTGTCAGAGTGAAGGGACACATTGTGTTCTACTGGAGTAGGAGCTGGCAACCCACTCCAGTATCTTTGCCAAGAAATGGAAAAGCACAACCTGAAACATAAAATTAAGGCACCGGAAGATAAGATCCCCAGGTTAGAAGGTGCCTGCCACATTACTGGGGAAAGCAAATAAGATAAGTACCAGATCTAATGAAGTGCTCAAGAGGATGCCCTGCTGTGGATGTGTCTGGAGGAGAAAGGAAAGTCCGCTGCTGCAAAGAACAATTCAGCATATGAACATGGAGTGTTAGAACTATAAACCAAGGCAAACTGGACGCGACAAGATTAAGCATTCATATCCTGGGAATTAAAGCCTTTAAACGGACTGGAATGGACACTTTATATCAGACACCAGATCTTCTACTGTGGTCCCACAGAAGAAATGGAGTAGCCATCATAACCAATAAAAAGGGTGATTAAAGCAGTGCTCGGTTACAACACAATAAATGACAGAATTATTTCAATTCAAGGCAAGCTATTTAACATCACAGTGATAGAAGTCTATGCTAAAAAGGCTCAAGTTGTCTAATTTTAAAAGATGTTACTATCATCATAGGAGATTGGAATGCTAAGGTAGGAAACCAAAAGACACCGTAATAACGGGCAAGTTTGACCTTTGAGTACAAACTGAAGCAGGTCCGAGATTAGTAGAATGATGTCAAGATAATTCTCTAGTCGTAGCAAACACCATCTTCCAACAGCCTCCGAGACGACTCTACACATGGACATCATCAGATGGACAATATAGAAATCAGATTGACTATATACATTGCAGCCAAAGATGGAGGAGCTCTATACAGTCAGCAAAAACAAGACCTGGAGCTTACTTTGTCAAGCAGTTTTTGACATTATCCAGGAAACAGCAACAAAGAATATCCCCCCTCCAAAATAAAAAACTAAGAAGGCAAACTGGTTGTCTGCTGAGAAGTTGGAAGTTGAAAAACATTTACTTTTTCTTCATAGACTATTCTGAAGCCCTTGACTGTGTGGATCACAAACAAATGTGGCAAGTTCTTAAGCAGATGAGAGTACCAGATCATCTTATCCACCTCCTGAGGAATCTGTATGTGGACCAAAAAGCCACGGTCAGAATCGAACATAGAACAGAATGGTTCAAGATTGGGAAAAGAGTGCAACAAGGTTCTATATTGTCACTATATTTATTCAACTTATATGCAGATTGTATCATGCATAAGACCAGGCTGAACGAATCAATATTTCTGGAAGAAATCCTGAGATACACGGATGATACTACTCTGATGGCTGAAAGTGAGGAGGAGCTAAAGGTCCTATTGATGAATATGAAAGAAGATCCTGACAAATAGATGGGGAACAAGTGGAGGCAGTGACAGATTTTATTTTCCTAGAATCCAAGATCTCTGCAGAAAGTGCAGAGAGTGACTGCAGCCAAGAAATTTAAATATGGTTGCTTCTCGGGAGGAAAGACATGGCAAGTCTGGACAAGCTAGTAAAAAGTAAAGATATTAGATTATCAACAAAGATCCACATTTTCATGTTCCCAAGCAGTTTTCCAGAGTGCCGTGCAATAACTGGATTTCTGGAAATCTTGAAAAGTTTCTTATCTTACTTTTATATATTCAAATGGGAACACAAATGTACTATGTATTTTCTGTAATACTGTACTCTGTACAGTGGAGGACTTCTATCACTCTTTTGCCCACCAAAAGTTAAACGATTGCTGTGGCAAAAAACTTTCCCACAAAATCTAACACACAAGCTAGGAACCATTCCCAACACCTGGAATTTGTTTGAGGAACCTTCCCACTCAATAATACTTTATGCATGTATTTTTAGTCTGGTTAAATAGACTCCTACAATATTTCAGTTGCCTTCGGACAAGCACCATGCTTAGGTTATTTATTGTTTCTGCCCAGTTTAATCAGTACTGAGATCTTTGTTTTAATCAAGGAAACTCATTGTGACTCATTTTCACATACCTCAATCCATGTGCCCTCCAGAGGTGTCTCCTATGCTCTATGTAAACTGTCTTAAATTCTACTCATCATTTTTCCCAGTTTTGCATTTTCTGTTTTTTCCTACCATTTCCCCCTTCTGTTTTTGGGGGTCTCTCGCCATCTGCATTTCACTGTCTCTGTGCTCTTACCATTGTGGTGGCCATGCTCACGCCTCCCCTTCTTTCCTTCTCTATCTGTTTTCTCCTCTCCCATGGCTCTTTTGGCATTTTAGTTCCCCCAGTCATTTCCCTACAATAATCATCGCTACATCCCATAAATAACCTAGCCTATGTCCCATAACCCATCAGCCCATTCAAGGGCCCTATTCCTAGCCGTTTATCCCACATAAGGATGGTTTAATCACAGGCTTTTCACTCCCTTGATGTAGAAGCACCCAATTGCTACCTCAACCTACAATCCCTGATCTAACTTCACCTTCATCTTCCTCAGGCATTATGTATTTTACAAGGCTGGCCAAGCTTTATCAGATGCAGAAAGTCTCCCTTCACAGACCATATCATTTCCCTCTTGACCTCCATCAGTAGCAGATAGCAATTCTTCTTGCCACCTATAGGCCGTGCAATGCATAATCCAAGAGCTCAAGAGCTGAACCTGCATCTGCCAACAAGGCTGAACTACACCACCTGCTCAATACTTGTCAGAAATCCACAGCTACCAGTGGATTTATCGCCAACAAACAACTGACACAAATTCAGAGAGTTCTATCAGACACCACGCCCTCTATCAACTCAATAGAAGTTGAAATGACTCCTTTAGAAAACCCTAAAGTCCCAAGTCCTCACCCAACACCACAAAGAGCTCCCACAATCTCAGCTGCTATAGCACCAATCATCATGCCATCCCATTTCTTGCCTTCTGAATGAGAAAGGACATTGTGGATGGAAAGGACGTCTCATTTTCCTGTTCAATCTGCTGTTCTTTGATCAAGTTCATCCGAGAATATAGGGATATCTTGTGTTCCACATAACCGCATACAAGGCAGGAACTTGAGGTCTATTTGTATTTCATGATAGATGTTGCACATAAATATGGTGGTTACAATTACCATGGCTCATTCATTGCAAAAGTCGCAGCTGCCATTGCACAATTTAATTTCACAATGAATTGGGCTATTTTTTTTTGTAGGCACTTGGTCAGCATTAAAGGTGCTCTTTGTCACCATTGGCAAACAGTCCTTGGCCAACCTCAATTTGTCACAATAGAATGGCTGATCTTTCTTTTTGACAAGACCTCAACTAGTAGTGCACATATTTCAAAATCACTACTAGGACATAATATCTGCTAAAGATGTCATACCAGCATTAGCCGCTGGGGCTCATGCTGGAAAGGCCAATCTATTCACCTCTTGATAACAGAATAATCTTCCTATGCAATAATTATACTACAATCCACAATGTCCCTTAGCATATACAGTATAAACAAATACAGCAATTTCCCTATTTACAGAATCCAAACCCTAATACATCTACCTTTTCTTGTTAGGACATTGAATCATATCCTCTGAGTTTCAGCATCTGCTTTTCCCTAAAAACCACAAAGACAACCTTTAGACACTCTCCCACAAATCCTCCGATCCAGAAAAATCCCTTACAATCACTGCCACTATCATAGCTTTTTATGGGTTTCTTTGCCCAGGGGAACTCACAACACCCGAGAACAATCCACACTATATAACAAAACAGGATGTTACCCCCTCCCATGACCAATCCACTCTCCATTCCACTAAAGCCAGCTGTAATTAAAAGATATTACTGCTCGTAAAATGACTGGTGCATCATCTCCTCCATTAGAACTTTACTAGACTCTATTGCTACCAAACCTACTTTTCATTTCCCCCTCTTCTAGCCAGCCCATATCCACCACATCACTCATCCATTATATTAGACTTCTACTAATTAGTCTCGGTTTAGATCCAATTAGTTATTCAGGACACTCATCTCATATATATGCTTCAACGTTTGCCTCCACATAAGATTAGTTAGTGAGCATGCCTTTAAATAAGTTGCCATAAGTGGCTAAAAAGTATCCATACAGGAAAGCTGTGAGACACCTAGGAATTATGAGCCAATACTAGAACTATATAAAAAAATATATTTTGGAGTTATCACTACTGTTTCATTATTCAGTTCTTTATGGCTAAATATTGTTAGCGACAAAAAAAAAAAAGAGTCAATTGTTCTTTCAAGTGCAAAATGTTTTTTGGTGACAGCTAATGAATAAATAATGTTGTGTTTCGTGATAAACAGCAAGACAGCAGAGAAACCCTTTCTGAAATAAAAACGTACTTGTCTTCGACGAATAAGCTCTAACCTATAGGAGTAATAAATAACCTTCTAGCAGACACTGTTTACGGCTCTAATTTTGGAGGTTTTGCTTTTGTGAGGAAGCGACTGTCTTCTACCATTAATCAACAGCTGCTTGCTTCTAGCTAAAAAACAGCAGATACTGCACTACATGACTAAGGAAGTGCTAGGATAAGCTTGGGTTGGCTCCGGCAGATTTTAGACATATTGCAGGATTTATAAGAGAAGACAACAAGTCACATTTAATTAAACATACTAGTTGAAATTAAATAAAAATATAGATATATAAAATTAACACTTAGCAGCAATGTCAATCTAAAGGCATTTAGACAACAACCTTATAAATAGAACGAATATATATATATACAATATATATATATATATATATATATATATATATATATATTTATATATAGACATAGTTTTGCATTACTATGCAAGGAATTCAAGTAATTTACATTACATGAAAACACACTACTCCGCACTAAAGCTGCTATCATACATGCCAACGCAAGGCTTTTTAATTAGCTTCATCACAGTTCTCACTTTAGCAGAAATTCACATACATCTTGTTTTTTTCACTCTTTTTTTAAATTTTAATTATCTTTATTTTTTATTATTATTATCGTTTATTTGCAACACGCCAACATATTCCGTAGCGCTATATATAAGTTAAGTTACAGGCAATGACAAGTTCAAGATTCACACATTGCAATGAATGGAGGGCCCTGTCTTTGAGCTTGGAATCCGGTGTCCATAGCGCTTTCCCTAAAGCACCTTGCAGGATTGAAACTCGCAGACTTACAATCTAAAGGTTGAGTTATTTGTTTTTAAATAACCATAACAAATATTCACATCAGAAATTTATAAGATATTTGACTAAAATTATATATACAACATACATACAATTCCAAAGGAGAACACAAACCATAAAAATGTATCAAATATTAACACCATATGTTATATGGAAGAAAAAAGAGAAAAAAAAAAAAAGAATACCCTAGATACATCACTAGGCATTATCCTTAATACATTTGTCCCAAAGTGACCATTTTACTTGTAAACCTTTTTTTGCTAATAATATTCACATACATCTTGAGATTAGTTACCCATTATTTTGCTATTTCTCTGATACAATTTTTATTCTGAACTGCAGCAAACTGAAAAATTGAAAAACAGACACCCATTGTGGCAGGCACCCATTGTATACTGGTATAATGATATTGAAAGGCCACAAGATGGCGCATGATGAATTCTTTGCTGAGCTTGAGCATATTTTCTAATGTTTTTTTAAACCTATTGTATAATGCATATGCACTCTGATGGTATAATGACACTTTAAAGCCAGCACTTGGTGCTTAATGTAGTACAAAATTGTGCAATGGCCATTTTCCACTTCCTTCTTCCTACAATTGTTCCCTGTTGTGTTTCACATGTTCTTTTGGCGGAAGCTTGAAAAAGTTTATTACTGTATTATATTCTAAATTCTGAGACATTTTTTATTTATAAAATCCACAATGTACAGCAATTGTACACTTGAGATTTAGAGAGATATACTATTAATCAATCAGTGCATCGGTTGGAATATACTTTAAAATGTACTTTTGTAAATTTGTATATTTATATTTTCATACAAAATCACAAAACTTAGAATACTACATAGAGAGAATGTTCACTATACATATAATTTATAATAATGTACTGTACCAAAAATGTCCTGTACATTTTCAAGAGTCTGTAAAGAGCAAACTTAATAACACAATATAAATACAGTTGAAATAGCTAATATAGGCCCTATTCAATTGACCAATTTGTAAATGTATGCACACTTTAAATCACTCTTAATATTGCTACATATTTGGCAAATATTACTTATTGGCAATAATGAATTCTTAAGTCAATAGAATGCATATAAATATTTATAAAAAAAAATACCAGAAGCCAAATTTATGAGCAAGTAGCTAATTGAATATGGCCCATAGTATGCCATCCAGTGTGAAGAATTTTGCTGCGTTTTTTTTTAAAGAGGAATGCTTGGTCTTATATACAATTGTATATAAAATGCATTTACCTTGTTATTTAGGTGCTGAGTGATGTGGAGCAGGAGTCAGTTTACAAGAGTATACAAATCCAAAGAAGCAGTTCTTTTTCATTGAGTCAAAAGCCAGTACGAAAAGAAGAATATTTTCTAAAGGCTTGGAGTTGTAATGCTATACCAGAAGAAAAGGTAATGTTCAGTTATATATGTTCAGTGGTGGAATATAAAATAAATTAGCATGAAAATTAATAAAATCAATATGATTTTATAGGGAACTTTCTATGATATTTAAAACTAATATGATGAGAAACTAGGTACACAGCTCCCAAACAACAGTACTTTCTTGATAATTTCCAGAGCTGATAGGATTGCCCTATTTCTACTTTTACATACCTGTGAGGGGTTTATGAAAGTAGGGGAACTTTTTACCCCAATTCTGAGCTAAGTAATGAGACACTGGTAGGGTTCAGAAGTAAATGTTCAATATAAATTTTTCCCTTTCCCTTTTGTGTTCAATACATTATATTACTTTATGAAATATTTGGCAATAAGGAACAAACAAAAAAAAGGTTGAAGATCATAATACCAATTATAACATACTTTAAATCATCAAATTAAAACATTGCATAGTCATTTATAATAATAATTGTTATACAGTTTTTCTCCAAAAAGGCACCCAAAGAACTTAGAAGGAAAAGAGAAAGAGTTACGGTATATATTGTTCAAAAGCCAGAAGAAGTGTCATCAGCCTCTTTTTAAAATATCCAAATAAGGAGCATTCTTGACTGGATGTGGCAGAGAGTTCCAGAATCATTTTGAAAGCTTGAGAGCAGACTTCAGAGCACAAGTTGGAACATATGGCATGAGGAGCTCATTCAGGTTATTGGGACCTGGATCATGCTGAGCTTTGTATGTCAGCAGGCCAAGCTTGAAATGTATGCTGTATTTCATGTGGAGCTAATGTAGGGCATAGATGAAAGAAATTATGTGTGGCAACCTTCTTTACCAATTTTGGGGGATGTGTTCTTTATCTGATGTTCCTATAGTTCAATTGTGATGATTGTAAAGAAATGTGAAGGGGTCTTGCTTGGTTATCAGGTGGTTATCTGGGCAATGTCCTTCAGACTGGCTGACATCTAACGTTTTAATATCAGACTAAATTTAGAACAAACTCAAGGATTTGATGTGACTTCCTAGATTAAAGGCCTTGTTCTCATGTGAGCCGGCCACACCAGTAGTAGTACCGCTGTCTTTTTTGTAATCAGCCTCATCCAACTGCTATTCATCCAGTCTTGGAGCTCATCTTGGGTGTTCTGTGTCAGAAGCAAAGAGGTAGTTGAGGCCATGTCTTCTGATGATCTCTCCCAGATTTCTCCTAGAAGTAGTAAGTATACTGCAAAGGGCTTTGAGCCTGAGGAAACTCACAAAGATCTGCCAATGAGAAAAATGAGGAGGACAGTGCACATCATTACATACTAGTTCTTTAATTGATATATTAATATCAATATATTCCATACTTTAATTTTTGGTAGGGTGTGCCTCTGTGCTAATTTGTTAATAGACCTATAGAGTTTTGTTGCTTTTTAACTGGAGGATCCTACTGTGCTACTTTTCATGACGATTCTACAATTGCTGAAAGCTGATTAAACATGTATATGCCTGTTGTTGTTTACAGCCAGTCTAAGCTATCTCACTGTTGTGGATTAATTAACTGCGCCTACTCCAATGCCTATGACAAATCATTGGCAACTGGAAAATTAGCAACAGTGTGTATGAATTGGGAAATCATTGATGGGAACACAGACATTATATGAGAGTTTGTGAAGGCATATGGAAGCAAGAATCTCTTCACATTCTCTTTTTAATGTTTTGTTATATGTAATTTTTGAAGGCACATACAGTGAGGGGAAAAAAAGTATTTGATCCCCTGCTGATTTTGAACGTTTGTCCACTGACAAAGAAACGATCAGTCTATAATTTTAATGGTATGTGTATTTTACCAGAGACAGAATAAAAATAAAAAAAAACAAGAAAAACGCATGTCAAAAAAGTTATAAATTGATTTGCAGGTCAATGAGGGAAATAAGTATTTGATACCTTTGACTTAGTATTTGTTGGCAATCACAGAGGTCAGACGTTTCTTGTACTTGGCCACCAGGTTAGCACACATCTCAGGAGGGATTTTGTCCAACTCCCCTTTGTAGATCCTCTCCAAGTCATTAAGGCTCTGAGGCTGATATTTGGCAACTCGAACCTTCAGCTCCTTCCACAGATTTTCTATGTAATTAAGGTCTGGAGATTGGCTAGGCCACTCCAGGACCTTAATGTGCTTCTTCTTGAGCCACTCCTTTGTTGCCTTGGCTGTCTGTTTTGGGTCATTGTCATGCTGAATACCCATCCACGACCCATTTTCAATGCCCTGGCTGAGGGAAGGAGGGTATCACCCAAGATTTGATGGTACATGGCCCCGTCCATCGTCCCTTTTGATGCGGTGCAGTAGTCCTGCCCCTTAGCAGAAAAACACCCCCAAAGCATAATGTTTCCACCTCCATGTTTGACTGTGGGGATAGTGTTTTTGGGGTTATAGGCAGCATTCCACCTCCCCCAAACACAGCGAGTTGAGTCGATACCAAAAAGCTTGATTTTGGTCTCATCTGACCACAACACTTTCCCCCAGTTCTCCTCTGAATCATTCAGATGCTCAATGGCAAACTTCAGACGGGCCTGTACATGTGCTTTCTTGAGCAGGGGGACCTTGCAGGTGCTGCAGGATTTCAGGCCTTCACGGCGTAGTGTGTTACCGATTGTTTTCTTGACGACTATGGTCCCAGCTGCCTTGAGATCATTAACAAGATCATCCTGTGTAGTTCTGGGTAGACATGTTGCGAACAGTTCGCCCGCAGACTATTCGCTGCGATTTTGGCATGTTCGCGTTCGCAGCGAACACATGCTCTTTTCGGTTCGCCCCCTATACTTTATTATTGAGGAAACTTTGACCCTACACCTCACAGTCAGCAGACACATTCCAGCCAATCAGCAGCATACACTCCCTTCCAGAGCCTTCCATCTGAAGGACAGGCTAATATTCTGCTCTGTTTCACCAGTCATAGTTGGTGTACCATACATTGAAAAAAAACAACCCTTTTTTACTTTATTCTAATTTCAGTTGCCTGCATGTGTCAGATTTACAGCTTATATTGTGCTCAGTGAAATACAACAACACTTTTTTGACTGTAATAGATTGAATAGCAATTGCCTGCCTACAGGCGTGTGTGTGAAGCCTATTGCATCTACTCTGTAAACTTTTGCCAGTGCACAGTGATACGTCATATCAGGTGCAACCATAGTGTACAGTGACATAAAACAACACTTTTTTGACTGTAATAGATTGAATAGCAATTGCCTGCCTACAGGCGTGTGTGTGAAGCCTATTGCATTCACTCTGCCAACTTTTGCCAGTGCACAGTGATACGTCATCTCTGGTGCAACCGTAGTGTACAGTGACATTTAAGAACCCTTTTTTGACTGTAATTGATTGAATATCAGTTGCCTGCCTACAGGCGTGTGTGTGAGGCCTATTGTATCTACTCTGCCAACTTTTGCCAGTGCACAGTGACACTCATATCTGGTGCAACCTAGTGTACAGTGATATTTAAGAACCCTTTTTTGACTGTAATCGATTGAATAGCAATTGCCTGCCTACAGGCGTGTGTGTGAAGCCTATTGCATCTACTCTGCCAACTTTTGCCAGTGCACAGTGATACATCATCTCTGGTGCAACCGTAGTGTACAGTGACATAAAACAACACTTTTTTGACTGTAATCGATTGAATATCAGTTGCCTGCCTACAGGCGTGTGTGTGAGGCCTACAGCGCCTACTCTGCCAACTTTTGCCAGTGCACAGTTACACTCATATCTGGTGGCACCTTAGATTGCACGCGCAGTGCCCCAAATTTGAAGTGGGAGGTCCGACCAAGCATCTTTTTCCATCTCCCTGTTCCAAAAATCAATGCCATATACACGTCCCCTAATAGTGGACGTAACAGGGATTAAACCGATAGGAATAGTACTACTTAACAGTACACACCTTATAATAACGCAGAGAGAGGAGTCTGAAGAAGAGGAGTCAGAGGAGGAAGGTGGAAGACCAAACACAGCAGGCGTCCCAGGGGGCTTGTTGTCACCTTTCGGGGACCCGTGGTGGCTGGGTGGAGGAAGAGACCTTCAATGACATCAGTGAGGACAAGGAATGGGACATGGCTAGCTTGGTATCCAACCTTGTGCAAATGGGGAGTTTGCGGTTGTGCAAAGGGACTGTTAGCGGTTGTTTGCGGTGCATTAAACGGGGAGATTGGTCTGTTACTGTGAAGCGGGTGTAACCCTTACACTACCTGATTGATACAACATCATACCTGATGTTTTAAAGCATGTTATTCCAAAGAATTTAGGAATGTTAGGTGATTTGTGCCCTTTATGGATTAAAACCAGACTCTGCATCAACTATGTAATTTTCCGTGGGAGTTTTGCCATGGACCCCCCTCCGGCATGCCACAGTCCAGGTGTTAGTCCTCTTGAAACAACTTTCCCATCACTATTGTGGCCAGAAAGAAATTGGCCTGCCCATTGAAGTCTATGGCGGTTCGCCGTTCGCGAACATTTGCTGGAAGTTCGCGTACGCTATTCGCGAACCTAAAATTTGATGTTCGCCACATCACTAGTTCTGGGCTGATTCCTCACTGATCTCATGATCATTGAAACTCCACGAGGTGAGATCTTGCATGGAGCACCAGATTGAGGGAGACGGGCAGTTATTTTGTGTTTCTTCCATTTGCAAATAATCGCACCAACTGTTGTCACCTTCTCACCAAGCAGCTTGGCAATTGTCTTGTACCCCATTCCAGCCTTGTGTAGGTCTACAATCTTGTCCCTGACATCCTTGGACAGCTCTTTGGTCTTGGCCATGGTGGAGAGTTTAGAATCTGATTGATTGATTGCTTTTTGTGGACAGGTGTCTTTTATACAGGTAACGAGCTGAGATTAGGAGCACTCCCTTTAAGTCACCTGTATAAAAGACACCCGGGAGTCAGAAATCTTGCTGATTGATAGTGGATTAAATACTTATTTCCCTCATTGACATGCAAATCAATTTATTACTTTTTTGACATGTGTTTTTCTTTTTTTTTTGTGTGTTTTTTTTATTCTGTCTCTCACTGTTAAAATACCATTAAAATTATAGACTGATCATTTCTTTGTCAGTGGACAAACAGTTATGTCTGAAGCTTGACAGGTAGTTGTGTGAGAAACGTTTTGGTATCATATTTTGGTTTTGATTGGTTTGGCTTTGATTTTTTGGTCCTGGATACAAGCTATTTGAAATATGGCTTGTACACAACAGTTATTTTGTTTTTGATCAATGGGGGCAGGTCACATGATAAGATAATACTGTTTGTGTGCTCATGTTAGCCCATCCGCTGCAGTTTAAATGTTTGGACACCACAGATTCAATGTAAATTGTTAATGATTTGGGAGTCATAGCTTCAAATTAAATTGTTCTCTTCCTGGGAGCCATAGTTTTAGTTTATAATTGTTTGTCTTAAAGTCAATAGCTGCCTTATACTGACCATTTACACTTTATTTATATTTAAAGAACCACTAAGGTCCCATATTTAAAATATACTCTCTGGAAGAACCATACTTAAAAACAGAGAAAATATTTTTAGAAACAGTAATAGAGCCTCTAATTTATTATATTTTATATGCAATTACACTGCAGTGGAAATTACCATTTTGAGTTCTTCAGTTCAGATTCCTGAGGTGGAGGAGACTTTTATTTCAGAGGAAGCTTCTATCTGCACATAGGAGATGCACACTCATTTACAAGAACACATTCTTGTGATAAAGTAGCAGACGTATACAGGTCAGAAAAGAAAATGGAACTGATTATATCACACTAGATCATCTAGTTATGGAGCTCATGTAAACCCATTCACCTATTCTTACAAACTTGGATAGTGTCAATAGACTGTATTCGTAACATTACATAACAGTAATGACTGTATATATTATTAGTCTTCACATTGCACATTACTGTATATCACAATAAGTCATCTTTTCACCTCCAATAACCAATGAACCCCCAAAATGAGCCATAAACTCGTAATTATAACCTTTTACTCTACATACAACGGCTGGTGCCATATCTCCTCCGTAAGAACCTTACTAGACTATTGCTTTCAAACCTATTTTTCATCCTCTCCTCAGCCCTTATCTACAGCATCACTCATCCGTTACATTAGACTTCTAATCATTAGTCTAGGTTTAGACCCATTTATTTATTCCAGACACTCATTTAATGTATGCAATGCAGCCTCAGCCTCCCGGAATAATACACTAGCCCAAAAAATACAGACTATTGGCCAATGGGATTCCCATTGCTTTTCTTGCTACATCCCTAACCCCACATCATAAATAAAAGAAGCCTTCCACATAATCACCTTTTGTGGCCTCTAAGCAGGCTAAACATTTACTTAGTTTATGCCACACCAAAAAAAAGAGAGAAAGTGTGGGCCACCAATGGCCAGGTGTAACCTAGAGGTTGTGAAAGGAACCTTCCCACACAATTAAAACCCTTACACTGACCTCACCTAGTTACACCTACGCATAATTCATCCCTCACCTCTAGCCCCACATACTTTTTCCCTATTCGCCCTAGCCTTCTTAGCAGGCTAAAGGGATAACCACACCATCAAAACAGGAGGAGATGACCACACACACACACATATATATATATATATATATATATATATATATATATATATATATATATATATATAAAGCTATGACTTACCTAGACATGTTAAGCAAATGCTAGAACTATATAAAAGTGGAGGTAAAACTGGAGATAAAAACTGTAGTTAAAAAGCTGAGGTAAAGACAGGCGATAAATGTAGATAAAACCGGAGATAAAACTTGAGATAAAAATGTAGTTAAAAAGTAGATATAATACTGGAGATAAAAAATGTAGTTAAAAAGTAGAGATACAACTCGAGATACAGTTGAGTTAAAACTGGAGATAAAAGTGGACATAAAAACTGGAGATAAAACTCAAGTTTGGGGAGGCACAATTTTTTTTGGCACAAGACCCTCCATTCTCTAGCTCCCCTACTGAAGAGGTCTTACATGAGCACACCATTTTACAGTGCTCTGAACCATAATATACAGTGCCTTGCAAAAGTATTAACCCCCCTTGACGTTTTACCTATTTTGTTACATTACAGCCTTAAATTCAATGTTTTGTTAATCTGAATTTTATGTGATGGATCAGAACACAATAGTCTAAGTTGGTGAAGTGAAACGGGAAAAAATATATACATAAAACTATTTTTTAGAAATAGAAAACAGAAAATTGGCATGTGCATATGTATTCACCCCCTTTGTTATGAAGCCCATAAAAAGTTCTTGTTCAACCAATTACTTTCAGAAGTCACATAATTAGTGAAATTATGTCCATCTGTGTGCAATCTAAGTGTCACATGATCTGTCATTACATATACACACCTGTTTTGAAAGGCCCCAGAGGCTGCAACACATAAGCAAGAGGCACCACTAACCAAACACTGCCATGAAGACCAAGGAACTCTCCAAACAAGTAAGGGACAATGTTGTTGAGAAGTACAAGTCAGGGTTAGGTTAAAAAAAAATATCCAAATCTTTGATGATCCCCAGGAGCACCATCAAATCTATCAGAACGAAATGGAAAGAACATGGCACAACAGCAAACCTGCCAAGAGACGACCACCCACCAAAACTCACGGACTGGGCAAGGAGGGCATTAATCAGAGAGGCAGCACAGAGACCTAAGGTAACCCTGGAGGAGCAGCAGAGTTCCACAGCAGGGACTGGAGTATCTGTACATAGGACGACAATAAGCTGTACGCTCCATAGAGTTGGGCTTTATGGCAGAGTGACCAGAAGAAAGCCATTAGTTTCAGCAAAACAACAAAATTGCACGTTTTGAGTTGGCGAAAAGGCATCTGGGAGACTCCCAAAATGTATGGAGGAAGGTGCTCTGGTCTGATGAGACTAAAATTTAACTTTTCGGCCATCAAAGAAAACACTTTGTCTGGCCCAAACCCAACACATCACATCACCCAAAGAACACCATCCCCACAGTGATGACATGGTGGTGGCAGCATCATGATGTGGGGATGTTTTTCAGCAGCCAGGACTGGGAAACTGGTCAGAGTTGAGGGAAAGATGGATGGTGCTAAATACAGGGATATTCTTGAGCAAAACCTGTACCACTCTGTGCGTGATTTGAGGCTACGACGGAGGTTCACCTTCCAGCAGGACAATGACCTCAAACACACTGCTAAAGCAACACTTGAGTGGTTTAAGGGGACACATGTAAATGTGTTGGAATGACCTAGTCAAAGCCCAGACCACAATCCAATAGAAAATCTGTGGTCAGACTTAAAGATTGCTGTTCTCAAGCTCAAACCAGCCAACTTGAAGGAGCAGGAACAGTTTTGCAAGGAATGGGCATAAATCCCAGTGGTAAGATGTGGCAAGCTCATAGAGACTTACCCACATCGACTTGGAGCTGTGATTGCTGCAAAAGGTGGCTCTACAAAGTATTGAATTTAGGGGGGTGAATAGTTATGCACATTGACCTTTTATGTTATTTTGTCCTATTTGTTGTTTGTTTCACAATAAAAAAAAAAACATATTCAAAGTTGTGGACATGTTCTGTAAATTAAATGATGCAAATCCTCAAATAAACCATGTTAATTCCAGGTTTTGAGGCAACAAAACATGAAAAATGCCAAGGGGTGAATACTTTTTCAAGGCACTGTATATCATGCATTATCATGGGTGTAGGAACTAGGGGAGGGTGAGGGGGACAAATCCCCTTCAGATTTTTCAGTGTGTGTGTTTATGTGTGAAGAAGCTTTTTTTAAGTTAACATTTTCCCCAAAAATTGTATCATTGTAATTGCAACATATGTTTTTTTATCAGCTTTGCAATTAATGTATTACCCCAAATGTTACAGAATCAGTTTGCATTAAAAAGATGGCTTTTTAAAATCAGTGCTCACAGAGAATATTTTTGATTAGTCAATTGCCTGTCAAAAATGACGGTATAATATTGTGTGTTCGGTCTCTTTGTGTACCCTCACTATGTGTACCCTGTCTCTCTCTCTCTCTGTGCTCACTCTCTCTCTGTGTGCACCCTCTCTCTTGCCTTCTCACTCTCTCCTTCTCTCTCTCCCTCCTTCTCTCTCTCTCTCTCTCTCCTTCTCTCTCTCCCCATTCTCTCTCTCCCCCTTCTCTCTCTCCCCTTCTCTCTCTCTCCCCCTCACTCTCTCTCCCCATCCTTCCTTCTCTCTCCTTCCCTTCTTCTCACTCTCTCCTTCCTTCTCACTCACTATCTCCCCTCCTTCCTTCTCTCACCCCTTCTCCCTTCTCTCTCCTTCCCTCCTCTCTCACTCCTTCTCACTCACTCTCCCCTCCTTCCTTCTCTCACCCCTTCTTCCGTGTCTCTCCTTTCTTCCTCTCTCTCTCTCCCCTTCTCACTCTCTCCCTCCGTCTCCTCACATTTCTGGTTTGGCTCTGTCTAAGCAGTAAATTACGGGTCTTGCTTGATTGATCATGATCAGGCCCTGAAATGCTACATATAGAAACTGTTGCAATTTTAAAGCCTGTAGATTTACATCCTCAGGCATTGTAACTAAACATAATTACGATTTTGCTGTGTACTTGCTTTTAATCACTCTGCAACTGTTGCAATTTTCAAGCCTGCAATTTTGCGAGCGTTATACACAAGCTTGCCGTACCACAACTATATTAATGATTATTTTCTTCAGTGGAATTTTATTAAAAATACATTGTTGATTCACAACTGCTGATGAAATAGCAATGCCAAAATTAATAAGAAAAACAGTGCTTGACTTTTTTTATTGCATCTCGATTTACATTTTATCTACTTTCTAGTCTGATGAATAATACTACAATAAAATACTGATAGTTATGGTGATACTGCAAATAGCTTACTTTGTATGATATTTTTATACTGTATGCGGTGCCCCCCAGATTTTCTTTGGCTCATACCCCCATGTGCATTATACTAAAATGATATAATAATCACAGTTACATTACTAATAGCAAAAGATATCAAATAGCAAAACCTAAGAAATGTTAATGTATTAATTGATGTCATAGGGAAGTTACTGTTATGTCATCAATAATCATATATGATGTCATTTATGATATATTTATATATTTGTGAGGTATCAGCAAATGTCTAATTTTTTTTTTTCATTTCCTAGTTTCTACCAACAATGTGCAAATTGGAAAATCCACAGAAAAGATTGGAAATCCATAGTCCTCAAGAACTTCTTCTTTCAAGTTCATTTAACACAGTTTCGTATCCCATTGGCTTTGAACCAATTGTCAAAGATGGTATCACAAATTTTTCAAAGCTAAGAAACCATGGAAATAAAGTGAGTGGAGGGTTGGACTGGATTATTCATGCTACAATTCCACACATTGTTATAATTCCTACCTCAGAAAGTAACATCTCTGAAGTTCAAGGAGAACTTGAGAGTGTTGTTGATGGAAAAGATGGAAAAGATGAGGATGACTTGGATTTCTTAGACTTTCATGTTGACACAAGTCTGTTTGAACTTGAAGGACTTGCTTCATCCACAGATATCCTAGAAGCAGTTGAGAAGTTTCTATCCTAAATAAAAATAGAAAATTGTTCATGTCACACTTGCTGTACATAGTTCATATGCAATAGGCAAGACACACACAATGATATATATTTTAATATTTTAAATTGTGCAACCACTTACGATGATAATTATATTTTTATTACCATTTATATTTAGTAATTGCAGTAAACAAATATTCAGTTCACATTATATAATAAGTGTCATACAAAATTGAAAATAAAACATGTTGATCCATTTTATCTGTGTGGTTTAGGATATTTTGAGATTTGCTAAGATAGCATTCCTTATTTGCACTAAAAACTATAATTGTTCTTCCTTTTTGTGAAAATTAAAGGACATGGAATTCACCAATGTTTCTCAACATCATCAAAAAGAGCACTGAAAACTAAGTGGGAAAATGTTTTGAATTTTTAAGATATATATTTCACTTTTTTATTACCCACTTATTCCTCTAGATGCCATCTCCCACTGGAGCCTGCAGTTTGTTTGTGTCTGCAGGTTATATATATTGGTTGGTCCAGCTAAAATGGAGCTACTGTAATACCAAGGTAATTAAATTACTTAATTGTTTTAAAGTCTGATAATGCAGCATTTGAAAACACATTTAAAGTATTTTATTTACTGTCTGATCTTTTAAAGAACTTGACTTGATTTCTTGATAACAGACAAAATGTTGTAAAGAAGAAAATATATTTCCATTAATGTATTACTTTTATACATATGTATGTTTATTCATTTGCAGTAGAAAACTTTATAAGTAATAACTGAAAGCTAATCAATGATGTAGGTCCTTTCTCCAAGCAGTTAATCACACTGTAATGCTAGCTTCCTGTGTAGCATTATTGCATATAAAAAACAATAATTTAAAAGCTGTTTTATCTTTTTTACTTAACAACATTTTGTCCAATAGGAATATTAGTTCTATAAAATGGTATACTGTAAATATGAAATGTCAATGGTCCTTCAATAACTGTCTAAATATTATAGAAACATTATTGGAGTTTTCCACCAACAGCGATCTAAAGTATTGTTACTTATGTTAAATAATTGAAGTAAACAGCAATCTATTTTTATTTTTATCACAGGTACATTTATATATATTTATTTAAAGAGTAAGCTATTTGCACTATCACCATAACTATCAGTATTTTATTGTAGTATTATTCATCAGACTAGAAAGTAGATAAAATGTAAATTGAGATGCAATGAAAAAAGTCAAGCACTGTTTTTCTTATTAATTTTCGCATTGCTATTTCATCAGCATTTTTGAATCAGCAAAGTATTTTTAATAAAATTCTAGTGACGAAAGTAATAAGAAATATTCTCTGTGAGCACTAATTTCAAAAAGCCATGCTTTTTAATGCAAACTGATTCTGTAACATTTAAGGTAATATGTTATTTGCAATAGCTGAGATATATTAACTAATTATAGTGTAAACTCTGTGACTCTTAAATGCTAAAAAAACACGTCGCAATTACGATGCTAATTTTTTTTGGAAAATGTTAACTTTAAAAAAAAAAGCTTATTTATGATGTAAAATGTTTCTGAGTGGCAATTTTGTTTACTAAAACAGGTTTGATAGCAGAAAATGTTTTGTATCTGTTTTTTCTTCCTTATTTTTCTATGCATCACATATCTAACAATATAAAAACATACATTATAAAGCCTTTAAAATATTAAGCTTTGTCAAAATCTATTATACATTTGAAGATTTTTAATGTTATATAATTTAATTCCCTCATAATAGGCAAAAATATTAAATGTTTGTTCTATTCCCCCCCAAAAAATGTACAGTTTGGTCATCTACAAACTTAAATAAAGCATGTTCATATAATTGATAGTTAGTTATGTGTAAAAATTAAATCTAATACCTGATTCAATTTACTTTGAAAATCTAATTTACCTGATTTCAATTTACTTTGAAGATGCAAAGGCTAGTCTTCCACCACAAATTAAAACAACCAAGTAGCTCTCCATAGCAATGGTCAGTGCACGAATAGCTCTGTAAACAAACTCCATGATCACACACATAAGATGTAGTCTTTTTTAGAGAGTCTTTTATTTAGTATTATAAAAAGGCAAAATACTCTTCAGAATTGGGGAGCATGAAGGACCAACAGCCTCATTAAAGTACTACGTTTTTGAAAATCATAGCTCGTAGCATAGCGCGCATGACTTCAAGCTATTACATTTGCCTCTTAAACCTCCCCGCAGACAATTTGTGGGGTAAACCACAGGATGGCAAAAAATTTCCTACGGGACGTTAAAGTGGAACTTCGCAACCCGCAAATCCTTTGGTCTGTCAAGCTTGTAACTGCTAGTTGTTCAATTCAGCTATTAAATTGCAACAAAGTCACCCGCGAGCTAGCCCATAACACTCAAATGAAGCCCAAAGCCCTACGAGTGCTAGAGAGGACCCACAAGGGGGGTAAAGTCCAATTCATATCACTTGTAATGCAAATAAAAACATACTACTGTACATGTATTAAAAGGGAAACTGATGTTAGGTCTTAGAATTAATAGCACAACATTCTCAAGCCCTCAAATCGGCCTAAAAAAAACTTTATTTCATGTTTTGTGTTATAACGATCCCTGCAATCAATGTGTTAATACATATACTGTAACTCGCGTGTGATAGAATATCATATTTACGGCTTTATGAATATTGCATTACATTTTGAATGTGGGTCCAATCACAAACTGTAATTTTTAGCCCGTAGGACTTTGAAAAATAACCTCCCCTTTTTCAGTGACGTAATGCAGACAATCTCTTTTTACATTGTCTCCGTCTAAACCCGTAACTATGGTCCACACTAATTGATCGTCCGCATGGCCGAAAATCCAACGTTCCACGAATGAGCTACGATTTAGGTCTCCAGCCCGTAGCTCGCAGCCCGTTCTAATTTAATAGTAACATAACTTGGCCAACTTGGGTAATTTCAAGCCCGCAGCCATTAGGTGCTTCACGTTGGACTTACGGTCCCCGAATTTAATGAGGCTGCAAGACAACTAAGCTGCTGCTATCAAAGTATTTTATTGGTTTTTAATATCATACTTAATGGGCCAATGTAGCTGTCCATGACTTTTAAGTATTAAAGATCAATATAAACATTTTTTTTATTTATAATGTGATTTTTTGCGAGCAAACGCTTTAACAATTGTTCATTTTCCTAGCATCTTTGGGTTGCCGCTCCCTTTGCTATATATGTAAAATAATGTTTTAACACTTTTTTCTAACAATTTGTTAAAAGCTCAGATTTACTTGAATATCTAGGCCATCACTGTACATAAATGTATATGCAGAAAATGTTTACTAAATGTTAATTAGTCTTAAACAACAGGGGCAATTGCTAAAACCTTTATAAAGCACTAGCCTATATTTAGCTTCCACTACAATTTCCAAGAAATAAGGCCATTTGCCACCTAAATAATCAGTTCTTTCTAACATTATCTCAAACATCCACAATGACATGTTCAATTGACTGGGATGTAGTGATTTATAACTGAAATTATGTAATAGGTCTGCAAAAGAGAAATTTGAACATTTATATACATATAAATCAGAACATTTATAAATGTAGTTGTGATAACACATGAAGCAAATATAAAAAAAAGAATGATAGAAAAAAATGGTAAGGCACATACAGTGGATATAAAAAGTCTACACACCCCTGTTAAAATGTCAGGTTTCTGTGCTGTAAAAAAATGAGACAAAGATAAATCATTTCAGAACTTTTTCCACCTTTAATGTGACCTATAAACTGTACAACTCAATTGAAAAACAAACTGAAATCTTTTAGGCAGAGGGAAGAAAAAATATAAAAATAAAATAATATGGTTGCATAAGTATGCACACCATTAAACTAATACTTTGTTGAAGCACCTTTTGATTTTATTACAGCACTCAGTCTTTTTGGGTATCAGTCTATCAGCATGGCACATTTTGACTTGGCAAGATTTGCCCACTCTTCTTTGCAAAAACACTCCAAATCTGTCAGATTGCGAGGGCATCTCCTGTGCTCTTCAGATCACCCCACAGATTTTCAGTCTAATTCAGGTTTGGGCTCTGGCTGGGCCATTCCAAAACTTTAATCTTCTTCTGGTGAAGCCATTCCTTTGTTGATTTGGATATATGCTTTGGGTCGTTGTCATGCTAAAAGATGAAGTTCCTCTTCATGTTCAGCTTTCTAGCAGAAGCCTGAAGGTTTTGTGCCAATATTGACTGGTATTTGGAACTGTTCATAATTCCCTCTATCTTAACTAAGGCCCCAGTTCCAGCTGAAGAAAAACAGCCCCAAAGCATGATGTTGCCACCACCATGCTTCACTGTGAGTATGGTGTTCTTTTGGTAATATGCAGTGTTGTTCTTGCGCCAAACATATCTTTTGGAATTATGGCCAAAAAGTTCAACCTTGGTTTCATCAGACCATAACACCTTTTCCCACATGCTTTTGGGAGACTTCAGATGTGTTTTTGCAAAATGTAGCCTGGCTTGGATGTTTTTCTTCGTAAGAAAAGGCTGTCGTCTTGCCACTCTACCCCATAGCCCAGACATATGAAGAATATGGGAGATTGTTGTCACATGTACCACCCAGCCAGTACTTGCCAGATATTCCTGCAGCTCCTTTAATGTTGCTGTAGGATTCTTGGTAGCCTCCCAGACAAGTTTTCTTCTCATCTTTTCATCAATTTTGGAGGGATCTACAGTTCTTGGTAATATCACTGTTGTGCCATATTTTCTCCACTTGATGATGACTGTCTTCACTGTGTTCCATGGTATATCTAATGCCTTGGAAATTCTTTTGTACTATTCTCCTGACTGATACCTTTTAACAATGAGATCCCTCTGATGCTTTGGAAGCTCTCTGTGTACCATGGCTTTTGCTGTCGGATGCAACTAAGAAAATTTCAGGAAAGACCAACTAGAGCAGCTGAACTTTATTTGGGGTTAATCAGAGGCACTTTAAATGATGGCAGGTTTATGCTGACTCCTATTTAACACGATTTGGAATGTGATTGCTTAATTCTAAACACAGCTACATCCCCAGTTATAAGAGGGTGTGCAGACGTATGCAACCACATTGTTTTTTTGTTTTTTTTTCCTCCACCTAAAAGATTTCAGTTTGTTTTTCAATAGAGTTGTACAGAACCTATCTCCTCCTTTGATGTTTCAAGCCCGTAATTGTTACCAATGCTAAAGTTACAGATTCCTTATTAAATTCAAACAATTCATCAAGGCGCAATCGTCTTCAAACCTGTAAATGGAAAATGTAGCAAAAACTTTTACGAGTACTAGAGAGGACTCTCAAGTGGGTTCAACACCTGCTCGTAACACTGTAAAAGCAAATACAAATACACTAATGTACTTTTTTTTTAAATCACGTTTTATTTCCGTGTTATAATGATCCCAGGAATAAGGAGTTAACATATATCAGGTCACCCACATGGACTAGAACAGTTTCTTCATTCATTTTTATTGATTTCTACATTGCTGAATTGCACGTACGATATATATATATCGGACTTTGAAATACTGGTTGATTGAAGATTAAACTCCATGTGTTACTGATGTCATGATGACGGCCTCATTTACTATTGGCTTTGTCTAAATTATAACTTACGGACTTACTTAATTGATCATGATCATGCCCTGAAATGCTACGTACAGGTTCAGGGTTTACGGTTTTAGGCTTTAGACCTGTAATTGTGGGCTTGTTCAATTAAATACCTCTGTAAATGTTGCAAATGTCTAACCCGCAGACATACGGCCTGAATGACAGTAATTACGGGCTTGGAATTAAATCGGGGCCTATGATCATATTCTCTGTCCACTGTTATTACTGGCCATGTTGCATCAGGTATACGTAAGGTTGATCTTCTACTGGATCGAGGGAGATCATGAGGGCGGTACAGGAAGTGGAACATACACCGGCTCGCAGATGAGCTGGTGGTAGGAGAGCTGGGAGGTCATGTTCTGCAGACAGCAGTAATCCTGAGCCCACATCGGATCCTGGATCCAAGGTTATAACGATTTAAATACGCCTGGAAAGCCTCAAGAAGGACCATTCTATCACTATGCAGCTAAGTAAAGATTTTTTAAAAAAATTTCTTATAAAGAATAATTTATCAGCTTGTGCAATTACCCTATATACTTCCCATCCCTCCTCCCAAATATGCCTCATAGGTTGATTTAAATAAAAATGATAAGTACTTAAAGATACTAGTACTGATATAAGGCGGATTTAAAAAAAGTCAAACCTCGCAGAGTATAGTAAAGTCGGAGGACGGAGACGATCCCCGTGAAGATCTCGCGAGAATACGAGCAAACCGCGCAAAAGGGCGCGAAGGAGAGAGTTTCCCCGCGAGAGAGCTCGGGAGACCTAAAGGAGAATAAGTAAGTGAATATTGAAATACATAAAAGTCCCAAAAAAAAACAAAAAAAAAAAAACAACGGTGAACAACAGAAAGAGGCATATTATGCCATAAGTATAAAAGCCCCAGAAATATTAAAACCCGCTAAAACTTGCAAGGGAGCTATATTGGGGTATACAAAGATAAAGGACTATAATAATATACTGAGGCAGAGGAGGCAGAGGAAATTGAGGAGAAAGGGTTTAAATGATAAACAATAATAAGCTGTATAAAAATATGATAGAGATAAGAGGCTAAAGGCGCGAAGATGAAGATATAGAAAGAACCCTTCTAAGACATTACGAAAGGTCATCTACTAATTTAAATTATAAAAGATAAACAAAATTAAAGGACTCTATATAAAGAAAGGAGGAATAAAAGAGGGGAACAAGAAAGGAGAAGGAGGATAGGAAGAAGGGAAGGAAGAGAAAGGGAGAGAAGAAAGAAGCGAAAGTAAAAGAAAGAGATAAAGTGTAGTGGAGAAAACTAAAAACTACAAAATCTCAGGAATACCTCCCAAAAAAACAATAAGATGGCAAATAAGAAACCCTCAAATACAATAAAAATAAAAAGCAAGGAGAAGAAAACAGGTGCCCCAGAATCAAATCAATTCTTTTCCCCAAAACAAAAAAGTAGTATATTAGAAACAACGCAATCAGAATCATCCCTATTGGAACAATCCATAACTTCCTCCCCGAAGAAAATAACATATTCTCTCCATGATAATACTGAAATACAACAAGAGGAACCATTAACCTATTTAAAAATGAAAGACCTTCTACAAGATTCCCAAGAAAAGATCATGTTGGAAATAACAAAACAGCTGAGGGAAAATACAAACTCAGTAAAAGAAACTAATAAAAGAATAAATGAATTGGAAACCAAATGTGATAAACTAATCATGGATAATAATGCATTATTGAAATATACAAACAAATTGGAATATAAGATTGAAGAACTAAATATGAAGATTAATATCATGGAAGACAGATCAAGGAAAAAAATATTAGAATAAGGGGAATAAATGAAAACATATCCGAAAAAGATTTATGGGGTTATATCAAAGATCTATTTACTAACTTATCTCCCCAAACCTCCAAAGATGAAATGAAAATAGAAAATATACAAAGGATTTCCCTCCCTAGAGGACTAGATAAAAATATACCAAGAGACGTTATAGTTAATCTTCAATCCATTAACTATAGAGATACAATAATCAAAGCTAATTACATAAAAAGGCCAATGGAGGCACCATATGATAAAATCAAAATATTTCCGGATCTGTCTAAATATACCTTGGATAAAAGAAGAGAATATACGGCAATAACACAAAGCTTAAGGAATGCAGAAATTAAATACAGATGGAAGTATCCAACGGGATTATATATAATGGAAGGAGACTCCTGGAATAAAATAGACTCTGTTAAAGAAGGACATATGCTGTTACAAAAATGGAATATACCTCTCAATTAATCCCAAAGACAATATCCAATTAAATTTAAAGAATCCGGAATGGGCCATGAAATAATAGAGGTTAAGGAGGAGAGGAAAAGTCCCTTGAAGAAAATGCATTGTTATGGACTGTTTATTTTTTTTTTTTTTTTTTTTTTTTCTCTCCTCTCCATATTTAGGGTTGGTCCACTTATTATAGTGGATATGTAGGGGTTCATAGAATATAGCAGTAAGAATAAGAATAGAGATATTCACCAAGAGACCACTAATATTACGGTAGTGAATATTGAGCACCTTAATATGAAAGCACTTTATAGAATTTAATAGTTTATTATAGGATACAAAACACTTTAATTAATTATATGTGGATTGGATATAATATATTATATTTGTAAACATAAGCACTTTACTTATGCACTTTATAAAGGTATAGAAATTTAAAATGGCATTGGAAACACTCTATTTAGATAAAGGAATGGGATTTTGGATAGTTGTATGGATAATATATAACAGGTTTTAGTAAGAATAAGTTTACGAAATGGGAAAATATAGAAGGAATAAAAAATACCCACTATATTAGAGTTTAGGAAAATTTCACTTTTATCTCGTTGAGAGAACACTGAGGAAATATCTCATGGTGGGAAAATTAAGCACTTTATTTGATATGCACTTTATAGATTTACAGAATGGTTTAATAAATTACTATTCACTTTAAAAATTATAAAGAAATAAAATTTTAGATTTTTTTGGTATATGTACTGAGGAGAATCCATACTTGTTTTTTGAGAGAAAAGGAGGATAAGAGAGTATGGAAGGGTAAAGTAAGGGATGAAGGTAAAAGAAAAGAGAGAAAAGATATATCAAAGAGGCAAAGGGATATATGTAAATATCAATACTAGTTCTCTCAATATATTTCAATCTTCAAGTTTGGGGGGTATAAGGACCAGAGAAAAATGGTATGGATTCCCTCTTGAATAAAGGTATATAGGGGGATGTATAGAGATTTCGATTTTTTAGTGTAACAGGTTAAGAGAGTAATATATCAATATGCAGATTAATAAATGTGTGTTAAATCATGATAGAAATTGTTTATAGAATATGTATTATAATGATCTGTTCCGGGAGAGATATGAAGTGATGAGATGGGAGGAGGCCGCCAGGAGGGAAGGGTTCAGTAGAATGAAAAAGGGTAAGATGACACTATTTAAAATATATTATAGGGGAATATTTTGATTACGGTGGACAAGGATAGTTTTTTTGCTTTTATCACTTATATTCCCCTAAATAGTATTAGTTGGATAAAAGATTAAGAAAGAATAGAGGGACAAGGAGAGTAAGAAGAAAAAATGAAATTAAAATACATAATGACAATATTTAAGAAGGGCGTAAATCAGGGAAATAAGATCATATGACCTCCCAACTAATGAACTAGTAAGTTTATTATAATTCCTAGCAATTCCTAAAATTGGCATAACAGCCCTTATTAATTGTTTAGAATGAAGGGCAAAAATATGAAAACAAGTAAAATTGGACTTATTTTAAGTTCCAAGGAAATAAAGCCCAAGATTTGTAAGAATGAACGAATGAAGGAAGTACGAATGAATGAAATCCCGGGTCAATGCGAATGACTCAGGTTCAACAATTGATGAGAGGTGAGATGGAATTAGATATATGGACACAAAAGTGGAAGGTTAATGTAATAACTATAAACAATGGTTAAAATAATAACTCATAATGTTAATGGACTTAATTCACCAGCAAAAAGGAAAATAGCTTACAATAATTATATAAAAAATAAAGCAGATATTCTTCTACTACAAGAGACACATTGGGGAAACGATACCTTAAGATATGTAAATAATAAAAACTTTAATATTAAAATAGATTCAACATACAATAAAAAATCTAGAGGAGTTTCCATTTGTTTTAGTCATAATATAGAAGTCTATGAGGAAGCTAAAATTATTGATCCCCTAGGAAGATATATAATTTGGTGTGGCAAAATAAATGGAGAAAATATGACAATAGCCAATATATACCTTCCAAATGTAAAACAAATTAGATATCTCAAAAAGATTTTGAAAGAAATAAAAAAAATTAGAAAGGGACAATTAATAATTGGCGGGGATTTTAATATGGTGTTAGATCCATTAACAGACAGAATAGGAACAATTAAAAAAAATTCAGAAAATCAGATTAAAAAAACGTCTAAAGACTTTGGAAAAATAGTATCAAACGATGACCTTTATGATGCATGGAGATTACTACATCCATATGAGAGGGACTATACATTTTTCTCAAATCGTTTTAAATCCTACTCAAGATTAGATTATTTGTTAACAGATATAAATACAATAAGACAAATTAAGGATATAGAAATAACAACCGCTACATGGTCAGATCACTCAATGGTCTGTATGAATTTAAAAGAAGAAAAGAGAAGCAAAAATAAAAAAAAATGGAAGTTAGACCCTATCTTATTTAGGAATGAACAAACTATGGAATTCTTAAAAAAGGAAACAAACGAATTTTTTAAAATTAATAAAAATACTGTAGATTCACCATCCATGCTTTGGTGCGCATATAAATCAGTTATAAGAGGACAAATGATATCACGGATGGCAGTAATGCATAGGGAAAGGGGGAAACCCATGAGACTATTGTATATAGATTTGGAGAAACTAACAAGAGAAAATAGAGTGAACCCATCGGTGGAAAGAACAGAGTTGATTGCTAAAAAGAAAGCCCAAATAAATAAAATATTACAAAATCAGGTTGATTCACTGATGTGGAAATTTCAACAAACCAATTTTCTAATGGGTAATAAAACAGGTAAATATCTGGCCAATAAACTAAAAAGACAAAAAAATCAAAATAAAATATATAGTTTAAGAGGCACAGACAATGTCTTATACACTCACCCTGATAAAATATGTGATATTATGAAGATGTTCTATAGTTCATTATACAATTTAAATAGTAATACCACAATTAAAAAACCTAGTAAAGAAGAGATAAATACATTTCTGAGTGAAGTAACTCTACCAAAATTACAAGAAGAAGATCAAAGATTTTTGGATCAAGATATTTCTTTGAAAGAAATAGAGGAAGTAATTAACAAAGCAAAAGTTAACAAAGCCCCAGGTCCAGACGGATTTGACCACTTATATTTTAAAATGTTTCAAAAGGAAATTGGCGAACATTTGCAAAATATGTTTAATGAGATTAAAAATCATGGAAAAATGCCGTCAGAACTATCAGAAGCTAAAATAATTAACATTTTGAAACCAGGGAAAAATCCAGAAGAAGTAACTAGCTATCGCCCTATTTCCCTTATTAATATTGATTTAAAAATATATACAAAAATCATGGCAAATAGATTAAATAAAATTATTCCAAAGTTGATACATTTAGATCAATCGGGCTTTGTACAAGGCCGTCAGGCATCAGATAACACCAGACGTCTAATTGATCTAATGTTCTCCATTTGGAAAAAAAGGATCCCCACACTAATCCTGTCATTGGATGCAGAAAAAGCATTCGACAGGGTTAGTTGGGAATTCATGAATGCAGTATTACAAAAGTTTGGGTTCACAAATTTTGCTTCTAAAACAATTAAAGCTATTTATAAGGATACAACAGCTTATATTGCAGGTACAAACTTCGAAACAGAGAAGTTTGGGATCAGCAACGGAACACGACAGGGATGCCCCCTTTCCCCATTGCTTTTTTTGTTATTTATGGAACCATTAGCATCATTAATTAGGAAAGCTGAAAATATCAAAGGTATCAAAATAGGTAAAAATGACTACAAAATAATGTTATTTGCGGACGATATCTTGTTAACATTAACAGATCCAATAGGATCCTGCGCCAATTTACAACAATTGTTAATAGACTTTGGTAGAGTTTCTTATTTCAAAATAAATCCTTTGAAATCAGATATTATATACAAATACATAGAGCAAGATACATTAAATAAATTAAAAAAATTATATACGTTTAATTGGAATACAAAATATGTCACTCATTTTGGTATTAAATTTAGCTTCCAAAATAATAAAATTATAGTAAATAACATAACAGAAATATTAAAACAGATTAGAATACTTTTATATGATTGGAATTCAACAAGATTTTCCTGGTCGGCTAGAATTGCCATAGTTAATATGAGTATTGTCCCCAAAATAACATATCTAATGAGCTGTGTCCCTGAGAAAGTCCCGGAATATATCATTAAAATAATACAGCAAATAATAGACAAATTTGTTTATGCTGGGAAAAAAGTGAGAGTTAAAAAAACTATAACAAATAGAAAGTTCGATCTGGGAGGTATGGGATCTCCAGATATGAAAAGGATCAGCGAAAATATAGCAATATCCCACATAATTAATATGAATTTACAACATAGGATAATAGGATGGAAAAACATTGAGGAAGATTTGGTGGGAATTATCCCAATAAGAACACTGCTGGGTAAATTTAATGGAAAAGAAACAATATGGGATAAATTACCAGAAGGTATAAGATCTATTATAACATTTTGGGGGGAAAGTAAAATCAGAGCAGAGCTTTTTCATATACCTTCCGTTACTACACCTATAGATATACTAAGAGATGAATCATTTAATTTAGAAATAAATCTATTGAAAAAAGCATCAATTTTGTATATAGCTGATTTATACCCAGCAGGCAGTCTATTAAAGCAAAGGGAACTTCAGGAGAAAGGAGTAACAAAATCCTTTTCATGGATAAATTATGGAACATTGCTAGAAAAAATGAAACAAAAGGGATTTATATATGATAAAATAGATAAATTGCACGACCTGGAAGCAATTATGATTAAAGGTCAGGTGAATCATCTGGTATCAAAAATTAGTAAAAGTAGGATTAAACTAATGAAATTTGAGAAAACTAAGAGTATAAAAGACTGGGAATACAACTTCAATATAGACTATAATGAGCAAGAATGGTTAAGGGCTCTAAAGATAATAAAGAAATCTTCTATTAACACCATGTATAGAGAATTGTACTTTAAATTAATACAAAAGTGGTATTTAGTACCAACAACTATGAAAAAGTTTGATTTCCAACAATCATCATTATGCTGGAAGGGTTGTGGTAAAGAAGGTAATACACAACATATGTGGTGGGAATGCGTTATGATAATGGAATTCTGGGAAGAATGTTGTGGATATTTGACCATAATCGCAGGGACAAGATGTCCGTGTTCCCCGGAGTTGTTATTATTCCATATAGGGATAGATACATACTTCCCCAGTAATAAATTTTTGATATCTCACATATTATTGATCATTAAAGCAATGTTAGTTAAATATTGGAATAAATTGGAAATTCCTAAGTGGAAAGAGATTATTAATAAAACCAATTATAATAAAGATCTGATGAAAGAAAATACATATGAACAGTCCAAGAAAATAAACATTTTTAATTGGACTATCTGGGAGCAGTATATGGAAGAATATTAACGGGGAACATGGAAAAAGATACAATTAAAGCCAATGTCTATTATGACTGATGAAGTTATAAACGCTGTCAAATCGTCCAGAGATTAAGGAAAAATTTCCTACTACTTACCTTCTTTAGAATCAAAAATGGGTATACTTTGTCTATAGATATGTCTATTTCTATTGCGGACCGTTTTGTTGAACCTGGTTGCTTGTATTTGTTGGGTAATTGTATGTATGTTATGTGATCAAAATAAATTAGAAAAGGGTTAGAAAAGGAAAGGATAGAAGGGGAAAGCGCTGTAAGATAAATAAAAAACCTTTTATAATTAATTCTATACAGGGAGCTATACTTTAAATTAATATAAAAGAGGTATTTAGCCCCTGTTATTACGAATATGTTTGTCTTCCAGATTTCCCCTTATTGTTGGAAGGGCTGTGGATAAGTTGGTAGATCCTTCCATAAGCGGTGGGATCGTATTAGAATAAGCATTCAGAGGTTTAAAAATGTGGGAGGATCATTCTACACTTAAAAGATGTTATCCCTCTTTTCTGCTATCCCAATAATGTTTATTAAAATGTACTTAGAATTTAGAGCAATAAGAGATGAAATGCATGTATATGTTTTGTATGTTTTTTTTTGATATTGAAATAAAATAAAAAGGAAAAAAAAAAAAAAAAAAAAAGGTATACGTAAGGTTGTGAGGGTTCCCATCTACAATATAATTTCCCTGTAATGATGTACAATTGACTTTGGGACAAATAAGGAGCTAATATACTTTGGAAACACAATGTCTTGCTACTGGCTTTGTCAAAGGTCAGCTAGCAATAAGGTAATGAAGTATTCTCATTATTAGCTGACCTTTGACAAATCTGCTTATTATGTGGTGAACAGTCGTTGGGTCTAATTACAATTTTTTTATCAATTGTGCCTATATTAGGGTATATTAAACAGCAAAGTTCTTTATTGCTAATATTTACCCATTTTAGGGTCCAATTGATTTCTTTATTACCTTAGTTAAACAGTAAACTAACAATTACAATACCCGGCTTTGTTTTTTTTACATAAGGTTCTATTTATTTACCTTTTTTTTAATTGTTTGAGTTAATCACTATGGTGGGACTTATTATATCACACTGACATTTACTCTGTTTGTGGAGTTATTTAGCCACTATATTGCACTTCTAAGTGTAACAATAGTGGCAGATTGTACTTTTTTTTTTGATTTTTTTATACAGTTTTACAAATTTGCTCACTATTTGGAGATTTGCTTGTTGCGAGTGATTGCTGGCTGTTAGAGCTTCCTTAGAAGTCTTGTAATTCTCTGCATCCTGTTTTTGATACAGTATATTAGGGCTCATTATCTAACTTGTGGGGCTATATGCCTTCCAGAAAGGAGGATTCCCTTGAACATAAGTTTTCTTCTCTTCTCTGTGTAGTTAATTGTTTTAAGGATCAATACACCAATAGATCCAAAAATGCATCTAGTTTTTGAAGATATTCTAGTTGTGGCTGGCTAAGCCCCTCCAACAATTAAATAATGTTCTAATCTTCATTTTTATTTTCAACAAAAATGAACTATCCTAAATATTTACTAACATATGTCGGGTGTGCGGAGATGTGGACCCTGCATTGGGAGAACAAAAATGAACTATATCCCAGTGTAAACAAATTAGCTATCCATACACATGTCCTTTGTCTCAGATCATATCTGAAATGCAACAGAAGTATTGAAGCTAGTTGTATACCTTTACACTTACATATTCAAATGATGCTCTGTTTTAGTGTCTCTCAGTAGATAATGGAAATTTATTCAAATAAGCTCATTAATAAAGTCTCTATGGTATCACCACAAACTATGGAAAATGTTCAATCCTTACCACCATATATTCTCAATGGTATTGCTAGGATTTGAAGTCAAATAATATTTATTAAATGCACATAGGGCCTGTGAAATATGCAACAACATAATTTAAAGAAGCCGTTTGTCTTGGTACTGATCCTATGGTATACTGACAGTTTAAAAAAAAAAACAGAATGACGTTTTATGTTCTATTTCACATATAAGATTGGTACATATATATTGTGCAGTTATAATTCTCCAGTTATAAACAGATGAGATGTGTGCGGTCCATTTTCCTCAAAAGCCAATTACTAGAGAGTACTCATCTCAATATATCTTAACCCTTCCGCTTCTAAGATTTTTCTCACCTCTGTGCTGAGCAAATTTTGACATTTTCTTGATGTTCATTGTAAAATTGTCTACTTCAGGGACTTTTCTGTGAGAAACTCCATGTTCATTTTCTTTGCAGACTGAAGTTTCAAAAAACAACTCTTTGCAGTGTTTCTTTATGGAAACGTCACAGCAAACAGGGTAACTATGAACAACATTAACATTTAATAAATCGCTTATATTTTCATTCCAATACATACATCATATTCATACAAGCAACCATTTTACAGATTTGCCCATTTTTCCTGGTCACTAAGGTACCTACCCCTTCTGGATCTCTACCTTGTCATGGTGAAGGGGTTTGTGTACTTTACTGAATTTGTGAGCTATACGACAGTATGTAGGGTCACCCAAAATGGGCAGGTCATGGCAGAGAAGTCAGACAAACTCCAGTACACTGGAGAAAGAACCTGCAACCCACTTCAGTAACATTGCTAAGATAACTTTATGGAGATGCACAACCAGAGACATAACAATATGGCACCGGAAGATAAGCCCCTCAGTTCAGAAGGTGCCTACTACATTACTGAGTAAGCAGAGGGCAGAGTACAAGTAGCACCAGATCTAATGTAGTGTTTGGCCCAAAGCTGAAAGGACATCCAGCTGCAGATGTGTCTGGAGGGGAAAGGAAAGTCAGCTGCTGCAAAGAACAATTCAGCATTGGAACCTGGGATGTAAGGAATATGAACCAAGGGAAACTGGAAGTGGCCAAGAATGACATGACACCATTAATAATTGATATCCCGAGAATTAGTGAACTTAAATGGACTGGAATGGGATATTTCCCATCAGACAACCACCAGATCTTCTACCGTGGTGAAGAATCCCAAAGTATAAATGGAGTAGCTCTCATAGTCAATCAAAGGGTGGCCAAAACAGTGCTTGGTTACAACCCAATAAATGACAAAAAGATTTCCTTCCAAATTCAAGGCAAGCCATTTTATATCACAGTGATCTAAGTCTATGCTCCAACCATGGATGCTGAAGAGACTGAAGTTGTCCAGTTCTATGAAGATATTCAACACCTAGAAAATATGTTACTATCATCATAGGAGATTGGAATGCTAAAATAGGGAACCAAAAGACACCTGAAATAACTGGCAAGTTTGGCATTGGAATACAAAATGAAGCAGGTCAGAGATTAGTAGAATTCTGTTATGATAATTCTCAGGTCATAGCAAACACTTTCTGTCATGTTGGTGTAACCTACTTAGAATCCCTCGGACTACAAGAAGATCCAATACATCAGTACTTTAGGAAATCAAGACAAACTGTTCACTAGAAGGTATGACCATGAAGCTGAAGCTCAAATATTTTGGCCATATCATGAGAAGACAAGATTCCCTGGAGAAGACTCTGATGATTGGAAAGATTGAATGCACAAGAAGAAGGGGACGACAGGGGCGGAGATGGATAGATGAGGTCACTGAAGCTAGGAACATGAAGATGGAGCTCGGAGGCGCAATGACTGAGAGATGTCCCTGGCGTTCTACGCTCCATAGGGTCACATAGAGTCAGATGCGACTGAAAAACTAAACCATAAAAAAGATACCTAACTACTTTTAAAAGTATTTTATGGATTGAGACCACAGCTTCCTTGCAGCATTGCCCAATGCAGTGTTAATATATTGTGATTGCTAATATCCTGGTGATCACATCATCATAATGCCCTCATGAGTGTCCAAGACTAAAAAAAGGCTTTGCCCTTGATCAATCAATGTTTTTAAGAGTATCAAGGAGTCTGAGTGGTCCACAAAGAGCTTTTCTTAATGTTCAACCCACCTAAACATTTACTTAATTAAATTAGAAGTACTTATTAAAACAATTAATCTTGCCTTATACTTGTACCTACACAAGTACCGTGGTATGAACAAGGGTCTCTACTGTTTCAAATGTGGGGTCTTGATGTTCTCTATTTGAGATATATGATTCTATTTTCTTTCATAATTTCATTATATGTAATTTACTTCGTACCAGTGTGTGACATGACTCAAGAACGTGATGGCATCAAAACACAGACTGTCAGTTAAGCCAGAGGTGCTCTTTCTGGTCAAGGAGGAACTTTATGAACATCCAATCTTGGAATCGGAGTAGTCTCCTCAAGGAGGATGACTGGGAGACGTCTTACGCACAAAGAAAATTAACAACATTACCTTGAAGCTTCCACTCCATTTATAATACCAGCACCAGCCCACTGCTCATGTCTGGATCATCTGCGCTCACTGCTCTCACTGACAGCTGTTTCACATTCTGGCTTCTACGGAGTCTGAACCGTATGTTTTTTGGAAACATTTAACTATCCAGATACTTTCCTTTTACAGGGCTGCCAGACTGAATATTCCCCTTATTCATACTAAACGCACACATGTGAACATAGCAATTGAGGTCCTTTGATAAGTACTAGGTCATTTATATGGTTGGCTTAGAGGTGTGCAGGTGATTTTGACATTATTTTGTATGTTTATTAGTGGGTCCCTGTAAGAATTTGTGTAGTTAATTCTCCCATTTTTTAGTGATAGGATAATAGCAGGTCCTTTTGAGTGCCACTTTTGTTATTTTGCAGGGAACTCCAATATATGATAATAGAGATCCCTATCTTTTCCCTTCCTTGAGTTGTGAGTGTAGAGAGGGTTTCCCCTTTTTCTATCCCTCCACTGGGAACATTTGTTGTACGTAATTTTGTAGATAGAGGATAAATAGTGGGTCCTTCTGGGTGTCACCTTTATTTAATATGGATAGCGCTATTAAGAGTTAGTCTTTTTTCTTTACTGGGATCTTTCAGCTACTAGATTTTTATTCCTCCTATTCAGTGTTATCTTTGTACTACCCTATATACTCGAGTATAAGCCGACTTTTTCAGAAAAAAAATTTTATGCTGAAAAGCGCCCCTCGGCTTATACTCGAGTAAAAAAAAATCCTCCTTCTTCCCCCCCTTATCTTCCTCCTTTCCCCCATTATCCTCCTCCTTCCCCCGTTATCCTCCTCTTTACCCCCGTTATCCTCCTCCTCCTCCCCCTCTTATCTTCATCCTCATCCTTCTCCTCCTTCCCCCCCTTATCATCATCTTGTTTCCCCCATAACCTCCTCCTTACTACACCCTCTCCAATCCCTATCCCTCTTCCTCTTTACTAGCTACTATGCTCCGATGAGCTGATGTTGATCCTGATGCCGCAGCACATCTTCTGTACTGGCATATGCTAATGACGTGACGTCGACCGGTACGGAAGACGTGCTGCGGCGTCAGAATCAGCATCAGCTCATCGGAGCATAGTAGCAAGTAAGGAGGAAGCACTCCCACATCCCATTCAATATCTGATATCTGTATATATTGGCTCAATTAAGATTATAAATTGCAAGGCTATTTTTCCTTCCCAGATGCAAACTTTACATTTATTCGTATTAAATTATATCTGCCATTTAGATGCCCATGTATAATGTATATATACATACACACCTACCTATTTATATATATATATATTTATATATATATATATATATATATATATATATATATATATCACATACACATATACATTTACATATGCATCTACAGTGGGGTAAATAAGTATTTGATCCCCTGCTGATTTTGAACGTTTGTCCACTGACAAAAAAATTATCAGTCTATATTTTTAATGGTATGTGTATTTTAACAGTAAGAGACAGAATAACAAAAAAAACAAGAAAAACATGTCAAAAAAACTATAAATTGATTTGCAGGTCATTGAGGGAAATAAGTATTTGAACCCTTCAACTTAGTACTTGGTGGCAAAATCCTTGTTGGCAATCACAGAGGTCAGACGTTTCTTTCTTTTTTTTTATAACAATCAGTTTTATTAGGCAGTGGTATATTACATTACAAACCTTAATCATTCATATCCGGAAAGTACAATATTCATATATACAGTTTCATCCTGCGCTTTGTAACTACAAAACTTGCTTTAAATCTTAATGTAACCAAATGTTAGATTATTATCTGTAATATTACCTTCCCCGGAAAGCCATCTACCAATGCCTGTTTTTCTTTTCTTTTTTTCTTCCCTTTCATTAGATAATTTCAATTTACAGTGTTGGTACAATCCAATTTCCCCGTTGGGGTGGAAAGCAGGGGAAAAATAACATTGTTAAAAGAGAGAAAAAGAAAAAAAGCAGAAACCAAACAAAAGTAATGATAAGAAATAAAAATAGAAATCATAGAATAGTTCTTTCCCACTTAACCAGTTCGAAGCGTTTCTTTCTTCCATCCGTCTCCTCCAGTGCCACCCGCTCCCCTCCTCTCCATCTATGGCTCAATGGCTTGTTTTGATTTCTAACGAAATGCTATCGGGCTCCATCAGCCACGGAGCCCACACATCCATAAATCTAGGAATCGAATCGTCTAAGAGGTGGGTTATTCGTTCACTAATCAAAATAAAATGTATCTTATTTTTTACTGCTTGTAAGCTCACGCTTGAGGATTTCCACTGCCGAGCAATATGGCTTTTTGTGACCAGCATCAGGAATTGCAAAAACCTATTTTGTTGGAATGTCAGAAGTGCGCTGGAGAGGCCCAAGAGGCTGATTTCAATAGATTCATGTATTTTGGTTTTAAACATTTTTGAGGCTAACTTAAATATTTCTGACCAAAGCCTTTTTACCCCAGGGCACACCCACCATATATGTAGGAATTTTCCTGAGTCTTTACAACCTCTGAAGCATTTAGCATCCTGGGTTAGTCCCCATTTAAAAAGTTTAGCTGGTGTATGATAAATTCTATGTAGGACTTTTATCGACGTCTCCAATACGCTATAGTTTAATGACCCTCTAGTTAGGCTGCGTCAGCTCTGTTCCCAGATTGTTTGGTCCAGCGTTTATCCCAGGTCTTTTTCCCATTGTTGTCTATATTTAATTTTTTGTGGTCTTGGAGTCTCATTAAATGCATCATACAACAGACTTATAATATTGCTCGACAGCGGAAGATCTCTACAAATTCTAACTAGCCAATTGGTTTCCGGGGCTCATAGCGTAGTTATAGTGGAGTTTACAAAATGACGTATTCTACAGTAGGTATAATGCTCCATTAAAGGCAAATTATATTTATTCTTTATGTAGTCATATGTGGCTATTGCCCCCTCCTGATACCAAGCCCCGAAAGTCAGCAAACCCCTGAAGTTCCACCAATGTTTAGACATCGGGGAAAGTTGGATTGTCAAAAGAGGGTTCGGAATAATCGGAGTGATGCTAGCTAACGGAGGGGCCACATGATGATATCGGGTTGCCCATGTCCATATCCCTAAAGAGTGTTTAGTTATTGGGTTCTTTATTTTCCCAATTAACTTATTTGGCTGGGGGAGCCATATGATGGTATCCCAAGAGTATGGGGGCGTTTGTAAATTTTCTATAAAGACCCACAAGGGTTGATGTTGAGAAGAGTGCGCCAAGGGGATGAACAAGAGCTGTGCTGCTTTATAGTACAGTTTGAAGTTGGGGCAAGAGAGACCCCCCTTCGTTTTAGGTATATACATGGCTGATTTGGAAACACTTGCGGATTTGTGATTCCATATGAATTTAAAAATTTGGTTTTGAAACCTCTCGAGATCTCTATAAACTATTGGGGTCGGAAGTGTGCAAAATAAGTATAATAGCCGGGGGAGAATATTCATTTTAATCGTGTGTATCCTGCCTAGCCATGTGATTCTACTTTTCGACCATCTCTGTAGGTCTAATATTAACTCTTTGAATAGGGGTACATAATTAGCTTTATATAGATTTGTTATTCTTTTGCTGATTGACACCCCTAAGTAATTAATATTAGATTTAGGCCAGGAAAAATCTAAGTTTTGTTTAAGATATTGAGTCTCTGTTTGAGTGAGAGCTATACCTAAGGCTTCCAACTTTGATACATTTATCCCGAGAGGTTTCCAAAGTGGTCAAGTGTGCCCAAAAGTTCCGGGATAGAGGTGGCCGGGCTTGTGAGTGACCCTAGAAAGTCGTCTGCAAAGAGACTGCATTTAAAGTGATGGTGGCCTATCTGGATCCCTTTAGTCTTTGCATTTGCTCTTATAGACTACGACAGCGGTTCTATTTGTAAGGCAAAAAGTAAGGGTGAGAGAGGGCATCCCTGTCTGGTTCCCCTTTGCACCTCAATTTGCGCCGTAGTATCGCCTGGTAGTTTCAATCTTGCCTTGGGAGATCTATAATAGGTCTCAATCAGGTCCATGAATTTCCCCCTGAAACCAAATTTGGATAATACCGCTTTGAGATAAGACCATTCTACGGTATTGAAAGCCTTTTCTATGTCTAAGGCTACTAGGCAGGTTAGGGTGCGGTTCCTTGATGCCCACAAAATCAAATTTAAAGTGTGTCTTATGTTATCCCCTGTTTGTCTATAATGGACAAATCCTGCTTGATCTTTATGGATGAGTCTGGGAAGAAATTGGGAGATTCTATTTGCCATCAGCTTTGCTAAGATTTTTATATCCCCATTTAGGAGTGAAATTGGGCAATATTTTTTCACTTCTAGGGGGTCCCGACCTTCCTTGGGGAAGAATATCAAGTCTGCCTGTTTTAATTCCTGGGGCATTTGATGGCCTTCTAAGATTTGGTTAAAAAAAAGAGTTGTAAGGTGAGGGGCCAGAGTGTCAATATATTTCTTATAGTATAAGTTGGCGAATCCATCCAGGCCCGGTGCCTTCCCACCCTTCAGACTGATAATGGTTTTTCTAATCTCCGCTTCCCCCACCTTTGAGTTAAGGAGCTCCATATCCTCTATAGATAGAGTGGGCAGGTCACACAACTCTAGGAATGCCTGTCGTTGTTGCTCTTGCTAATTATGGTGTTGCCCAGATGAATATATTTTCAGGAAATATTCCAGAAAGGTTTTTTGTATATGATTAGGGCTAGCCTTGATTTCACCAGCAGAGTTTCTAATCCTATAAATGTTTGACTGCGAGATCTTGTTTCTAAGCTTTTTAGCCAATAAGTTATCTGGTTTGTTAGCTTTGGCATAGAATCTGTGATGTGTCTATCTTTTCGCCTTTTCAGTGCGGTTAGATAATAATAAATCTAGCTCCAATCTAATTTTATCTATTATTTTCCGTAAATGATTGGAAGGGTTCTGTTGATTTAATCTTTCTAACTCCCCCAGATCCTTCCCCAGCGTGTCCTCTCTTAATTTAGTTTGCCTTTTGAGTCCACTTACGATTTTGATAAGAGAGCCCCTAATGGAGGCCTTATGGGCCACCCATGTCCACCCCATATCCGACTCTGGGGTAATGTTAGTCGAGAAGAATAGTTCAAGATCGTCAGCTATTTGTTTTCCCACTGTTGGGTTTGATAAGATGTTTTCATTGAGTCTCCAGCTATATGGGGGTCTACTTTTTAAGCCCATATCTATGGAGGCGCTAACCTGTGAATGGTCTGACCACGGGCACGAATGGATTTCTGCCCCATCTACACTAGCTGAGAATGATGAGTCTATTAGAATAGTGTCTATTCGGGAGTACGTGCCATATACTGGCGAATAAAAGGTATACCCCCTCTCACCCTTATGGAGTAATCTCTAAGCATCTATAAGATGCAGGTCATTAAGCAATGCGTTAATTTGTTTCACTTTGTTTGAGTATTTGCCACCTCCCTCTTTGCTTGATCTATCTAGGTTAGGATCTAAAACTAGATTGAGATCTCCCCCTAGCACCATCCTCCCAAGATCAACCGATTTTAGATATTTGAGAAGTTTTATAAATGATTTATGTGGGGTAGTCATTTGCGCATAAAATGATACCAGAGATAGTTTTGTACCCCATAATGTACCTGTCAATACTACAAAATTCCCCCCCGAATCTATCTTTCGATGCTCAATAATAAATGGGAATTTTTTATGTAGCAAGATAGCCTCTCCCCCTTTTTTAGTAGGTTGGGTAGAAGCGACAAATACCGGATATGTATTATGTAAATATTTAGGGAGTTTGTGGTGCGCAAAATGTGTTTCCTGCAAAAAGATCACTTCTGGGTGTAGGGGTTTATAAGATAGAAAGGCTTTGAGCCTTTTAAATTGGGAGTTAAATCCCCGGACATTATGTGAAATAAAAACAAAAGGGGTTTCCATCAAGGTACCTTTGTAAAAATGAAGATATTGAGCTTATCCCAGGTAGCACCTGCGTCGCCCCATATTGCCCTTTGTACCTGGATTTTGATGGTTTGCGGAGCTGGCACTGGAGAAGGCGGAGGGATCACATCGTAAAGCCTGGTGTTTAGAACTGTAAAAGCGGGAAAGAAAAAACATAACATGATTAACCAAACTGTGATAACATATAAACTTTGACTTTTCCTCAGCCAGTTACTCAAGGCACTTTTGTGCCAGGGGGGGAAATGGACATATCCATTTCCCTACTGATCCCCTCTACTGAGGACGAAATATCTGACAAACTAACAGTTATAAGTTTCAAAAGTTTATCATAAATTGCCCCAACATAGAGTCCCTATCTAAAGACCTGACCCCCGCATTGATTTTTATCTGGGAGTCTATATAGCGATTTTCTATCTAATGTGTTTTACAATCTCTAAATTATTATATTCCTGTCCCTTGAGCTGTAAACTTATAATATAAACATTAAATAACTTTTTCTTGTGTTGCAGAGGGCATAGAGTATTCTGCATAAGTGGATTTAGTGATCCAACTATAGACTGATGTAACGTCTGAATAGATTCGTGCCTCTTAGTCTCTTTATTCAAAAGTTCTCAGTTTCTATGTATTAAGTCCCAGGGTGCTTTCGTGAGCTAAAGGAGGCAAGATCTTAATGTCCAGAGTGTTTCTCAGTTCAATTGCCCCATTAGCACCTGGTTTATATCCTGCAGAGGTCTTTCCATTCATTGTTTACGCATTCCTCTATGCCTTACTTTCTCCACAAATTCCCAGTATCTGTACTGTTCAGATTTTTACAGAGGATCCTGGTGACGAAGTAGCGGATCTTAGGGCTGGATCTGCTTGCTTGCTTTGTCGTCTAGGCCTTTGGACCTCTGTCCATTGTCTCGCCGGTCTAGGAGGTAGATTTATTTCTTGAATAGTTTCCAAAGTGTCCTCTCTGGGCAAAAGATTGAGATCTGCAAGGACTGCATTGCACTCGGTCAGAGTTTGGACTGTGTAATTCGTCGTCTCTACTTGAAACGATAGGCTGAAGGGGAACCCCCATCTGTACTTAATACCTTTTTGGATCAGCATTAACAAGGCTGGTGTAAAGGATCCTTGCCTTAGTGCAGCGATGATCCTTGCAGCTTCTCCCGAACTCCAGCTGAAACGAAGTGATTATAGCTCCCGGTCCCCCAAACATGAGTCGAGACTTCATGAAGGGGTAAAACGAACTCAGGTGCTGGCACACCCAGGCTGGTTTTTATTACAGTCAGGTACAAACAGAACACACCCAGGGGAAGGTATAAACAACCAATAACACAATAGTAACGCCCAGAGTTTCCCTCCCCTCTACTTGAAAGATAATTGAGTTTATTACTGTATCTACTCAATTATCTCCCAGCTAAAACTTACACATTTTCATACATTTTTATAACTTTATGATTTTACAAAGTACATAAATAAAACTTACATTTTTTGAACAACATAAATTGTGGAACAACATATTAAAAAATGGCATGAACCAGACCAGGGGTTCAAAAGTTAGTAAAAGTATCTTTTACCCATAACACACAGACATTTCACAGGCAATACATATCCCTCATAGTTGACCACACAATACACATATAGGGACAATAGGTGAGTCACACCTCCCTGAGGCTACCTGGCAACTTTGATACAATCAGACATGGATTAGATCATCCTTCTTTGTTCTTATGGCTGAGAATGAAAACACTTTAAACAATAGACTTCCTTATCTTAGGAGGAGTCTCTGTAATAGGATTATCTTTTATGCCCAGGTCTGCAATGGTCTGGGCTAATATTCTGCAGAGCATAAACCAACATACATACAGTATAAAAGTAGGATCATATTTTAACCATAATAATCATAAAACAGGGTAAAACAGTGATGGGTTCCGTTACAGCTGGTTTTAGTTGTTTTCGCTTTATAAGAGTGGAGGGAGCTAGGTCCGCATATATTTGTATCTGGGCGCCATCAGGGCCAACAATGGACTTCGTCTTTCATGATGTTGCCAATACTAAGTCTCTTGTTCCTTGACGAAGAAATCGAGCTATGACATCTTTCGGTTGCGCTGGTGAATTTAGGCCCCCCATGGCCCTGTGCGCCCTTTCAATTTCCCAGGCGTCTTTGCTGTGGACAATTGCATTCAAATATAGTTTCAGATCTCCCACTGTTTTAGGTATGCCTCTGAATCTTATTGCGTCTGGACCTATTTTCAAGGCCTTCTAGCCTATTTTCTAGCACCTCAATATGTGCCTAGTTTTGGGTTATGTCCAGGTGGTCTTTGTGCTGGGTATCTATAATCTGATCGGTTAATGTTTCCAGTGTGTGGGTCCGGTGTCCAAAGTCTTGCAAATCTTGCCTGATCTCCTTCACAGCCTTATCAAAATGAGATCCAAGTAGGTTATTGAATTCAGCCAGTGAGATGTCTGACAATTTCATAGGTTGTTTAGTGTGAGAGGTATCCTCTTCAATAGCTGAACCTTCTGATGAGCCTACTGTGGATGCAAGTGGGGAGGCTCCAGCTTGTTGTTGTGCTTTGAAATGGTCCTGGATGCTCTTTGAGGGTAGGTTCCGTTTTGATTTACCCATGTTAGAGTTTAGATCTGTGCTGGCGCGCTGCTGGTCGGTCTGCTGGTTATAATTTAGTTATTTCTTTATTTTGATGATGTCCGCCCCATCTCTGGGTGTATATAAACAATCCTCAGGGGGAATTATCTGGGTATCACCCTAAAAAATAAGCTCTGGGGCTACGGAGCTGCAGTGATACACGTCCTCTCCCTTCCTCAGCTGGACACGCCCCCAGGTCAGACGTTTCTTGTTGTTGGTCACCAGGTTTGCACACATCTCAGGAGGGATTTTGTCCCACTCCTCTTTGTAGATCCTCTTCAAGTCATTAAGGTCTTGAGGCTGATATTTGGCAACTCGAACCTTCAGCTCCCTCCACAGATTTTCGATAGGATTAAGGTCTGGAGACTGGCTAGGCCACTCCAGGACCTTAATGTGCTTCTTCTTCATCCACTCCCTTGTTGCCTTGGCTGTGTGTTTTGGGTCATTGTCATGCTAGAATACCCATCCATGACCCGTTTTCATTGGCCTGGCTGAGGGAAGGAGGTTCTCCCCCAAGATTTGACGGTACATGGCCCGTCCATCATCCCTTTTGATGCGGTGCAGTTGTCCTGTCCCCTTAGCAGAAAAACACCCCCAAAGCATTATGTTTCCACCTCTATGTTTGACAGTGGGGATGGTTTTCTTGGGGTTATAGGCCCCATTCCTCCTCCTCCAAACACAGCGAGTTGAGTTGATGCCAAAGAGCTCAATTTTGGTCTCATCTGAGCACAACACTTTCACCCAGTTCTCTGAATCATTCAGATGTTCAATGGCAGGCTTCAGATGGGCCTGTACATGTGCTTTATTGTGCAGGGGGACCTTGCGTGAACTGCAAGATTTTAGTCCTTCACAGCATAGTCTGTTACCATTTTTTTCTTGATGACTATGGTCCCAGCTGCCTTGATATCTTTTAACAAGATCCTCACGTGTAGTTCTGGGCTGATTCCTCACCATTCTCATGATCATTGAAACTCCACAAGGTGAGATCTTGCATGGATCATCAGACTGGCAGTTATTTTGTCTTTTTTCCATTTGCGAATAATCGCACCAACTGTTGTCACCTTCCCACCAAGCTGCTTGGCGATGGTCTTGGAGCCCATTCCAGCCTTGTGTAGGTCTACAATCTTGTCCCTGCTTTTGTGGACAAATATCTTTTATACAGGTAACGAGCTGAGATTAGGAGCACTCCCTTTAAGAGAGTGTTCCTAATCCCAGCTCGTTACCTGTATAAAAGACACCCAGGAGCCAGAAATCTTGCTGATTGATAGGGGATCAAATACTTATAACTTTTTTGACATGAGTTTTTCTTGTTTTTTTATTTTTATTTTTTTTATTCTGTCTCTCACTATCAAAATGCACCTACCGTTAAAATTATAGACTGATCATTTTTTTGTCAGTGGACAAACGTTCAAATTCAGCAGGGGATCAAATAGTTTTTCCCCCCACAGTATAGTGACATAAGCAATAAAGCTTGCTAAATAACAGCTTTGAGATACTAGGCATCTCAAAGGATACAATACCTAAATATAAAATGGAACAAAACTTGAAAGGAAGAGTTAAGAATATATGCTTAAACTAAAATAACTTTATTTCTTGTTAAAATCTAAAAAATGCAGCAAACTAGATGGCCCACTCAAAAAGTACAGGTATACCCCGAATTGCGCTTCCTCGCATAGCGCGGATTCTCTATAGCGAAGGTTCTGTCTCAAATTCCCTGATTAATCTCACAATAGCGTGGTTTTGGAGCCAAATTGCATAAAAACATTTTTAAATCCCCGCTTAGCGTTTTTTTCCTTGCCATAGCGCTGTTTCAGTGTTATGGCATTAAAATTCCCTGTTTAGAGCTGATTCACAAAGCGCTCCTGCATGCAGGAACGCATGTACATCGCTAAACGGGGTATTCCTGTATATGTAAGAGTAGAATCTTCATAAAGGTATGAGGTAGATAATATGTTTGACTAGTGGAAAATGTTCTTGTGACATTAAGCATACATGTAGCCACACAAGGCCTATGTCCTACTTTTGGGGAACCAAATTATGCAACACCGCAGTGTGCCATTCAAACCATGAAAACATACATTGACATTAGTGCAACAGCTATGGAACAGAGCTTGGAGGCTGAAGGTAAAATTTCTACTAAAAAGCTAGAATGGCAAAGGACACCAGAAACTGTGCTGTGGCTGCATAGGTTCAGAATGGGTGTTCCTACAGTATAGTTAGTTTGTTTATGTAGATGCTTCTTTCCCTCTCTGTAGCACTGACTTTTATTAAACCTGCTTGGGACTAAAGGCTGTTTGTGTTTAAGCCTCACAAGGAATATCTTTGAACAAGAGAAGTCTGCAAGCTTTGGAAAGAAATTAGATGTGGGGAGCGAAGGGAAGTGCTAAATCCAAAGTATTTCCACTGGGGTATAGGAGTAGTTGTCAACGATAATATATGAAATGTACCTGAAATGTTAACATATAAAATATAGAGTTATAACAGTATACTTGTATACTCATTCCACTTTAATGAAACAGTACAAGTCAAATGATATGTGGTTCAAAATAGCCACGGTCAGAACTGAACATGGAACAACCAAATATGGTTCAAGATCGGGAAAAGATTGTCACAAGGCTGTATATTGTTACTTTATTTATTCAACTTATACAAGGAATATATCATGCCTAAGGCTGGGCTGGATGAATTCAAAACCAGAATTAATATTGCTGAAATAAATATTGACAATCTCTGATACAAGGATGATACTACTCTGAAGGCTGAAAGTGAACTAAAGAGTGAAACAGCTATCATCCTGTTCAACATTAAAAAAGATGAAGATCATAGCAAACAGCAATTTCAGTTCCTGGCAAATAGATGGGGAAGAAGTGGAGGCAGTGGGAAGAAAAGCTAATGCAAGTCTGGACAGGCTATTAAAAACTAAAGATATTATACTATTAACAAAGACCTGCATAGTTAGATATGTTGTTATCCCCAGTAGTAACATATGAGCTGTACCATAAAGAAGACTGAGCACCATAGAATTTATGCCTCTGAATTGTGGTGCGGGAGAAAACTGCTGAGAGTCCCTTTGACTGCAAGATGATCCAATCAATCAATACAGGAAATTAAGTCAAACTGTTCACTGAAAGGTTTGAGCATGTTACTAAAGCTCAAATATTTTGGCCATATGATGAGGTGACAGGATCCCCTAGAGACGACGCTGATGCTGAGGAGTTGAAGGCACACAAAGAAGGGGTGGCAGAGACAAAAGGTAATTGAAGCAAAGAACATGAGCTTGAGGGGTAGTGGTTGATAGTTAAATCTGGCATGCTGTTGTCCATAGAGTCCCAGAGAGTCAGACACGGCTGAATAACTGAATAACAACAAAATTCCAAGCCTGACAAAAGCTTATACAGAAACATATATTGGCATAGCAGCTATTTGTTCCCATCTGACGGCTAACTCAACACACTCCCATTCATTTGACTGACTAGTAGCCTATTGTCTGTGAGATCAAGTCTTCATACTCATAATCCTCCAAGGTCTATAACTAAAATGCCTATAAAAACGTAAATTCTTGATTAATTTCTCAAAAATAAAAAAAACTTTAATTGGATACAATAAATCCCAAAACTACGCTATTAAACAGTTTTCTCACATTATTTTCACAATTCTGAGGGTGCACATTTGTTTTTGTTAGTTGAATGTCCCTTTAACAATGCATGTAATATTAGCTAAATATAAACAAATATTATTGCAAGGTAACACAAGATCAGTTATAGTGGTATTTAGTCCATTAATCTAAGTTTCATAAATGAGTCAGTCTTAAGCAAGGGTGGTAAAAAACAACTAGAGACCTAGAAAACATTAAGTCAGATAACTCCAAGACAGGCAAGCAATGTAATAAACCAGTCTAAACATAGGTAAATAAATCAAACGGATTGACCCAGCTGTGCTCAAATAAGATGTTCTTTATCTTTGGTGAAAAATTGGTGAGTTGCTGACCCTCTGGTACTGATGTTTAACAACTGCATATCAGAAGATCACTTGATGTTGTCATGACATTACAGTAAGTTGACCAGATTTTTTTAAGGAAATTCATGGATTTTGTAAAAACACACAAAATTATTTTACATATGTATAGCTAACGTAAATATAACACATTTCACAATGCATTAACATGTTATTTAACTGAATTAAAGCTGAACATTTTTTTATCTAATGAGACTGGCGCTGTCATAAAATCTCCAATTTTTTTACATAGTCTTGTTTGGTGATTAGTTTCTTCATTGGTATACAATTCCAATGTCTGTAGCAATGTATGTAAAGAATGGGGAAGTAAATCTGTCCATGACCACTGGTTAAAATACCATCAGTACACAAACCCTTGCCAAGTGTTCTAAACTCCTCCAGACTGCCGATGTTTCCATCATGGGACCTTTCCAAAGTCAAGGTTTCAATCATGATACTGTACTGACTCCCTGATGCTAGTCTGCTTCTATATCCAGGGTCACCCTTTTCTTGGTCATGGGATTGTGAAACCAAAATGTTCTTCCCCTGGGCTTACACTTTCCCATTATCTGATGTAGTTTAAAAAAAAAAAAAAAACATATTATAAATATAGACCTACAGTAGTCCTTTCAATAAGTAATATTTTTTTGCATGTCAAAAATATGTTATGTCTCTAAGCGTAACTAAAAGAGGCAAATTATTTAGGGATGTCAAACAGCATTTAAAGATTATAACAAGCCTGCAAAGAAGCAGAAACAAATTACTTACCATTAAGGAACTGGAAGATTAAAACATCTGCATCCTTATTAAAACACTTTTAAGTCATATACATACATCAGGGATTAAAGGACTAAAGGATTTTAACCAGGAATGATTTTCAGTTAACTCTATGGAGATTTAAGGGGACTCATTTGACATTTTTGTGTTATATAAATATTTTAATGAAGTTTAGCCTTCCAATGTAATTATCATAAAAATATACACTTCAATTACATCTAAGAATCCACCAACTGTAAATTTTTGGAACAGTTAGATTGAGGAGAATAAACCTTATTAAGTCACCTTATTAACACACATAGAAAACAAAATAAAATTACTTAAAGAGGTTCTCTAAATTAAGGATTTCATAGTCACACAACAACACTCACATTATTAATAATAACTAGTCCTAAAATCAACAATTTGTTTTTAGAGAGTAAAAGTTACAGACTTTGGGCCTCATTCAATTGCAATTTGGCCAATTGAATAGGGCTCTATATAAGCACAGAGCATTTTCTTTTAAAGTTTTTAGCTAGTGAAGACCTTGGGTTTTGGATAGAAGTTCACTAACTAAAAACTTCTGTAAAAAAAATATACTATGTGATTATATAGAGCACTATTCAATTGGCCAAATCGCAATTGAATGAGGCCCTTTATGAGCAACTATATTCAATTATACTAAGTAGTGCGCCAGTAATGTATGATTACATACAAAAAGAGGAAAAGACCACTCGGCAAGGCTATTAACCCCTACTCCTTAAGGAAACCAATAAACTCTGGAGATATGACAAAGACAAGATAACATTTTACTTTTATTATTACATTAAAAATATTATTAAAATATGATGACAATTGAAATATAATCCGCTGTCCAATCTGTATTATGTGTATACACCTTAAGGATAACAAATAATAATACACTGGAACAAATAATATCATCAGCTATTATATGATATCCAATCAGAGTTAGCATATTGGTGTTTGGTGGATACTGTTAAGAATACCATATTGGCCCGAATATAAGCCGCACCCTTAAAATTGGAGAGAAAAAGACAAAGTCAATTCAGGCGATAAAATAGTGATTGTATTTTACCATATACTGTACTATTTATGGTATCCAGTATTTGGAAAACATTTTATGGTAACTCCTTAGGCAGGTTATCAATATTAACATCAACAGAAAGTTAAGGTAACATCAAACATTAGGTAACAAGTAAGGTAATGTAACAAGGAAACCTTTTACTTAGGTCAGGTAACACATTTTAGTGTAATTGGCGTATTCACAGTCATTACAGTCATCACTGTTGTCACTACTGACTTCGTCACCAGTATTCACTTCATCACTGTCACTGTTTTCTTCATTCTACTCCCATAGCAAGTTGTCCTCACTACCATCCAGTGCATTTGACATGCAGCATTTTACAAACCCCTTGATGATATACTTGACCATGAAGTGAGAATCCATTGGCACAGAAGTGTCACTGACGGCTTCTTAATCTTGCCAGATGATGTAAGAGCATGATCCCCTTCCAGAAGCCAATCTGAATATTGTTTGCGAAGGTTGACTTTGAACGGCTTGTTTACAATGACATCAAGCACTTGTAGCTTTGAAGTCATGCCACCTGGTATAACGACGAGCTCTGTCTTCTGTACAGCAATTTTATTCTTCACTTCAGGAGTGAGATGACCCTTAAAAGCATCCAAGACTAGCATGGCTCTCTTAGTGAGCAGTGCTCCAGGTCTGCAATTCCAAACTACAGACAGCCAGTCAACACTCAGTTCCGTCGTCATCCAGCCTTTTTCTTGGCAACGAATCACAAAGCCCTAAGGAATGTTTTCTTTGGGCAAAGTTTTTCATTTCAGAATAACATAGTAGGGTAATTTTCCTCCATCAGCAGTAACAGCTAACATCACCGTTACTCTGAGTTTTTCATTGCCAGTTGTTCTTAAGATTACACTTTTTTCCCCCTTTTTGGTCTACTGTCGTATTGCTTGGCATGTCAAAAAATATGGGCGTCTTGTCAGCATTGCCCATCTGGTCTAATGGGTATGAGTGACACTGCAAGACCCTTTCTCCACATAAAACGATGGCACCAACCAACCCTCTTATTTATTTTTAAGGTTTTTGCAATTTCCAAGGCCTTCAGCTGGATTACTTCTCGTGAAATAGGCATCCCATCTTTTCTCATCTTGAACGTAGGAGTAAACCCTAGCTTCAAGTTCTGGATATTTGCCCTGAAAGATTTTCGGATGGAAACTTAATTTTTCAATTTCTCCTCTGAGGCAACCCAACGTCGCACATTAGATTCATCCAATCCATATTTTTTCCAGCCTCTCTGTTGCTTGTTGTTTTTGCATAATTAACAACTGCAAGTTTGAAACTTGCATCATAACTACGCCTCATTCCTAGACTTGATGATGCTTTTCTCTCCAAGTGATCAGCCATTGCAAGAAACAGGCTTTCTAATAATACTGTAACTTCTTTTTGCAGATTACAGGCCTTACAGGATGTTAGAATCACTAAAAGCAGAAATCGCTATTCAATTGCTACAATGCAGTCTCAAGCAAGCAATTCGGCAGTAATTTTACGTTTGCGAATATAAGCTATGATAATGTAAGCAGCCGGGGACAGATTATTGAGAGCCGTTATGTAAGCCATAGGCTGAACTGCTCCTTGTATCCAGCTCTCAGGGAGTTAAAACACTTAAATTCACTGGGTCCAGTGCTTCGCTATAAAAAAAAAACAGGAAGCCCCAGTGAAGGGGAGGGGTGTGCTGCTGATTAGGCTCTGTCCTGAGTAGTTTGGAAGCTAAAGCCAGAAGCTGGGGCCTTGCCTAGGAGACAAGCTGGAAGGAGCCTGTAAAGTACAGCTAGTTGAGAGGACTGACAGCTGCCTGAATTGCTGCGGGGATGACCAAGGTGAATCGTTTGGAGAAGCAATGTGGTGAGTGAGATCCTGCGGTTTCTTGGAGTTGAAGGTACCAGACTGATTATGCCTCAGGGAAGTTGCTGAGTGTGGAACTGACAGAGGCCCTGTTTGAAGGTACCAGACTAATTATGCCTCAGGGAAGTTGCTGAGTGTGGAACTGACAGAGGCCCTGTTTGAAGGTACCAGACTGATTATGCCCCAGGGAAGTTGCTGAGTGTTTGACCGGTACATATGCAATAATTTAATACTACTGTATCAAAGGGTCCCTGGGGTGAAGCATACGGGAGAGACGGGCGGGCCCTATGCTTCATCCGCGGCTACTGATGTAGAAACGTGGAAAAGACTACCGATATACAAGAGACTGTTTGTATCCTGGCCACAAGGTGGCAATATAGCAATAGTCGGAGACTATTTGTATCCTGGCCACAAGGTGGCAATATAGCCAAAGTCGGAGACTATTTGTATCCTGGCCACAAGGTGGCAATCTTTCAATAACCAGAGACTTTTTGTAACCTGGCCACAAGGTGACAAATTATAATTATTAAAAGACTGTCTTTGTCCTTGCCACTAGGTGGCGCTATTCCTACGAAATTACTCCTTCCTGAGTACAATGGAGTGGGAGCTCCGTCCTGAAGACACCGGGGTGTAGTCTTTTTGTCCCTGTTGCAGGTAAGCTGTACAGGTATAGTCAGGGCGTTCCTGTGTCACAGTCAGTCCGTATATGTAGATGTTTATTTTCGTTATTTAAGCAGAGTTACTACTCCTGTTTGTTTTTGTTATTTCCTAATAAACCTGTCTGCTGCCTCACTAGAAGGTATCCGTTTCTAACTCAAGAAAGCACAGCTCTACATGGCCATCCTGGTCACACTGGTGTCAGAAGTGGGATCTCTTATTTTGTCCTGGTTTCAAGGACTGCCCCACCTTCAACATGGAGGATCTAATGAAGACATTAATGATGGGAGCGGTGGCTCAACAAGAGACTAACAGGCTGTTGGCCATTCAAGTGAACCAAACCCAGGCCGTTATTGAAAAACGTTCTGTGGGTCCAAAACCTGATGCAGGAGTTAGAGCCAGCCACCGATTACCCAAGTTGAGTCCAGAGGATGACATAGAGACTTATTTATTGTCATTTGAGAGAATTGCAATGCGTGAGGCTTGGCCTCAAGCCCAGTGGGCCGAAATTCTTGCTCCATTCCTCATTGGTACCGCCCAGCAGGCCTATCATGATCTTACGGCTGACCAGGCCTCCGACTATACAGTACTTAGGAGGGAGATCCTAGCCCGCGAAGGAGTGAACCCTGCAGTGAGGGCCCAAAGATATCATCAGTGGAGATATTGCCGCCAGCAACCAGCCAGGCAACAACTATCTAATCTCCTCCATATCACTAAAGAAATGGTTATGCCCTGAATTGAAATCCCCTGCACAAATAGTGGAAACCCTAGTCCTGGATCGCTATTGGAGGGCTTTACCCAAAGAGATGAGAGATTGGGTTGGTCAAGGGGGCCCTACCACCATGGAGGTAATGATTGATTGGGCAGAACGATATCAGGCCTGTAGAGAAGTATCTGAGAATCCCAAGCTGGATGTACCTCCAGAAGAGAGAAGGATCCGATCTGAGAGAAGGAGGCCTGCTGAGAGAGACACTGGCGCTTTCAGGGGACCCCCACACGATGTCCAGAGGCTCGATAAAAGGGAACCCAGAGGGACGAGAGGAGAAGAAAGACCCTCATACAGCCCAATAGAAAGACAAAGAACATTTAGAAGCAGGTTCAAGTGCTTTCATTGTGGAGAGACTGGTCATATAGCCGTGAAATGCCCAAATCCTGAGGTACCCATGCAATGTGAGCTCGGACTCAAACAGCCTTGATGTGACCTTATAACACTTGTAGGCCTAACAGAGCCAGTACACCGTTTTACAACGGAAGTCCTACTCAACGGGAGGAAGGTCCGAGGCCTAATAGACTCTGGGAGTGAAGTCACTTTAATATCAGGAAGAAGCGGGGTCTCCCTCAGCACAAGAACGGGGAAGAAAATGGGCATCGCCTGTGTACATGGCACAGTCATGACTTATCCCACCCAGACGTTTCACATAGAGGTACAAGGGATCAGAGCAAACATGACAGGCCCTGTGGTTCCTAGACTCCCATATCCGGTGGTCTTGGGACGAGACTTCCCTCACTTCGACGGTCTGCTCCAGATGAAACCCCATCAGATTAAGGTGAACAGCCAGAATATACAGGTCAGCTCCACAGGAGAACTTGGAGAAATATTCCCCTTTGATGATCCTGATCTGTTCTCTTCCCGACAAAAAAATACGAAATCGAGAAAAGAAAGAAGAAAACAGAAAAGATTAGGAGCAGCGTATAAAAACAAACAGATCCAAGAGGAAGTCCAAGCAGCCTCTCAGGACAGACCCAATGAAGTGACCGAGAGAGAAATTACGGCAAGTGACACAAGCCTCCCCGGGGGTGAAAACCCAGCAGTAGAGGAGATTCTCCGAATAGGGAATACAGAAAATTTCGGCCGAAGCCAAGCAAATGACCCCCTGTTAATGAGAATACGGGAAGAGGCCGCAGAGGTAAATGGTATCCGGGTACCAGGAAGAGAACATCCCACAAGTCCATACTTCATAATCCGAAATGACCTCCTATACCGAGTTATAAAGACTGGTGAGGAGGTAGTGGAGCAGTTGCTCACACCCCAGAATTTCCGAAGGAAAATCATGGACTTGGCTCACAGCCAACTCCTGGGGGTCACCTAGGCGTAGACAAAACCATGGCACGTATCTTAAAAAGATTTTATTGGCCCGGGATATACGAGGAAGTAAGAAGATATTGCTTGTCGTGTCCTGACTGCCAACTGACAAGCTTAAAACCCAGCCTGAGGGCTCCTCTGGTACCACTACCCATCATAGATGAACCCTTCCAAATAATTGCCATGGACCTAGTAGGGCCACTTGAGAAAACCTCCAGGGGTCATCAGTACATCCTGGTAATCTTAGATTATGCGACCAGGTACCCCGAAGCTTTCCCATTACGCACGGCAAGCTCGAAGAGAGTGGCCAAAGAACTCTGTCTCTTGTTCTCTAGAGTAGGCATTCCGGAAGAGATACTCACTGACCAAGGCACTCCCTTTGTCTCCAAACTCATGTCTGAATTGTGCAGACTGCTGCATATCCGAACCCTGCGGACCTCGGTCTATCATCCCCAAACAGACGGACTGGTCGAAAGATTCAACCGCACCCTAAAAAGTATGATATGGAAGGTTGTTGACCGCGATGGAAAAAATTGGGATCTGCTGCTCCCCTGCCTTCTGTTCGCCATACGAGAAGTACCTCAGACCTCCACCGGGTTTTCACCCTTCCAGCTCCTGTATCCTCCTCCATCCTAGGGGCCTCCTAGACACAGTCAAAGAAGAATGGGAAGAGCAAAGAGCGCCTGGGCAGAATATTATTCAATATGTCCAAAGCCTAAAAGAAAGGATGGCCCAAGTCATACCCTTAGTCAGGGAAACATGGAACGGGCCCAGGCTCAACAGAAGACATATTATGACCGCATCGCTCAAGTTTGGAAGTTTCAGACCGGAGATCGGGTAATGGTGTTAGTCCCTACTGCTTAGAGTAAGCTACTGGCCCGATGGCAGGGTCCTTATGAGGTCATAGAAGCCATTGGAGATGTAAATTACAAAATCAAACAACCAGATTGCCGGAAAACTGAGCAGATTTACCATATAAATTTATTAAAGGTCTGGAGAGAGAGAGAAGCCGAAGTAAGTTTTGCCTCCCCGATTTCTGAGTTGGAGGAACTCGTTGCAGACATACCAATCTCCACCGAATTGTCTCCTCTACCGAAAGCAGAAGTGTTACAGATGATTACCCGTCATCAGGACCTTTTTTCAGTATATCCAGGGAGGACCACAGTGGTTTGTCATGATATCATTACAGCACCAGGCGTTAAAGTAAGGGTTAAACCATATCAGATCCCAGAAGCAAAAAGGGAATAAATAAGAAATGAAGTACAGAAGATGCTGCAAGCTAGAATAATTGAGGAGTCATCCAGTGATTGGTGCAGTCCCATAGTCCTCATACCCAAGCCTGATGCGAGCACACGGTTTTGCAGCGATTTCAGGAAACTGAATGCCATATCCCAATGGGATGCTTACCCACTTCCCTGGATTGATGAGTTGGTGGATAACTTGGGCAAAGCCCGATTTTTGTCCACGTTGGATCTCACGAAAGGTACCCCTAGCCAGGTCTGCCAAGGAGAAGACAGCATTCTGTACACCGGAGGGACTGTTTCACTATAACGTGATGCCATTTGGGTTGCATGGTGCCCCGGCCACCTTCCAACGATTAATGGACAAACTTCTGCGACCCCACCGGGGCTACCCCTGATTGGGATACCCATGTGGAAAAACACGAAAGAGTCCTTAAAACACTTCGGCAGGTGGGACTGACAGTAAATCCGGCAAAGTGCAACCTTGGTAAAACAGAGGTAAAGTACCTCTGGTATGTTGTAGGTCGTGGATTGGTTCGGCCTCAACTGAATAAAGTTGAAGCCATACGGGCCTGGCCAAAACCTCTACGGAAGAGGCAGATACGAGCCTTTTTGGGTCTGATCGGATACTATCGCAGATTCATCCCAGATTTTGCAACCTTGGCAGCTCCCCTAACTGACCTTACCAAGGCTAAACTCCCAGAGACGTTGAGATGGAACCCGGAGGCTGATGCAGCCTTTGATACCATTCGGTCAGTACTATGTAAGGAACCAGTCTTAATATCACCCGACTTCGACCAACGATTTGTGCTGCAGACTGACGCCTCTGAGGTAGGGTTGGGGGTCGTATTATCACAGGTGCTGGATGGAGAGGAACACCCGGTGCTCTATCTCAGTCGAAAACTGCTGCTGAGAGAACGAAAGTACTCCATGGTGGAGAAGGAGTGCTTGGCAGTAAAGTGAGCCATGGATTCACTACGATACTACCACTTGGGAAGGCGCTTCACTTTGATCTCGGACCACGCTCCCCTGCAGTGGATGCACCGGAACAAAGGAGCAAATGCCAGAGTGATGAGATGGTTCTTATCCCTGCAGCCCTTCAGTTTCAACCTGATTCATAGGGCAGGAACTCTCCAGGGCAACTCTGATGCCCTCTCCCGGATCCACTGCCTCTCGGCGGACGCTCACTCCCCTGTCGTTGAGCTGAGGGGGTGGGATGTGTGAGAATGTAAGGAGCCGGGGACAGATTATTGAGGGCCGTTATGTAAGCCATAGGCTGAACTGCTCCTTGTATCCAGCTCTCAGGGAGTTAAAACACTTAAATTCACCGGGTTCAGTACTTCACTATAAAAACCCCAGGAAGCCCCAGTGAAGGGGAGGAGGGTGCTGGTGATTAGGCTCTGTCCTGAGTAGTTGGAAGCTGAAGCCAGAAGCTGGGGCCTTGCCTAGGAGACAAGCTGGAAGGAGCCTGTAAAGTACAGCTAGTTGAGAGGACTGACAGCTGCCTGAATTGCTGTGGGGATGACCAAGGTGAATCGTTTGGAGAAGCAATGTGGTGAGTGAGATCCTGCGGTTTCTTGGAGTTGAAGGTACCAGACTGATTATGCCTCAGGGAAGTTGCTGAGTGTGGAACTGACAGAGGCCCTGTTTGAAGGTACCAGACTGATTATGCCTCAGGGAAGTTGCTGAGTGTGGAACTGACAGAGGCCCTGTTTGAAGGTACCAGACTGATTATGCCTCAGGGAAGTTGCTGAGTGTGGAACTGACAGAGGCCCTGTTTGAAGGTACCAGACTGATTATGCCTCAGGGAAGTTGCTGAGTGTGGAACTGACAGAGGCCCTGTTTGAAGGTACCAGACTGATTATGCCCCAGGGAAGTTGCTGAGTGTTTGACCGGTACATATGCAATAATTTAATACTGCTGTATCAAAGGATCCCTGGGGTGAAGCATATGGGAGAGACGGGCGGGCCCTATGCTTCATCCACGGCTACTGATGTAGAAATGTGGAAAAGACTACCGATATACAAGAGACTGTTTGTATCCTGGCCACAAGGTGGCAATATAGCAATAGTCGGAGACTATTTGTATCCTGGCCACAAGGTGGCAATATAGCCAAAGTCAGAGACTATTTGTATCCTGGCCACAAGAGGGCAATCTTTCAATAACCAGAGACTATTTGTAACCTGGCCACAAGGTGACAGATTATAATTATTAAAAGACTCTCTTTGTCCTTGCCACTACGAAATTACTCCTTCCTAGTACAACGGAGTGGGAGCTCCGTCCTGAAGACACCGGGGTGTAGTCTTTTTGTCCCTGTTGCAGGTAAGCTGCACAGGTATAGTCAGGGCGTTCCTGTGTCACAGTCAGTCCGTATATGTAGATGTTTATTTTCGTTATTTAAGCAGAGTTACTGCTCCTGTTTGTTTTTGTTATTTCATAATAATAATAAACCTGTTTGCTGCCTCACCAGGTATCCGTTTCTAACTCAAGAAAGCACAGCTCTACACGGCCATCCTGGTCACAAAGCCGCACACCTAACTTGCAAGCGCCAAATCGACAGTCATAATTTTATGGTCACGAATATAAGCCGCACCCATAACTAGCAAGCTCCAAAAGCGGCTTATATTTGGACCAATACAGTAATAAGATATTGGAGGAGCTGTCTCCTAGAAAGAAAGAAGTTTAATAAAATATATAAAAAATATATAAGTAATGTATAGATTATCTACTGTCACAGGGATGGGAACCTAGGATACTGATAAGATTTGTTGTTGTTTCTTAAAAGACTTTGCAATACTTTTCAATAGAAGTGAATTGAAATGTTATCAACATTCCCCTTCTTGATGACAATTCAGATTGACCAAAATACAATGACTGCCCCAAGTAAGGAAAATTGTGTTTGGGAAACTAATTGAGCATTTTAGTTCTTAAAGGCTGTAAAAATGTATGTTTCTATATAACTTATTAAATAGATACAGCAGAAGTTCTAAATATAGTATTATTTAAAAATACAGGAACTAAAAAGCACTTGATTTTAAAGTAATTTCAATAATGTAAATATAATAAAACATGTAGTTAACTTACAGTGTATTTTGTGACTTCTAACAGTCAGTAACCATTTCTGATCTGCCCACCACCCCTTTGGTTTTATCTTTCTGCTAGAATGTAATTACTGTTAATAAATGCTATTAACTTCCAGAGGGTCTGCACACATTGGCCTCCAAGCCTGCAGTTGACTTCATACCGGCTGTCTGAGGGCTTGAGATTTGCATCAGTTACAGTTACAATTGATCAAGCCTGCAACTACCTAGCCAAAAGCCTAAACTGTAAACCATGCACCCATAAGTAGCATTTCAGAGCATGATCATGATCAATTAAGGAAGGCAGTAACTACTGATTTAGAAATAGCCTTTAGTAAATGAGACTATCATCATGACGTCAGTAAAACATGGAGGGTAAACATCAATCAATTAGCATTTAGTAGTCCACTATACGATCGGACTCGCAATCCGGCAATGTACAAAATAATAAAAATGAATGACGATACTGTTCTAGTCCATGTGGTAGCATCCTTGATTCCCGAGATTGATTAACACGGAAATGAAACATTACAGAAAATATTTTTTGATTGTAGATTTGCAATCTTGAGACTGTTGTGCAATTAATTCTAATGTCTTTCATCGTTTTCCATGTCTTTTAAAGTACAGTATTGATTTTTTATTTGCATTTACAGTGCTACAATCAGGTGTTTAATCCCCTTTAGAATAAAAACTTTTGTCAATATTACACTGGCACATGATATATATCAAGGACCATAGCAGAACATACACCACAGTACACAAGAGGTTAATACCAATCTGGAAACACACAGGGACCACAGCAGCTGCAATGACTATTAAAAGGGATAGACACGGAGGGTGTGGCTAGCAGCAAACAGAGAGGAAGCAAAACAACATAGCTCCCAGCAATAAGGCTTTAAAAAGCATGAAAACTATGTATAAAGTAACTTCTCTATCACCAAATCAACAAATTTGCACACAGGAGGACCCAGCTGGCTTTAAAAATCAAGTTTGGCAACTTTTTTCCTGAGATTTGCAGCTGAACCAGAACAAAGGAGACTCTGAAACACTGATAAACAACATGCCTACTTAAGAGAAGAAGACCCAGCAGCTTATCTCTCAAAGCTATAATATATGAAAGAGGATGTGTGTTTCTGCTGAAAAAAACATTTAAGACCATATATAAAGTGACTTATCTATCACCAAATTGATATATATGACCAGGATTGTGCACAGGAGGACCCAGCTGGTTTTAAAAATCAAGTTTGGGGATCCAGAAGCTGCAAGTTGCACCCTAACAAGAAGAGACTGTGTGAGAGGCCCAGAAAAGATTACAGCTTTGCTGCTACTAAAAACACTGCAAACCTAGAGGCTTTAATACTCTTGGCTCCCAAAAGCTCAGGGACCTGTACAGTTAAAAAAACTCCAAAGGACAGAGAAAGCAGATACTGCTAAGAGAGGCTTGATGCAACACAGAACCCTCCCATATTTTATTACAGACTTTGTTTTTTTATGCAAGTGGGACATTAAAAGATTCTGAGAAGTTATGGTCCTAGAGGACATTACAATCTGGCATTACAAAGGGTCTCACTATAAGGCTTAAAGGCCCCAAATTGATTTCTATGTAATAATAACAGATTAAGAAAGTTTGCCTGCAGCTCGTGTTTGTCTAAAAGACTGGATTGCCCTGCTATGTGGTGTTGAAAGATTCCATGACTCTGACACTAGTGTGCTAACACTGACACCCGGTGGACACTCTAAGAATAGCACATCCAAATCACAAACTGCACTAATCTGTAAGCATTTTCTGTTCAAGAAAGTTTTTTTCTCTAACCTTAATTCGGATGAAGAGCCCTTACCCTGGAAGCACATATTATACAGCACTGGGGCAGGGATTGGTGATCTCGGAGGCATTAAAGGAACGACAAATTCCCTTACTCAAGGCGTTCATCATGCCCCAGAGGACACTGGGCCAGAGAAGATCAACACGCCCAGGGGGCAGCTTGACCGTGGCTCCCATGCATGCATGAGGCTGGCAGCCACTAAGCCATCCATGAGTAATTAACTACTTTAGCACTATACCAACCCATTACCCTCTAACCCAGCTAACAGACTGGTCCAGGTCCATAAACTTGAATCTCTACCCTCCTTAAAAGATGGTAAGTCGCAGTACTAGCAAAGTACAAAAAAAACAGACTGGAAAGGGAATCCAGGAGTTCTACAAACCACCTGACGCAAGCCGCAACCCAAGTCCGAGTCCTAATTCGGAACATCCGGACTCGCCGGCCCAGGCGGTGGCGCAGAGCTCACAACCAGTTCAAATGGAACTAACGGACGGCACCCTGTCCAAAATCAAGCAGATCATGCAAGCTGAAATCAAGCACGCAGTAGATGATCTACGGTCAGACATCAAGTCCCTGACCCAGAGGCTGCAGGGCCTGGAGGAAAGCACCGACCAAATTGTGGAGGCCCAAGCACTTGATAAGCAAGATATCTTGCAGAACGCGTCTAAGATCCAGATACTGGAAGACAAAGTGGAGGACCTGGAAAATAGATCCCGCAGACATAACATCAGATTAAGGGGGGCTCCCAATAAAATAACGGACGTTTTGCAGTACTCCAGAGACTTTATCAGCATGATCCTTCCATCGGTCGAGGAATCAGATTGGACAATAGAAAGAGCTCACAGAGCGATGGGGTCATCTAGGGACCAAAATACACCCAAAGACATCATCATCAGATTTACACAGCAAAAAGCTAGGGATTTAATTCTAGCTGCAACGAGATTAAGAAAGGAAATCGTAGGTCCAGACGGCACTAAGATCCAAGTTTATATGGACCTTTCACCCTCTACCTTGCAGAAGAGAAGGGAGATGAGACCCACACTAAGAGTACTCTCCCATTATAAAATACCGTATTGATGGGGGTTCCCATTCGCCCTTTTGTTCACGTATAAAGGAAAATCTTAAAGGGTGCTATCACTGGAGGAAAGCCAAAGCCTTTTAACCAGACTGAGACTCGTGCCTGAGGATTCAGAGGAGGAAAGCTCCTTCAGGCGGATTCGAGGCAGACCAGGAGGGGTTCAGAGAACCCGCTGCCTCAAAGATCAAAGTCCAGTTCCAACCATGTGAGGGACGTCAAGCATCGGGAGCAGGGGGCGACGGAGGACCCTTTATCCTAAAAAAATTTCCAGGTCCACACTCTTGCTCTATGAGTTTTTCCATACTGTCCACAGAGGCTGGACTTTACCTCGGGATTGGAGAGAGGAAAACCCGATTCTCCAGACTCTTCACACACGCTGGGACATTGAGCACACTACAGACTCCACCTCAGTATTGTATCTTGGTTTGCGCATATGTTTAGCGGGAGCATATAGGGGCTAGAGGCCAGGCTTAACTTAAGGAGATGTCAACTCATGTAGGGTTTTTTGACTCTTATAAAACCTCTTTAGCCAGCAGTGGGTAATGGGTTAAATTGTTTTTCTAAAATGTTTTTCTATTTGTTTTCATATTGTTCTCTAACTCGCTTAGTATTGCATATATTTTATTGAGTACTCAGGATGGCTACCTTAGGTAGCTAGGTTTCATGACAACCAGGGGCTTAGTGCCCAATATATGGCTAATATTATTAAGGTTAATGTTAATTGATAGTTTTCTCCCTGTAGGAATAATTAGGGGGGGTAGGTTCCCTTACCTTAATCCTATCGGAATGACTATATGTAGTAGTCAAGGGAGGACTCACTGTCATTGTAGGTTTATTACTGAGATACTAAATTGTACTGATACTGTTTTTTGTTTTTTTACATGTTATGCCGCTTGTGCCTGGCGGATCAAGAATTGCCTGGAGTCGTCCGCGTCTGGAGCGAGTTGTGGTGGGCATGTCCCGGACCGGCCGGTATGGGAAACGGGAGCCTAGGCAGAGTGGTCCGCGTGGGGTAACTTTCTAGAGACTTTTACACACTTAGAGAACAGACAACCATGGCGGATCACCCACATAATATAATAACACATAATGTAAAAGGCTTCAATTCCCCGTTTAAAAGGCGTAAAGCCTTCCTCTTTTATAAAAAAATCAAACCCTCTCTAATTTTTTTGCAAGAAACTCACTTTGCATCAGATAAAGTCCCGAAATTCCTCCACAAGGATTACCCAAATTTTTATACTTGTTCCCAACAAACCAAGAAAGCAGGTATGGCCATTCTCCTTCACAAGAACCTCCCCTTCAAGCTAGAGAAGCAGGTAAAGGATAAGGAGGGTAACTTCCTTATAATTACAGGTACGGTTCTTGAACTTAAGGTTTCCCTGGTGAATTTATATGCCCCCACGGTTAATCCGCACAACACGCTAATCAAACTTTTGAACCTCTTGAAGCAAGAGGACAGGGGGAAAATTATCATAGGGGGGGACCTAAACCTGGCGCTTCAGCCATTCCTGGATAGGTCAGGGACACCCTCGTACACCAGGGATGCGAGAAAACTTAAAGTCATACATGCCCTACTTAAAGAACTGGACTTAATAGATGCCTGGAGGGGGTTACATCCTTCTGAAAGACAATACACATTATTTTCCCCTACACATAACACATACTCCAGGATTGATGCCTTGTTAATCAACTCCTCACTGTTCAATAGAGCATCAGATGCCCAAATTTTACCCTGCCCATGGTCAGACCACGCGTTGATATCTTGTAAATTAAGTTTAAGCCAAAATAATACCCACATCCACGCTTGGCGTCTGAACGACAAGTTGATCACGTGCTCAGAGATACAGGCCCAAATAGATGAGGAAATTAAAACCTTCGTTCTGAACGATATTCCTGAGACGGAAATAGGATGGTCCTGGGTTGCCCATAAGGCTTACATTAGAGGGATATTCATAAAAATCTAGGCGGCATATAGGAAGAAACTACCCAGCAAAGAAAACGAACTCTTCCAGAAATTGCAAAAGTTGGAAAAGTTAAACCAGAGTAAATTCACCAGGGAAACACAAAACGTCATAAATCGAACCAGATCAGAATTAGACACCATTCTGGCAGAAAGAACCGAGAAGGACATTAGAAAAACGAGACATAAATTTTACTGTCAAATTAACAAGCCCTCTCCTATGCTGGCCAGGAGACTAAATTTTAGGAATAACTCTGCGCGCATTCACCAGCTTAGGGACGCGAATGGGGAAATTACTATGAAACAGGATGAGATCAAAGAAACTTTCAGAAAGTATTACCAGGACATTTACTCATCTAAACTGGTGGCCAATAATTATAAAATTCACAAATTCCTATGACCTCCCTTCAGCCACTGAGGAGGATTTAAATATGTTAAATGCTGAAGTCTCGCTAGAGGAGATAAGCAGAACGATCAAAACCTTGAAAAAAAGTAAAGCTCTGGGCCCGGATGGCTTTACAAACAATTACTATGCCACATTCAATAATCCACTTGCCCCAAAGTTGCAAAAACTTTTCAGGGATATTATGGAGGGGAAGACCATGCCCCCCGAACTCAATCAGGCGAGTCTTATCTTCCTCCCCAAACCGAGTAGAGATCCTTTACTGGCTAAAAACTTCAGACCCATTTCTCTCTTGAATGGGGATGTGAAAATCCTTGGGGAAAATTTTGGCCACCAGATTAGCAAAGTTTCTGCCAAGGTTGATACATAAGGACCAAGTGGGCTTTATTCCCTGTAGACAGGCGGGGGATAACATAAGAAGACTTCTCAACGTATTTCACTTAGCCAAAAAGGATAATACCCCCTTATGTACAATAGGACTAGACCTGGAGAAAGCCTTTGACTCCATAGAATGGCCATACCTGCACGCCACACTGTCGAAGTTTGGGTTGGTGGGTAATTTTGTGAATGTTATTAAGTCTTTTTACAATAATCCATCTGCAAACATCAGCATTCCAGGGGCTGATCACACACTCATCAACATTAAAAGAGGCACAAGACAGGGCTGCCCCCTTTCCCCCCTCCTGTTCGCGCTAGCCATTGAGCCATTGGCTCAGGCTATTAGGAATAGCGCCTTAATAACAGGGATAAATGTAGGCCTACATCAGTTCAAATGTTGCCTCTTTGCCGATGACATCCTTACGAACCCAATTCACTCAATACCAGCCTTGATGTCCCTGATGGAGTCCTTTGGGTTCATCTCGGGGCTCAAAATTAACATAGACAAGACGGAAGCGATCTTGGCTCAGGCTCCGCAGGCCTTGAGAGATACTCTCAAATCCCAGTACTCCTTTGATTGGCCAGAAAAATATATAAATTACTTAGGTATTAAAATTACTCCGGAGATCACTGGCCTGTATCAGTCCAACTATATTCCGCTATACAAGTCCCTGAATCAGGACTTGTTGAAATGGAATAAGTATCATCTCTCTTGGTCGGGGAGGATAAATGCAATAAAAATGAATATTCTCCCCAGGATCCTGTACTTTTTCAGGACTCTGCCTATTCAGGTACATACGAGAGACTTGACCAGCTTCCAAAATGCAATATTCAGATTTATTTGGAATTACAAGCACCCTAGAATAAGGAAAGCAATTATGATGAGGAGAAGATCCTCTGGAGACTTGGGCTGTCCCGACCTCCTTAAATACTTCAGGGCAGCCCAGATTTCTTTCTTGCCCCAGGCGCATTCGGCAGAGCACCAGCCACTTTGGGTCTTTGTAGAAAACCACCAAATTGCACCATTAAAATGGGATACTCTTATATGGGACCCTTCTTCCCCGTTGCCCTTAAAGCTGGCTCAAAACAACCCGATGATAGCCCTGTCTCTGAGGGAATGGGAAAGAGCTAACATCAACAAAATTCGCCACAATGTTACCATTAAACTCCGTAAATGGGGCCCGCCAAGTTCAACTTGGTTCACACTAATATGTAATAAAGCCCCACTAACCAGGGGAATATTGGGGGAACTGTACACTATATTCAACTCTAATGACATGGCTAGCAAGCCCAAGCATGTTAAGCAATGGGAACAGGATATGGGAGTAGAATGGGACATGAGTAGGTGGTCCAAAATTAGCCTGGAACTGACAAAAGGCTCCAGATACTTTAGCCATATGGAAACATCAGCCAAAGTTTTATTTAGAACCTATTACACGCCAGACAGGCTACACAAAATGGACCCTAATATCTCTCCTGAGTGTTTTAGAGGCTGTATCACAGGAGGTTCCTTCCGCCATATTTGGTGGGACTGCCCATTTGCTCAATCATTGTTGCACAAGGTGGCCGAACTGGCCTCTAATACACTTAAAACAAAAATACATCCCGAGATGGGAACATGTCTCCTAGGGCTTCTAGTACAAAACTTACGTATTCACCAAAATAAGTGGCTTAAATTTATCATGTTGGGGGCTAAAAGCAGTCTGGCAGGAAATTGGCGTAAGAATACACTAGATATCCACTCAGTCATTAACAAAATCAACTTTATTATGACATTTGAACATATGACGGCAACTTTAAACGATACGGTGGCTGTTTATAAGGAAATATGGGGTGACTGGAGCGGGACGGAACACTCATTCCAGATACACTGACGGTAGTGCACTGATCGAGAGGGGGAGGCAGATAATAGCTGGTACGGTCCGGGACAGGGCTCTCCATGGTACCTCGTTTGAGGTCGCTGCGGACGTGGACGGTAAGAAAGGTAGTAAGCAATTTCTGTAAAACGTAATGTTGAAAGGCACACGTTAATTTGTGTTAAGTTATGTTATATTTTTGTTCTGGTGTTCTAATTTCTGAAATAAGTAACCATAGCAGGATATCTAGCACATATGAGACATAGATAGAGCATTTAAGCACGGGTAACTTACCTAACCTGTTATAGGTTGCATGCATAGACTATCTTAATAATAGAAAAAGGAAAAAGCGGAGGGTGACACACGGAATTGACATATGTATTTTATCTTGGGCTAGCACAAATGTATACGATTAAAATCATAAAGTGTGGGGGACCTGTGTGTCGCTCCTTGTTTTGAAAAAAAGGGATAGACACACCTCAAGTAATATTCAGCAACACTATTGATCAGCACCACAGCACACTATTGACACAGATCTACACACATCCATCAGAAGGTATGCCATCTACACTAGACCATAGCTGGCCCTGTAAGGCACTGTTAAATTTAGAATATTAGCTCTACATTAGATATATTGTTCTTTTCTGCTCCCTCTGAGCATGTATACAGATAATCCTGTATTCAAAGTATATTTAAGTTTCATGGATTATGAATACATCTGAAAGAGGAGAACCAGTAGTACAAAAAAATAAAATAAAAATAAACATTATTATACTTACCCCATAGTTTGCCAAATCCCTTCTAAAACTAGAAAGAAACTAGAATCACAGGCAGCAAATACATTGGGCCTCATTCTATTATCGGCCGTAAACCGGCCGTAAGGCTGCGATTCCTTGCGGGGGTCCCGTTACCTTGCAATTCAATTAAACGGCCCCGCAAGGATCTCCTCTTACGGCCGGCCGTAAATCTTGCTACCGGCCGTAAGCTCTGAAATCTAAAAAGTCAAAATAAATTCAAGACAGCTCTGTAAAGCTCTGTAAATGATAGGGATCATATTGGGGGACATGAGGATTAAAAGTAACCCACTCTCAAGCTTGCACATCAGCCCAAACCCGAGTTTAAATTAACTGTTTATTTTCTGGCTGCGGCATGGGCGGGTCTGAGGTGCTCCAAGCCCTATGGACTTTTTACATGGATATTTGACGTATATTAAAAAATATATATTTTACGGATTTGAGTATAGGGGAATTTTGTGCTATTTTTGCTAACACCGAAAATCACTTTATAGTCTTCTCAAAGTGCAGGATGGCTTTATTTGGGCTATATTTCGTGCTTAATTGGTGCTAGCGGGACCTCTTTCCTGCAAGTAAGCTGCGGCTCGGTTTTAGCCTTGCAGAGAGGGTTCCCGGAGCAATTGAATTGCAAATAGGATTTTCTTACGGCCGATTTCCTTGCGGCCGTTTTAGATCAAAGGATTTCCTCTGGCGCGAGCGGCCGCAAGAGATAGCAAGGCACCGGCCGCAAGCCTGCCGGAATCCCTGGCCGGAGGGGAATAGAATAGCTGAATAGCTTGCGGCCGGTGCTTGCGGCCCCGCAACGGCTGCGGCCGATAATAGAATGAGGCCCATTGTATGCTAATACATTGTATCGATACGTGATAGCAGTTTGTGCAGGAAGGAATCATTGGATGTCGAGTCCCCTGCACAAAGTAGCAGAAGGAGCCAGACACTGCTCTGTAGATCTCTGCTTTGTGCTGCTGGCTTGAAGGTTAGTAAAGGGCTAAAATCCATACCCAAATGCAGTGTTTCCATTGTGCCTATGTAAGCAGCTCTGGGGTATGAAAAACTATATTTTTTTTAAATAAAATAAATCTGTATGTGAATAGAATGACTCAATGTAATGTGTGTGTCTGATATAAGCAGCATCACATATTCAGTTGTGGATCTTGCGATGTTGGTGACGTTTGCGATGTTGGTAATGCAGCTGCGTCCCTCGCAAAGCTAGGCGAGCCAGAGGCGCAGTCAAACTGCTAGCTTCACAAAGGCGTTCATTGCAGCGGCGCAGTACTTAGGCCAGCCTCGCGAAGTGTGGCTCGTCAGCGGTGCAGCACTTAGGCAAGCCGGGCACGCAACTGCTCGCCTCGCAAGTTGTTCAAGCGTGTAACTCTAAAAACCCACAAAAATAAATAAATCATGTACAAAAAATTATAACACACACATAGCACAGGGGGAGACACAGGAAGCCTAGGAGTGAGGTTGCAAGCGAATAACACCCAAAATCGGCTAAGCGAGGAAAAAAATTACGGACGAAAAACTTAAAATTTCTGAATCAGCATGAAAACGAGGTTCAGCAACGCCAGGCTCACAAAACTTACAAAATAAACAACGTTGAAGACAGTAACACTTAAACGAACAACGCCAGGTGGGACTTTGAAAATAAAACCAACGGCAGTCAACGCGCACCACGCAATCAATCACCACACACACAGAGGAGAAAGGCACAGGGAAGAGACGGGGAGATGCTGCGAAGAGACACATGGGCACTCATCACGTGATGAGCAGCGAAGGCGAGCGGGAGAGGATTGTAATGAGCTGCGTGAGCCCGCAAGCGTGAGCAACGACTTGTATGCTCACAACTATATATGTGATATCATTGTATGTATTATCTGTCTCTGTACTCTGTATAGTGGGGGCTTCTCTTGTACTCTAAATGGTATTCCTATAGACACAGGGGAGGGAGAGGAGGGTAGGGAAGAGACACAGAGGAGAGGGGGGAAGAGACACAGGGGAGGGAGAGAAAGTAGAGGGGGGAGAGGAGATACACTAGGAGGGGAGGAAGTAGATGCTCATTGCGAGGCCTGTGATTAGCACCAAATCGCAAGGTCAGTAAAGTAGAGCTCATTGCAATGCCCGTGATGAGCAGCGAAGGCGCTCATCGCAAGGCCAGTAAAATAGTGCGGTGTAGAGGTAGATGGGAGGGAGAGGCATGCAATGAGCGCCAAAGGCGCTCATTGTGATGCCCGTTATGAGCGCCGAAGGAGCTCATTGCAAGACCAGTAAAGTAGAGGGGGGTAGAGGTAGGCCGGGAGAGGATCTCAATGGTCCTGCTTGGTGTAATGTGGGCTTTTAAGGTCTGGTTTGGGCCTATATTGTCATGCTTGGTATTTTAAGGTTTTAAAGGTCCGATTGGGGCCTATATTGTCCTGCTTGGTGTAATGTGGGTTTTTAAGGCCTGATTGGGGCTTATATGGTCCTGCTTGGTATTTTAAGGTTTTAAAGGTCCGGTTAGGGCCTATAAGGTCCCGATTGGTGTAATGTGGGTTTTTAAGGTCCGGTACGGCCTATATAGTGGCGCTTGGTATTTTAAGGTTTTAAAGGCACAGTTGGGGCCTATATGGTCCCGGTTGGTGTAATATGGGTTTTTAAGGTCTGGTTGGGGCCTATATGATCCCGCTTGGTGTAATGTGGGTTTTTAAGGTCCGGTTGGGGCCTATATGGTCCCGCTTGGTGTAATGTGTGTTTTTAATGTACGGTTGGGCCTATATAATCCTGCTTGGTATTTTAAGTTTTTTTAGGTACAGTTTTGTCCTTGGTTTTAAAGATACGGTTAGGGCTTATATGGTCCTGGTTGGTATTTTAAGGTTTTAAAGGTCTGGTTGTGGCCTGTATGGTCCCGCTTGGTGTAATGTGGGTTTTTAAGGTCCGGTTGGGGCCTATATGGTCCCGCTTGGTGTAATGTTGGTTTTTAAGGTCTGGTTTGGCCTATATGGTCCCGCTTGCTATTTTAAGGTTTTAAAGGTACGGTTGAGGCCTATATGGTCCAGGTTGGTGTAATATGGGTTTTTAAGGTCCAGTTGGGGCCTATATGGTCCCGCATAGTGTAATGTGGAATTTTAGGGTCTGGTTGGGGCCTATATAGTCCTGCTTGATATTTTAAGCCTTTAAAAGGCCCGGTTGGGGCCTATATGTTCCCGCTTTGTGTAATGTGAGTTTTTAAGGTCCGGTTTGGGACTATATAGTCCCGCTTGGTATTTTAAGTTTATTTAGGTACGGTTTTGGCCAATATAGTCCCGCTTGGTATTTTAAGATTTTAAAGGAATGGTTCGGTCCTATATGGTTCCGGTTGGTGTAATGTGGGTTTTTAAGGTCCGATTGGGGCCTATATGGTCCCGGTTGGTGTAATATGGGTATTTAAGGTCCGGTTGGGGCCTATATGGTCCCGCTTGGTGTAATATGGGTTTATAAGGTCCGGTTGGGGTCTATATGGTCCCGCTTGGTGTAATGTGGGATTTTAAGGTCCAGTTTGGGAATATATAGTTCTGCTTGGTATTTTAAGGTTTTAAAGTTCCGGTTGGGGCCTATATGGTCCGGCTTGGTGTAATGTGGGTTTTTAAGGTCTGGTTTGGGCCTATATAGCCCCGCTTGGTATTTTATGTTTTTTTTAGGTACGGTTTGGGCCTATATAGTCCTGATTGGTGTAATGTGGGTTTTTAAGGTCTAGTTGGGACCTATATAGTCCCATTGGCCATAATGTTTTTTTTTTTTAGTTATGGTTGGGGCCAATATAGTCCTGCTTTGTATAATATGTTTTTTTTAGGTATGGTTGGGGCCTAGATTGTCTTGTTTGGTTTCATAAGTGTTTTTAAGCATGGTTGGGGTCTTGCATTCTCTGATTTATTTGCTTGTTTTAAATCAACCCCAGGTCCAAACATTCTGCGGCTGCAGAATATTTTGGACTACTACACTTGAAGACACCCCGAGAAGGAGAGTCAACTGTTGGTGAGTGTCATTGCATTCATGCAGAAGAGAAATGTTATTATTTGCCTGAATCCCAATATTTTAGAATTTTTGAACAGTATTAAAAAATCAGTAGGTAGAGTCTATTTCAATGGGCAGGGTAAGTATAAGGTAATTGGGTGGGGCATATAAAGGTCAATATAACAACAAGGCGAGGAGTTTAAAAATAGGTGGGATTTATGTAATCGGAGGAGCCCAGTCTTGCTCTAACACCCCTCCAACTTGAAAGTTCACCAGCCACCACTGTGTAACAATATGTCAACTCACCTGATTCCCATCTACAAGCATTACTAACTATTAGCTAGGTCTCTGGATAATCAGTAATATGGGAAAATACCCATTAATACGGAGAGGACCAAAAGGTCAGCAGCCAGATTCAAGGTCACTTACATCAGAACCAAGGATCTGTTCTCAGACCAATATTAATGTCAGGATCACAAGCTTTACTAGTGCATATATCAATGCTGGCTGTCATTAACATGCCATTGTGAGGCAGCGGCACCACATGTGATGGTGACAGAGGCATGTTGGGAGGAGAGGAGGGGCCAGGCTGCTGGTGCTGCTGACAATGCATCCAGGGTAGAGGAGATGGGGCTTGTGACAAGCCCAATCCATAGCAGCTCACCCAGATAGTTGTCAGTCATAAGATGATGCCTCCTTTCATCCTGAGAGCGCCTTGCCAGGCTGCGCATCACCTATGCATGATTGGCAGAGATGCTGGCCTGGATCACCAGAGACAGTCAATTTACTAAAGCATGAGGGCCAGCATCTCTACCTGCGCAACCTGGCTTGGTCATGGTGGTGATGGAGGTCCTCGGTGCAGGGACAGGTGAGGAGGTGACAGGGATGGAGTGGGGAGGGTCCGATGCCCGGCTGGAGCCAGGAGTGATGCATGTGGCGGTGATGGTGGTGGCCAGGCCAGCGAAATGCTGTGTGGAGAAGGAGGTGTGGGCTGACTGGCTTGCCCCGGGGAAATCCTCAGTCTTTTGAGGAGGGGGATTGTGGGGTCAAATCCTTGTCTGGTGGGTGACCCCATCACCCAAATGATATCCCCCTCCTGTGAGCCAGGGCCCTCTGATCCTTTTTCCTCTCCCTGCCCTGGTTCTTGCTCGCCACTACACCCAGGCCTCCTCCTGGATGCTGAAAGATAGAAGAGAAAGATATATGTCATTAGTATGATGAATAATATATTGTTATGTGTTCATTCCTAACTATCTGACATCTAGGCTTGAACATGGATGATTCTTCCAATTGCAACTCAGATTAGCAATCATATGCTAGATTTGATCTGTTTTTTGGTTTATAGTCTGGATCGTTCTTAGCTCCTAACATGTGTAGTGTGTGTGATGTACATGTGGTGGCAGGTTGGTGTATGTGATATTCACTTGACATGGAGGCTGGGTCATGTTGGGCCACTGGGCCTGAATCTCCAGAGGTGGGCAAAGGTCTCAAATGTTCCCTGGTGACCCTCTCCCATTAATTATAGGTGACTGCATGGCCTTGATCCTCCCTTGACATCATCCTCCTCACCTTGGCCCTGATGTCATCAAAGCGGTGCTGTGCCCACCGCAGTAACCTCATCCGCTACCCCAGGCCTAACTTCCTTCCCCCTGCAAGAATGACAGGATGGCCATGGATAGCACAGAGGAGGACCACAATCTCCCAGTGAGTATAATTGTGGGCCCTGTGCTTGCCCTTAGCCTCTTGCCTTCTCAACTGTGGATGTGGACCCTGGCCTCCCTGAGGCCTGTCCCTGTAAAAGGGAATGAGTATGTAGATAAAAGGAGTCAATGAGGTCTGATGAAGTATAAGTAGGAGAAAGGGGCAATGTGTTATAGTGGATAAAGGAGGGAAGAAGGTTTAGAGAAGGGGAGATAAAGAAGGGAGAAGAGAAAGGAGAGAGGAGGAGTGAGAAGAGGAGGAGGGATAAAGTGGGACAGAGAGGAGTGGAGGAGAGGTAGACAGGGGAAGAGGTTGAATGAAGAAGGGGAGAGACAGGTAGGGAGCAATAGGTGTATATGGGTAGATTTGGAAGAAAGGGAGAAAGTGGATAGATAGAGGGATTGAAGTAGAGCACAGGAAAACATTCCTGCTGCAGCACTCATAATTTGGCCATCATTATGAGATCTTACCTTTATAGGGTTGTTAATAGTCTTGTGGACTTATACATACATTAGAGGCTGTACTATTTTATTTTACATACTAAAAACATTTTGCATATTTACAAGAGTCCATCTTTAAAATAGTATATTTTATAACTTTAATCACTATGGTCCCTTAAGCTATTTTCAAATTATGATACAAAAAAAGTGCCAGTTAGACTAAGTGAGCTGGATTATGAATGCATCTGATAGAGGAGAATTAGTTTTTTATGCCAAAAATATTTTTGCATGGAAAAAATAAACAATTAAACACTTACATTAAAGTCAGCAAAATTTATTGTAATTTCTGACAGTTGCAAATTAGGTTTAACACCCTCCAAACCCAGGCTAAATAAGCCTAAAATGTAAAAGGATTTGTTTTGGCCAATCAGGTTAGCTGAAACTCTTGAATTAACTCTGGGTTCCTGATTGTGGTCCAAAGCAGCCTGAGAAATGCAGTGTATCACTGATATGTGGCAAGGTGAAAGCTGCAAGGCGATTGGCCGAGAAAACAAGAGCAGGTAAATGGTGGGTTAATATCGCTCCCCTGATGCTGCATGCTGATTGGGGGGGATCTGATGCCTGTTTAGACACCACCTGGAGGTGTCAACATAATCATTAGAGGGATTTTTAGATATTAATAAAAATAAAATGTTTTATGAGATGTGCTGCATACATATGTTTAATCCATGAAACTTGGATATACTTTAACTAGAAGTTCAAATGCCAAAAACAATTAGCATATTTGGTATCTACTCATTGAATATGGTACTCTTATAATCAGCATTGTACTGTATATGCATCTTACAATGGACCCACTACAGATATTTTGCTAGCAAATTTATGACTCTAATACTTTTTGCAAACCTTTTACAAGCGTTTAACAAAGACTAGTTATTAAATGTTTTTGGTTCTTGAATTCTTTGGGGTCTGTACTTTCAGGCAATATATAGTTTTATAGGATTATGTTGATGTACAGGAAAAAATAACCATGTTTGGTAGAGGATGCTCTTGTCATTTAATGACCTGTCTCAGCCAAATAAATGTAATATACCAAATGTATTATCAGGGTACTCAGGATATCAAGGGGTTTGATTATTAGCTAGACTTTTGCAGATATGATTCGTTTTAGTAACGGTATAGAGATCAAATGAAAGATTTTGTTTAATTAATTGCTGGCTTCATTATCTTTTTTTCTTTCCTATTTACGTGCAACAAAATATCACATGTACCAACAGAAAGCTGATCTCTTTTTAAGAAAACATCTAATTTTCCATAAAGTATAAACAAATACGCTGACACGGAGCCTTTCTAAACAAAGGCATAGTAAAATATTGCAAATGTGTTTAGCCTCCTGGGTCAGGAGAATGTCCTGACCCCCAACACTGAAAGGGTTAAGTCTGCACCAATTACTAATGATCCACTGCACTAAAGTTCAAAGCTGCTTTTATCTTGATTTCTATATTATTTATATGATCTATTGGCATCAATAATGTATTACTATAGCAGACTTTTATTGTAAGACTTTTGTATAAGACACAGATTAAAAAATGTAAGCCACAGCTTATAATAATATTCCTGTGACAGATGGCAAATATGAAGAGAACCTATGATTACACTCTAATTAAGGATGTAATACATGAAAGACAAACATGAATTATTACTTATCACTGGATATATAAGCCTTAGTAAATCAATCTCTGTGTTTCAAACAAATTATTCCAGGATTCAACTTTATTTTAAAATAGTGGCCATTGGTTTTATATATATTCAGAAGAATATTGATTTATATTATACTACATATGTTATGTCTTTGTTGTCTTTCTTTTGAATTGCATTTCTATATTAATTGGTTTTGGTAATTACAATTCTAGTTAAAGAAACTGGCACCTTTCTGTATTATAATGTTGAAAATAGCTTTAATGTGAAAATAGATTTAAAATTACTATTTTAAAAAAAAACTCTTCAAAAATGTTTTTTTTAGAATGAAAAATAAAATAATATGGTTTCTAATATTATCTACCGTTTAAATTTCTGGTTATTTATACATTGTCTACATCTACAGCAGCCAGACCACTCAGTGGCAGTAACAAAATGTTCATTACTTCATTACTTTACAAGGACATGCTTCTTGAGAGAATAACAACAGAACAAGCTGGTAAAAGAAAATGGATGCCTGCAGTAAAGAATAAATTAATATATAAGATAAAAGTACAAAGGCTGAGTTTTTTTACTTTCTAAATTTTTGATCTAAACACCATATAGAAAACATCATAGAGGTCCCTGAGTTTTGACATTAATAAAATGTATAAATACACATGACCTGTACACGGGGGCGGGGGGGTTAGGAACTGGGGAGGTGGGAGATTGGAAATCCCCCCAGATTGAATAGGGGACACAAAAAAATAACACACTTAAACTTATTCATGCATTATCAGATTTGGCCACGAGAGTGCTCCAGCTCTATGGAGCAGTATGTTTTTCCCATGAAAGCTTTGACCCATAACTTATATACAGTGGATATAAAAAGTCTACACACCCCTGTTAAAATGTCAGGTTTCTGTGGTGTTAAAAAATGATACAAAGATAAATCATTTCAGAACTTTTTCCACCTTTAATGTGACCTATAAACTCAATTAAAAAACAAACTGAAATCTTTTAGGTAGAGGGAAGAAAAAATATAAAAATAAAATAATATGGTTGCATAAGTATGCACACCCTTAAACTAATACTTTGTTGAAGTACCTTTTCTTTTTTATTAGAGCACTCAGTCTTTTTGGGTATGAGTCTATTAGCATGGCACATTTTGACTTGGCAAGATTTGCCCACTCTTCTTTGCAAAAACACTCAAAATCTGTCAGATTGCGAGGGCATCTCCTGTGCACAGCCCTCTTCCGATCACCCCACAGATTTTCAATCTTCTTCTGGTGAAGCCATTACTTTGTTGATTTGGATGTATGCTTTGGGTCATTGTCAGGCTGAAAGATGAAGTTCCTCTTCATGTTCAGCTTTCTAGCAGAAGCCTGAAGGTTTTGTGCCAATATTGACTGGTATTTGGAACTGTTCATAATTCCCTCTATCTTAACTAAGGCCCCAGTTCCAGCTGAAGAAAAACAGCCCCAAAGCATGATGCTGCCATCACCATGCTTCACTGTGGGTATGGTATTCTTTTGGTGATGTGCAGTGTTGTTTTTGCGCCAAAAATATCTTTTGGAATTATGACCAAAAAGTTCAACCTTGGTTTCATCAGACCATAACACCTTTTCCCACATGCTTTTGGGAGACTTCAGATGTGTTTTTGCAAAATGTAGCCAGGCTTGGATGTTTTCTTGGTAAGAAAAGGCTTTCGTCTTACCACTCTACCCCATAGCCCAGACATATGAAGAATACGGGAGATTGTTGTCACATGTACCACACAGCCAGTACTTGCCAGATATTGCTGCAGCTCCTTTAATGTTGCTGTAGGCCTCTTGGTAGCCTCCCAGACCAGTTTTCTTCTCGTCTTTTCATCAATTTTGGAGGGAGCTCCAGTTCTTGGTAATATCACTGTTGTAGGATATTTTCTCCACTTGATGATGACTGTCTTCACTGTTTTCCATGGTATATCTAATGCCTTGGAAATTATTTTGTAACCTTCTCCTGACTGATACCTTTTAACAATGAGATCCCTCTGATGCTTTGGAAGCTCTCTGTGGACCATGGCTTTTGCTGTCGGATGCGACTAAGAAAATTTCCGGAAAGGCCAACTAGAGCAGCTGAACTTTATTTGGCGGTTAATCAGAGGCACTTTAAATGATGGCAGATGTATGCTGACTCCTATTTAACACGATTTGGAATGTGATTGCTTAATTCTGAACACAGCTACATCCCCAGTTATAAGAGGGTGTGCAGACTTATGCAACCACATTATTTTTCTTTTTTTTTCTTCCCTCCACCTAAAAGATTTCAGTTTGTTTTTCAATTGAGTTGTACAGTTTATAGGTTACATTAAAGGTGGAAAAAGTTCTGAACTGATTTATCTTTGTCTAATTTTTTTACAGCACAGAAACCTGACATGTTAACAGGGGTGTGTAGACTTTTTATATCCACTGTATATATATATATATATATATATATATATATATATATATATATATTAAGTTAATTGTGTATCTAACTGCGCTTCTGGATTAAAAAGCAGTAAAAAAAAAAATCGTAACACACTTTTATACAATTAAATAAAAATAATTATAAAAAGCAATTGTGTTGTGTACCAAATTCAGTATTCTTAAGACTAGCAGCCTGATCCAATTTTTCAGATCCCTTTAAAATCTTATTCTATGTCTTTATATTGTGTCTTTAGATCCTTGGCGCTTATCTTCAGTTTATTTTTCCTTAGTGCGGAAAAATAGACAAGGAGAAAAGAGGCTCCTCTAAGGTAGTAGGTTTTGCAAATGAGGAAAGTTCTTTAAAAAATAGGTAATCTCCTTACATTTATGTCAGATTATTCAGGCCCTCAGATCCTGTCACTGCTCTCCTTGTTCAGGGTTATGTGTGCAGTCAGCTTTATGCATGCAGTCATCAGGGAGAGAGAGGTATGGTCAATAAAGTTTTAATACAAAGTAAAAAATAATATAAAAAGCTTACATTAGGTTTAGTAATGTCCACAAATGGAAGATAACTTCCTTCAGTCCTCTGTGTCTGTATCTCCACAGGTCAGCAGCAGCAGCCCTCCACGTGCTGTGATTCTGTTTCCTGCTTTGGTAGTCACAGGTGGAACTGTTTAATCACTCAACCGGTTTATATATATATACACACATATATGTAATTATGTGAGGGGGACAAGGGGCAATGGCATTGATAGATCCACCCCTGGTTCCTGCCCTGGGAGTAGAGTTGAATTATCCCCACCAGATTATTTTTGGGCTCCTACGCCGATGCTTGTATATGAAAATGTTATTTTCATTTATTAGGTTTATTTAACATTTGAATAAGGTTTAAACTTGGAAATTACATTTTCTTTTATTCCTATTTATTTTTTAATTAAATTACATTTAATTCAATTGATTTAAAAGAAGCAAAACCAGTTGAGCTAGAAAATGTTGCACATACCTATGAGAAAGGTAAAACTTTAACATGGAACATGGAACACAATTCTTTTTTCCCCCATTTAAAAGAGCACACTTTAAAATATACTGTGTGTTTTACATGGAAAGAGAATAGGTAAGAACTTCACAATCTCTGTAGATTTCATTGGAAGACAAGTATGACTCATACATCTATATCATCTATATCATTGGTCACTGGCTGACGGGGGCAAGCTCCCATATCAGTTAAACATTCAAATCAGATTTTTTATGTTTGGGAAGCTTCATATGAAGAAAGTAAAAACACAGTACATTATCAAATACTCTCTTGCAGATGCCACAAATAAAAAAAAATGCTTTTAATGTCTCCTTAATAGCAAATAAGTTTTGTTTGCATGTTTCTTTTTTATTTGATTTTGTAATTATAATGTTAAATTTCTTTGCACTGCATTAATATAACTGATGATAATTTCAGATTATACAGTACTTTACCATTTTAGCATTAATGGCAAGTTGAGCTCTTTTTTAATTCTCCGAAAACATAGAGCTAAATTGTTAAAATATGTTCATGGATTACCTCATTCCTGAATCATTCACTGTTTTATTGTCTTTCAGCAAATTAAAAATAGTAGAAATTTAACTTGCCACTACAAAGCAAGTTTTTAAAATGTAATTTGTCACTTAAAGGGTCAGGTTTTTAGATTACATGTAAGTAGATATTATAAACATAAAGTACACTCACATCCAAAAGAGTCCACTAGATGTCAGAAGAGAGTTGTCATTATAACACTTAGGCGAGAGCTATCTTTCCAGCACATCTATATTTCCTAAATTATCTATTGAGCCTCCATTTGGGAGATCTTAAATATGTTAGTGTTTAGCTTTCAAATAACATAGGAGCCAAAATGTTGTTTTCTCACTGGACAGAAAGTTAATGTTTTAGTAAGCATAACCCAAGCGCATCCAATTTTCAATGGCAAACATGAACATGTACAGTGTTGGATTAGTGTTGTTGTTGTTTAGTCGTTCAGTCATATATGACTCCCAGTGACCCTATGTACCGCAGCACGCAAGGCACAATCGCTATATCCCTGGCTGTACGCATTGTCTCCATGGAAAATATTCTGGAGTGGGTTGCCAGTTCCTCCTCCAGTGTTTTGTGATTTGTCTCACTGCTCTGCTATGCCCTGCTCATCTTGGGTGACCCTACATGGTATAGGTCACATGGTACTGGATTAGTGAAATAATTGTTAATTATTTCCCTACCCATTGGGGTCTGCCTTTTTTAAATTAAAGATGATGTGAATGTCCCCTGAACCACCAAATATAACTCTCTCTAGTGCACTGGGTGTTCGTGCCTTTCAACTAATCAGAGTTTACTTTATTTTTAAATGTTTTGGATGCCAGAAGACTCAAAGGCTACCTAAGATTAGCAGCTACTATTTTAGTTTCACTAACTTATCATTTCCTGGTGGGAACAGTATCTAGATAGCACTAGGCCATCCCATTTGAAGTGTAATAGATACGAGGGGTTACATATTAATAAAGACCTTTCAGTGTTTGTAACAAAAAGCTTACTTAGCAAGGTCTAATGGTATGAAACCCAGCATTGTGAGATTATTCCCACAAAAATAGAAGTAGACTTTTGTTTCCTGCTTCTTGAAAAAAAAACTAAATATACTGAGGTATAGTATACTTACATAAAATGCAGTAGCAAATAAATCTGATAGACATTTTTTTCTGAGCAGAGACAATTATTGGGTATTTTGCACAAAATAATTCTCCAAAAAGTGATTTTAGTAAAAGGTAGTTTAAGCATATTTTAAATAGAATATTAAAAATAAATGAGGATTATATTTTCAGTTAATGACTTTTTAAGCACAGAATTCAGACAAGGAAACTCACAACATCATTGCAATTTATCTTGTATAATTCCGTAATTCATGTAAATTTAATAATTATATCCATAAACAAAAAAAAGTTGTAACAGCTTTGATGTAGTAGCTTAGATCTGTCATTATATTGATGTCTGTATTTATTCGATTCATGTTCTGATGTGTAAAGTAAATAAAGTCTGGAACTCAAAGCTGTTTCTGTGTTTAACCTTTAAATGGTACTGTTTGTTTTTATGATATATCAATCTTCATGTAATGCCGTACAAGTATAAATAAACAGCAGATAAACAACTCAAGTCACAGACATATTTAGAGGCAATAAATACTTGACCACATGACTAAGCAAATACAATGATGTAGATGAAAGCAAATGTACAGTAATAAAAACATGAATACGTCATATTTCAAGTAGAGGTAAATAATTATACGCTTCTTTGGATGATAGTCAAGTTCATACATTTAGCTATAGCAGCAACGGGCATCCTATCAGAAATTGGGTTGCCAAATCTTCTCTAAACTTTAGAGTAAAGGGTGGTAGTTATATCTTCTTATGTTACCTATTTACTATAAACTATTAATATGTGTGAATTTATGATTCAGGTTGTTACCAAGACCCTATGGATGCAGAAGCAGACAGCTTGCATATATAGACACAAGCACTGCTCTCCATAAAAGTAAAAAACATTCTCACACGCACAACTTCCACCAAAGTGTCATGGATGCCTCAAGGATCCTGTAGCAGCATCACAATTTATTTATTTTTGTAATTAAAAACTATCTTTAAAATGTGATCCTGTAGGTATGTAAGCATCATTCTCACACAAAACCATTATCAAAGTATCACATATGCCTCCATGGATCGGCAGAGGTATCAAAATATGCTTATTTTTTCATTATAAATAAGCTTTAGGACCTTTTCCCTGCCTTAATATACCCTTAGTAAGACTCAAAATTTTCATATATATATATATATATATATATATATTATATATATATATTGTTCATTTTACATTGAATCTTTAAGGGCATTCTTTTACCCTGAAGAACGTGCATTTCTATTCAAAAATTTTTAGCGATAAATGGGGATATTTTCCATAAAAGCTATGAATTTCATACACTAAAAAAATCAAATTGGAAGTGGCAGGGCCATAAACATACAATTCAAAAGCGTCTGTGGAAGAAATATGATATATTGCAAAAACTGGATATAGATATACAACACAGGCCAATAAGCTTTACACCAAGGACAAGAACAATGCAATATACTTGCTGTTTCATGAGAAGTTGACATCTCAAACCTGACTGTTGCCAAGTTACTTTTCCTATGACAATTAAGTGAGTGCTCATGAGCACTCAAATAGTTTAGGAATGCCAATTTAATCTTAATTGGGGTCAGAATGTTCTTTGAACTCCTGGGAATTTTAAGAACTCGGACCACCCTCTTCACATCATGTCCAGTGCTACGTAGAACAACATTTATAACTTGCTGTCTCTCATATCAGAACAACTTTCTTGGCAAAACATGTTATCTAAGAAGACTTTGTAAAACTTGGAGTAATTAATTAAACTCTACACTGTCTGCTAATTTTTTTATCCTCTTTCCTTTTCCTTAATGGCAATTAGTGATAGCAAATAGATAGTTTGTCACTGACATGAAACATTGACATGAGTTATTTGCTGGGGTGTGTACACAGATTACACGTTGCAGAGGCTAAGTGCCAAAGTGACATAATTGACTGATTTGATAAAGTACATAGTATAAGATAAAAAAAAAAAATTACTTATTTGCCAAAATCTTTGTTTTGCCTTTTTTTTCTCATTTGCTGAAGCTAATTAAAGAGACATAGAAGTCACCAAAACTACCGTGTACCATCAGTTATAGGCTTAAAAATCAAATGGAAAAGTTGTTCTAAAACAATTAAGAATTAAATTAGATATTGTAATTGATAGTTTCTTGAAACTCTCACAAGAAACTGTATAGACAATAATGTTAAGGCGGTGGGTGTCACAGTCATTATATTTTGACTAGAGACTTGCCCGTCAAAAATGACGGGCAATAAAATGTGATGCCATGGCAATGCTGTTTGCCACACAATGTAAAGCTTTTTCTACTCTGAAGACCTTCGGCGCCCATTGCGAGCCTCGTGCTGAGCACCTTCCACGCTCATTGCTAGCCTCTCCTCTTGTGTACTTTTGCTCCTCTGAGCACCTTCGGCTCTCATCACAAAGACAGATATATATATCTATATATTTTTAAATAATTAATTAATTAGTTACTTAATAAATTAATATACTTTACCTTTTTCTAATTAATATATCCAGCAATCAATAGCCTGAAGAGCTAACAATCTGTTTTTATTTTCCTGCAGCATACAATGTACAGGTGAACTGTTGCTGCTCTGAGGAGAAAGTGTTATCAATGTGCATTAGAAATAGGCAGCATGCGCGAGGGCAAACCATTGGTTTCATTGTGTAAAGCTCCATTTTAGATTGGTAATGTTATTAGTAGCAAGTTAGGGTTGTCAAATTGCATTCATTGTCTATGCCCTACGCGGGTCACAAGCATTTTCCATCCTTTGTATTACTGTATTTTGTACCTTGTTCGTTCCTGTGTGAAAGTGGTACGCGGTTGTGGGTGTTTTACGCTGTCCAGGGATCGTGTAGCCTCGTTTTCATTTTTTGGGGGGGATTTTTTTTTTGCTTAGGCGATTTTCGAGTGCCGAAACTCGTCGAAATCGACTTAAATTTGTGTTCCACCTCACTCCCAGACGTCCATTCCCCCATGCTGTGTGTGATGTTTTTGTTGTATTTTTGTATTTTTTATGTTTTTCGTGTTTTTTGGTTTGCGCGGTTTGGCCGTTAACTTCGTATTTTTACTATCATGTATTTTTTTTTATAAGTACCGCGTCTCGTATGTTTTTTTTTCTAAGTCCCGCGTTTGTCAACTGCTTGCCGCCTAAGGCGATCCCGCGTTTCTTAAGGGTTTGGTGGCTAAGTCCAGCGGATTTCAATGTGTGATCGGCTCGCCTCGCTTGGCGAGGCTCGTAGGAGTTTCATTGGCTTAACTGCTCGCCTCACTTTGGCACTCATTGCTTAAGTGCTGAGAGTTTTAGTACCTTGATGGCTCACCTCGCTACACAAGGCTTGCAGGCGATGAGTGCCTTCAGTGCTCATGGCCTAAGTGCTGCAAGTTAACGGCTCACCTCACTTTGTGAGGCTCGCAGGCTATGAGCGCTCATCGCCTAAGTGCTCAGAGTTAACGGCTCGCCTTGCTACGCTCATAAGCTAAGACGTATGCAAAGTGTGACAACGTCTCGTAGTTTGACAACTATTATATGTGACTAGCGTATTGCCCGTCAAAAAATGACAGCAATGAGATGTGTGTGTTTTAAAAGTTGTTTAGTTATTAATATACATATGGAATTGTAAGGTAGCTAATGTTGTTTTCTTTGTACTACTGAAATATAGAATACAAATTAATAAATAAATTTACGTATTTTTATGCATTGTGTTAAAGAGCTGGCAATCTGGGTTGATGTTGCTGCAGCATTAGTGGTGTGGAGGTGCTGTGTAAGCGTGATGAGCGTGTGCAGTGTAATAGTGTGCGTGCGCGAGCCGAAACCATTAACGTAGCTGTGTACTTCAGCATTATCCTAAAATGGCGGATAATGTGTGGTATGCGTCTTAGCGCATTATCGGTACGTGTTTTCCGTGGTTATAGTGCTGTAGCGTCGTTTTCTTCGTCTGCCATTTTTTCTGCGGCGCTCATTGCCAAAGTACTACGGTTTAACGGCTCGCCTCGCTGTGCGAGGCTCGCTAGGCGATGATTGCCTGTGGCGCTCATCGCTAAGCCCGCTAAAGTACTACGGTTTAACAGTAAGTATGGTCAAATGGTCAAATGACGGTTAAATGTTGTGAAATTTGTTTGCCACACAACATGACGCTACATTTGTCCCGTTTTTTTTTTCTTAAAATAAATACAATTTTTTTTTTTTTTTTTTGTAACTTTCAACTTATATTTCATCAAATGCGTTGGTTTAGGCGGTAAATCCGATGTTGCGCGAGACAAAGGCGTTAAATCTGTGTTAATGCGTAAATCTGTAATTGCGTTTCGTATAATGTACTCGCTACTGTCTTTTTACTCATTGCGCGGTTAATCCGCATCCTTTATCTCGTTGTTTTTCAAACACATACGTCTGTGGCTGTGTTTTACGCAGTTCGTAGTAGTATAGCCTCGTTTTCATTTTTTTCGGCGGCCATTTTTTTGTCGCTTAGCCGATTTTCGATCTTTGTAACTCGGCTAAATCTATGTAAATTGGAGTTCCAACTCACTTCCAGACATCCTGCCTGGTTCCCCATGCTGTAAGTGACCTTTATTTTATTTTTTAGTGTGTATTTAGTGTTTTTTTTATTATTTTGGCTCCGCCGCTTATCTCGTAACTTTTTTCATCTCATATTTTTTTTCTAAGTGCTACGGTTTAACGGCTTGCCTGCAATGAGCACCTGTGGCGCTCATTGCCAAAGTGCTACGCTTTAACATAACGGCTCACCTCGCTACGCGAGGCTCGCCTGCAATGAGCGCCTGCGGCGCTCATTGACAAAGTGCTGCGCAAGGCTCGCCGGGGGATCAGCGCCTGCGGCGCTCATTGCTAAGTCGTACGCACTACGCAATACAGCGTGACGACGAATCGTAGTTAGACAATTATAATATGTGATAGATGATGCAGTGGCTAAAACCACTGGGTTTGAATTGTTGGTTGTTATGTAGGTTAAATAATTCCTTTATAATCAAAAGGACTGATGGGATTTGAAATTACAACTGCCATTTCAAAGCCAGTTGCTTTAATCTGCATCATCCCTAATACAGATAATTCAGTACTTTCTTGCTGAATCGCTGCACTTGCAGAGCTAAATCTAACTAGTGCCATTGCGAAAACCAATAAATAAAAGATTTTCAATCTATCTTCCCTTTTGTACAAATTTAATAGACATCTTTAGCCCTGGCTGTTGCCTGTAACAGTAGACCCTGTTATGTAGTGAAGGATAGAAACAGCTTAAGACCCCTAGTTACTAAAATGCGTAACTCAATCATTTTAGTAGTAATTTCAAAAAGGAAAAACTTTTTCAGCAAGATATTTAATCCTTGATCTAGTGGTCACAGAACATACCTGGTGATTTTAATTATATGTTTGTGCAAAAATAATTATCTGCTCAGAAAACATAAAAAATTCCACACTGTCACTGTTTAGAAAAATTTACTTTCAATGTAAGTTTTCCCCACAAAAAAAACGATTATTTTATTCTGTTCTTTACTTCTTGAAACTTATGAAAGCTGGACCATTACATATATAGTAATAATGGTCCAGCCTGTGCCTGTGCCTAAAAGAACTGAAGTGCAGCGTGTGCTTATAGGAACCAAATTGCAACCTGTGCCTACAAGAAGAAAAGTGTAGCCTGGGCTTATAAGAACTGAAGTGCAGCTTGTGCTTGCACAACCAAAGTGCAGCTTGTGCTTATAAGATTCAAAATGCAGCCTGTGCCTACAATAACCAACGTGTAGCCTGTGCTTTAAATGTATAGCTTATGCTTAAAAGAACCCAAGTGTAACTTGTGCTTAAATCATGAGTTCGAAGAAGGCTAGTGATACCCTTGTTAGGGAGTTTAGAGACTATGTAGAGACTGAGGCTTTTAATCCCAACAAGTATTCAACTGTGACAAGACTGGTTAATTTTGGAAGAAAATGCCTGACAGAACCTACATAACTCAAGCAGAGATGACATTGCCAGGGCACAAGCCGATGAAGAACCGGCTAACTCTGTTGGTATGTGGGAATGCTAGTCTGGATTTAACAATTAAACCTCTACTAGTCTATCACAGTGATAACTTCAGAGTTTTCAAAAGATAAAATGTGATAAAATGCAAGTTAAGTGTAACGTGGAGGGACAACGGCAAAGCCAGTGTAACCAGGCAGTTCTTCATCGAATGGATGACCAAAGTGTTTGGCCCATGGACCAGCAGGTCATCTCAAACTTTAACTGTATACCAATGCCCTCTTCCAGAGGTGCCTTGAGGTGACCTGAGTAGACACAGAGAGTTCTGCAAGGACCATTTCAATATCCTCCACTATGTCACTCTGGAGGAGCACAGACAAGAGCTCAGCACTCAGGAGCTGCAAGGGAGCAGCAACAGATATTGGAGGAAATTTCTCCAAGTGAAGAGAAGGGAAGGGAGATAGCACTTACTGCACTGATCAAAGAATTGTGTGTTAAATGGGTTGAATTGCAACATTTTGTGGAAAAGTATCACCCTGACAATGCTCAAGTAAGCCAAAATGTGGACTTGTGTAATGATCAAAGAATGTCTCACTTCAAACCCATTTGAAACAATCAGAAGCATGTTTCTCTTGCTAGGTTGCTAGTGAAACTCCCTACATCAGAATCTCCAGCTGGTTTCAGTGGTGATAAGAGACAGAAAGGAGAACGATCCCCTGTTCAAGTGCCTGATGTTTTAATGGAAGAGGACTCCCCTTTTAATAACCTGTCTCCTTCTCCTCTACATTACCATCGTCAAGTCATCTCAGTACAGTTAAAGTGAATTTATTTTTATTTGATCTAATTATTGTTTTTTTATTTAAGTCTTTTTAGTTTTAAGGTTTTGTGCCTATGGGAAATTCTTGCTTGGTACTCAGCATTTTTGGTACTCAACTAAGGCAGTCACTATTGCAACCTCTCTCTCTGCAGCGTGCCTTATGAAAATGTCACCTTGTGTATCAACAGTTTTTTTTTGCCTATCTGGATTACATATTGACATTAATTAGGCAATATAATATGCTGATAGAGCGTAGTTTTCTACTGTTGACTTTTGCCTAAAGACTTTTACTGAAGGTCGGGTTCCTTTAAAGAATGACTGTAGCTTGGGGGAAAGTTCCCATATTTGGTAAGAATGTAACAAACTAGAATAATAAAATATTTTTTAGAGAAATGTAACATTTTTATGATTTTGTTTATGTATAGACGGTCCAATTTGACTTCAGCATTTCCTGATAAGTTTGAGGATGTGTGCTTAAAAAATCTATTAATGTTAGGAAGGATGGGGTGTTGGAAAGAGGGAATATAAATATGTGTAAGGTTTGTCAAGTGATAACAGTGTTCGGTTATTATTCAATACAACAACTGATGAGCAGTTTCATTACACTAAAAAGACCAGAGAAAAAAAAACTATGCACTTGAAAAAGTAAAGAATGCAAAATGTGCATTTTTTAAACAAATAAATGTTTTCTGAGAGGACAGCCATAACATGTTAATTTATAATTCTGTAGAATTATAAAACAGCTGCAAGTAACATATAGAAGATTGATATTGGGGATTAAAACTGGAATGCTGGATTAAAATGTCATGTAAAGATTGATTATATAAAGGTTAGAAGAAAATTAAAAAGCAAGCAATTCTTCAGAGATGTCTTAGTCAAACAAAAAATACAGGATTGAGGCCCTACAATATTTTAAATTACAGTATTGTCAAGGTTTATTTTGGTTTTATGGGGATCTAGGACGATTCATGCCCAGTTTATTACTCATACTCCCCCTTGCTATTTGCCTATCCTTCGATTATCAAAGCCATATATGTGTAAGCATGTTATGTACAGTATGTATACTATATGTCCAAAAGAGAAAGAATCACTTACAGGTAGAAATATCATTACTTTTCAGTTTTCAATTTGTATGCACACATAGGTTTTGCATAAGCAACTTAGATAGGCTGCTCAATTCTGAATATGTAATGCCTTACACCTAGTCAGAAAATACACTACTTTAACATATGTGAACTACTGACAAGGCATCTTGAACGACTAATCCCCTTTATTTACTGTATTCATTTATCTAATATGACAGCTGCAGTCCTCAGTGGAGGAGCAAGAGAATGGAGGGCCCTGGTGCAAAAAAAAAATTGCCCCCTACCCCGTCCCCTCTGAGATACAGTTGTTATATTTTCTTTTTTGCTGGGCCCCTATTGACTCAGTGCCCCTCTCCAGGACCTTTCTCCCCAAGACCCTTTCCAATTGTTCCCCTGCAAGAACCATTTCCATTGCTGTTCCCCTTACCTCCTGCCTGCACAAAGCTCCTCTGCCCGTAGCACAACTCCAGGATGCTTGCTCTCTACTTTCTGGTGACATCCCTACAAGGGTAGGGGAATCTGGGGCAGCCGAGGGGGTCAGGGTGGGGGGTCCCTACACTACACTATAGAAATATATAGAAATATATATGTATATATTGTAACAAATTTCCATTCTCATCCCTATTTGCGTCTGTGTTTCTGGCACTTTTATTGTGGAACACAACTACACAGGAGGCTTCAATAAGTTCTAAAATGTTACTGAATCTTCCGGCAGTGTCCCCTCACTAATCAGGCCCAAACACAGCTAACTCTGGGGGAGCAAACAAAGCAAACCATCCCAAACAATTAATTTACAGCCACTAGCCTGTATTCTTCATTAGTTCCGACTCTCACTCTTCCTCTGCTGCTTGTTTATCAGCTCCACCTTACCGTCTCTCTGTATGTTTTCAACAATATATCAAAACACTTATCTATCTTGGTGTCTCCACTCGTTCTCAGCTCCACTGGCTGTCTCTCTGTAGTTGATCTATATAGCAGTCTCTCTCTCTCTCTCTCTCTCTCTTTCTCTCTTTCTCTGCTGGTCTCTCTGACTGCAGCCCTGCAGTCCAAAGACGACTCCACCCATCTCTCTGACCTAATCCTTTAAAGTCTGTTGTCAGGTCTTCTCGATTAAACTGCTCCAAGAATTAACTCTTTCATATAGGAATATACATATATTCATGCATACATACATTCCTATATATATTTATACACATATGTACATACAAATATATGTACATATACTATCAAATACATACACACAAATATACATACATATTGTTGTTGTTATTCTGTCCTTCAATCATGTCCAACTTTTTTTGCTTACTAGGAAGCCATCATATGGCTCCTCTCAAAAAAAAATCCCCTCAAACTAAGTAACATGCGCCAAGGGCTACATTCCCATTGGTCTCTAGCCCTGACATAATCTTTCAGCATGCTCACAGGAGATTCTGAGTTTGAAGCTCAGTAGTCTCCACTGCAATGTTACAGAATGGTACACACTACGTTAACATACTATACTAGCTCTAACATCATCCCTTATCCATAGCTACCTATCTATATAAACCCTTTCCCATGGTAGGGAAGGAGTTACACAATAAAGTCTTATGCAGGGTTTTTTTTGACCCCACTACCTATGACCCACTACCCACTACCTCATGAGCCCAGGGAATCCCAGGAATCCACACACAATACCGGTGTTAGCCAGGGGATGCCCTGTGATTCCCCTTACCAAGTACTATGAGTTGGGGAAATACCTGGGATTCCCCTTTCCCAGTTGGTAGCCCCTATGACCTCGGGGATCCCCAATCTAAAGTACAAAGGACCCACCTAACTATTAACCCCATACCAAGGAGGTCCTTAATGAGATATGGGTTAAAATTAAAACTGTAATAGGGCAAAAGTATACGTAGCTAAGTTGTTATGCCCTCCAACGTAGCTTTGGTCATCAAATATGAGGACCCTCATGTTTATAGTTATTTATACCATGGGGCTCTGTTGAGGACGCACATGGTATGAAGTTAATGATAGGTGCCATGGGGGTCTTTTAAGGGTGGGGAACTTTTAAGAGGGGGATTCCCCAGGGAACCCCAGCTCATTGCAGGTATTGGGTAGGTATCCCCGGATTCCCAGGCTCATAGTATATAGCAAGTATTGAGTGGGGTTCCCGGGGATCCCCTGACTCATGTGGGTGGAGTTATTAACCCGCTAAATGTGTTGGATATGAGGAAGCATGTATGCTTCTCAGAGGATTTTTTGTACCTCTACGAGTAAGTTAAAGTACACATAGGATTTTTAGAAAATCACAGCACTTATAAGGCCTTATGTGTAACCCTTGGAATTGCTTATTCCTGGAGTAAAGGGAATGGAGGATACCATGATCTCTGGATCCCTGGGTCCATGTGGATCCCACAATCTTAATAGCTGTTTTCGTAGCTGGGACTTTATTCTGTTATTAGAGCTATATTTTCTCACGTTTTTAAAAGGGTTTCTGCCGTAAGGCTACAGAAACACTGGGAAGATTTTAGGGCATGACCGGCATGTCATACAGGACTAACAGCATGGCTCTTAGAACAAAATTTATTGGGGAAAATCAGGGAGTTTCTGCAAAAAACCTCTGTCCTTTTAAGAATGGATCCCCCCCCCCCATGTGTGTGTATAATGGCCAGATTTTGCCCTGCCATCTCAGTTTAACTGCAAGCTGGCAGGGTAGTGAGAACAGGTTATTTTGGTGGATAGCAGATTAGTCATGTAGGTTAACTAGACAGGATAAATTGGCATGAAAAATAGTTAAGGAGCATAGTGTTTCTCAATGAATGTAACTTATTGAAGAAGGAAAGTATAAGAGATGTCAAGTACTGTAACTTATACTACCATGTCAGACCACAAGGGAAAATTTAGAAAGTCAGGGAGGGTGAGAAGGGAAGAACGACTAAAGAGAGAGGTAAGAAAAGACATACTAATAGTAAACAATGGCTGTCGGCTTAAAGGTCTACTATACAATGAAACTAAACAAATATGTTTAAAACCTTGATTATAGGATGAAAAAAGTGATAAAACTAGTTTTTAATTATAAAAATGCATTTTGATGCCTGTGCTAAACCCTGGAGACACCCATGATAAGTTGATGAAGGTTGTGTATGTGAGAGGAAATATTTTATTTATTGTTACATGCTGTCTGCTTCTGGCCATGTCCAATTAATAAACAAATGTGTCTTCCTCTTCACTCCTCCACCCCTGTCCGCCTCTCTTTCCACTGATAACCACACCCCTCAGGTTTCAAACTGTCAGCAATACAAAATAAAAACTTCAACATGTAAACAAAGTTTTCAAAGCTCATGATTTTATTTAAAAAATATATATTTAGATCTGACACAGCCATTCATTTTTCATATTCCATAAATGTGCAATTTATTTGAACTGCAGTGTTCATTTAAGAAGCTGAAACATATGCTGTGGGAAGTCTAAGAAGCACCCATCATTTTAATAACAAAAAATGACAGCTAGCTATTTTATTTTTTTCTCAAATATAAAATATTTAACTACAACAAAGGGTTTAAGAATTTCCATATAGTAAATTGTGTGTGTCATATCACTTATATACTTATATATACTTATATGAACAATTTATCGGAGTTAGAGACAACATTTTTGACAGTCAAAATCTAAAGTTTTGTTGTAACAGTAGAAAGCAATAGAAATTATTAAAACTCACAGCAGGTCAATGTACCTGAAAATGAATGGAAATTGTGTTTTCGAACAATTGAATGTACTATATAAAAAACAACTCAAATTTACACAGCAGGGAACATCCTGAAATTATTACATTTATTGTTTACTGCTGTCTTATATCTTTGTCTCCAAATAGGCAATTCAAACAGAGATACTGAATATTATGTCAGATAAAATCAATCAAGCCTGGCCATCTCCATGTACTTAAATCAAGTTCAGTACTTTTATATTGAAATTGAAGAACATTGAAATTTATATTGAGTTTGCCAGTTTGAAAGTTATTGTTACATGTTTGAGGAGACGTATTCGGTTTCATTTTTACCACAGACTCAGAATTCTTAGCTGTGTAATTTGATTAATTAAAATTAATTAAATAATTAAACCTAGTTTGGACATTTATGTAAAATAAAAAAACGACAGAAGAGTTCTTATTATTGTGGAGCACATGTCAAATGCTTTACTCACACACACATTAAATTACCAAGCTATACTATGATGAGAGAATCTCTGGGAACGTACAAAGTCATTATCATTTTACAGCATACTATTATCATAATAAAGACATCTTTCACACTGGATAATTAACGACAGATAGTTTGCCTGACCACACCCAATATTTTTGGAATATAGTTTCTGACTGTAAAACTGTTGCCTTTATAAAATAGTGTTATACAATACAAACTAAAAAGGAAATGAAAGGAATCAATGCAATAGCTAACAGCAAAGTCGATAATATAACTTAATTCAGCGCCAAAGTAATATAGCCCTCACTGAAGAAACATGATACATAAGTATTTCATTGGGAAATATTACATCCCTGTAATGGCTAACTAACCTACATACTGTCATTGGAATAATAGGCTGCATACCTGTCAATATCTCTGTATACCCCACTTTATCTGTTTTATATCCACCTCCACTCTCCCCTGTTTTCCCTTGTTTCGTTCAACATTCCTCCTATTTTCATCTCCTCTCTCATGCTCTCCCTCATTATATAGCTCTTCCGCTTTCATTTTATTTTCTCTGTTTTTCTCTCTAATTGTGTCCTCCATGTTTGCTTCGACCACTCTTGCTTGCCATACCGAAGGCGATCATCGTGAGCCCCGCAAGTTAGAAGGGAGGAGAACATCACATTGTCTGGCAAACAGCATTGACAAATATATATTTAATTTTTCAAGACTCACTCAACACTGGGTCGCTACCACATGGCGAAAAGCAGAGGTGATACCTATATTTAAGAAGGGAGCAAGAGCAAATCTGGGAAATTATAGACCAATGAGCCTCACGTCTGTAGTGGGAAAGCTTTTAGAAGGGAAATGATATGTCTATTTGAACAGGATTATAAGTAGGAGTCAACATGGATTTCTGAGGGATAGGACATGTCAAACAAATCTAATTAGTTTCTATGAGAAGTTTAGTAAGAACCAGGATTAAGGCAACTCAATGGATGTATTCTTTTTGGATTTTGCAAAAGATTTTGATACAGTGCCACATGAAAGACTATTGCGCAAACTAAAGGATACAGGAATTGCAGTAAATATCTGCTCATGGATTGAGAGCTGGCTAGAAGACAGGAAGCAAAGGGTTGTGTTAAATGGAACATACTCCGATTGGACTAATGTGGTAAGTGGGGTTCCTCAGGGTTCAGTATTAGGTCCTCTCCGTTGTAACATATTTATTAATGACTTAGAAGTAGGATTGGAAAGTAGTGTCTCCATTTTTGCTGATGACACTAAGTTGTGCAAGGTAATTAAATCAGATAATGATGTACTTTCCCTCCAAAGGGATTTACTTAAAGTAGAAGAATGGGCATCTAAATGGCAGATTTATATTTAATATGAATAAATGTAAAGTTATGGATGTGTGAAGGAAAAATAGCCATGCAATGTATAATCTTAATGGAGCAAATATAGGGGTATCAGATATTAAAGGGATTTGGGAGTACTTGTGGACAACCACCTAGGTAGCAGTGCTCAATGACAAGCAGCAGCTGCAAAGGCAAGTAAAATATTAGCATGTATTAAGAAGGGCATAGAAGCAAGGGAAGCAAATATAATTCTGCCACTATACAAATCCCTAATATGCCCCCATTTGGAATATGGAGAAAAATTTTGGGAACCACTTCATAAAAGGACATTTTAGAACTGGAAAAGCTACAGAGAAGGGCAACAAGACTAAAAAGGGGAATGGAGGGACTAAGTTATGAAGAAAGTATATCCAAATTATGCTTATTTTCTCTAGAAAAAGGCTTTTAAGAGGAGATATGATTACCTTATATAAATACATCCAGGTTCAGTATAAAGATTTGTTAAGTGAGCTTTTTGTGCCAAGAGATTTCCAACTCACACAAGGACATCCTTTGAGGTTAGAAGTAAAAAGATTCCACCTTAAAGGAAGAAACGGGTTCTTCACAGTAAGGGTGGTTAATCTGTGGAATTCTCTACCAAAGGAGGTGGTGACAGTGTATTTATTTCTAATAAAAAAGGGCAGAGTATTGATCCAGGGAGGAATCCGATCGCCGGTATCTGGGGTCAGGAAGGATTTTTTTTTTCCTTTGAGACGATTGGCCAAGTTTCTGTTTGCCTATTGCAGATCAGAGGAGATCTTAAAAGGTTGAATTTTTTTTCAACCCCAATTACCATGGAACTATGTAACTATGTAATGATCGTGCATTGTGATATATTGGAAGATGCTTTTTTAGAAGAAGATTCTTCTCTCACATTAAGGTTGAGATTTTATATATGTTTGTGTGTGTGTGTCCTGTTAGCTGCACTCATCTAACCAAATGCAAAGGGCCAGAAAACAGACAAAACAAAAACAACACTTTTTGCTCAGTGCTAATTTTTACAGATGCATTTTATTGTTTAAATGTATCACAATCAAGTGAAAAAATATTAAAATAAAATTAGATAACATTTTATCTACACATAACCTCCTAAATATGTATTTGTCTATAGGTGCAGCTACATGTTCTAAATATTATAGGCATACACAGTGTTCCCTCTTTTACCGAATTCTAGTTTCATACACAGGTGCTGGCTCTGCCCTATGGGAGAAGTGAACTGCTGTCCAGGGCATCAGTTTTAGAGGGGCTCCGCTCCATCAAAGGGGTAAATATTTGCACAAAAAAATGTGTCTCAGGCCAAAACTGAATGCCACAGAAGAAGGCATATGGAAAATACAGCTAACTTTACTTTACAGCTTACCTTCACTTGCCAGTCCTTATTTTAATGATAAGCAGAGTAGCACAGTACTGCTACCTTATGATTATAATATTTAGATTTTTAATTACAGAGAAATTCTAGATATTTTTCCAAGTACCCAAAAAGATGTTAAATTTTCCTGTACTTGTAACTTATACAATAGCTATGGCAGGGAAAGGCAACGTCGGTCCCAGAGTGCCAAAAACAGTTCATAATTTTTGGATTTTCCTGCTGTGTTGTGCAGGTGAGTAAATAAGAATGTTCAAGGAAGTGACTGATTCAAATGTGCACAACAGGGAAATAAATACATCTAGGACCATGTTCGGCACTTCAGGATGGATGTCACCAATCCCTAATCTAGGCCTTGTCCTTGGGACCTGTATAAGCTTGAATTGGTCATGCTTATACATAGGAATTTCTCCATGTGGGACACCTCCCAATGCAATGTGTGGGGAAGAAAGAGAGAAATAAAGTGTGAAGAGAAAAATGGAAAAGTGCAAATCAAAATGTAAGACTTAATGGTTACAGGTTATGAATTCCCATGAAGACCACAACTTATCAAACATCTTTGAAGAGTGCTTAAGAAAGGCTGTACATTTCTGCATTAGCCAAATCGCTTATAATTTAATCTTGATTTGTAAGATAGTGGGAAGATATTTCTGTTTCCATTGAGCAGAAATTGCACAAAGGGCAGCTGTTAAAATATAAATTTTCAATTGCATGTCAGCAGGTATTCCCAAAATATGTGGTTAATTGTATAGTATATTGAAATATGTTCGCATATGTACAGAAATGTCTACATGCAGTGATGCTTCTATCTGTAAGTGACACATTCTGACATACCATATATATAGATAAACACATATACCGTATATACTCGAGTATAAGCTGAGTTTTTCAGACCTTTTTTTAAGGCTAAAAAGGGCCCCCTCTGCTTATACTCGAGTCACTCCCCCCCCCCCATGTCTCTCTAACCCCCCCATGTCTCTCTACCCCCCGTGTCTCGCTACCCCCCTGTGTCTCTCTAACCCCCCATGTCTCTTTTCCTCCCCCTCCTCATCCTCAATCCCCCCTCCTCATTATATACCCCCCTCCTCATTCTCCCTCCTCAACCCCCCTCCTCAACCTAAAACCCCCTCCTCATTCTAACCCCCACTAAATACCTCCCCCTCTCCCCTCACTTACCTGCTTCTGCTCCGGCCTCCGCTCCTTCTTGACCCGGCGCGCATGTGACGTCACACCCGGCACCCGGTATATGCTAATGACGCGGCGCGCATGTAGCAATATGGCTGCAAGCCGACAAATCATTAGTTTCCTGCCCCTACATAAAAAAAAATTCTCCACTTATATACTTCCCATAATCTTTATTCCTCATAAACACCCTCATACTATAGTATTACATTTTTCTTTAATGGTTATTATTATTATTATTATTATTTAATTATTTGTAATGCATCAACATATTCTGCAGCGCTAAACAGGGTAGATACAAGTCTAAAGGGTATGATAAACAGTGAGGTACAATATATTGCGTAAAGTACAGCTGAAGGTGCTAAACTTCTTTAAATAGATGAGTCTTTAGTAAGGTTTTGAAGGATTTGAGGCAGGAGCATAGTCTAGTAGATGGGGGCAAGGAGTTCCACGAGAAAAGTCCTGAAGGTGGAATGAGAGGAGGAAAGAAGAATGTCATTAGCAGAGTGAAGATGACGATCGGGAGAGTATTTACAGACAAGAGCAGTGATATAAGTGGGTGCATTATTACTGAGGGCTTTGTTCCTAAAACTATTAGACACCTGAGGGAATGGGAAGAACATTGGATTCAGAAAACATCTCTATTTAGTTGCATTGAAAGGCAGCCGCTATAAATAATCAATTGACTAGAACTCAATAGAAGAGCAATATTCAGCAGGATAACAGTCCCCTTGGGCTACTGACAGACTAAACTCCTCCATTACGCAAGCAGAGATGGCACAATTTGATTATTTTTTCTAAAATTATTTTATAATCATGTTGATAGTTAACATGAAAACATAAAGTGTTTTTTTCCCCCAAACAAGCATTCTCTCAAGAGAAACCAATCAGATTCATATGCTCTGCATAACCTATTCTCTAAAGAGTGAAATATCTACTTCTTGAAAAAAGAGGTTACATAGAATGGCATGGGAATTTGAGAACGTTCTCTCCCTGGATATGGCACTTGTATTCATGTGAATCCAGCTCTGTGCCTCCTTCCTTGCAACATTTAACTGTAGGAGAAAAAAATGTATTTACCTAAAAGATAGAAAAAATAATTATTACCCTAGTCACAAATGTATTAAAAGTCTCCAGCCTTTTTTTAATAGCCACCCTAAGATCTACCACACTACTAGAATGGGTTCAACCATTCCTTACAATCACCATTATCAATATTTCTGGCATTATCCATAACAAACTTTATGCTTACAAAGTACAAAAAAATGCCATATATTATGCAGATACACTATTTCACAATGTACATTCAATGTTTTACAAATACCTCTTCTATGATATATGTTTCTCTTTTTACACCATTAACGTTTATTTCTGCTTACACACAGATAGCTATAAAACTAAATGATTTATGTGTGGTCCCCTAATGCTTTTAATCTGTCCAAAAAGAATTACTCCATTTTACATCTGTTTTCTATAATTCACATTTGGGAACTGAATGGTTTAAGACTAAGAGGTCTACTGGATTAATGTCCAAATACGAGACAAAACTCTTTACATGAACATAACATAGACTGTACATTTGCACAACAGAATGTCCCTAAATGTCAAATGATATTATTTTTATTTAAAGGCGCACTATAATTCCCTAACAACAAGAGATAGATGTTTTAATTAGACATTAATCATTAATACAATTCATATTTAATGATTTTAAAACAATATTCAACATGAAAACTTACCTTAAAGGTATATGGAAGGTTCCCTTTTTAATATTAAAATAAACTATATAAGTATTTGTTTGCATATATAAACATAAGCACACAAGTGCTTAAAATCTCTGTTTTTACTCACTGAAAGCTTACAAATAGTCCCTACAAATGTCCACCCTAGCAGCTCATGCACACAAGGCTTCTATTGGTACTAGATCTTCTAGCCAATGAAAGATGGTTTCTCAATAGTATTTTTTTAAAAGGCTTTTCTTGACTAATCATAATAAATTTACCTAGTGCATAAAATAGCTTAGTCTGTCCCTGTATATCCACATAACTATGGAAATATACTTTATTTACGCGAATCTAGTGCACCATCAAATCTAATGCCCACTCCTAATTTGGAACCCATGAATCAATTTTTTTTTGCTGCGTTCTCTGGGTGCCATGCTCTGTGTGCCACTGTGCTGCTGCTCTCTGGGTGCGAGGCTCTGTGTGCCACTGCGCTAGGGCTCTCTGGGTGCCAGGCTCTGTGTGCCACTGTACTGGGGCTCTCTGGGTGCTAGGCCCTGAGTGCCACTGTGCTGGGCTCTCAGTCTCAGTCTTTGAGAATAACAGGCCCCCTGCGCTGTCTGCTCATCTGAGAGCCGTTTTACAGTTTTGCCTCGATTCTAGTGGGGCATCGATTCTAATGAGCACCCTTAATTACGGACCTGATTTTCTATGAAAAAGGTGTGCATTAGAATCTCGTAAATATGGTATATTGTTTTTAAAGTACAGACCCTAGAGAGTTCACAAATATGCAACATGTTTCATTCGCTAAAATCATCCAATCAGTAGTTTGCGAAAAGCAAATATTTTTAAACTTCGCAAAAAAATGTAATAGGCCTCACACACACGCCTGTAGGCAGGCAACTGATATTCAATCGATTACAGAAAAAAAAGGGTTCTTTTATTTCACTGTACACTAGGTTGCACCAGATATGAGTGTCACTGTGCACTGGCAAAAGTTGGCAGAGTAGATGCAATAGGCCTCACACACACGCCTGTAGGCAGGCAACTGATATTCAATCAATTACAGTCAAAAAAGGGTTCTTAAATGTCACTGTACACTAGGTTGCACCAGATATGAGTGTCACTGTGCACTGGCAAAAGTTGGCAGAGTAGATGCAATAGGCCTCACACACACACCTGTAGACAGGCAACTGATATTCAATCGATTACAGTAAAAAAATGGTTCTATTATTTCACTGTACACTAGATTGCACCAGATATGAGTGTCACTATGCACTGGCAAAAGCTGGCAGAGTAGATGCAATAGGCCTCACACACACGCCTGTAGGCAGGCAACTGATATTCAATCGATTACAGTCAAAAAAGGGTTCTTAAATGTCACTGTACACTAGGTTGCACCAGATATGAGTGTCACTGTGCACTGGCAAAAGTTGGCAGAGTAGATGCAATAGGCCTCACACACACGCCTGTAGGCAGGCAGCTGATATTCAATCGATTACCGTAAAAAAAGGGTTATTTTATTTCACTGTACACTAGATTGCACCAGATATGAGTGTCACTGTGCACTGGCAAAAGTTGGCAGAGTAGATGCAATAGGCCTCACACGCCTGTAGGCAGGCAACTGATATTCAATCGATTACAGTAAAAAAAGGGTTCTATTATTTCACTGTACACTAGATTGCACCAGATATGAGTGTCACTGTGCACTGGCAAATGTTGGCAGAGTAGATGCAATAGGCCTCACACACACGCCTGTAGGCAGTCAACTGATATTCAATTGATTACAGTCAAAAAAGGGTTCTTAAATGTCACTGTACACTAGGTTGCACCAGATATGAGTGTCACTGTGCACTGGCAAAAGTTGGCAGAGTAGATGCAATAGGCCTAACACACACGCCTGTAGGCAGGCAACTGATATTCAATCGATTACAGTAAAAAAAGGGTTCTTTTATTTCACTGTACACTAGATTGCACCAGATATGAGTGTCACTGTGCACTGGCAAAAGTTGGCAGAGTAGATGCAATAGGCCTCACACACACGCTAGCAGGCAGGCATATGCAATTAGATTACACAGAAAAAAATAATAAAATAAAATAAATGATGTTCCAGCCCTAAAAATGGCTTTTTGGGTTGCTTTCCTTGCAGCAGATATCAGATGAGTCCTTCAGGTGTGTAGTGAAAGCTAAATACACAGCCTGGCTATCTATTTCCCTATTAAATCAGCAGCAGCTAGAATATATGTCCTCTCTCAACCAATGTAGCTTCAGAATGATTCTAAAATGGAGGCTGTCCTTCAGATGGAAGGCCCTGGAAGGGAGTGTATGCTGCTGATTGGCTGGAATGTGTCTGCTGACTGTAAGGTGCAGTGTCAAAGTTTCCTCAATGATAAAGAATAGGGGGCAGACCGAAAAGCGCATGTGTTCGCCATTTGTTGCGAACGTGAACATGTGAAAATCGCCGCGAATAGTTCTCCGGCGAACTGTTCGGGACATCACTACACATTAGTTATGTGAACCAGTTAAGCATCTTTATTACTGAAACCATCAGACATATTTATACCACATTCTAGCAACAACAGACCAATCAATTTAAATGTGCATCCATGGTTACACCCAATCCTTCTAGCTCACGTTATCAGCCCTGCCTGCCAGTCTAAGACAATCACCCATTGTTTTCCCTTTCCACTGCTGTACTTTTAGTAGGGAGCAATTACATACAATAGGCCTGGAGACACCAGTCTGAGGTTTGTGATGCATACAGAGAGATACTGGTGTTATGTGACTCCTAGGGGTCAATTATCTCCCTAATCTTGTTAATAAGGCACTAGTCCAGTACTATGAAATATTTCCCTTGTAAGTGCTAGCCCCCCAAAGCACAACACAGGCATACATCCCATCACTCCCATCATGTTCAAATGCACACCCCAACTATAAACATGGGTACCATAGTATGGGCCTAGTGGTAGCCAGGCATCTTTAAACAGGCATAACAAGGAATAACACATAAATCACAACATTCCCAATGTTAACCCATCTCAGTGGGCCCTTTGCCCTGGCACAATAAGCCTATGTTATAGGGCTGAGTGCATCAATCTGTAAGGTATTGCACAGCTGGTGCTTTGGCATGCTTCAGCAATGACAACACCTTCCTCTTTCTTTTCCAGTGTAGCTTGGGGAGTCCATTGGATCCTAGGACTCCTCAACTACACTGAGGTTTAGTGATCCTCCTGTCTTCAAAACCCGTCTGCACTCTGATGCAGCTTGCCCCTTCGATGTTGCACAGTAAAGTTAAATGTCTGTAATGCCAAGCTCCATCTTAGGAGGTGCCCATTTTGCTCAGCCACCCTGGACAACCAGCAAAGTGGATTGTGGTCAGTAACTACAGTGAACAGTCTCCTATAGAGATAGTGCTGGAGGTTTTTGAGAGCCCACACCACAGCCAAACATTCCTTTTCAATAGTGGCATAGGCAATCTTTCGGTTCAGCAGCTTCCTACTAAGGTAGGCAATAGGATGTTCTGTTCCTTGGTCATCAGTTTGGCTACGAACGGCTCCTATGCCATAGGTAGATGCATCAGTCTGTACCACAAATGGTTTGCTGTAATCCGGGGAGGCTAGTACAGGCGAGCAAGTTAGAGGATCCTTCAGGGCTTGGAAGGCGAGGTCCATGTCACTTCCCTGGGCAATTTCTTCTTGGTCATGTCCGTCAAGGGCTTGACTGTACCCAAAAAAGCCATTACCTGCTTCTTAGTTTTGGGAGTGGGCCAGGCCTCTATACCCTCTAATTTTGCAGGCTCTGGTCTTAACTTCCCATGTCCTACCCAATGGCCCAAATACTGCACCTCTGCCCTCGCCCACTGACACTTGTCAGGTCTAACGGTAAGCCTAGCCTGATTGATGGTCTGCATAATACTGTGATGTGCCTTAGATGGTTCTCAAAAGGTCTAACTAAAAATGGCTATGTCATCCAGATAGGCCTGTGCATATACCTGGTGGCCCTGCAATAAGAGATCCAGAGTGGTTAAATACTTGGCAGTACTGAGACAGTCCAACAACTCATCCATGTGTGAGATATGGTAATCATCTGTTTTAGTTTTTTCGTTTAGCTTCCTGTACTCCACGCAGAAACAGTTTGTTCCATCTTTCTTCAGAACCAATATTACTGGGACACCCAGGGACTACTGGATGGCTAAATTACTCCTAGCTGTAACATTTATGCAGTTCTGCATAAATGCTGGCTTTCACAGCCTCAGGGACTCTATAGGCATGCTGCTTCAAGGGAGGGCACCCCTCTGTTACTACTGTATGCACCGCTAGCTGGGTGCACCCTGGTTAAGTGGTAAACAACTCAACTTTCTAGTTTCTGGATTTGCCTTAATTCCTCTGCCAGATAACCCTGTTCTGGTGAAGCTAGTATACAGTATATGGCAATTGCCCTTCTTCTGGATCACTCCCTGTGGGTAAACAGATGGCTAAGAGGTTGGCAGGTCGTCTCTGGTATACCTTTAATCTATTTATGTGGGCTACTCTAGTGATTTTCCTATCCAGGTCTGTCATCACCACATACATATGAGGGTTTAATTTTTTGGTCACTCGGTAGGGTCCTTCCCACATAGCCTGGAGTTTATCCTGGGGACTGGCTACCATCATTAATACTTTCATTCCTACCTCTAATTCCCTCTCACTGGTACCTGGATTATAGTATTTCTGATCCTTTGCCTGTGCTTTAAGCATATTCTCCCTGACTAACCCAGTTAGCATGGGCAATTTTCCCTGAGCGCTACCACATAGGTGGCTACTGGCATATTCCATATTGGCCTTCCATATTCCCCCTCCCAAGCTTCCCTTATCACGTTTAATGGACTTCTGATTTGTCTGCCATACAATAGCTCAAATGGAGAAAACCCAGTTGAGTCCTGTGGCACTTCTCTATATGCAAAGAGAAGATAGGGTAATAACTTTTCCCAGTCTTTTTCCCGATCTGGAAAAGTATGGATCATTTGTTTCAGAGTTCCATTAAACCTTTCACAGTGTCCATTGGTTTGGGGATGATAGGGAGAGGATGTGATGTGCTTTATACAACATAAGGTCCATAGTTGTTCAGTAACTTTAGCCATGAACTGAGTTCCTCTGTCAGATAAGATCCTAGAAAATACTCCAATTAAAGCTTCTGTTACCTTGGGAGCTAATATATTGGACAGGGCTATAGATACTGGATACCGAGTGACATAATCCATTATTGTAACTATGAACTGTTTCCCCGTTTTGCTAGGTCTAGCCAAGGGACCTACAATATCCACAGCTACCCACTGGAAGGGCACATCCATGATGGGTATGGATTGCAGTGGAGCTATAGTTCCCTTCCCAACCCGTCCATGGCACTGACAGGCATCACAAGAGTTACAATAATCCTTCACATCCTTGTTTACCCGAGGCCAATAAAACACCCCAGTTAAGCGGAGTCTAGTCTTTTTTACCCCTAAATGCCAAAGGGACCTCATGTGCCAAAGCCAGTAAGCGACTTCTATACTTATTAGGGACCACCATTTGCTTGCCTAGTTCTCTGTCAGCCTAGGTATCCCCTGGCCCTTTGCTGTCACATCTGAGTCTTTTGATAAATGTCTCTAGCGTGATAGTGTACCTTGCCAATAGCACCAGGTACACTTGTGCACAGTCTTTAGCCAGTTGTGTGGGTATAGCTCTGTACACCTCACTGGACTTCCCAGTGAGTTTGCTAACTAGCAACTTCACCCATTCTGTATGTGGAATGTCATGCAAGTCACATTGTTGCTCAAACTCCTGCAGGAACCCATCCATAGTATCCTTCTCTTCTACACAACTCTGATATGCCAACGTTAGCTGAGGTAGCATACCCCCATTCCTCTGGGCAGGCCTAGGACTAGCCATTCTGTGGGTTCTATTGTATTCCTCCTGCACCTCCTAACTTAACCTTTCCCTGAGGTTCACCACCTGCTCCACAGTCATTCCCTCTGGGAAGATCCCTTTCCATTTTTTAAACCTGCGGGTGATTTCGTCTTCATCTGTCTCCACCAGCTCCAGGCTGGGTCGTGGGAATGAGGTTCTTGGTACTGTGCTTACCCCCTCTCCCGGATCCTCTGCCTCCATTTGTCGTTCATCATCTAGTAACAGTTCCTCAACCATAAGTGCTTTGGTCCTCCCTGCTACCCTGGCAAATCCTCTGCTCTTGAAAACCTCTCTTACTTCTGTCACGGACATCTCTCCATACTGTGCCATCCTTTCTGTATCTTGTTCCAGAGGTCCCACTACTGCCAGCCAGTTGTGACAACCTGTATGTTGAATGGGGTATGATAAGAGCCTATTGCCCAAACCTCTCCCCACAGGTGTGACCAGTTAATTTTACCTCTGTACAGCAGGAAGAACTTTCAACCCTTAGGTCAGACTGAGAGATGTCTGTGGTCTTCTATAGCATACAAATCTTTCTAAATTCTGAAAAGAACTTACTCCAGTAACCAGCATCCAGCATCAAGGTCTCAGGGCATTGGGTGGTCACAAGTTGTACCATAATTAGGATGCTGGTTCTTTAAAATGTTTAGAGTTGCCTTATGTGTGTAAACCAGAGTTCAGAGCTACTACAGAAGTTTTGAATAACGCTGCTGTAGGCAACGCTGAAGCAGAAGCCTGCAGGGAGACTGCAGCAATGCTGCTAGCAGGTAAGTTCTTTGCAGAACTGTGGGAAACCATGACAGAAACTTATTTCCTTGTAACTCCCTGCATGCTGTATAGCTTTGGTGACAGATTGTGATGTACTTTGATTATACTATTATGAAGCAGCAACAATGAAATGTGTTCTACACTCTGCCACAGCTTGAAAAAGATCGAAGTTACTCCAGCCTAATAATCAAAAGAACCTATTTTCCATTTCTAGTGTAAGTTTTTCTCACACACTTTTTAAAATCACAACAATTAATTCATTAATAAAAGTTATTCAATCTAAACAATAACAGTGTCTTCATAGAATGGTATTAAAAACTAAATGTATATTTTAAGGATCTTTAAATAACTGAGGGGGTTCTAGTTCAATAAAGAGAAATATCTCACCTTACTGAACATACAGTAGATATGCATGCCCAGAAAGCAAATACAAAATAACCATGAATGTATTTCTCATTTAAAAAAACTGAGACACTTTAATGACCTCTTTTCTGAAATGGTATAAGATCCATTATTTTTCTGTCATCTGCCAGATACACCCCATAAATGTCCTGAAAATCTTTGTTGCAGCTTGCATACACTCAGGTATAATATTTAAACATATACAGTCTCCTGTTGTAAAGTTTTATAGCTATTATGAAAGTTCTAGGGTCATGGTAAGTCCAGAAGTGAATAAGCATACACAGACATTAACCTATTGGTTTCAAAAATCTTTTTTTCCCCACTTGCTAAAGGTCTTGGAGGACTACCTTGAAACTGTAGAATATGTTAGAGGAGGATCTTATGTTTTCTCTGCCTACCATAATGGACTTTTTCTTATATTATTGGACTATTACCTGAGTATATATAAAAAATCAGTATCTTGATATTGCAATATATGTGAATCCTATTTTAATAAACTCATTATTTTTATCTCATGTTTTTGTAATACCAGTGTATTAAATACATTGCTCAATTACAGTGAAGTAGTATGTGTACCACTGAAGGGGTTAACATATTCTGCTGATGAAGGGGTTAACATATTCTGCTGACATATTCACGAGATATAGCCTAACCATAATATCATTTTCCTATCCTTGGGATGTTTTTCGACCTTACTAAAACACAAAACATTTCTAGTTGTTCTAAGAAACAGAAAAACACCTGATTATCTGTCCTTGCAACTGACTAACATGAACTGTAAATCGCCTCTAATATCAGCCTTTTTTTGCCTGTATATAACCTATGCAATGACGTGGCAATAAACAGAATTAGTACTGAGAATGATTTTGTGTGTGTTACATCCAGTACGGGTTCCCCAGAATTCTGATTGGGGCCTGTGTTTTCCAAACCGCCAACTACTGATTAGTAAATCCCAACATACCACCTCAGAAATAAATGCAGAATGCAGTTTGCTACATTTCCTTTGATATCTAGCATGTTTAATCATAAGGAAGCAATCATGCAAATAATTCTATTTCTGTTATCCTGTGTGATATATGCACTTCGGTTTTGATAAGTCAAACTATTCTCCAACACTTCACCCTTCACCCCTGTTTTGCATGTAAAATAGATTTGTTTAGTAATGTTCCTTATAATCCTGCATCACAAGCACAGCTTTGCAAATATTGCCCAATTCTAATCATGCTTGGGCCTGTCTGCTGGGAGGCATGTAGTGTTTATGTCACCTTACTCTTATCCACATAAACCACTTGTGCCACCACTCCCCTATTTATTACCTATAACTGCTCCTTGCCATTCATACCACATAAAGATAAACTGACAGACCTACATGTATCTGCACCTCAATATTTTTCTGTGCAAACCCCACAGTTTTGCTGTCACTTCTAATGTCTTGGCGTAAGTAGAAATGTATCACTGCACATTTCCTGGTTCTCTGGACTATCTCTGTACAGCTTTTGATTGGATGGATACAATGAAAACTAATTATGAAACAGAGGGTGGTGGAGCCATGTTCTGCTTGCCCTGCAAATAAAATTAAATCTTTATTGACTTTGTAACTATCATTATTTCTTGACAAAATTTGTAATTTAAAGCATGAATAATTTTCTAAATCTTCAGTACCAATGTAAAAGTTCCATATGCCCAAAATATTTCTCCTAGTGCAGAGTCAAATAAATATATATAGAGAAGACTGGCATATGTAGAGTGAGCTGATATATAGCTATTTTATTGTACACTGATATATCCTCACCACAAAAACTGAAAATGTCTTGTCCTCCCTTATCATGTTACATCCAATTTCGTTCATAGTCTTGGGGTATTCTTTAACCTTCCCATTGACTTTCTCCTCTGTCACTAGCAATTATCATCCTCTATAAAATATGAATCCTCTATCTCATTTCCCCCAACAAAACTCATCATTCTGTACCTAATATTATTTTGAGTGATGCAGCCTTTCCTTCACTGCATCCCAAGAAATATAAAATACCTTAGCTTGCATCTTATTCAAATTCTTGCCCATATTACTCGTGGTTTCAGTAGTCACTACTTAGCTTTGATATTTAAGTGTGTACTCCTTATCTGTCGGTGACATCTGTTACATCCTACATGCTGAAATGCTAAAATCCTAATCCAGTTTAACACTCAATATTGCAATTTCTTTGCAAAATTTAGCATTTGCTTATACTCAGTCCATACTTTTTCTTTATAAGAAACACCCATTACACGTGTGAACACATTCTGCACCTCTTTGAAGACCCATCTCCTATCCTGAAAGCACAAACACAAATCTTTCTGCAATCTTGCCCGAGCATTGATTAACTGATTATTTTATTTTGTATTTCCCTTTCTGTGTCCAAGCTGCAAGTGTCCATAAAACCCTGATTATGCATTCAGCTTTACTAAAGTTAAGCCCGGGTCAGTTACACAAGCAGCAACATCCTGCAATCATGGATTGTTGATGGCAGAGACATCAGAAAGAGAGGGACAGGAGAGGGGGAGAGAGAGAGAGAGAGAGAGGAGAGGGAGAGAAATGAGAGAGACATCAGAGAGAGAGAGAGATAGGAGAGAGAGACAGGACAGAGAAAGAACAGACACAAGACATATGGAGAGACCGTAAAGAGAGACAGACACAAGACACAGGGAGAGAGGGGCAGAGACAGAAGAGAGAGAGAGAGAGAGAGAGAGAGACAGATGAGAGAGACAGACACAGGACATAGGGAGAGAGAGGGAGACAGACGAGAGAGACAGGAGAGAGAGAGCAGAGAGACAATTGAACATACAATTATATGATACCATCATTTATGACGGGCAAATTAGTAGTTACATGATATATGCTAAGCGGCATTACATGGCTGCACCAACCAGATATCAAGTTTTTGTTGCAGTCACAATAAGCCTATAAAATAATTTAGGCCACTGTTATTTGAAAGGTTATTTTTGCAAACATTAACTGGTGTTCACAGATCAGATATAGTCATGTACATGCATGTTGTTGATGTGCACTGTATGGTTCACTTCTAGTATCAGGCAGCAATGTTTGTAATATTATATTTCAGAGCTACCTGAAAAAGAAAACAGAAATATAAGTAAAAGAGGACATGATGAAGCCTTATCTCCCCTCCCTCTTAGATAGAGGAGTCTACTCTCCTATATCACCATGTGGTTTCCATGATCAACGTCTGGCAGGAGTCGATGGTGGAGTTGGAGGCATTCCAGCAGGTGTGGTAGGCCAGTGTTGTGGAGGACCGCGTTGCGTGGACCTCACACATGGTGTTGTGTATTGTGTGACAGCCTATCTTTGAAAGTGCTCCAGCGTGGCAGTGCCCAGCATGACAGTAGATCCTCCATTCTTGACAAGTTCAGTTGCTAAATGGCAATAGTGCCCCAAGTTGTTGAGCCTGATCCATCTGATCTCATGAAGCTCCTTTCTCTGTAGACCCTCCAACTCCAGGAATGCCTGCCCATCTTCTGCTGCATCTAGAGATCAAGTTTCCTCTCCACGTTTGATGTGGGAGAGGATAGCTGTGGGATTGATCAGGAAGCTGAAGCTGAATGTACTCATTCAGTTGCTACGTTTTTGGGCTGTGGGGCCACAAGGAGAGGCCGCAAGCTACTTTACTATTCAATTGGCTTACATTTGCAGCCTCCGATTGGGTTAGAAGCCTCGAGCTGCGATCCATTGCAATTAGTTCAATCGCAACTTAATTCCGTCAAAGCCTTTAATATTTTGCGGCCGCAAAATACCTATTCGCTATTTAATTGCCATGATTCACCCTGCGACAAGCCTATAAATGGCTAAACGCAAACCACAGCTTACTTACACTCAAGAGGTCCCGCAACAGTCTTAATTAAGCTAATAAAAAGGCATCCTGTGCTTTTATTAGAAGTAAAAGTGATTTTAGGTCTTAGAATTAATAGCACAACATTCTCACATCTCAAATTGGCATAAATCTATAATTTTTTTCTTGCTCAATTTTCGTGTTCTATCCATCATGTAAGTTCTACGAGCTTGGAGCTTGAAGTGCAATGTCAGACCCCCAACGGCTGCTGGATTTGCCTCCGTCAAGCCTGTAAATGGCTAAAATCGAACCACAGGTTACTTGGGCCACAGAGATGTCGCAAAGGGCTTACTTACAAATCGTAGCACTAATTAAGCAAATAAAAAAGCCATCTTGTACTTTTATTAAAAGGGAAAATGATGTTTGGTCTTAGAATTAATAGCACAACATTCTCAAGGTCGCAAATCGGCCAAAAAAATACTTTAGTTCATGTTCAATTTTGTGTCAACCATCATGTAAAGTCCTACAGGCTTGGAGGTCATTCATCCTCAAAGCCTGTACAGGCTTGATTAACAATTTACGGGCTTGGAGGTCATTCAAGCACGTAGGACTTTGGACGGAAATTAAACCTGAAATGAAGTATTGGATTTAGGCGATATGCAAGCTTGAGAATCATTTGCTATTAATCCTCGTGTCCCCCATGGTGTTCCCTATCATTTACAGTCCTGGATTAAGTTTATATTTGCATTTACATTTATCTGAGTTTGAGGGCTTGAAACACAATTTACAGGCTTGTGGCAATGCCTACGGTTGATAGCATGGTTTGCGATTAGCGGGGAAGGGGAAGTAATTGCGGCGCCGGCCAATTGAATACCAGCGTAGACGAAGCACTACGCGGGGCATTAGCCTGATTGCAGGGAATTGCAGACTTGGGGACAATTTACTGCCCCGAATTAAATGAGGCCCTATGTGTTTTATTACCTGCATATGAATACGGTAGGGTGCAAGGCTAAGGGGTAATAAAATGTGTTATGCAGCAGGAGGAATGTGTGGTGGGAATGCTGTATGACATACTATAATTGGCGAACTACGAGACGTCATCACGCATTGCGTGGTGCGTACGACTTAGGCGATGAGCCTTGCATAGTGAGGTGAGACGTTAACTCGGAGCACTTAGACGATAAACGCCAAAGGGGCTCACCGCCTTCCAGTGTTGCGTAGCGAGGCGAGCCGTTAACTCGCAGCACTTAGGCGATGAGCGCCAAAGGCGCACATCGCCTGCGAGCCTCCCTTGGCGTGGAGAGCCGTTAAGGCACTAAAATTCACAGCACTTTGGCGATGAACGTCAAAGGCGCTCATTGCCTGCGAGGTGAGCAATGAAGGCAATGAAACACGCAGGAGCGCGGAAGGAGCTCACGCGAGACTCGCAAAGCGAGGCGATGTGATCACACATTGAAACACGCGGGACTTAGCCTCCAAACATTTAGTAAACGCGGGATCGCCATAGGCTACAAGCAGTTGACGAACGGGGGACTTAGAAAAACAAATTATGAGACACAGTACTTACCAAAAAAAAAATTATGAGACGAGATTTCACTCAGGAACGAACAAGGTACCACTTTCACTCAGGAACGTACGAGGTACAAAATACACTACTACAAAGGACGGCAAACAACGCTATTTTACAACCCTAACTAACAACATTACGCATGTACAGTAACCAACGGTTTGCCCTCGCGGCAAAGCCTATTTCTAATGCACAGTTGGGACATTCATAAAACTATAAAACTATATCCTCAGGCCAGCAACAGTCTAAGTGGACATTATATGCTGCAGGAAAATAAAAAGAGATTGGTACCTCTTCAGGCTACTGATTATTACATATATAAATTAGAAAAAGGTAAACTATATTAATTATTTATTCAATGAATTCATTAATTAGTATTTTAAAAAATATAGAAAGGAGCCAAAGGACTTGCGAGGAGAGGCTCTCAATGAGTGCCGAAGGTCCTTACAGTATAAAAAGCTTAACATTGTGTGCCAAACAGCATTGCCATGGCTTCAAATTTTATTACTCCGTCATTTCAAATAAAAAGAGATTGTTAGCTCTTCAGGCTATTGATTGCTGGATATAGTCATTACAAATAGATAAAGTAAATTAATTCTTTAAGTAACTAATTGATTATTATTTAAAAACATATAGACATATGCATCTGTCTTTCTGATGAGTGCCGAAGGTGCTCAGAAGAGCAAAAGTACACCAGAGGAGAGGTGAGCCACGAGCCACTCACCAGAGGAGAGGCCGGCCATGAGCCACTCATTGCAAGCCACGCATTATGCGCTGAAGGCGCACAGCGCAAGGCTCGCAATGAGCACCGAGGGTCCTCCGAGTACAAAAAGCTTGACATTGTATGTGAAACAGCATTGCCATGGCTTCTAATTGTATTGCTCCGTTATTTTTGACGGGCAAGTTGCTAGTGTGGTATATAAGAGGGATTTGTGCGTTAGCAAGGGTTATGGGTGGGGGCATATGTTCTTTGCAGCCTCACAGCAGAAACCCTGATGATACACAGCTAATTATAGATGTTCTGCAGAGAGTGAAGCAGAAGGTGGCTTAGGGATACAGAGCTGCCTTTTACTAGCCTGGGTTGTGTGAGAGGTTTCATGGTAGGAGTTCACTAGTATACAAATGGAGAAAATCTATGTTCTCCTTTGTAGAGAAATCATCCATGTGTAGCACCAAATGAAGAGGAGGAAGGATGAAGAGCGACAGGACCATTAACAACTCACAGTTACTCCCTCCATTGTTACTCACACTGCCTTAGTAGCCCTTTATAACTGCTTTCTTTTTTACGACATCCAGAAGGCCCAGAGTAAAATTATACAAACCACATCTCTCTCTTTTCTAACTTTGGGCACCTACTGACTTGTTCCAGATGTCTGTACATTAGTCAAACCTGTCTGATACTTCACCACTGTAATATTGTTTGCTCAAATTTTCTTATAGAACAACTGTCTCAGACTGGGAACAGCTAAACACGTTTTCTACCTATAATCACAACTCTATGGGTGCACTGTGACCCTAATTTCAATATTCTACCAATGCATATATGTGGGCTTAATTTCTTCCATCTGAACATCCCTGGAGCCACATCTTTCAAAAAAAAATTCACTCTGATTGAGGCTTGGATATTTCTTCTCACTGCTTTGTGGAGCAATTTATAGATGAAGAGGGTACAACCTGGATGAAACCTCCCCCACCCAGAAAAATTATCTAAAGATGACCATTTTCAGCATTTGTGATTTGCCAAAATTGTGGTAAATGACTACATTTTAATGGGCATACCCATTTCACCCTGATGGTCTTTTCCCTTGCCTCTTATACCCACTTCAGGGGTTTCCCATTTCTTCTGACAACACAAATTCTGCATTTCAGAACAATGGGAGCTTTAACTAACCATATTTAAGGCTCCATGCTTAAAACGTGTCCCAAGAGCATTAGTTCTGTCCCAATCTACAATTTAAAGTGGAGCCTCTTTTTTCAGAAAATATATCTTGAATCAATTGTATTACGTGATCATTCCTACACACATCACCTTCCTGAACAGATATTATGTGAAACATGATGGTGGTGTGTCCACTAAATTCAAGGAAACTGAGCAAGTTTTATCTGTACTGACCTGTCCTAAGTATACATTCCTGCAGAAGAGATCCTGTGAAATCAGACACTTAAGCATTGAAGTTAGTCATGTGGCTGTACACTCACCTTATTCAAAGGTATGGACATATCCCACATTACCTAGTTTTTTAACTGTGATTTATAAATATGTGTTTAATACTAGACTATGAGTGCTTCATTATGTACATGTCTTGAGGACTACAGAGAGCCAGTGAACCTTGATGTTATTTTTTACTTTAAATTATGTGAGTCCAAGGAGCTGGTATAAAGTGTCAAAAAAATATAAGCATGCTGTGTGTTCTAAGTTGGTTGTTTTATTTGTTTTTGTATTGCTAAGAACATGCTGTTTTTGTGTTCTGTTAAAATTGTTGCATGTTGCTTTAAGAATTACTGACAGATTTGCAGTAGAGTGATAAAGCAGCGATCACCCCCTGCGCACTGCTGCCCCACCTGCTTTTTGTAATTTGGCAAGAAGCCCTTCCTTGCAGAAGACCGTTTCAATTATGTGTTAATTTCTGTGTGTGGTTTTTAATGAATAGAGTATTCTAATGTCTATTTCCATTGCAATGGCTTCAATTTGAATATGATGTGTTTTCTGTTTTTCTACTTAAAAGTGTTATTTTTCTCCTGCAAAGCATGCATGTTATCTGTTCTGCGGTTTTATTGTCTTTAATCTGGTGTTCAGAAAAGATTGTTTTTTATTTGATGTATTTACCCATAGAACACAGGCATGAGCTTTCCATCCCACCATTGAAATTTGACACAGCGCTCAACTCAGCGCTGAGATTTGTTTTATTTTAATGTGGTTTAAAATTTTATGGAAAAAGAGAAGAATTAAATGTTAACAACCTTATTAAATTGTGATTCGGCCAATTGAAAAGGGCTCTTAAGCACAGAGCATATTTTTTTTACAGAAGTTTTTAGTTAGTGTTCTTCTATCCAAAAGCAAGGTCTTCACTAACTAAAAACTTCTGTAAAAAATATGTTCTGTGCTTTTATAAAGCCCTTTTCAATTGGCCCAATCGCAATTTAATGAGGCTGTAAGTCTTTTCTTTATGAAATGTTGTTTTTGAACTTTTAGGTGATTTTAGTAGGTGATGTTAATTGGTTGTGGAGAGGATCTCAGGTGTAAAGGAGTGTGTTAGTTTGGAAAATTGTAGGAAGAAATAGGACTTGCATAGAAAGTGTAGTTCCTTTGTAAAATTAGGTCCCTAGAAGATTTTAGCAACTGATATGAAGGTTTTTTTGGCATGTGAAAGAGATCCAATGAGAGATCATAAAATATAGTTTTGTAAATGAATTGCAAAAAGCAATTAATGGAAACAGAAACAGGCAGCACCCCATTTTTTATTTTCAGTATTGTGTTATTATGTGTCCTTTGTAGCTGGTACAAAACTGACAGAGAGAGAGCATTAATTAGATTACAGTAATGTTAAAATTAGATTTTTGGGTCGGTCCATATTTGTAAACTTCAAAGAGATAAGCATAGTTTTTATAGTAGATAGATTTTAGTTCCTGCATCTGAAAGTTGCATTTCATGTATAAGTTACTTAGATAGGGTGAGGATGGCATTAGGATTAGGTTTAGTAAACTTTGTATTCAGTTATGTTTGTTTTTTCTGCTCCGTCATTTTAAATCCAGCTGGTAAAAAACATTGTGAGGATATATCTGAGGATATCCATTTAGAGTTAAAGCTTTTATTGTGTTACATTTTGTTTTTATGAGTGCATATGTGTTATTGTGTATTTTGTGTTGACTTAATGTGCCTTGTGTTTGGTTTTATAAAGTTGTGATTAATAGATAGATAATTGATAATAGGGACTTCTTTGTTTTTAAAGTTAGTATGAGGTTTGAGCAGCTGCCCAGACCACCTTAAATGATATCCGTAGCAAGTTTATACTGATAAGATAGAGTCTGTTTCATTTTATTTTGTGTGGAACTAACTGTAAGAAATTGTCTGTTTTGTTTTTTAGTCATGTTTCAGAAATAATTTAGAACATAAGTTTTTATGATTTAGTGATATTTTTCTGTAAGTATAGCGTCTTTGCCAAAGTGCCGTTATAAACCCCTCCCTTGCCCAGAAGGTTTTAAACCCTTTTGTATCCATAAAGGTATAGAGCGTGCAGTGAAATCTGTCCCTGTAAAAATGAAAGAATGTATTATAACAAGTTACTTATAAAGTAATTGTCTCCCTGCCCACCTAATAAATAATGTGTTGTTATTTACTGCTAGTAATAAGAGTGACCTACCCTGTTGTGGTCCCAGGTGTTTTGCACCTGCTGCACCAGCATTAGCTCCACCCCTGTTGCAAGTGTAATAATGTTTTTATGGAAATATTAATAAGATAAAGGATTTAACGAGTAAGTTAAACAGTTATTTCAGTGAAATTATAGTTGATTATAGAAAATATTGTGTATTATCCACATAAATTGTTAAAAATAATTTGAGAAATTGATTTCATGTCATCTATTTTTTCTAGGTTTGGTGGCCATACAATTGGTTCAATTATGTTTAGGATTAGTTATAGGTATATATGTATATGATTTGCTAAATGTGGTTATTTTTGTCTTGATTCTTACAAGGGGGATGAGGAGATGTGCATATAAAGTATTCAATTAGCTCACAATTATCTAGTTATATGTTTGTGAGGAATTGACTCTGCTGGGTTTTGAACCCTGGTCCCCAGGCTGCTGAACCTCTTCCCTACCACTGCGCCAGCCTGCCTTTGTGAATTTCATTGAGATCTGATAACCTTGACTCTGCTAGCAATATTATTGTGGTTCCTGTTCCCTTCAACAAAGTTTGTTCCTGTTTCACCTACAACTTGCTGAATTGCATCATTGCTGACCTAGGCTGCTGGTCTCCAAAACCTTGTGATTCCTATATCATTACAGAATAATCTGGGCATTAGTGATGTCGCGAACATAACATTTTCGGTTCGCAAACCGCGAACGCGAACCGCCGCAAATGTTCGCTGTGACGAAGTGCCCTTCGTCACTTTGTCTTGGAGAGGACTTATTGCCAGCCTCCTGCCCTGTGACTATGGCCCTGGGACATATTGACCTTTAAAAACAGTATTCGGCCATACCAGAGTGTATGTCACTCATTCTGGCCCTTTAAATACAGTGGGGTCATTCGGTACTTGCCCTGTGTGAGCGGTGATACCCCAGATAGCTATGCCATGGAGCCCATTCATATAATGAAAGACTATGGGACAGACTTTAGCTACATGGCAATTGAACTGTGTGAATAGGATCTGAGCGCTATTCGGTAGTTTTGTGCGCTCAGATCCCAGCTATCTGGGGATATGTGAAATGTCTGTGTGTTATGTGTAAAAGGTGACTTTATGTATTTTAAAGTGGTTTATGTCTTTTTGCAAACCATGTGCTCAATGGAGTCTGCCTCTATCCCTGGATAATTGGATTACTTTCCCCATTGTCTCCAGTACAGAGGTCTCTGTAAAACCTGTTTGAGCCAGGGCCCAAAAGATACTTTTACTAACGTTTGTACACCTGGTCTGAGTCATGCCATTTTTTAATATGTTGTTCCACAATTTATGTTGTTCATAAAAATGTAAGTTTTATTTATGTACTATGTAAAATCATAAAGTTATAAAAATGTATAAAAATGTGTAAGTTTTAGCTGGGAGATAATTGAGTAGATAAAGTAAGAAACTAAATTATCTCCCAAGCAGAGGGGAGGGAAACTGTGGGCATTACTATTGTGTTATTGGTTGTTCTATACCTCCCCCCTGGGTGTGTTCTGTTTGTACCTGACTGTAATAAAAACCAGGCTGGGTGTGCCAGCACCTGAGTTCTACTTGACCCTGCAAAACGTAGCCTCGTCTCGTTCTTGGAGGGAATTGATATATCACACTGGGGATTGCTATGCACTGCATACTCCCTTGAGCTTTAACTACTGAACTCTTGTTCCTGATGTACTCTCCTTGGAGGAGAGGTCTTCCCCACACGGTCCTGGATGCTGGAGATTCATACAGGGTGGAAGGAAGACGTCGCGGCTCCAGTTAAGCTACGGCGGTTGTGGAGTCTGTGGTGGTTGTGGTGTCCGGTGCGGTGCTTGTAGTCCTCGGCGCATCAACGGAGGTACCCAGTCGGGGTGCCAAGTGATCCGTTACATTCGCGAACCATCGAACCCGGCGAACCGCCATAGACTTCAATGGGCAGGCGAATTTTAAAACCCACAGGGACTCTTTCTGGCCACAATAGTGATGGGAAAGTTGTTTCAACGGGACTAACACCTGGACTGTGGCATGCCAGAGGGGGATCCATGGCAAAACTCCCACGGAAAATTACATAGTTGATGCAGAGTCTGGTTTTAAGCCATAAAGGGCATAAATTACCTAACATTCCTAAAATGTTTGGAATAACGTGCTTTAAAACATCAGGTATGATGTTGTATCGATCAGGTAGTGTAAGGGTTAGGCACGAAAACTCCCTGTTTAATGCACCGCAAACAAATGCAAACAGTGAATTTGCACAACCGCAAACTCCCCATTTGCACAAGGTTGGATACCAAGCTAGCCATGTCCCGTTCCTTGTCCTCACTGATGTCATTGAAGGTCTCTTCATCCACCCAGCCACCAAGGGTCCCCAAAAGGTGACAACAAGCCCCTGGGACGCCTGCTGTGTTTGGTCTTCCACCTCCTCAAAGCCACCTTCCTCCTCTGACTCCTCTTCTTCAGACTCCTCTCACTGCGTTGCCTCTCTCTGCATTATTATAAGGTGTGTTAAGTAGTACTACTCTTATCAGTTTAATACCTGTTACAGCACCTATCAGGGGGCGTGTATAAGTCCTGGATTTTTAGAACCGGGAGATGGAAAAAGATGCTTGGTTGGTCGTATCACTTCAATTTTGGGGCACGGCACGTGCAATCAAAGGTGCCACCAGATAGGAGTGGCGTGTTTGTAAGTACTACTCTTATCAGTTTAATACTTGTTACGTCACCTATCAGGGGGCGTGTATAAGGCCTGGATTTTTAGAACCGGGAGATGAAAAAAGATGCTTGGTTGGTCATATCACTTCAATTTTGGGGCACGGCACGTGCAATCAAAGGTGCCACCAGATAGGAGTGGCGTGTTTGTAAGTACTACTCTTATCAGTTTAATACCTGTTACAGCACCTATCAGGGGGCGTGTATAAGGCCTGGATTTTTAGAACCGGGAGATGGAAAAAGATGCTTGGTTGGTCGTATCACTTCAATTTTCGGGCATTTTGTGACATTAGCTTCTTACGCTCAAACATGTCCTTTACAGGCACCTGACTATGGGCAGATGAGCAGGAACTGCTCAAGGCGAGAGACGGAGTGGCGGATGGTTGAGAGGGGGCAAGGAGGACAGCAGTGGTTGATGTGGCTTATGATGCTGCACCAGCAGGAGGATGGCGGCTTTGAGTTTGTGTGCTGCTTGTACTCATGTGTTGGTCTGGAGTCACCCAAACATTAGGTCTCAACCTGTAGAGGATAAGGGAACCAGGCTACTCTAGACCTCATTCATCATTACAGGTTTTGACAGATTGGTACTATGCGTGAAAGCTACTGTGACAACAGATATGAGTGGCACTGTGCACTTGCAGAAGTTGGCAGAGTAGGCGCTGTAGGTCTGACACACACGCTTGCAGACAAGTAACTGCTATGCAATCTATTACAGTAGAAACATTTTTTTTTGTTTTAAATGTACACTACTGTTACACCAGATATGAGTGGTGTGTTAAGTGGTACTACTCCTATCAGTTTAATCCCTGTTATGTGCCTTTTTTGGGGGGTTTGGTTGTTGAAGCCACAGTGCAGCACCAGAGGCCAGAAAAATTAGGCATGTACACATGCCTGCAAAATTAGGTATTGTTGATCTTGCAGCAAGCAGAGAAGAAGGTAGGACTGATTCAACGCCCCAGCCCCACATACTCACACTCAGAGATTGAGGGGGGGACCTGAGAAGGCCACGGGCCAGAGATATAAAGGGGGGCCATCCCAAATAAGCACACAAGTGGGGACAAAGGTAGTGAAGGGGACATTGAGGCCCATGGACTGACGGTCACCATCTTGGCAGGAAAAGGGCCCAGCAATTAAGCCAAACTGACCCAGCACAGGCAGCTACTTGAGTCAAACGCTGTACAATTACACCTTAATAAAGCTGAAACATGCAGCAGCAGGGATTCTAAACGGCCACACGGGGACAAGGAGGCTAACAGCCCCCACAGTCTCTGCACCACTCTTTTTAACAGATAACCCAAGCTAACCAGGGACCTTGCCCACATAAAAAACAGAATTTTATTGGAGGAATTATTAGTGTCTTTACCCCCCAAGAGAGGACATAATATACGGTATCTTTAGACTACCTGATGGCCAAACCTCCTTTAGCCCCAATGCTATCCAAGAAACATTTCAAAACTTCTATCAGACCATATATTCATCCCAATCCCGCTGCAGCAGATCTGACATTTAGTCCTTCCTACTACAGCAAGAAGTCCACAAAATACCTGTACCTCATTGAACCTAGACATATCCCAAGAGGAAGTTAAATCTACAATCCAAGATCTTAAATTTTGCAAGTCCCCAGGGCCAGACGGTTTTACTCATCTGTACTATAAGAAATTTGAGCCCTTGCTTACCCCCCTAAAAAAAATTTAAAAATGTAGGGATTCCCCCTTTCAGCCTGGTATTATTAGCCTCATGTATGAACTATTTAATGAAAACTCATGGGCAAACAAACCAGACTATATCAAAGCCTGGGAGAGGGATTTGGGCACCGAGTTGGCAGACAGCACATGGGATAAAAGTTGGCGAGGCTTAAGTAGGGGATCTTTAAATTATAGTCTGCTTGAGACTGTCCTACACGGGACATATATTACTCCTTTTAAGCTAAATAAATGGGATCCAAAACGGAGCAGCTCATGTTTTAGGAACAGTGGTAATGAGGCTACATTTATTCATGTCTGGTGGGAGTGTTCGGCAGTCATAAGACTATGGAAAGAAACATGCTTACTAGCTTCTAAAATGTTTAAGATTCAGATTTCTGCTAATATAGAAAACTGCATGCTGGGTGTTCCACATGTCTGTCTCTTGCCCGCTCAAAATAGGCTATTAAAGTTCATCATGTTGGCCACAAAGAGCCATATAGCCGGACAATGGAAATCAGATACCCTACACTTTCAGGTGGTTAAAAATAAATTAAACTTTATCCTTATAAATGAATGCCTTACCCATTTAGTAGACAACTCCATGGATACATTTTGAGATATATTGTCTCCGTGGCTGCAATTAAGGGATAGCATATCATCTGGAGACAATTAAAGAAATTTAGGTCCGGAATAAGGGCTCCCCTAAATGGGAGAGGATATTCTCAAGAGAACAGGATGGATGGAGGTGTGTGTGGATCCTTAGAGGGGCGGAGGACGGAGGTAAGTGCTATATTTTACATCATATTTATGTAAAAAAGGAGGATGTTTGTGGACCTTTCCCTTTCCCAACATGTTAAATGTTAAAACTAGTTTTTTTTTTTCCAATTATAGTCGGATTCAAGACTTAAAGGGAATCAACTTAAAACAAACTGAATTAAAGCTATATTAATAACTGAAAAGTAAAAAAATATATATATTTTTAGGCTACAGGTACAACCAAATCCAGATAACATACTAGCCCTGGATATGGTATAAGCTCCAAGATTATGTAATGGAAAGGGGTAAACTGAGTATTAATAGAGATAAGTTAACTCAGTGATGTATTAACATGTATGGATATATATGTAACATGGAAATGGTTGTTTGAATATGATATATTACCTGACCTAATAAAATATTTTTTGAAAGAAAAAATACACATAGCTAGTAGTTGGAAAACCCCAAATTAAAACTTTCAGGAATTAATAAAAAAAAAAATCAACTATTTACTGCTCAACGAGAGATTAAACTATGTAGTCTTGGATAGAATCACCCAGTTCCAGACAATTTGGGATCCCTGGATAACATCCCCATTTAGTGCCCCCCTAATATAATAAAACATTTGTTAATGGTTGAAGCGACTCGGGGGGAAGGACCGAAGTGGGGGAGGCCTGGAGGAGACCCTTCAGAAGCAACCGGCGGCAAAATCATCAGAGGAAAGGAGAGGTCGCCTACTGAAGCCTACCCTAGGGTAACCCAAGGGCGATTGAGCAGGTTAGATATTGTAAATAATAAGCTACTGCTGGAGTGATGATAGATAATAGGACTTGGTGTTAACTGCTGATATACTCTTTACTATTGTCTGTTTTACCATGTCTTAGGTTTCTCTTAAAAATTGCAATCACAGTAAAAAAAAGAAAATTTATTAACCAAAAAAGTAAAAATAAGAAGGCCTAGCCAGCTAATTTTATCAAAATGTCTTCATTGTAAATATGTATTTTTGCACAACTGTTGTGTTATGCAAGACTGTTCAATATGCTTTCTTTTTCATTACATGCCGTATGCCTTTTGACATAAAAATTTAAATTAAAAAATTAGGTATTGTTGCAGCCGCTGCTGTTGCAGCGGCCAGAAAAATTGACCTTTGTTCCCCAGGCAGAAAGTGCCATAAAACATTGCGTCTTCTTGAACCCTAGTTGGTGGCGGATAAGTCATGCAAGTCATCCGGCATTCACAGATAACATACAGCAGTGTGTGGACCAGTTTTAGCCGAAGGCAGCTCATCTCATCAGGCCTTTTTCAGTCGAATGTATCGCCCAGTGTCAGTCCCTTCGGGATCCATCCCCCAATTATCTTTATAAAGGTGAGGCAATCTAGACTTTTTTGCCCTAGGCGACTTCTCTTCTCGGTGACAAAACCTCCTGCTGCACTGAAGGTCCTTTCTGACAGGACCTTGAAGCGGGGCAGGCCAGAAGTTCAATTGCAAATTGGGATAGCTCAGGCCACAGGTCTAGCCTGCATACCCAGTAGTCAAGGGGTTCATCGCTCCTCAGAGTGTCCATATCTGCAGTTAAGGCAAGGTAGTCTGCTACCTGTCGGTCAAGTCGTTCTCTGAGGGTGGATCCCGAAGGGCTGTTGCGATGCGTAGGACTGAAAAAGTTCTGCGTGTCCTCCATCAACAACACGTCTTTTAAACGTCCTGTCCTTGCCAGCGTGGTCGTGGGAGGAGGATTACTTTCACCTCTTCCCCTGTTATATTGCCCTTGTGCTGTGACATCACCCTTATATGCTGTGTAAAGCATACTTGTTAATTAGTTTTGGACCTGCTGCATCCTTTCTGACTTGCGGTAATGTGGTAACAAATCAGGCACTTTCTGCTTATACCGGGGGTCTAGCAGCGTGCACACCCAGTACAGGTCATTCCCCTTCAGCCTTTTTATACGAGGGTCCTGCGACAGGCACAACAGCATGAAAGACCCCATTTGCACAAGGTTCGATGCCGTGCTACCCATGTCCCATTCCTCGTCCTCAGTGATCTCGCTGAAGATATGTTCTTCCCCCCAGCCACGTACAACACCACGGGTACCAGATAGGTGACAAAGAGCACCCTGGGATGCCTGTTGTGATTGGTCTTCATCCTCCCCCTCAAAGCCACATTCCTCCTCTGACTCCTCTTCCTCACAATCCTTTTCCAGCGTTGCCGCAGGTCCAGCAAGCGATGCTGATAAGGCTGTTTCTGGTGGTGATGGTGACCACAACTCTTCCTCTTCTTCGTCATGCTCATCTACGGCCTGATCCAGCACTCTTTGCAGGGCACGCTCCAGGAAGAAAACAAATGGTATGATGTCGCTGATGGTGCCTTTGGTGCGACTGACAAGGTTTGTCACCTCCTCAAAAGGACGCATGAGCCTACAGGCATTGCGCATGAGCGTCCAGTAACGTGGCAAAAAAATCCCCAGCTCCGCAGAGGCTGTCCTAGCACCCCGGTCATACAAATACTCGTTAATGGTTTTTTCTTGTTGGAGCAGGCGGTCGAACATTAGGAGTGTTGAATTCCAACGTGTGAGGCTGTCACAAATCAAGCGCCTCCCTGGCATGTTGTTTCGCCGCTGGATATCTGAAAAGTGCGCCATGGCCGTGTAGGTACGCCTGAAATGGCCACACACCTTTCTGGCCTGCTTCAGGACGTCCTGTAAGCCTGGATACTTATGGACAAAGTACGATCAGATTACACACATGTGACATGTACGGCACATGTGACATGCACGGCACATGCGTCAACTTGCCCAAATTCAATGCCGCCAACAAATTTCTTCCGTTGTCACAAACCACTTTGCCAATCTCCAGTTGGTGCGGAGTCAGCCATTGATCCACCTGTGCGTTCAGGGCGGACAGGAGAGCTGGCCCGGTGTGACTCTCTGCTTTCAGGCAAGTCAACCCCAAGAGGGCATGACACTGCCGTATCCGGGATGTGGAATAGTATCTGGGGAGCTGGGGGGTGCCGTTGATGTGGAGCAAGACGCAGCAGCAGAAGAGGACTCAGCTGAGGAGGATATGGAAGAGGATGGTGTAGGAGGAGTAGAGGAGGTGGCAGCAGGCCTGCCTGCAAGTCGTGGCAGTGTCACCAACTCCTCTGCAGAGCCACGCATTCCATGCTTGGCAGGCGTCAGCAGGTTTACCCAATGCGCAGTGTAGGTGATATACCTGCCCTGACCATGCTTCGCAAACCAGGTATCAGTAGTCAGATGGACCCTTGCCCCAACACTGTGTGCCAGAGATGCCATTACTTCCTTTTGCACAATCGAGTACAGGTTGGGGATTGTCTTTTGGGCAAAGAAATTTCGGCCGGGTACCTTCCACTGCGGTATCTCAATCGCTAAACATTTTTTGAACGCCTCAGACTCCACCAGCTTGTATGGTAAAAGCTGGCGGGCTAAGAGTTCAGACAAGCCAGCTGTCAGACGCCGGGCAAGGGGGTGACTTTGTGGCATTGGATTTTTACGCTCAAACATGCCCTTGACAGACACCTGACTGTGGGGAGATGAGCAGGAACAGCAAGAGGCGAGAGACGGAGTGGCGGATGGTTGAGAGGGGGCAAGGAGGACAGCAGTAGTTGACGTGGATGAAGATGCTGGACAAGGAGGAGGATGGCGGCTTTGAGTTTGTGTGATGCTTGTACTCATGTGTTGATCCCATTGGCTTTTGTGATGTGACATCATGTGCCTTCGCAAAGCAGTTGTACCTAGGTGGTGTTGGACTTCCCACGACTCAGTTTCTTTTGGCACAGGTTGCAAATGGCATCACTGTTGTCAGAGGAACACACAAAAAAATGCCACACTGCTGAGCTCTGCGGTGACGGCATTCTGGTGGTGGCAACAGCATGTGTTGATTGGCGTGCTGTCTGGCTGACCCTGGGTGCTGATGCATGCTGTCTGACTGTGCCACTAGCTCGTTGCGATGACCTCCCTCTGCTTCCAACTCGTCTCCTCCTCCACTCTGACCCCCCATCTGAACTTTCCCCCTGTTCTTCTTCTCTTCCAGCAGGCACCCACGTGACATCCACGGACATCGTACATACATGTGTGTACTGCTGCATGACTGAGACATATCCCTGTTATCTACATCCTCTGTCAATAATGGTTGCGCATCACTCATTTCTTCAAACTGATGTGTAAATTACTCTTCTGACTGATCAATTAAATCAGCTGTGGTACTAGTGTTGGTGGTGGCGGCAGGCGGGCGAGTGGTAACTTGAGAGGTGCCCGAAGCTAAGCTGGAGGAGGATGGTGCGTCAATGTTCCAAGCAGAAGCTGTAGAAGATTGGGTGTCCTGTGTTAGCCAGTCAACTACGTCCTCTGAACTTTTCAAGTTCAGGGTAACTGGCCTCTGACCACTGGTCATTATTGTAGGGCCAAAGGGAATCACAGCACCACGACCACGACGGCCCCTGCGGGGTGTCCTGCCTCTGCCTGTCATTTTTTTTCCGATTAGTGGTACTATGAGTGCAAGCTACTGTGATTGGATTGGTTGAACTTGGCACAATACTTGTAAGCCTGACACACATACTGGCTAGCGGTCAGGCAAATGAACTTAGATTGGCGGTCAAGCAAATGAACTTAGATTTAAGAAAATAAAATTATTGTTTTTTTTAATGTAGACTGCTGGTACCCCAACCAGATTGGATTGGTTGAACTTGGCAAAGTACTTGTAAGCCTGACACACACACTGGCTAGCGGTCAGGCAAATGAACTTAGATTGGCGGTCAGTCAAATGAACTTAGATTTAAGAAAATAAAATTATTGTTTTTTTAAATGTAGACTGCTGGTACCCCAACTAGATTGGATTGGTTGAACTTGGCAAAGTGTATTTTAAAATTATGAGAAAACATGTTCTGTAAACTAAATAAAAATCATTTTAGGAGGTTGAGAGAAAAAGAAACCGGATGGGGGGATACCGAGCAGAGCACACCATCTACAGCCCACTGGGAGACAAACTCATCCATTCCCCCAGTGGACAAAGCCAGGTAATACTCTGCCCGGATATGGGAGCGCACCAGCACCCGGAACATGGCCTCAGGTGACAAGGGAACCCCCCCTATCAAACACTGCTTCCTGGACTTATATATAGCCAATTTGGCTAATGCCAGGAGCAGGTTGACGAGGAGGTCCCTGGCCTTATTGCCCCGGGACACTGGGCGCCCAAAAATAAAAATGTGAGGGGAGAAATGCAGCCAGAACTGCAGGAGGAGGCCCCTCAAGAGTGACAAGAGGGGCTGCAGTCTGCGCAACTAAAATAAATATGATACACGGACTCTCCCTTGCCACAGAATGGACAAGTGGAGGGAGAGTCCGTGAATTTAGCTAAGTACTCTCCCGTGCTCAGTGCACCATGGAGCACTCTCCAACTCAAATCCCCGTTGGGTCGTGGAACTAAATCAGAATAAAGTTCCCTCCAGCGGGGGCCTCTTGCCCTCGTCAGCTGGTAGGTCCCGCCTCCAGATGGTATCAGGACGGGTCACGAGGGCAAGGAAGTGCACTGTATGGAGCACGAGAGAATATAAGCTCTTCCTCGGCATGCCGCGAAAGCATGCCGAGGGTATGTCCCTCAACTTTGAGAGCTTGGGGACAGGAGGAGTCTGAGGGGAAACACGGGGCTTGTGTCCAATGCAAACAGCCGGAGCAGGGGTGTTGAAAGGTGCATGTGGCACTCCGGCCTGCAAAGCCCCGCGAAGGAAGGTGCGCGAGTCGGGGGAGATGGCATCCCTAATCTCCTGGAGCAGGCGCCCTGAGACTTTGGGCGTCACATATCCCAAACGGAGCGCAAGCTCCTGGGGTGACACCCAATCAGAACGCCCGTATTCCAAGAGATCCCCGACTCGGGTCATCCGTGCATGACTAAGGCGGCGGATGATACTGGGGGACTGTAACATTGGAGCCCCCACTGCTGGATTAAATAGCAGGGGCTCCGTGAATATTTCATCCCCCAAAGGCACGCCCTGCCTGGTCACGGAGACCATGCTCCAGGCCTTGAGGGTTTCCTGGTAGTATGCCGGCAACACAGAGAGGTCTCTCCCAAACCCCTCGGGCCTGATCAGAAATAATTGCCGGTCATACCCCAGGTTGCGCAACTGGCGATAAAAGCTGGATGCCAGTGCGCACCACTGCGGAGAGGGATCTGTATATAGGTATCTCTGCAGGTACTCAAGGCGGACAACTGGGAGCACACACAAACTACTCCCTGTCCACCCTCCACCAAAGGCAGACTTGCCACCCCTGCAGAGACCCAATGCCTTCCCATCCAGAGGAAATCTAACAAATTCCTCTGGATATTGGTGACAAACTCGGGGGTCGGACTCAGACAAATCAGCCGGTGCCAGATCTGAGAAGCCACCAGCTGATTCACCACTAGAGTCCGCCCCCTAAGGGAAAGCATTTTTGCTAGACCCCTCCATCGTCCCAGACGAGAGAGGACACTGCCCTCTAACTCCCTCCAGTTGTCTGGGACGGAAGCGTCCGCAGCCGACAGGTAGACCCCCAGATATTTATTGACATCTGCCTCCCACGTGATGTCACGAAACGTGGGAGGCAAAGAGTCTACCTGTAAATGACCCTCTAAAAGGCCTGTGCATTTGGACCAGTTGATCTGAGTGGAGGAGGCAGCTGAATATACCTCCTGGCACTGTTTTGCCAGCTCAAGATCAACTGGATCCTGGGCCACGAGGAGCACATCATCAGCATAAGCTGAAAGGACAATCCGCATGTCTGGATTTTTAGCACCAGCCCTGTGAGCCTTTTCCTCAGTAGGAAGAGGAAAGGCTTGATGGCCAGTGCATATAACTGTCCAGACAAGGGACATCCTTGACGCACCCCTCGTCCAAATACCAAAGGTGCTGTTAGGGACCAATTGATTTTAAGTAAACACTCCTCAGAGGCGTACAGCGTTCTTATAAAGCCCACAAACTGTGGGCCAAAGCCGTACGCTTGCAGAGTGGCTATGAGGTAACCATGGTCCACCCTGTCAAACGCCTTCTCTTGATCTAAAGAGAGAAAGGTGAGTGACAGACCAGTCCTGCGAGAATAATGCAATAGATCCCGGACCAGAAAGATACTATCAAAGATAGTCCGGCCCGGGATCGCATAGGACTGGTCAGGGTTAACCAATTCTGCCAGCACAGACCCAAGTCTAAGCGAGATGGCTTTAGCTACAATCTTGTAGTCTGTGCTGAGCAGAGAGACCGGTCGCCAGTTCTTAATAAGCCGGAGATCCCACTTTTTCGGCAGCAGGGCAATTACTGCCCTGCGACAAGATAGGGGCATCTCCCCGGTCTCCAGGGCTTCCCCAAGGACCAGATGGAATTCAGGTCCCAGAGTCTCCCTGAAAAATTGGAAAAACTCTACAGTCAGTCCGTCCAGTCCTGGAGACTTCTCACAGGACATGGCACGGAGGGCTTCAGAGAGCTCTTGAAAAGATAGTGGTATATCAAGCCGCTCTCTTACACCCTCACTGACTGTGGGAAGCCCCTCCCATAGCACCCTGCAGGCGTCTGGAGAAATGGGATCCGGAGAGTAAAGATCTTTATAAAAGTTCCGGGCTCTATCCCGGATACTCTCCGGATCTGTAAGGGGGGCACCGTCTTCATCTAGAAGACAGGTGCTGTGCCTACTGTTACCCCCCTTTTTCTCCAGTGAGTAGAAGAGGCGCGAGCCGCGGTTTAGATCTTTGAGAAAACCTAAGCGGCTGCGCACGGATGCCCCCTTGGCCTGGTGTCGTTCCAGGTCACAGAGGACACCCTTCCTCTCTACATACTCGCTCTGCAGGGATTGGTCCCTACAAGTGAACAGCCTCTGCTCCAGATGGAGTACCTCCCCCCGGAGTGACTCCAACTCAGCGCTGCCCACTCGCACCCTTGGTATATTCCTGACACAGAAGTCGCAAATGAACCTTGCCCACGTCCCACCACAGTTTTAACGTGGCAAAGTCCCCCTTGCAACCCCTCTAGTCCGTCCAGAACTCCTGGATCAATGTCACGAGCCCCTGGTCCTTCAACAAAGCATTGTTGAAGTGCCAATAGGCGGCTCGTGGCGCTGTTGGCGTTAGCGCCACCGTCACAGACACACAGTTGTGGTCTGTGAACGGAGCCAGCCTAATGGCACAAGAACCGACTCGTGACATATAGTGACTATATATATATAGTCTGTCAATCCGGGAGTGGGACACCAGACCGGCTCTCACCCTGACGTAGGTGAAACCGTCTGATGCCCCTGGGTTCTGCTCTCACCAGATGTCCTCCAGGGAAAAGCGGGCGATGATCTCCCGCAGGGCTGACGCAGAAGGCGGGTACGGCTCTGGACTATTCCTGTCCAGAGCGTCGAGGGTGCTGTTGAAATCACCCCCGAGTACCAAACACTCATCTGCGTCAACCGTCTCCAAAAACTGGGACAGTCTGGCGAGGAACCTCACTCTCTCGGGCCCTCCAGCAGGGGCATATATATTAACTAGGTTAATGATGCTACCCTGCTCTCGGACCCGGAAGTGGATTAGACGGCCTGGGATAACAGCTTTCACAAGCAGCAGCTCTGGCTGAAAAGACTCTGAGAACAGGGTCACCACTCCACATGACGCCGATGTGAAGTGGCTGAAGAAGACCCTGCCTCTCCACTCCAGTTGCCATGAGGCCTCAGCCTCTGGAGTGGTGTGAGTTTCCTGCAGGAAGCTCACAGAGTACCCTCCCTGATATAAATAGGAGAGTACCTGGAACCTGCGGAAACTGTCTTGACAGCCATTGGTATTTAGCGTGCTGATGTGCAAAGCCATTACTGCGTGTCAGGAATTGTGCGTTCCTCAGACCCTTGAGACTGCTGATAGGACACGCACATTTTATAGAATTTCCGGACGCGGAGATGCTCCGCAGTCCCAGAATTCTTGGCCCTAGTGCTGACCACTAGATATTGCTGGAGAGAGTGGAGAATAAACGACATATTCTTCCACCTCTCCAAGGCCAGCCGCACCTTCCTTTTCTTTTGTCCATGAAGGGTGCTCTCAAGGAATAGATCTATTTCCTTGACAGGGATAACCCACCCAGAATCTGATGTTCCTTCTAGTGGGTCACCCCTGGGCTCCTCTTGGCTGAGGGCTTTTACTCCATCCTCCCCGGCTGGAGTCAGTTTCCTCAGCTTTATTCTCAGGGACCCCCTCTTAGATGATACAGAAGGAGTGCCTTTAGCACCCTTCAAGGTAAATAATGGACCCTTGGATTGCTGCTGCACCCCTGTAGCTTCAGGAGTGCATTCAGGGGTAGCTGGCTGGACAGCAGTGGCTGGCATGGCTTCCTTAATGGAAGCCTTGGAGGCTTTATATGCCTCCTCTGCCAGTTCCACCGCTGCTTGCTCAGCTTGGATTGCACCGATGTTAGGGTCAGTGGACGGCTGAGGAGGGTAGACAGGCTCTCCCATGATGTTAACAGGAAAACCTGTTTTATCACCCTCCCCCATTTCCACTTCCCCTTGTGCCACATCCCCCCTGACAGACAAATCCATGGGGTCCTGAATGGGGGTCATGCCTATATTCCCCCCCTCCAGTAGTGACTCGGCCTGGGGCTCTAACAAAGCCCGAGGTACGTCACTAGAGAGTGACACTGGAGGAGGAGACTGACTGGTGCCCTTGAAGCTCAGCACCTCAGGGACACTGACTACCCATTCAGCAGGGGCTTTATTGGGACCCCCCTCAAAGGCCAGAGGCAGAACCTGATCTTTCTTGTCTACCCCTGCCTCACTTGGGAGACCCTCTTGCCCCTGCTTTTCCTCTAGACCCTTTTCCACATTAACCCCTATAGGGTCTGGAGAGAGAGATGTGTGATCTGGCACCGGCTGGCTGAGCTTAATAACCGGGCCAGACAATGTCAACGGATGAGGAGGAGATGTTTTGTTCCTCTTCTTGCTTTTAGAGGGAGGTGCTTCACTATAGAGCGCTTCCCACTTATCAGCAACCTCCCTGTTGGTTTTATGCTTCCTCTTCCTGGGGACGTCACTCCTGGAAGAGGTGCTGCCACTAGCTGCCTCCCCTGCAGAGGGCTTATTATCCCTCTGCTTACACTGTGCCCCCACACTAACTGATGTAATTATGGTGGGGGCAGATTGGGACTTGGTAGATGCAGCTGTGACACTGGGAGGACCGGTGACATTCTTCCCCTTTTTCCCCGTGTCTGCAGTCTTCCTGGAGACCACAGACACAGATGGCTTTTTTGGGGAAGAAGGGGGTTTGGAGGCCATGGTGGTGGCTTGAGGAACGGCCTCCTTGCCTGAGCTCTGTGGGGGGGCTATGACCCTTGAGGTCCCCGCTGTTATGGGCTCAGCGGGGATGGGTGCTGTACTGACGGAGGTGCCATTTGCTGGGGCTGGGGCATGATGCTTTACATTAGGACAATTCCTACGTGTATGCCCCAACCCCTTGCAATGATAGCACTGCACCTCCGTAGTGCTGTAAAAAATCCTGTAGAGAACCCCAAAAGACCCCTCTATGTTTTCTGCGCCCTGAGGCAGGCACATTTGTACCTGCCTCTTGAAAGAGAGCACATGACGAAGTGCTCTCTCTCTGCACCCCAGGGGAATTTTAATAAATGGTGTTTTTACTTCCCCTAGGGTTAGCAGGTGGGGGCGCAGGAGGGAGTCTGGTAGGAAGGGGGGCACATTAGAGAGTGTTACTTTTGTGCCCAACCCTTCCAGGGGTTCTATTAGGACATATAATCCCCCCACTGTGATGCCTCTCTGTATAAGAATGTGAGCAGCAGCCAGAGTACGGGTAAAGAAAACTGCTTTCCCGTACATTTTGCTGGCTGCTACTATAACAGAGGGGCTGATGACATTAGCTGCAGCACGCAGATAGATATCAATGCTGTAGACCCCAGACATCTGACATTTAACCCCATGCTTCCTGGTGATCTGCCCCTCAGCCCCAGCGGTGGTATTACTGGGGCCAGCAGAAACCACCTGTGACCAGGTATTAGCCACAGGGGTAGGTCTGCTGGCAGAACCACCAGGAGCTGGGGCTGCCTTATCTGCCTGGGGCCTATGCTGTGCAGTGCTGCAGCTAGGATTTTCAGGGGCCATTATTCCCCCTTTTGACCCCTGAGGCTTCTTAATGGTCTTATCCCTCATGTTTAGACCCTTTATTTTTAGTTTATTTGTTTTATTTATTTTTATTTTTTGTTTTATGATTTTCTATTGTTTTTTTTTTTAAATATATAAGTGTGAAAAAGAAACAAAAAGACAAAACTAAGGGAGAGAGAGAGATGATGCTTGGCAGTGGAAGGGTTAATGGCCTGTTGCAAGGTGTCTAATTGCAACAACACAGAGAACACAGAGGCTTTTTAACCCCTCTGTGTCTCTGTGTCAGATGTTAAAAAAAAAAAAGCCTTTTCAACAAAAATTCTAATTGTTTCCCCCCCACTGCCTACAAAGATGTTACTTGTCTTCTCTCCCCCAAAACATAAAACCCAACACCAAACAAACAAAAACTTCAACAAAACCTAATAAACTTTTTAAAAGAAAAAAAAAAGTCAAAGTAAAAAGAGCTCTAGGAGTGAAGTTGTAGTGCTAAGGGAGGGGTGTGGCAAAGTATCCAGGAGACAGCTCACTCTCCTGGGATAGAGGGCTGACCCTGACTCCCAGAAAACTAAAACTTAAATTAAACTAAGAAAAATACCACAAAAACTCCCAAAAATGAACAACACCGTGCACAAAGTGCTTATAAACAGAAAGGTTTAAAATAAAACTTGTATTTGAGGGACTAAGACCCTAAAAAGCCTTTTGTTTAGAGCTCAAGCATGCACACAACATGCTCTTTGGCACAGTACTTGTAAGCCTGACACACACACTGGCTAGCGGTCAGGCAAATGAACTTAGATTTAAGAAAATAAAAGTAGACAACTAGTAAACAAGATTGTATTGGTTGCACTGTGCACACACAGTATAAGCTGTGAGCCTGTCACACACACTTGCTAGCAGGGGCTAGCAGGGAGACAGGCAAATGAAGTTAGATTAGACAGAAAAACACAAACAAAAAAAAATGATGTTATAGCCCTAAAAAGGGCTTTTTGGGGTGCTGTGTTTACAGCAGAGATCTGATGAGTCCTTCAGCACTGCACTGGACACTGAATAAACTTGCCTAGCTATTGATTTCCCTATTCAATCAGAAGCACCTACACTCAGTCTCCTCTCAGTAGGACTGCAAGTTAGTTATGATTCCAAAATGGCTGCTGTCCATAAGGTAGAAGGCTCTGGAAGGGAGTGTATGCTGCTGATTGGCTTGAATGTGTCTGCTGACTGTGAGTTGCAGGGTCAAAGTTTGCTCAATGATAAAGTATAGGGGGCGGGTCGAATATCGCATATGTTCGCCGCAAACGCGAACATACTATGTTCGCCGGGAACAGTCCGCCGACGAACTATTCGCGACATCTCTACTGGCCATTTCATGGAGACTGCAGGGACAGATTCTGCATTGGCCCAGAAGGTTGCTTTATTCGCAAGAAATGTGCAGACCCTGGCACAGACCATTCAAGTGCTGCAGGACCAGGTAGCTGAACTGCAAAGTAAAGTTCAGTCAATGCACAGTGAGTATACCAGCTACAGGGCACGTGATGTTGCGGCTGCTACTGTTACACCTGCACAAGATGCCCGCTTGCCCCTACCAGAAAAGTTTGGAGGAGATCGCAAAAGATTTAGGGGTTTCCTAAATCAATGCCATTTGCACTTCATGATGTTACCTCACCGATTTCCATCTGAAAGAGAGAAGGTGGGATTTATTTTCTCCCTATTCAAAGATGAAGCCCTGGCTTGGGGCTCCCCTCTTCTGGAACAGGACAGTCCAGTCTTGGGTAATCTAAATGACTTTCTTGAGGCCATGTGCCTAGTTTTTGATGACCCCAATCGATGTGCTACAGCAGAAGCCACTCTCCTTCATTTGCATCAAGGGAGGCGCTCTGTGGCTGAATATGCTGCTGAATTCAGACAGTGGGTTGCTGATACTACCTGGAACCAATCAGCCCAGAGGTTCCACTTCAGAAAAGGTCTCTCAGAAGCTATAAAAGATGAGCTAGCTCATGTTGATCTTCCTGCTGACTTTGATGCATTTGTGCGTTTGGCTATCCGTATTGATCGGAGACTGTCTGAAAGAAGATTGGAAAGACAGGGCTCTTTTAGACCAAGTGCTACTCCTATTTCCTACTCAAGAATTTCTACTCCGACCCCACAAACACCTACAGACTCTGAGCCAGAGGCTATGCAAGTAAATCTAATAAAAGGGCCATTATCCAATGAAGAAAAACAGTGGCGACGCACTCACAATTTATGCCTGTATTGTGGTAGTGCAGGGCACTATGCCATCAATTGCCCTAGCAAATCCAAAAGAACAATAGCTATGGCTGCTGAGGGTGCACAGATTCAACACCAATCCCAGATTTCAGATCAACTGGATTCTGTCACACAATCCTTGTTTTCTCTGGCTCATGGTGAAGAGGGTATGTTGACTCGACATCCTCATTTTGTGGTGCCTATCACGTTGCAATGTGGTGATCGTAAAATTTCGACTACAGTTATGATAGATTCTGGATCAGGCGGAAACTTTATGGACATTAAATTTGCAGCAGGAAATAGAATTCAGTCTATCACTAATTCTTCACCTGTGTTAATGGAGACAGTAGACGGTTCTCCACTTACATCAGGCCCGGTTACACATGAGACTGTGCCCTTAATGTTGACTCTGGAAGTGAATCACCATGAGGCTATATCTTTCCAATTAATTTCCTCAACACAGTCTCCAGTGATTTTGGGGGTACCTTGGCTTGCTCCGCATAACCCACAGATTGATTGGAAGATCAGAACTTTGTCCTTTCCTTCAGAACACTGCTTAATGAATTGTCAACCCACCTGTTGCCACAACAATTAATGAAATGGTTGCTACAAACTTGACTAAGCTTCCTCTACAATATCGGGATTTTGCAGATGTCTGTGATAAGAAGAATGCTGATCAGCTTCCACCCCACAGGCCTTATGATTGCCCAATAGAGCTGTTGCATGGGGCTGCTATCCCATTTGGCAGTATATATTCCCTTTCTGAGCCTGAATTGAAAGCTCTTCGTGAATACATACAAGAAAATCTTGCCAAAGGCTTTATTCAACCATCTACTTCTCCAGCAGGAGCTCCTATATTCTTTGTAGAAAAGAAAGATGGCAGCCTTTGGCCATGCGTTGATTACAGGGCTATTAATAAAATCACTGTTAAAAACCGCTACCCTTGCCTCTCATTCCTGAACTTTTGGAGAGACTTCGCTCAGCTAAAATATTTATGAAGCTTGATCTTCGGGGGGTATATAATCTGGTTCGCATAAGACCAAATAATGAATGGAAAACAGCTTTCAGAACCAGGTACGGGCATTACGAATATCTAGTAATGCCATTTGGGCTATGTAATGCCCCTGCAACTTTCCAGCATCTTATCAATGATGAACTACGAGATCTCCTGGATCAGTTTGTTGTGGCATATTTGGATGATATCCTAATATTTTCTGATAATCTTGAAAACCACAGAAAACAGGTCCGTATAGTTCTGGAGCTCCTTCGTACCCACCACCTATACATTAAACTGGAAAAATGTGAGTTTGAACAAACAGAAATTCAATTCCTGGGGTATGTAATAACTCCCAAAGGTTTAAATATGGACGCAAGTAAAATTAAAGCTGTGCTGGACTGGCCCATCCCCAAGAATGAAAAAGATATTCAGAAATTTGTGGGGTTTGCCAATTTTTACAGGCGTTTCATTAAGAATTTCTCTGCCGTTATTACACCGATCACTGAATTTACACGTAAAGGGACTCCTTTTCAGTGGTCTGATAAGGCTGATACCGCATTTTCCCGATTTAAAGACCCTGTTTACATCTGCCCCTGTCCTGGTACATCCTCAGCCGGAATTACCATTTATTGTGGAAGTTGATGCTTCTGATTCAGCTGTTGGTGCTATACTGTCTCAAAGGACTGGACCTAAGATTCTGTTACATCCGTGTGCCTTCTATTCCCGCCAGATGGTGCCAGCAGAAAGAAACTATGACATAGGGAATAAAGAACTATTGGCTATAAAAGCTGCCTTCACCGAATGGGGACATCTCTTGGAGGGAGCCACCCATCCAATTACTGTCCTCACAGATCACAAAAATCTGGAATGTATTCGATCAGCTAAGAGACTGTCAGCCAGACAAGCACGCTGGTCCCTATTCTTCTCAAGGTTTAATTTTTTGGTTACATATCGTCCTGGCTCCAAGAATGGTAAGGCGGATGCCTTGTCTAGAATAGCTGACCCCCTCCATACTACCGTAACCAAGACCACCATCTTGCCGGAGGATATATTTATAGGAGTCACATTTCCTTCTGATCTGATGTCTCGCATTACAAAGGGCTACGCTGAAGACCCAGTTCTTTGTGATCCTCCTCGTGATCTCTATATGACGATGCTTAATGGGTTTTGGATTTTTCAACAACGTCTGTTTTCTCCGGAGTCAGTGCGACTGGACCTTTTACGTCTCTACCATGACTCAAAACCAGCAGGTCATCCAGGAATCTGAAAGACACAAGAGCTACTCGCCCAATCCTTTTGGTGGCTTAAGTATTATGAGGATGTTAAGAAGTATGTGCCCTCTTGTGATGTATGTGCCAGACATAAGACTCCTCGCTCATCCCCTGTTGGCTTGCTTCAGCCTCTTCCGATTCCTCATCGTCCCTGGGGATCTATATCCCTGGACTTTATTGTGGAACTACCTCCCTCTAAGGAACACACTACCATTCTTGTTGTTGTGGACAGGTTAGCTAAGATGGGTAATTTCATACCAGCTCGTGGTCTCCCTTCAGCTAAACAGACGGCTGACCGGGAAATATTTTGCATGCATGGAGTGCCTGATGAAGTAGTTTCTGACAGGGGAGTGCAGTTTACATCTCGTTTTTGAAAACTTTTTTGTCCTAATCTAGGTATTAATGTAAATCTGTCGTCAGCTTTTCATCCACAAAGTAATGGACAGACTGAGCGAGCCAACCAGACTTTGGAGCAATATTTGCGGTGCTATGTTAGTTACCTGCAGGATGACTGGCTGGATTTTCTACCAACGGCGGAGCTTGCCTATAACAATGCCCAACACTGCTCCACTTCTTTGAGCCCATTTTTTGCCAACTATGGTTACCATCCAACCTTTCTAGTGAGTCTCCCAATTACTACTTCCATTCCTGCAGTCACTGATCGGCTAACCACCTTACGAGATTCCCAAGACCTGTTGAAGGAGACTCTTTCGAAGGCTCAGGAATGTTACAAGAGAGCTGCTGATAGGCATAGAACGGAGGCCCCAGTTTATCATGTTGGTGACAAAGTTTGGCTGTCAACAAGGAATCTTAAGCTTAAGATTCCTTCTCATAAATTGGGTCAGAGGTTCATGGGACCTTTTGAGATCATCGCTCAGATCAATGTTGTCACTTTTCGTTTGCAACTTCCAGATTCCATGAGAATACATCCGGTGTTTCACGTTGCACTGCTGAAACCTTTCCATGTTAACACTTTCCCTGGCCGAGCCCTGCCTGCCCCACCTCCAGTCCTCTGGGATGGTGAGGATGAATACGAGGTGGAGAAATTTCTAGACTACAGGATCTTCCGCAACAAGCTTCAGTATCTGGTCCCCTGGAAAGGCTATGGTGAGGAGGAGAGTTTGTGGGAACGAGTGGACAATATTCACGCTCCTGATCTCCTTCGGTCCTTTCATGTTTAGTACCCTGCTAAACCAGGTAATAGGGCATCCAGAGGCGGGGGGAATGTAAGGAATTGACTCTACTGGGTTTTGAACCCTGGTCCCCAGGCTGCTGAACCTCTTCCCGACCACTGCGCCTGCCTGCCTTTGTGAATTTCATTGAGATCTGATAACCTTGACTCTGCTAGCAATAGTATAAGTGCCTAAGTCTCTTCAGCTGTGTCTGGTCAGGTGTCTGGTCCTTGGCCTATATAAGGCACTTCCTGTCAATGTACCTTGCCAGATTATTGTGGTTCCTGTTCCCTTCAATAAAGCTTGTTCCTGTTTCACCTACAACTTGCTGAATTGGATTATTGCTGACCTAGGCTGCTGGTCTCCAAAACCTTGTGATTCCTATATCATTACAATGTTCTATATTGTCTGTCTTGTCTGGATCCTGTGTTCATGTTGTTTAGAAGCATATTTTTATGCCGGTATGAAATTTATATGTAGAGAATTAGGTTTTTCAGTGGAAAAACGGGCGTCTTGTTTGGTGCGTTGTGAGGTGCATTTTGGTTGGAGATATCATGTCTGTCCCTGTATATGGATGTTTTCTTTCTGTATGATCGAGTATTGGCAATGAGTGAGTGAACATGGAGTGGAGCGGTGACATGGGAGTGTTATTTATTACATGGGGAAATGTTCCTTGTGGATGATGCTATTCTTATGTTATTTGTCCCTTTCTACCTGAAGGTTTTGCTTGGCTTTGCTATTTGACTGTTATGGGGGGGGGGGGGGGGGGGGAGCTATCTATGTGTGAGAATGTCATGCATGTTCTGATTGTGATGTGATTTGTGATGCTCTGAGGGGAGATTTCTACTGCAATAATACACTGAACATTGATGTTCATATAGGGAATAAATGTCTAGATCATATCATTACATTTCTGTGTAAGGATTGTCCATTTTAACTGATGGACAGTGTGGTAAATTTGTTTATGGTGAATATAATCGGAAATTTGATCAATTTCGGATTAATATTTGTGTTTATATGATGTCAGCCATTTTGGATAATTATTAATAAAGGTTTTCTTTTTTAATTTTGATTCCTATTTATGTTAAATATTTTTGAGGTTGATATTTGAGAAATTTAGTTACAAGTAAATATAGTAATTGTTGAAGAACTGGGTTATAGAAAAAAGAAAAAGATGGAGAATTTGCAGATTATATAGGATTTATTACAGTTAAACCCATTTAAAAGATTATATAATGTGTGAATTGTGTTAAGTTCATTAAAGTAACATGCTATCATTTTCTTCCTTAAAATTGAATTGTTACACTGGATACTGGCCAATGTTTCTCGTTTTAATAAAATATTCAGGTTCTGTCTTAGTTCCATGGTCATACACTGAGAACTTCCAGTGAAGCAAAGCAATTTCGTTTTTGTTTAAAGAGACCAGAGCAACTTGTGATATTATTTTTTATCTCAAGTTTTGAACACTCAATTGATCTGTAATTCATTATAATGTGATAAAGTTATGACAAATAAGATTTATCATCTTTATAGACATTGCGAGGTAGATTTAAGAATTTTGGTACCAATCTAATAAAATAATCAGGTGTGCTATTAACAGAAAAAGATGTACGGTTTGCGTGGTAACCAGCCTTTGTACTCAAAGTGAAATATTCAATATCTAGTAATCATCAGGTCAAATTGGTTTATGATCCATGTAGAATTATAGAAGGAGTGTAGTACTCTACTTTTAGAGTAATATTTAGGAGCACAGGTACCTGTTCCAAATACATAATAATTATTAAGGTTTTAAGATAACAATTAAGAAGGTGAAATTATTATAGTTTGTGATAAGCGTACAGGATAATCAGAAATGTCAAGCAAACAATGTCTTTTTTAGTTTTCTTTTTTCTTTTTTGATTTTTGCTGGTCTATTTTTCTGGCCAGGTTATTTTATTTTAATTTTTTTGATTTTTATGCTCAGTGAAGCTACCCCTCATGTTGGCATTTCTCCCTGTTGCAATAAATGTCTCCTGGTTACTCCATAGGTGGATATTGGAGAGTGTTCATACCACTAGAAATCAGTGTATGATATCCTATCTGTTTAAATAATCTTATCATAGCAATTATGTTTTTTTGTGTGTTATGTACTATGTTTTTGTTTTTCCATGTTGGATAAATACTGTGAATTTTTTACATCTATTCCTCTAGGCCCGTCCCCAGCTCAGATGATTGCCATGGTGCAAATGGGTAGAGAATTGGGAAAACCTCTTCAAGGTATTTCTAGGCCTCTAAGTATGGAACATGATAAGAAGTGGATTACATTATGAGTTGAAGAAAATATTTTAGAGCTTTATTAGTACATGTATATTGACAGTAAGAAAATTAGTAATTTCTTTTAAGTATACAATCTGTTAGAGGATACATTAAGTAATGTCTTATCACTTTTAGAGACAAGATTTAGCAGTATTGAAACTGTTCTAATGATCATCTTTGCTGCTTTAGCAGGAGTAGAAACTAATGGTTGCTTATATATTTTACATGTATTTTATATTTTTACTAGCGACTTGCCAGTCAAAAAATTATGGTCAATAAAATTTGAAGCCATGGGAATGCTGTTTGAGACATAATTGAAACCGTTTTGTACTGTGAGAACCTTCGGCGCACATTGCGAGCCTCAGGACCTTCGGCGCTCATTGCGAGCCTCTCATGTTGTGTACTTTTGGTCCTCTGAGAGAGATATATATTTCTATGTATATGTAGTTAAGTAATAATTAATTATTTATTGAATTCATTAATTAAGTAATAATTTATTATTTATGCAATAAATTAATATACTTTAATTATTTATAATTGATATATGCAGCGAGCAATAGGCTGAAGAGCTAACAATCTGTTTGTATTTTGAATCTGCATAGAATATACATTGTGAGTGTTAGTGCCCTGCTTCTAAAGTGTAATAAATGTTTGAACTGTGCATTCTAAATAGGCTGCGTGCGCGAGGTAAAGCCGTGGGTTTATTTTGTAAAGCGACATTGTATAGTCGTAATGTTATTAATGTGATACACGTCTCGTGAGCATTTTCCTGCTTTTCTAATAGTGTATTTTGTAGGTCATAGTGTGATGTGTAAAGTGCTACACGGTTTGTAGTGCTTTGCGTGGTCCAGGGTCATGTAGCCTCGTTTTCATTTTTTCGGCGGTCATTTTTTTCCTCGCTTAGGCGATTTTCGTGTGGAGAAAATCATCTAAATCGAGTTAAATTTGCATTCCACCTCACTCACACACATCCTGGCTGTTGCCCCATGCTGTCTGTGATGTTTTGGGAATTTTTGGGGGTGTATTTAATGTGTTTTTCGGATTTTTGGTTCGGCCGCTAATCTATTTTTTTTTATAAGTCCTGCTAAGTGCTCATTGCCTAAGTGCTCATAGTTTAACGGCTCGTTGCCTATATACTCCAATTCTATGTGAAGCTCGCCGGTGATGAGCGCCTGCGGCTCTCATCGCTAAGTCGTTTTATTTTTGTCACACTTGCCTACCCCAGAAGAAGATGACAGCGAGTGTGTACCAGTAAAGAAGAAGAAAAGACAAAGAGAGTAACAAAGAGACAAGCATGCCCTGATACATGATTAGAGAAAGTCTCTACTAAGTATCTATCCTAATGGCAACAGATAATAACAGATAAAGAAACAGATACAGACTTTACAGACTAAAAGACAAAGCCCAGACAGAAATCTTGTCTGCACCCAAGAAAAAGGGAAAAGGCCAAACTCTTGTTCATTGACATGACAATAAGTGCATGCATGTATCTGCTGGCAAAGATAAAAGATGTAAAGATCTGTGAGAAAGTCACATACTCCTTGCCCTGATGGTATATTGCTTTGACCAGAGGATCTTACCACCCAGAAGCAAGTGATCCACCTGTTTTGAATTGTATGGACAAAAAGGGGCCTGGCTAAGTGTGATGTGTAAGACTGGGTTTGTACGAAGTGTAATGAGTGTCAATGTTTGCAATATATGTGTAAAAATATCTAGGATAATGTCCCTGGGAAGTTGGTGTTAATCTGATACTGATACCATAATGTCGTAATACCTAGCTATTAAAAGCTGGAAAAAAGGTGTAGCCTCACTCATCAATATATGAGAGACTATGACCTATCTTTCATGGATGAAATTAGCTCACCAGACCAGTTCACCTAGCAGCATTAAAGGGTTCCAGAAAATGAGGTGTACTTTCAGATGCAATGTTTTAATAATAATTTCCAGTTTAAGTTTAGAACTTTCAAAATGTTTAATTATTGTACTACTTTAATAGGTTCTATTGAACCATGTAATACTCAACACTCCATAATTTATTATGATAAAAAAAAAGTATGGCCCCTAATCATGAGACTGGAGGTCCTCCATATTTTACAAACTGGTGAAAGAGTATACAACCACGTGCCTGGCGCTGCCACATCAGTGCGACCAAAGATATCCAGCCAATAAATAAGGAACAATTATTCGGCTTTCATCAGATTGCTGACAAAAGGCCATTTTTTAACAACAGTAAAGTAAAAATATTATGTGGCTTGCAACTTTGTTGTTTGATCTTCATGTAAATGTTATGTACTCCTCAATGAAAATTGTTTTTTTAAATATTTAAATGACTGCTAAAAGGTTTAAAAAATAAGTTTCATCCCTATACAGATTGCTTTAGAAACAACGTTAGGACATCAGTCTCAGTTGACAAAACGCACATCGGATGTTAGTGGCTGGCACATCAGCATTAGCGTGCAGCACAGCCATATCTCCTCCTATGGCACAACTCAAGACTGCCGTTATCATAGTTAGGGGGCCTGGGAAAGATTGGTTGGAGATATATAATTATGTCTGCCGCATTAGGACCTGCTTGGGTGTATACACAGCCCTTATACCTCTGAGCTAAGCCAGTTTTTTTCTGGTTCAACTCAAGATTACTGGCAGCCAGCTACAGGATAGTGCTTTAGAAGCTATCCATTATCTGGTCCACCATGGTTTGGTTTACAAAATCCTGAAGGGACAGCCACATAGACCTTTGAGGGTTATCCGCATTGTAATTCTCTGGAGTCTGTTTATAGACCCATAGATTAAGGTTGATCCTATGCATTTAAATTCATGGGCATTTTAATAACCAGACCATTTTCAGTCTAGTGCTATTATGTGTTGTGGCTTTATGGTTTTAGTGTTACATTCATAATTTGGCAGCTGAAGAGTGAGATGGTCTTCGAGAAACAGAAGATTTTAGAAGGTTTTTAAAAACATTTTTTTTGCCCCCAAAAGTCACTGGGCTACTATTATTGCCCCTTACTTATGTGGGCTAATAAAGCTTACTTTGACATGGATGCAAAGCAAGCAATAAATTATTCTGATTTGAAAAACGAAATCCTTACAAGGGTTTGTGTTATCAGATGTGTTAAAGCACAGAGATTCCACTCATAGATTTTTTTGGACAGTAAGACCCCTTACTCCCAGATGTTTGATCTGCTGCATCTAGCAAAAACATGGTTGTGTCCTGAAAATAATGGAACGAGGAGAATGATTGAAATGCTATTGATGGATCACTATTTAAGAAGCCTTCTTCAGGCTTAGGACAATGTTTGGGACAAAATGAACCAAACACTCCAGATGAGCTTGTTACACTGGTAAATAGATACCTGGAACTGGAGCGTATAGGTACCCATTGTCCACGCAAGGCAGAATTAATGCAAAGTAACATGGAAGAGCACCAATTCAATTGTAACCTTCTCAACTTGGTGGGAGAATCAGAAATGCTTCACCAATTTAACAAAACCGTAAACGTTGATGGTAAAGAAACCATTAATCGATTCAGAAAGTGCAGTAACTCTCTTTTCAGGGAAAATCATAAAGCCTAGTGAAATAAAAACATCTATAAATTAGGCATAACTTTTGTGCATAGAACAGTGAATCTCTACAGTTCAAATATATCAACACTGGAGGCATATGGGAAGAAGAATTGAATTACTATGCAATTGGACACTAACCTATCTTGCATGGGAATTTTCCAATTTTGAAGATATCTTTTAAATCAATAAATGGGAAACCGCAGAAAAGCCTGAAGAGAAAACCTAGACTGTTCAAGAATGCATCTGGTCACATTTATTATGTTTCAACAGTGACCTGTTCTCTGGACCGAGGAAGGCCTTTAAAACTAAGCAGGAAAAAGAAAAGCCAAAAAGGTTGGTACAGAAATAAGGATAAAAGCTTTTGAGGAGGCTTTAGCTGCCAGTCAGGTGGAGAAAAGAAGAACATTTGACAGAGAAGATACCATGTCTCTTAATGATGAAGATAGGGCTAACACCGGAGAAGAGGCTTTGGAGCAACTTCTCGTCCCTAAAACATAAAGAAGTAAAGTCTTAGACCTGACTCATCAAAATCTACTTGGAGGACATTTAGGAAGTGCCAAAACATCTAGTAAAATTTTTACGTTCTTTTAATTGTTTTTCTGGTGCCGTTGCAGGGATTTGGGCATAGATGGAGGACACTTTATCTTCAAAGAAGATACCAAACTATTTACACTTTGACTGAGAAAAGGCTGAGACAGACTATAGGCAGATTGGTTTACATAGCCTTTCTACAATGTGGAAAAGCAGATATGGTCTGTTGCTCAATGCTACAATTTCTTTCTATAGGAACTCTGACTTCTTTTGATTGATAGAACACTGGAATTTCTGGATTTGGTTTTGCAGTTTGTTCTTCAATGTACACAAATGTATCCAGCTCATTTTAAAAATTCAACTCCTCTTTTTCATCTCCCTTATGATTCTATCAAAGCAGTGAGCCTGGGGGAAGAGGACTCATGTGCGAGTCGGAGTATTCTGTCCAGTGCTGTAGTCACACGCATATATATTTAAATATAGCCGATTATGTCTACAACTTCCTTTCTGCAATATTCTAATTAAACTTTATTAAACGTTACATTTTATTATTACTAGTATGTCCCAATGCCATGACAGGAAGTGCTTGCAATAGCAGGTATTTTCTCATTGCTTTTCTGAATACTGTATCTAATGCCATGTAAAAGGGGCTTTTAAACTCACAGTGACTCATGCTTCTTACACAAATAGCATAGTTCTCCCTTAGACAATGTAAATGTGAAGTCTCTCCCTGTGTTAAACCACAGATGCAAAAGATGGCAGCCTGCATGAGGGTGAACAGGAAAAAAGTGAGATTCCAGAAGCTGAGAAACTATTACTCTGGTGGCTGCTTAGATGTAAGTGAAGTTTTGAATTTTAAATGCCAATTTCATTGGCGTTGATAAAACGAATTAAATAAACTTGGTAAAACATGCTATTTTAGACAAATCATTTTCCTCCAATATTTATTTTATTCTGTTTTGTCTAAAAAGGCAGGAGTAATGCAGACTCCAGAGTGTACTGATCTATTTATCTACTATATACAAAGTACTATATACTAATCATTGTGCATATAGTATGTTTATATGTTTTTTTTTAATTCAAGCTGCTGCAGCAACTACTAATGAATTACAGCAACACTAGCAAATATGTGTGTCTAGATTCAATAATGTACCTCAGCGAAGCTGTGAGCTTTACTATGTAGGGTTACTCAAGATGGAAAGGTCATAGAAGAGAGGTCAGACAAATTGTGTTCCACTGAAATGGAATTGGCAACCCACTCCAGTATATTTCCCACGAAAACCTTATGGATTAGCACAACCAGACGTGTCTGGCTGCGGTCCATAGGGTCACAGAGAGTTGGACACAATCGAATGACACACCAAACAAAGATTTAACAATGTGTGTACCTTTTCTGTGATTTTGGTAGCTATACCTTGAAATCTGAGACCCTTAGTCTATGAGTAAACACATAAGCGTTCAGAAGTTTTCTATAGTGTGAGTCAGTGTCAAAATAAAACATTTATTCTTCTCATGGTCTATCTGAATTCTTTCCATTCCAGAAAACATTTGTTAGCTCTCTTATCAAAACAGAAAGAATTACATCACTGTTGTTAACATACCAGCTGCTTTAAATATGGGAGTAGGTAATACCAAAGCAATCTTTATTGTCCTTGGATCTTAGTTGTAAAGGGCAAACAAACAAAATGCTTGTCACTGTGTGTGTGTATATAGATGCCAACAGTTCTTTAAGTATGTGGTTGAATTAAAGGAACAGGAAAGTCACATGTTTTCACCCATGAAATAAAAAAAAGACTATTTTATAAGCATTAGGAAAGTATATGAGTGATATGAAATCTACATATATTTAGTTTTATCATACAGCTTTGTCATGCTTTACTACTAAATACCATGGTACAGATCCCTATTGGTTGGACAAACTTTAAACCACTTGTTTAAATAAGGGTAAATTGTAGACTGCATCTGCTTCAAGACAAAAACCTATACATCAATAATTATATGTATATACAACCATACCCCATTTAGCGCTCCACGTGCATTCCTGCATGTAGGAGAACTATGTGAAAAGAGTGCTGTGACAAGAGACCATTGAGAGGTGTTTTAAAGGGCTAAAATGGATTTGGAGGTTAAAAGAACTATAGCAAATCAGCGATCAAAGGGGTAGCATTAAGCGGGGTATACCTGTATGTTGATAACATGTGATTTTTTTCCCAGTATATATTAGCAGCATGTTGCAAGGGACAATTTAGTCAATTTAAATGTTTTAACTAGATGACAATTTACTTTATCCTCCTGAGCATAATTTGCATATAAAATTCACACTGCAGTTATTTTTAACAAATCCCCAAAGTAATAGATTCTCTCCAGAATATCCCCCTTTCTTGTTGTTCTCTCCCATGGTGCCATGTTTCACAGCTGTGACACGCCCACATTGGGAGTGGATTCACACTACCAGTGTAATATTTTTATGAAGCAAACAGTGAGATGCTGTGTGCCTTCACTGAGTAGCATTACACTGATAATGTGATGCCCCTCCATCTGTGGGCATGATCTTAGGTTCCAACAGAAAATCATTGCACTCTATATGAAAGAGAACAGAAAGAAAGAAGCCCACGGAAGATGAGAATCTGTTTATCTTGATTATTCTTATAAGTTACTAATAAAATGAATTGTCACATAGTTGAAACATTTATATAGAACAAAAACAATTGACTAAAGAGGACCTTTAAAGATTCACTAAAGTTCTCAGAGCCTATGACTCACCTGTTTTCTAATTGACTAGAAAATAATTATTCCAACGGTAGAGCACCCTTCTACTGCCTTTGAAGATCTCAGTGAATCTGGCACAGTATATATTAGCAGTAGAGTACTTCTGCCCAGTAGTCGAGCTAGTGCATGGTGGGAACCAGTGCAAAAAGAAAATGTCGTTTGTTTTGCACTTCCCGAACACCCTCCAACATCAAGTCACACAGTACATAGATCAAATATATATAAAATATACAAAACATTATATATACTGTACTCTGTACTATGGTGGAGAGCTTGTCTCCCTTTGTTTGTTGTGGAATACCCAATCCTACAAAAATGTACTGTACAAACCAGAATCGGCCTCATACTGATGATAGCCAAAAGCTTGAAACAGTGGAGGGGTGGTTTCTCGACTATTTTGTCAGGATTGGTGTCAGGAGGGCTTTTGCATTGAGGACCCTTTAGGTCGGCCTTGGACTCCTTCCTTCGGGTTGGAGTCCATGCTGCTACTGGCCTTCAGGCATTCCTTTTTGTGATTTGAGAGTTGTGATTGATTGAGCATTTGTAAAGGGACCCTTCCCCTCGGCCTTGGTCTCTTCCCTTAGGGGTTGAGACCTTGCTGCTATTGGGGGGAGGCTTTCCCTTTTCTTTTGGTATGGCAAGCAGAGATTATATGTCGACCCGTTGGTCGCGACTCCGCGACACTGTGCAGATTCATACTGAGGAAGATGTGAGAGCTAAAGTAACCGAGGCATTTCTGTTTTCTGAAATTTTGATGGGCATCCTACAGTTTAAGACCTAAGATTTTGTTTGTGGCCAAGATTTTTTTAGGTTTGGGTTTTATGATCTAACTTTTAAGAACACTAACTTATGTAGAAACTTCTTCTTCTTCTACCAACAATTGCAATCTAATGCTGCAAACCCTAAGGTATTTGGTCTTAAACCTAAATATTTATTCTTCGAGGAGGAGATTTTACTCACAGTGCACGTTTTTAATCTTTTTATTAGAGAGGTGGATATTATGAGTTTTTTTATATAAATACTGCTCCAATGTGAGATTCATAAGAAAACTCCTTAATTCCCCTAATATATGGAATGGGAAGCAGCAATATGTAGTGAGGTTCAAGAGAGATGAAACATGTCATGGGGGATTGAGGCAACCCCGGCAGCATTTTCCATTGGCCAGGTAAAGGTCGGGTGTTTTTCCGAAACCAGCCTCAATTTTGTAGAACTTGCCTAAATTACGGCCATTTGGCCATAGACTGTACACAGGAGACATGCTCTAATTGTGGTAGTGCGTCACATATCACGAAAAAATGCCCTGTTAAGAAATGTGACCTGTGTAATGACACCATCCACCTGTTTAGAGAATGTCCTAAAAGGCAAAAATTATATGCAGAGGCAGCAAGTACTTCCCATGGGAAAGTCAATATAAGTGAGACCCCAATTCCAAAGGATACAACAAGTTTTGTGGCGCAATCCAAGGAGGAAAGGGACGATACTTCAGTTGTCCATGATGACCCCAAAGGAGCTTGCTCTGAGGGGACCTCTTCTAAACATGTCTCTTCTAATGCAGAGCCTAAGCCACAGCAGGAACGCAAAGCGGAGAGGAAAGAGAAGGTGACAAGTGACTATGTCCCGATAGACCCAGTAATCGAGTCCTGCAAAACGATTCAGCCTGTGGTTCCAGAACCAGCTGTTTTGATTCCAGATGCCTTCTTTTCTGTGAAGAATTTTGTAATATCCTCACTGACTTCCTTGTCAGGTATTCAGATGGGGCAGGTGCGTAGAGCTACCTTTTTAGCGTATGTGGCCTCTTTAGGATTTAAAATTATTTTATTGCAGGAGTGTGCTTTGCGTACTACAGATGATTTTAGTAAGTTGCAAAAAGAATGGCAGTACTGCCCCTCAGTGTGGTCAGGAAGAGATGAAAATAAATCTGTAGGTGAAGGCGTTTTATTTAAATCCCATGATTTTAATATCTTAAGTTCTAATGAGATTGTTCCGGGTAGAGCACTGCCTGCAAAGGTGAGTTTTAATTCAGACATTTTTACTATTTTAAATATTTATGCATCTCCTTATACACAAGATAGAGCAGAGTTTTTAAGAACAATTTGCCTTTTTATTCCTAAAACTGAGCCTTTTACTTTAGGGGGTGATTTTAATACTATCTTTGAGTTGAAGAGAAGAAAAAGAAAGAGAGGGGATGGTGCTTTGGATATTACCTCCAAAATCTTGCAGGAGATTGTGTCTGATTTTGGGTTATGTGACGTATGGGGTTCTAGCAATAAGCAAGATCAGGGGTATACCTGGTCTAACTCCATTTCCCAATCTCGTATTGATTTTATTTTCTGCTCTCCATTTTTTATCCCTAAGCAGGCAGCGCTCAAGGAAAATGTCTTCTTTGACCATAACGCACTGTTGGGGTTTTTTATCTCCGTCAGATAAAATGGTTAAGGGTAAAGGAAAGTGGGAACTGAATACCTCCTTATTAAAATATCCTGAGATTTTAGAACGTTTTTAAACATTTTATAAAGGATTACAGTTTTTAATGAAATGTTATGTTTCTCATTTTAACTGGTGGCTGATGGTAAAAAAAAATATGTTAAATCCCTTTTTATATGTTGGAGTAAAAAGAGAGCCTTTGAGAGAAAAAATATCTATAAAAACGTACAAAGCAAATTACAATTATTATATAGGTTAAAGAATCAGGGTCTAATGGTGGAGGGGGAAATTGCTGTTATAAAAACAGAAATAAAGATAAAAATGAAGGACATTGGTAAAACTATATTTTTTAATTCCTAAGTGAGATATAGAGGAAAATAAGACTTGCTCAAGGTATATTAAAATTTTTATAAAAAAACGAATATGCTGTTTTTAGAGGAAGGTGGGTTAAGCCATTTTTGTTCTAATTTACATACCGACACACCCATTGATACAAATTGTATGAATTACTTTTTATCATCAGTGTCCTCTGAATTAACAGAAACAAAAAAAGAAAGTTTAGTTGATGATATAACTGAAACCAAAGTTGAAAAAGTTATTGACCTTAGCGCAAATAATAAGACACCAGGATCTGATGGGATCTCTTTTGAATTTTACAAGACCTAAACTATTGGCCAATCGCTTGAAAGGGGTTATTGATTGTGTTATAGAGGAAGAGCAAGTGTGCAAAGTACCTGGGAGAAGCATTTTAGATGGGTTGTTTTTAATGAGTTAGTCTTTTACATACCATTTTAAGAGAACAATCGGTGGCCCTGCTTAGCCTAGACTACGAAAAAGCATTTGATTCAGTCTCTCATTCTTACCTGTTCTCGGTTTTAGAGAAAATGTATTTCCCTAAAAAAATAATCAAAGATAAGCTCGGAAACCCGCATCAACCGCACGGGATCTGAGATAACCTTGGAAACCCGCATTAACCCCACATTAACCCTGGCAGTGGGGGTCCCTCGCAGAGCACCATCCCTCGCAGAGCCCCATCAACCCCTAAAAAACCCTGTCACTCATGGGGGTCAATCCAGACCCCCATAAACCCTTAATTAACCATGTCACTCATGGGGGTCAATACAGACCCCCATAAGCCCTTCATTAACCCTGTCAGTCATGGGGGTCAATACAGACCCCCATAAACACTTAATTACCCCCTCACTCATGGGGGTCAATAAAAACACCCATAAACCCCTAATTAAATAGATAGGATTAATTGATTAAATAGATAGGATTAATTGTATATTATTTTTTTTTTTTTTCTGTACTGGGGGTTGTAATGTATTTTTTTATTTTCTGTAATGTTCCTTTTTTTATTTTTTGTGACTTAGGTGTTTTTATTTTCTGTAATGTAGATTTTTTATCTTTTGTCAGTTAGGTTTTTTTTATTTTCTGTAATGTAGATTTTTTTGTTTCTGTGACTTAGCTTTTTTATTTTCTGTAATTAGAGTGGTGGGGGGTTGATTAGGGGGTAGGTAGGTAGTTTCGGTAGGTAGTGTAGGTGTTAATAGGTTAGTGTAGAGGGGTGTTAGTTTCGATTTAATGGTTTATTGGGGTGGGTTTAGTGCAATGTAGTGCTTGTACTTAGTGTCATGAGGGTATTGGAGAACCTTCATAGCACTTACGGGGTAATGTTAGGCTTCTAACTGTCCCATGAGGGTCTTTAAATACCCTGATGGGACTAATGGGGATAAATAGAGGCTTATGAGCTTCTGTATAGACACCCATAAGAGACCAGGTTAAAATGGTGTAGTGCTTACACTTTGTGTCATGAGGCTCCTGGATAACCTTCATGGCACTTATAGTGTTATTACATGCGTTCATTCGTGTGTTATAGGGGTCTATCTAGTTGAGGCACACAGTACACTCACATTGTGTGACAAACAGCATTTCAACACTTTTTTTTATTGCCCCGTCATTTTTGACGGGCAAGTCGCTAGTATATATATATATATATACTAGCGACTTGCCCGTCAAGAAATGACGGCAATAAAATTTGAAGCCATGGCAATGTTGTTTGCCACAGAATGTAAGGCTTTTGCTCTTCTGAGTACCTTTGGCGCTCATCCCCTTGTGTACTTTTGCTCCTCTGAGCACCTTCGCCGCTCATTGCAAGCCTCTCCCCTCATGTACTTTTGCTCCTCTGAGCACCTCCAGCGTTTATTGTGGACCCCGTGCTGAGCACCTTCGGCGCTCATTGCAAGCCTCTCCCCTTGTGTACTTCAAGTTTCGTGCTTTGCAACGATCATCTTTGGTGCTCATGACAAAGACAGATATTCAAGTACAGTGTTAAATATACATTTTTTTAAGGACAGTGTAAATGAGAAAATTAGACAGCTCCGGGTCCCCTTATAGGAGGCATGGAGCTCCTCCCCTGCATTGAGATTCAGGCTTAGGACAGCATGCTGTCACAAACTGCCAGTGCAGTGCCATGGAACAGTGTGTATATGTACAGAAATGTATATTGATATATTTACGTATGGTAATCCCCAGAAGGTTAACGTTTCAAGGGGACAGGAAGAAGAGCAACTAAAGAGCACACAAATTAGAAGAGGCCTAGCATAGTATAAAACCCAAATACACCCCTGTGCGTTAATATGTATGGTACTGAAGAATACTTCAAACAGTGGGTTTCTTTGAAATGCGATTTGAAGGTTTAGTTTAGTACATGTTCCCCAAAATTTCAAATGAAAGCTTTTCATTATTAATGTGGTAACTACACAATGTAGAAAGTTATGCACAAGTTAATTTTTATACAGCCAGGAATGTACACGATGGAATGTGTGAGTCTGAGAGCATCATGCAATTTGTGGTAAGGTGTGTTTTGTTTGGCTGACAACCGAAAGAGTTGCTGACACATGTCTGTCCATTGAAGAATAATTAAATCTATAAAACTACTGATAGGATTGAGAGTGCTAGGTAGTGACACAAGGGAGGTTCCAAGTATGGTCAAATTTGAAAGTATAGGTAATAAGTAATTTATCAATTGAATATTATTAAAATAATTTTCATACCATAACCTTAAATTGAAATTTGCAGGTTTACCTGTTAGTCAGTTTTTATGCTTTACACACTAAGGGCAGAAAGATATCTCTTTTTTTTATATATATATATTTTTTCTACCAACAATAATACAAACCAACAAATGAAGACAGAAGATCCTATACAATAATACAATTTAAAAATTAAAAAAATACTATGCCATAAATTTGAAAGTCACCTTAACGAGAGCACACAAATTATGCGCCACCAGCTAGAGTAACAAAAAGTATCAAGTCCAGATCAACAAAAACAAAAAAAAGAAGGGAAAAAAAAGTGAAGCAAGGAGCAAGATTTTACAATTAGCTACATTATCTCAACATAATGTTATCCCAGATGTTCCATTTTATCGTATTAGAGGGTATCAAATCTAACTCTTCAAAGTATTTTTCTAGAGAACAAGTCTGTTCTTGAAAAATTACTAAAATCGACATTGAACATGTTTTTGTTAGATCTGAAAGAGGGTATTTGATAATGTAACAGTGTGTCTTTTCTTTTCTCCAATAATGCTCTCAAAGAAGATTTTTTTTTATTTAACAATGTAACTGATCTGGGAGCTTTACCCTCTCAACCAACTGAGCAGTAATATAAATGTATGAGGCATACTTGTATACTTGTCCACCAATTAAATCTAGAGACGTATATATATATATATATATATATATATATATATATATATATATATATATATATATATATATATGCTCTGTGTATTTCCTGTTAATTTCAATGAAGTTTAACTAGGTTTTACGCTACTACTACTTTGGTAATGTTTAAATCATGCACTTTTAAATGCATGAAAAAAGAAAATGTGTTCTATGTCCCTTTAATATGTTATATTCTTGCCTAGTAATTATTTTAACAAAAGGGCAGACAAGACTGGAAAGGTTTGCATTATTTTAATCATACTGGCTATTTATAAATATGCTTGTCTTTTATAATTTGTCTGGTATTTCCTAGTGATGCCTTCCCATTCGATAAACATAGTTATCATTTTCTGCATACCACAGCTTCTTTTTTACTCTTTTGTTTAGTTTTGTGTGCTTCGTTACAGTTTACATTGTTTCATAAACAAATAGCATATGAGATCTAAAGAATACATCACGCTCTGCACATCTGGTGCACGATCATATCTGGGGCATGAGGCACAGTAATAGTGTAGTGGACCATTTTCTCTACTACTTTTGGCAGAATAGTTTGCTAACAGTACTAGGTGGAGTAAGCCTCCAGAGTAACAGACTCTTATATAGTGGGTCAGTGATACTATGTTAGAAGTAGCCTAAAAGAGAAGTTGCCTGAGCTGCAGTAATGTTTTCTCTCCCGACACATCCTGCACACTGATCCGAAAGTAATCCCAGAAGGGGAGATTGAGGGACAGGAGTATGACCGGGGCAGAAAGGGGGGGGGGGGGGAGGAGAGGGGTATGACCGGGGCAGGGATTGGGAGGAGGAAGTTGGGGAGGAGCTGGGAAAGGCTATATGAAGGCCCTAGCCTCCTCCCCTATTTCCTCTTAGGTGCTGCCCCCCTCCAGAAAACACTGATTGCAAAATTGAAGCCCACCTAACCCTCTTGGTTAAGCTGGATATTTATTTAAATAACTGGTAGTCAGACCATGCAGCGGGCATTTTTGTTGCTAGGTGCCCAGGTAGGGGAACTTAGGTGTGCCTATGGTTTAAGTGCCGGCCCTTGGTAGGCTGGATTCAGTCCCATTTTATGGTTAGTAGATGCCTCCTCTGGTTAGTCCTAGGTTGGGGGCACCCTTGCAGCAAAAGCGCTGGAGCCTGAACCCTGTAAGTTGGTGATATAACCTGTGATTGATTTGTCATTTTGACAAAAAATGTATAAAGTGATTGTGGTCTAATTTCTCCAAGTAATGTTTCCAGGTCATTTATTGGTGAGGTCTGTAAGGGTGTAGTAAATAGGTAGTGTTTAATATGGAGCCAGAGACCTCACGACAATGCCAGGTCATGAACTAGGAACGCTGTTCCATATCTCACATTTTGGGAATATATGTCAGGAGCATGTTTATCTTTTATGTTACACTAGGCCTGTCCAGATTTGCACATATACATACCCAACTACTATTTTCCTGTCAATCGCCAATTATTGAATCTCTGATTACGACACACATACAAATATATAGAAGCATTAGTGTAAATATGAAAATATAAGTTTTAGAAAGTGCCAGGTACACTTACTGACATTAATTCCACAGCATATACATCATTCTGTGCTCATGCACTCACTGCACTGACATATTTGGAAAGCAAGTACTCTTCACATTTTTGCATTTTTTATCAGAATGTCTGAACCACTAATTTCTCTCAGCTGCATCAAAAAAATGTCTATGCAGGACTTAACGGACCAGTTTAGTTGTCTTATAAATGTCTCTCTAAAGCATAGTTAGTTAGGGCTTGATATAAAAAAAAATCTTTATTAAACATGTACTGTACAAAAGACTGCTCACATGGGGTATGTAATATATCTATGTATCTATTGACAGACTCTGCTTAACTGCTGTGCTGTGTCTCATATTAACTACGGTAATCAGTGACCAATAGTGGGCAGACCAATACATGTACTAATTGATTTTAGACAGTAAAAACAGAGCTTATAAGCACTTCTTAATAAAATTAAGTAGATAAAAGTAAATAGATAAACAGGAATATTGTATACTTATCAAAATCCATAAACTGATATGCTGATGAAGAACTTCCTGCTGCACTCTCTCTGTCTCTGTCTTACTAGCTCTCTGTAAAGGCTGCTATAAAGCCAGATTGGCTAAGGGAATCATGTATATGTGTGATATGGGAATGGCAGGGAGCTCACACATTAATTCTTAATCCTGGGTCTACAGCAACATTTTTTTATTCCCTTTTAAGTGGCTCCATGTGGATCTTTATCTTTACACATTTTATGTATAAATCAGAAATGCCTGTTCTATTTGAAATTTCTGATAACCATGCAGTGTTTTTTCAACTTTGACTGTCAACACCTACGGCCTCTTTACACTAAAGATATTTAAATAAAGGGAGTCTGTGAAGGGTTAATTGTTGGTGCTGGAAAAAAAAACACCCTGTCAAGTCTTGCTGGAAGGATTATGCACAACTAACATGTCTGATTATATAGAATCTGTAAATATCCACACAGAGCTCTGCTGATTTATAGGAACTAAAAAGATTGGCTCAGACCAGGGAGAAATAATGAATGTGTCTGAAACATTTGGGCATGTTCCTGTGAAAGAAGGCTAGTGTATGTTTGTCTTTGTTAGAATATATGCTTATCAATTACTGGGGTGAAGTAATGACTGGGGTGTGGGGCGTGGGTGTGGACGTGTAAATGGAGCGTGTGGGCGCATAAGTCTTTTTTTATTTCTGTAGTGTGAGGGCCCTGCAATATGTTTCTATCACTGATAATAATTGTTATTTTCAGGCATTTTAAGCACATAAATATACAAATAAAAAATAAGTTAGTACATAATCTGTATAGAAATACTGGTTATGAGTTAGGCTTATCACTGTAAGAATATAGGTGAGGCAATTAGCATTCAACAGACTGAGGAGCCTCTATTTGCTTCACCTGTATACACACAGTGTTAAACCTAAGGGTCTGTCTGGGGGTCGTTAAGTAGACGTTTCAAAGTGTATCGAGAAAACAATCCCATATTAGTCTTACTTCCCAACACAAGATATCTATTAAAGGCATATTTAAAGGCATATCTAAGTTTCATGGGTTAATACATTTCTGCACTTTTTCGGTAAAAAGCGTCCCTTATATATGCAGCACATTTCGTAAAACGATTTATTTTTATTAATATCTAAAAATCCCTCTAATGATTATGTTGATTCCCCCAGGGGTGGCTACAGAGGCACCTGATCCCCCCCCCCCCCCATCAGCATGGAGCATTTGGGGACCAACTTTAATCCATTACTCACCTGCTGTGTCTTCGTCCGCCAATAGGAGAGCACTGATGTCAGCCCGGAAGTCACTGCTGGGATGTAACCTGCCCTCCTGCAGCGTCTGCTCTCTGCTCTCTGTCTTTGCTGCCCCCACTCCTCACAGATCAGCACAGATAGAGCTGTCGCCACACTACATATCCCAAGCTGCTTTGCAGCACAACTGGAACCCCAGAGATTGATACAAATGTTCAGCTGCCTGAGGTTCCTCCTGATTGGCCAAAATGAATTATGAATTTTATCCTAATTAAGCTTGGGTTTCAAGACTGTTTTTACTCTAGTTTTCAAAAATGTTTTCATACACTACTGATTATCCTCTATCAGATGCACTCATAATCCAGGAAATTTACATATGCCTTTACATTTCCTGGATTATGAATGCATCTGATAGAGGAGAATCCAGTAGTGTATGAAAACATTATTTTGCATGAAAAAAAAAAATACCAAAATAAATATTAATAAACTTACCCTGATGTTTGCAAATTTCTTTATAGGTTTCTGCCACGTGATTTTGAGAAGGCATGCCCCTTGATAAATTAGCATAAAACTATGTAAAAATATTAATGAAACAATTATAAATAGCTAGAATTGTACTTATTAATAATTATACAAAACAAAACTGCAATCACTACTGGTTAGCACACAGGGTTTGATGTGCAAAGTTTTTTTTTATTATCAAGCATTACCTAACTATTCTTTAGTGACCCCTTTAAAAGACTACTAAAGTACTCCTTTAAGTAAGTAGTGACCTTTGAATTTAGACATACTGAGTCACTGAAAAAAATAACGTGATGTAGAGTAACCTTCTTTATCTATCTCAATTGTCAGCACATTGAAGTTGTGCATGTGCTTGTATTATTATTATGCTCTGATTATCAAGTAGAGACATATTAAATTATACTACATGTGACTTCCAGCGCTATCAAAGATTGATACAAATGACCTTTAAAGTATCTTACTTAAAAATAGTCAGAACTAATTAAGGGGGTAGGATTGAAAGAAAACAAGTGATTTAAATATACTTAAATAGTGAAAAAATATAGATTATTAGAAGTTTAAAGGTATATTGAAGTTTCCCTGTTCTTACCTTTTTCTAATATAACACATGCTACTTATACCAGAAACACACATTACATTGAGTCATTCTATACACTTACAGAGGCACTGTGTAATAACCAATAGAAACACTGAATTTGGGTATATTTTTTTAATCCTACTGTATACTAACCTCCAAGCCAGCAGCAGAACTGTGCAGAAATCAACATAGCAATGTCTGAGCTACTCTTTTCTTTCTCGTGAAGGGGAAAACAAGACACATCCCTTGATTCTTTGCTGTACAAACTGACTTCCCAGTTATTTGAAACAATGTTATAGCTGCCTGTGATTGGCCAATACAAATGTTATGCTAATGCATCTAAGGTTTTCAAGGGGCATGCCTTCTAAAGACATTTACAAACATCAGGGTAAGGTTGTTAATATTTATTTTGGTATTTTTTCATGCAAAAAAATGTTTTCATGCACTATTGATTCTCCTCTCATCAGATGCATTCATAATCCAGGAAACTAAAATATGCCTTTAATAGATAACTTGTGGGGAAAAGTAAGACTAATATGGGATTGTCTTCTTGATTGACTACCAACCCTCTCCTTAATGACTTCCAGACAGACCTGTGTGTATATAGTTGAGGCACGCAGGACTTACTTAGACTTTACTCATCACGAGGCCCGTAAACTACACAGTGGGAGAGGCTTGCAATGAGTGCTGAAGGCGCTTATTGTGAGCCCCACGCTGAGTGCCGGCCCGTAAAGTAGACAGGGAAGAGGCTATGAGTCAATGAGCGCAGAAGCGTGATCAGAGGGGCCAAACAGCATTGCCAGGTGTCATGAATCACCCAGGGGCCATATTGGATTTGGTGTGAACTATGCTGGGGCCATTTTGTGACTGGCAGCAGTGGTCATTTTGGGCTGGGTTATCTTCCACATGCTGTTGCCATGTGGAAGAACAAAAGGTGGGCTCACAAAGTCACTGCTTGTAAATGGTATGAATAGGGGGTTCCACTGTCACCATTAAATAAAGTCAGCATTACTGCATAAAATGGATTGACGTGGAAAACTTGCCCCACCCTGATACCATGTGGGAATGGGGAAATATGGTTTGGGTTGTAAGGATTAATTACAGTATAAGCTTTTATATAGTATCATGGAGTGATTGTATGTAGTTAACCATCCCCCATTAGGTAAACACTGAGGTAGGAGCTGAGTAAGATCATGAACAAGATAAACCTCACAGGGTGTCGCCAGGACCTAAACAAAGAGATTTGCCAGACAGCCAGGCACCTAGATAACAATGGGGGGCCTAGGAGCTCAAACAGGAAGTTTCCCCTGGGACAGCCTGGGTCAGAATGAGCTTGGTGGCCATGCCTGGGGTTGGCCCATGGGAGGGGTCTGGTGGTTCCCATAGCCTACCTCTGTTACATTGGACAGAAGTAATTAGGTTACTCTAGAGGTTACCCTATTGGCCAGAGAAAGGGGAAAGGTTGATCCACTCCCTCCACTGTGTGTGTGTGAAATGTTTTAAATATGTTGTTCCAAAATAAAACGTTGTTCATAATTTTCATCAAGACGTGGTGTGTAGATGTATTATTTACCCGGGGACTTATGCTTGCAGTAAGATTCGTCAGACTTACTGTCAATATTGCTCAGTCTAAACCAAGGGCTGAGACATGATGTTCCTGTAATCAAAACTGCTGAAGGTCCAGAGTAACCCAAATCCGGTCAACAGACCCCAGCCAGAGAGTGGGTCGTGATAATTGGTGGCATAGTGGTGGGGTACTCTGAGAAGGACCAGAAATGGAACAGCAGTATGAGGACATGTCCAAGGAGGCAAGACGCAGGTTCAGTATAGCCAGGGAGTTTTGCCCCGGGGAGATAACGCTGGAAGAGGCAATTAAAGGACTGAACCTAATAAAGCAGCAAATACAGGAAGAACATACAGGGGTGAGTGTCCAAGCTCAGCAAAGGCTTGGGGTCAACCCTGCAGAGATGCCAGTAAGAGTCAAACTGGCATATCAGAATTTTAAACAGTCCCAGGATGATAAAGACAGCATTGACGGATTTATCCAAGAGGACTACAGAGGAAGGGTCCTGCTAAATCAATGGATGTCATTCATGCAATTATGGCATGGCCATGAGCTGGCAAGCTGGTTGGAGGAACTGGTAGAGAAAGAGATGGACTTGGAGGAACAGTACCTTGCCAGGATAGAGTCCTTGGGTGGCCGGAGAGAGGATCTCTATTTTCGTTTGGATCTAGAATATGGGGTCGTGAGATTCTAAACGGTGATCCGGAATGTGGCATGGGAACTGCAAGGAGGCATAATAACTTGCTTGTTGAACGCTGCCGGGGTCTGGGACTGGAACCATGGTTCCCGGAGGCTCCTTTGCTGGAACCCCTGATTCAGCAAGAGCTGCAACTGGAGGCTGCGTATGTGCAATTGTGGGATGCGATACACAAGTAGTATTTTTACAACTCAGACGGTATGTACCAGAGGGAGTATGTTCACTGGAACTGGGGAGAGTCTTTTATAGACGGTAAACAAAGTGAGGAGTGGGAAGGGGTAAACACTGTTCCTTTGCCAACTCCTGGGGATGGAGAATGTTTGCCCGTAGAACATGCAGCAACTGTGTCAGGGCCTAGTCACCAGCCCAAAGAGCCAGAGACCCAGTGGAATGTTCCCTGGGTGGGGTCAGATAATCCATGTCTGCCCCCTGATACCCCAAGAGATTTAATCCCAGAGGAAGGGGGAACTGCTCACAAGCTAGGGCCAGATAAGTTAAGTCTGCCCTCAGAAGTTCTAGGCAAAGTGTGTTGGCCAGAACTGCTAATGGAGCCAGAGGCTCTGGATTATTATGTGATGGACGGTGGGAAGGGAGCCTTAGAGGCCAGGCTGGGTGGGAATGATGAGATTCCCCAGCCTGCATCAGATAACCACTGTCTGTACCCTGACACCCCAGGGGAGTTGTTCCCAGAGGTGCTAGTGAAGCACAGAGCCCAGGAGGGTTGTTTAAGAGACTGTGGGGAGGGAAAGGAATTGGTTTCTGGCTACAGGGAACCTGACCTCACACAGCAAGAGTGTGCCAGGGGCACAAAGAACCAGGCCGGGGCAGCAAGCCTGCCAGCCATGGCAAAAGCGTTATGGGTGCAGAGTGGCACCATGAAAGAGGGTGTACCAAGTGGGGAGATACCCTGGATAACCATTGTCCAGGGGCCCACTGGAACAGACACCACTCCAAAGACCCAGTTCAACAGAAGGGACTGGGATAAAGTTGCTCAACCCCGGGTAATGGAGGAGTCCGGCACTTCAGCTGGATGGGAGCAGCATAGCCCCCCAGCCAAGTCAGAGGAGTGTAAGCACAGCTTGGGTGGGAGCAGCGTAGCTCCCCAAGCTGCAACGGAAACAGCGGGACCAGAGGAAGAAAGCCAAGAGGAGCTGTCCCTTTGTAGACCCATAGGCCCAGAGACTGTTTTAGAAACCCCAGCCCAGCTGTGGGGACTGGCTGGAGGGAAAGGGGTTGCTATGGGACAGGGATTGTATGGGGTTCCAAAAAATACTGTGTTGCCTCAGAAGAGTGTATGGGTGCAACCCTCTGTGTCCCCAGTGACTTCCATGCTGCTGCCAAAAACAGAGAGATGGGATCCTGGACTGTTTGGGTGGGGGTTGCATGGGAAGAGCAATTTGCTCTATATAGTGGGAGCAAGGCCAAGGGCTGGGGGAGCTTGTTACTCTGCACTTTGGGACTGTTTTCTAAAGGACTTGAACGTGGAGAGAGTACAGAGGGCCTAGCCAATCCAGAAGAGTCATGACTATCAGCGTAGCTGGGAAAATCCTAGGGGCATGGATGTTTCCTGCCACGCTTGGGGAGGTGTTGTCATGAATCACCCAGGGGCCATATTGGATTTGGTGTGAACTATGCTGGGGCCATTTTGTGACTGGCAGCAGTGGCCATTTTGGGCTGGGTTATTTTCCACATGCTGTTGCCATGTGGAAGAACAAAAGGTGGGCTCACAAAGTCACTGCTTGTAAATGGTATGAATAGGGGGTTCCACTGTCACCATTAAATAAAGTCAGCATTACTGCATAAAATGGATTGACGTGGAAAACTTGCCCCACCCTGATACCATGTGGGAATGGGGAAATATGGTTTGGGTTGTAATGATTAATTACAGTATAAGCTTGTATATAGTATCATGGAGTGATTGTATGTAGTTAACCATCTCCCATTAGGTAAACACTGAGGTAGGAGCTGAGTAAGATCATGAACAAGATAAACCTCACAGGGTGTCGCCAGGACCTAAACAAAGAGATTTGCCAGACAGCCAGGCACCTAGATAACAATGGGGGTCCTAGGAGCTCAAACAGGAAGTTTCCCCTGGGACAGCCTGGGTCAGAATGAGCTTGGTGGCCACGCCTGGGGTTGGCCCATGGGAGGGGTCTGGTGGTTCCCATAGCCTACCTCTGTTACATTGGACAGAGGTAATTAGGTTACTCTAGAGGTTACCCTATTGGCCAGAGAAAGGGGAAAGGTTGATCCACTCCCTCCACTGTGTGTGTGTGAAATGTTTTAAATATGTTGTTCCAAAATAAAACGTTGTTCATAATTTTCATCAAGACGTGGTGTGTAGATGTATTGTTTACCCGGGGACTTATGCTTGCAGTAAGATTCGTCAGACTTACTGTCAATATTGCTCAGTCTAAACCAAGGGCTGAGACATGATGTTCCTGTAATCAAAACTGCTGAAGGTCCAGAGTAACCCAAATCCGGTCAACAGACCCCAGCCAGAGAGTGGGTCGTGATACCAGGCTTACAATTTTATTGCCGTAATTTTTTTACGTGCAATTCCCTAGTATCTGTATACTATTTCCTAGATTATATAGTATTTCCTAGAGTAGAAATACTGGTCTATATTTCCATCTTATGAGTCCCAACTGGGGAGAGAGAGTCAATCTTTGTAGAGATCTTTCCCTTCCAATTTGGTTCATAATTTAAGCAAAGGAAACAAACAGAAGCAAAGACCAAAACTAATAGTAAAGCATTTAAATATATACAATCAAAATAAAGTTTAAATGGGCTTACATGTGACAAAGCCAACAGCTCTTCTCACAATGAATAGTAATAGTTTCTTTGCATTTGCAGCTCATCCATGTGTGTCCTGGGGTTGCAACCCCTCAGTCCAAGTAATACAAATTATAAAAAACATCATGAAACACCCAAAGAATGAATCCCTGCCTCTGGTAGCATGACCGTAACCAATTCCAGCACCTACAATGCAGTGCTGCCACAGATGTGAAGGATGGCAGCAGCCATGGGAAAAAAAAGTAAGAAATTAATCAGTTCAAGAACCTGACAGACTGTTAGTCTGCTGTCTTCTTAAAAGTAAGTGAGATGTAAATTTTATTTAAAAAATTATATAGAGAAAGATACAAGTGTCCTAGAAGTCTCTTTATTTTCTGAGTTTACATTTCTTTACTATTTCAAAATGTTTATATCAGTGGCAGAGCTAATGAATGGAGGGTCCCAGTGCAAAATAATTCCACCCCTTGCCACTTCTCTATTCATTATCATAGGGTTCAATTAAATGATAATATCTGTAACTGGTCAGATCCCCACATATGGTAATCAGATCACATTTCTATAAAGCAATTATCTGAAATGTTCATCTAATAAATTAAGATTACTTCTTTTCTGCAAGTCCTTGGCACCTGCTGCACCAACAGTAGTGCCGGTTTCTATTGTTTTTTTTTTCATGTACATGACAGTAAAGATATGACATTGTCAATATATCAATCTTATTGTGAGATTGAATATGCAAAACACTATACAGTTATAATTGCTGTGCACTACAGTTTCACAAGAATATGACATTTGATGATGTGTGTTTGTAGTAGTTCAAAAAAGTTCATGATTTTAGAGGAACTGTGAAAAAATGGTCTTCCTGAACAATCAGGTTACTGTGATAAAAAAAAGCTGCACTGGCCCATGGCCTGTGACCAACATTTCCTCAGCAGCAAGAGCCTGCTGTAATGTTCTGTCTCCTTCCTGTTCAATTACATTTGTCTGGACGTGGAACTACTTCATTACACCATTTGTTTAATTTGTGTCTCCAAAGTATGTTCTGTGTGTTAATAGTAATTTATTTTGTCCCTTGCTGCAATCTTAAAACAAAAAAAAATGATACATCCAAAGGAGTAATGTAAGACTACTTGCTACTAAATCACAAAGATATACCATCCCCTGTCAAACATTAATCATATGTAAGAACTGGTTAACTTAAAGACTCTAACATAACACAATCTTACAAATGAAAAGGAAGTTTCAACTGACATGGGGATGTAATAAAGTAGCTGATTTTATATAACTTTTAACACTTGCAGTAATATTTCACTTTTCTGTTATCATAACCATGGTTTTGAGCTAATAAATTCTTCAGATGGCAACTTTGGTCTGTTTTTTCCATTAATGTCTTTTTAATAACTAATGTAAAAATGAATAAATGCAGGATTCACATTTTTTACTTTAACATGCATGGTTCCATATCCTTAACTCAGCTAATTATGCTTCTATTTTCTTCCGAGGATGTACTTTTGTAAACTAATTAGATTTCCAGTGGTCTTGTTGAAAGCACTTTCAGTTGTAATTACCACCTTTCCGTTGATCAAATAGAACATTATTCTGCATTCAATGTCTCCACTGACCTCAGCAAGTAGAACAACACATACCAAAATAAAAAAATGGTAGTAGCAGAAGTGCATATGAAAGGTAGTAAATTAATGTTTTTGTATTCTGTACTTAAAAATGTATACAATGGCCCTTTAAGGGAAAAGATTTCATAGTAAAGGTAAGAGAAGAAAAAAATCATTACTGACACTGACATCCCAATCTGTCAATACTATGGGCCTCATTCTATTATCGGCCGTTAATCGGCCGTAAGGCTGCAATTCCTTGCAGGGGTTCTGTTACCACACAATTCTATTATACGGCCCCGCAAGGATCTCCTCTTACGGCCGGCCGCATATCTTGCAACCGGCCGTAAGCTCAGAAATCTTTAAAGTCAAAAATAAATTCAAGACAGCACTATACAGCTCTGTAAATGCTAGGGATCGTATTGGGGGACATGAGGATTAATAGTAACCCCCTCTCAAGCTTGCTCATCAGCCCAAATCCGAGTTTACATTAACTGTTTATTTTCCGGCCGCAGCGTGGCCAGGCCTGAGGTGCTCCAAGCACTCTGGACTTTTTACATGCATATTTGACATATATAATAAAAAATTTTTTTTACGGATTTGAGTATAGGGGATTGTTGTGCTATTTTTGCTAACACCTACAATCACTTTATAGTCTCCTCAAAGTGCAGGATAGCTTTATTTGGGCTATATTATGTGCTTAATTGGTGCTAGCGGGACCTTTTTGCTGCAAGTAAGCTGCGGCTCGCTTTTAGCCTTGCAGAGAGGGTTCCCGGAGCAATAGAATAGCAACCGGGCTTTTCTTGCGGCCGAAACTCTTGCGGCCGTTTTAGATCAAAGGCTTTCCTCCGGCGCGTGCGGCCGCAAGAGATAGCAAGGCGCCGGCCGCAAGCCTGCAGGAATCCCCAGCCGGAGGGGAATAGAATAGCAGAATAGCTTGCGGCCGGTCCTTGCGGCCGGTCTTGCGGCCCCGCAGCGCCTACGGCCGATAATAGAATGAGGCCCTATGTCTTTTTGCATGAAAAATTTATAATTTTAAGTCTGACATTTTTTTTATCATTCCCTGTGCTAAGTCAGTTTTTGACAATCTTAGGAGCTGTTCTTCTGCTCATCTTAGAAAATATTTGCACAAGAGTGTGACAAACAAGTCTGCAATCTGCCTTTTTTTTATGCACAATAATAAGGAACTAGACTGGAATGTTTTATTGCACACTGCATTTGTAGTTTGGCAGGGATTGAATAAGTGTCTCTCTGTCTCACTGCAGTATGTAATCCTCAACTTGTAAATTCTTAAAGGAACAGAGAATATGTCCCAAGTTTGGTGTCATTCCCTCAAGATATCAGGGGTAAATGAAAACACACAGTGATACATTATCAAATACGCTCTTTCAGAAGTAACAAAGAAAATGTTCCTTTATGGATACTTTAAAGATATGATTGAAGATAGGTTTAAAGTAAAAATGACACATGCAAGGTTCCAAACATGGTATCATTTAAAGTTATAGGAACAAGTACTTTATCAGTTGAATGTCTGTTAGGGACCCCCAGTATGCTTCCTCCTCTTTTACCTGCCTTCATGGGAATTTGTGTGTGCTAAGGTGTGATATTTAATTGATACTGTGAAGGTCCCATATAGGGGCGCTATTCAGCTCCAACACTTTCTGCCTTTGCACTACTGGAATCCCCTTCTTAGCAATCTTCTCAGAAGGAATGGGCCTCTCGGTGACTGGCAGTCATATCAGGATCAATAGCATATCAGGAACACAGGCTCAGAATAGCAAAGTGATTTCTAGCATAAGAAATTAATAATTAACGCCTTCCCTCTTAAGAAATTACACCATTCCCTGTGTATTCCAGAAAACATGGTTTAATATGGCCTCTCTCACAGAATTCAAAAACAGCAACTACACCAAAGGATTTCTCTCCAGTTTTGCCATGGTGGGCTGAACACATTCAAATCCCCCGCCGCCCACAGAGAATGAGAGCGGCAAACATAAACAAAGGGCCTGTAATTACCACAACGTCCTGCAGTGACATCTGGTGGACAAGAAATGGAATTGCGTGTCCTTTCTGCAAGAGAAAGCTCTATATGACACGGGCTGGTTTATTTTATACAACTATCCTTTAAAACATGGCAGTATATTAGTTAAGGGCAAACCAATCTTCACAGATACTATTTTTTAAACAGTTATGACAGTTGTCTTCTCAGTTCTAGCTTTTACCTACAGCTGATTCCTGCCTCAATGCTCCAGTCCTTATGTGTTAAAGCCTTCAGAATCTGCTTGGTTATCCGCTCCAGCCATCAGTCTCACATTTAAAGTCAAAATCTTGTTTTCCAGGGTTGGCCATGTCCACTTTCTCTGGTTCTTCCATTTCATTTCTCTCAATCACAAGAAGAAACATAGAAGCCTGGAGTGTTAGTTCTATAAAATATATGTTTGTATAGAGCAATGTTCATACATTGTGCATGTCTCTAAAACTGTATTTACTTGTCATCCATTACGGAAGTAACATTATCTATTAGCACATATTTTTTCAAGAGTATGGGATCCATTTTCTTTTTTCAGTTGATTTTCTGTGTTACTTTTTCAAGATTGTGTGTTCTCATAAAACAAAGGAGCTTCCCATTACTGATACTGAATCCTCTTGTACTTGTAATCCTCTTGTACTTCACATTACCATTGTGAAGATAGAGACTTTCTGTAGAATCGCAGCTCACGAAGTTGATCACCAGAAACCAAAACAGTGAATCCCACATCAGCAGAATTGCAATAAAAATGTAAATAAACGTATATTAGAGGACACATTTTATTTCTATTCTAAAAACATTTTTCATATTTTCTAGTACAGCTCTTAAAAAAAGAAGTTTTAATTATATGACCATACTGGTCTTTTCATTAATAAATAAATACACAAATTAATTTGTAAATGTGTAATGAAAAGAAAAATGGATGATTCAAGCAGAATTGGAATAAATATTTAAAACGGGTGACAACAAACACACAATAGACAGCAATGTGCAGAGTGCCAGCCCCAAGCACTAAAAGTGTTGATTTTTCCTTCCTGTGTCTCCCTGTATTATGGAGGAAAGGAACAGCTGTCATTTGACAATTTAATGTCAATAGCTGTGCATGTTGTTGTGCTTCTGGGTCTTATCTTGGGTGCTGACATATATAAACCAAAGTATGCCAGTGAGTGAGATATATGAATCATACTGTACAAATTGTACAATTATGTTATTATGAAAATACAACCAGCCAAAAACAAGAATTTGACAGGAAAAATTAAATAAAAGCAGACATGTATAAATGTATGATAAAAACAATGCGTTTAAACGGCCATCCATTTACCTCGCTGTAAGTGTGAAAGGCCACAAAATTATATGTTAAAATGATCTTTTGTACTGTTCAAATACACTAATAACAGCTAAAAATCTAAAGTCTTAGGTCTGTTTACAAACACACTCCTGACTGTCCCATGGTTAACAACATATAACGTATTGGTCCGAATATAAGCCACACCTTTTTTCCGATTTTTGAGTTTGCGAGTTATGGGTGCGGCTTATATTCGCGACCAAAGCGAGGGGCCGCATTTGCGGAGGTGGAGGCTCTACGGCAATCAGTTACAAACGCCCACAGAAGCAAGACTTTGAAAGAAAAAAAAACACGCAATGACTAAATACGATCTTACACAAAAACTTATGAGCCTTATATTACGGGACTTATATTACATATTACAAAAGCGCAAAACATTAAAAAAACATAAAAACCTTACCCACAGCAAGGGGGGACACCCAGGACAGATGGAAGTTAGGTTACACCTCAATTTCAGTCCAATTTAAAGAGTTTACACACTCGAAAATCCCCTAAGTGGCCACCGAAAAAACGAAAACAAGGCTACAAGACCCCTAAAGTCGCAAAACACTGCAAAGCACATACGACTTTTCCAAAAACCTGTACGAGGTACAACATACACCATAAGCAAGGATGGGAACCATGTCAGGGGTGGTAAAACTGCCAATATTGGAGTTACAAATATTGAATTATTAATCTCCTGAAGATTTTTTCTGATATAATATGGCTATCCATGTGCCATGTTTTTAACTATGTTTTTAGACTTTGGTGTTATAACCTTCAGTAAACCAAGGATTAGAGCTGTAAAGCCATATGAGGATTACTGATGGGCATCTATTGGTATATGGACATAGGGTGTTATTATGTTTATGACTGATCCATCATAGGAATAGTATTTTCAATACATATTTTCTTATATTTGGTGTTATAATACATATTTAATTTGTTATGTGTATTTATACATATCCTATGTTCATCCCTGTTTTATCAGACATACCTTTATTCTTTTATACATACAGTATCTCACAAAAGTGAGTACACCCCTCACATTTCTGTAAATATTTTATTATATATTTTCACTGAAGAAATCTTAGCTCTTTAATAATTGGGAAACGTTTGCAAAGATCAAGGATGTGGAATCTAAAACCCTAATACCAAAGTTAGAGTAACTTGTAGACTACAGATACTTGTGGCTATAATGTTTCCTTTCAGACACAATTGTGTACCTCTATGGCTCTTGGAAGTCAACACAATTAACTGTAGAATGTTACTGAATTCCCTTATAAATACTCGCTTGCTAATCCTTAGACTATTGTGAATATTTGTTCTAAAAAAGGGTTAAAAACATAACCTAAAGGATGCGTAGTAGCTATTGCATACACCTTGTATAGTGGTACAATAGACAGTGGGATGGCAAATATCTCTGGGAGGTAATTGGTTCACAATAGCAGCATTACCACCGAGGATGCCAAATGCCTGAATCATACATGCAATATTGCAATTCAATACACGGTGTATATACCAAAAAACAGAGACCCCCAACCCCTCTATATGGTTTAAAGCTACTTGAGAATCCTTAGGAGAATCCCGATGGTCCTTTTACCCGTCAAGGGCTTGCTCATGGGCTGTTTATGACTCCTTCCTCTGGGCTATTTAAAGCCCTTCTATTTCCTGATTAATGCATGTAACGTCATGACGTGCCTTACGCGCTTACGCATTGCGTCAATGCGCATGCATAGTTACTGTTCAAGCCATCTTCTGATTTCACCTCAAAATGAGGCTTGGGATGCAGATTGTCCACAATGAGGCTTGGATGCATTAGTCCATTATGTAGCTACAAAGTAGCGTCTTTAGTGCTTACCCATTGCGTTGTTACGCATGCGTGGTTACTATTCAAGCAGTCTTCCGATTTCACCTCAAAACGTTTTTTGTATTAGGGTTTTAGATTCCACATCCTTGATTTTTGAAAACATTTCCCAATTCTTAAAGTGCTAAGATATAAATAGGTGTTATGCACCAGGGAATTTTTAAGTCACATATATACATAATAATTTTTGGTTTAATCCAAGTAAAAAAGGCAAAGCATTCATGACGTAGCACTCATAATCCTTCAATCACATATATAGTTGTGAGCAATACGGGTTGTTGCATAGCTGGTGGTGATGAGCGTCACAGGTGCTCATCCCTACGACCCCGTATGGCTTAGGCAGGGAGCACCAAAGGCGCTCACTGTGCTGATGGAGATGAGCGCTGTAGGTGCTCATCCCTACGACCCGCAGGACTACAGTTCAACAGAAACTTTCATTATCGAATTCACACTGCAAGACCCGTAGCAGTTTGAAAAAAAAATAGTTGAAAAATTACGACCTTTAACACTTTACAAAGGAAAGCAGCAGAAAAGCTGGACTTATAAAAAAAAATATGACCCACAGGACTTAGAAAAAAAAATATGACATACATAAAAAAAAAAGTACGACCCGCGGGAGGTCCCAAAATACGAAGTTAACAGCCGAAACATGTACACCCAAAAAGAAAAAGAACACAAAATACAAAAAAAAACATTAAAAAAATTACACCACGGGGGGACAGGCAGGACGTCTGTCAGTGAGGTTGGTTGCGAATTTAACTTGAATTTCATCACTTTCGAGATTGAAAAATCGCCTAAACTAAAGAAAAAATGGTGTGCGAAAAAAATGAAAACGAGGCTAAGCACGTAAAATTAAAACACCTACTTGGAACACTTACCCAAACTCAATAACACTTCATACGGCACGTAACGCACATCATGCAGTCCGTAACACATACAAAATCAAGGACATTTTCTATGCAAGAACTAACTTGCGCAAAATGGTGGCTGGAATGCAAATTGACGGCTGGAACGCAAATAGTGAATGAGTATTGCATTCTAATGGTTTCTACTATAAATACTGCAAACTTTCCAGAAATGTCTACATTTCTCCTCAGGTGATGAACAGTGTGACTGCACATTTCACTGGTCGCGTTATTTCTGAAGCAACTTCATTATCACTTTAGAAGTTTAAAATCTGCCAATTACAGAAAATAGGTAAGCTATAATTAATTAATTAATAAATGAATAATTAAATCAAAAACATATATGGTTTCAAATATTGCCAAGAACAACGTTATTCAGGTACAGTAACATTTAAAACATATCTAAAGTTTGAGCATTCATTAGTATAAATTAATAATTTAGAAAAAATAATTGACTTTCAAATATTGACAAAAAAACAATATTAATTTACAGAAGCAATTAGAAGACATTATTCATGTATAGTAAGATTTCAAAGACAGATAAATGTTTACGTGGGGTAAAATGCTGTATGTTTCAAAAGAAGAAAAAAGGAGACATTTCAACGAGAACATATCCTGTTTGGTGTGCACCAATGTCAAAATGCACTGCAACATAACTAACCCTCTAAGCCTAACCCCATAACCTACAACACTAATGCTAACAGTGCCGCACACAAAAAAGAATATCACAAAACAAAAAAAAACAAAAAATCATAAGTCCCTAATGCCAATAGTGTGCACACAAAACAGGATACTTCAACAAATATTGTTAACACATATAAAATGGAGGAATATATCCTGTTTTCTGTGCACCAAACTCGAATTCGAACCCCATAACCTAAACCTCTAATGCCAACTGTGGTGAACACAAAACAGTATACCACTAGAAATATTGTTAACACATAAAAAAATTAAAGAATAAATCCTGTTTTGTGTGCACCAACCTCTAAGCCTAACACCATAACCTAAACCTCTAATGACAACTGTGGTGCACACAAAAGAGGATACTACAACAAATGTTGTTAAAACATATAAAATGAAAAAATATATCCTTTTTTCTGTGCCTCAACCTCTAAGCCTAACCCCATAACCTAAACATATAATAGAAACTGTGGCATTCACAAAACAGGATACTACTACAAATGTTGCTAACACATACTAAATCAAAGAATATATCCTGTTTTGTGTGCACCAACCTCTAAGCCTAACCCCATAATTGAAACCTATAATGACAACAGTGGCGCACACAAACTAGAATACTACAACAAATGTTCTACAAACATAACAAATGCAAGGATCTATCCTATTTATATGCACCACTCTCTAAGCCTAACCCCATAAGCTATACCAATCTGAATACATACAAAATGGAAGTATATATCCTGTTTTGTATGCTCTTAGTGCAAAAACTAATTTATTTAAATGTTATTTTAACATTTCCATCTCTCTCTTTAATTCTCAACAGACACTGCCTGAAGACTCTCATCATCTCTACAGCAATTTCGATACAACACATTTGAAGAAAGGAGGTACATTATTACAAGTAAAACAAAACAAAAAAATACATCAAGTACTGTTGTTTACACATATAAAATGGAAGTACCTATCCTGTTTCATGTCTGCCTTTGTGGAAACGTACTGCAAGCTAACTAACACTCTAAGCCTAACCCAATAACCGTAAACCTCTAATAACAACGTTGGCGCATGCAAAACAGAAAACGACAATGCTCTTAACATATAAAAAATGGAAGGATATATACTATTTGTGGTGCGCAACCCTCTAAGCCCAACTCCATACCCTAAACACCTAATGACAACAGTAGCGCACAAAGAAACACAACTAAAGATATAATGACAACACTGTCACACACAAAAAAGGATAACACAAGAAATGCAGTTAACATATACAAAATAGAAGGATCTATCATGTTTGGTGTGCGCCTTTCACAACATAGACTGTAACCTAACTAATCTGCTCAGTCTAACCTCAGAAAGCTAACCTCATAATGCAAACAGTGGTGCACAGAAAACAGGATCCGAGAAAAAAAATAACAAAAAGTTCAGTTAAAACAAATAAATAAACAAAGGAGCAAAAAAGTACTAAAGGACAACTTTTATTTACAGATTAATATGGTAGATACTGACAAGAAACAGGAAAATTAAAGATGTCAAACTAGAGAACGTCAAAAAACATGGGCAGGTTATCAGACGCCGGAGCAGAAGGAAATTTGAGGACAAAAAGAACCGGAGAGACTCGCAAGCAAAAGATTAGCGACTAACAAACTAACATCCAAGCCCAAGAAGGCTACTAAAAAACAAAAGCATTTACAAAATGTTGCTGAACAATCATATAAGAATTCTAAAGGGGATTTAGACAGTCACATTGATATATCTTCTAACAATTGTCCTTTACTTAAATCTTTAGCAGTAGAGGTTCATAATTGTGGTAATATGAATATTGTCAGTCAGTTTTGAGGGGCTTATCATTTCCAACAGGAAAGACTCAGAGATGGGCAGTTCGTTATTTGCTGTCAAAAAGGCAAGGTAAGACTCCCACAAAGACAACAATTCCCAACATATTTAAAAAGTATTATGACAGAGCCTTCTTTCCCTAACTACCAGAATTTTTAAACAAACATAAGATCCTATAATAGTGCCACATCCTTTGCATCTATGGGTGCAACATTAGCTGCTAATGTGTCAGGACATGGCCTTTACTGTTTCAAAGTACAAGGACAAATGTACCATTGTACTTCTCATTTACATCCAGAAGAAGGGGAGCAAAGAACATTTGTTCAACTATATGTCCTAGATACTATGGAAGCTGTGGAACAACGAATGCAGCTTCCAGAAAAAAATTTTTTTTACCCATTGTGTTTATAAAGCTTGATAAAATTATGTCCCAAAACCCATACACTCAATACTATAAGAACATTGTCAGAAATAGAACAAGAACAAATAATTCATGTAGATTACATCAGTTACCAATCCCAAAAGTCAATATGGTTCTTAAAAGAGATCGCCATATTGATAAACGCTGTCACAACTTACCAACATCAAATAAGGTTGCAATGGTCTTTCCAAATGATGAGGGAGAACCACCATTTCAAAGGGATATTAGAATATATCCCAGAAATGAGGAGCAACCTTACATTAAAATAAGTATCTTAAGTACAAATTTAGGGCCCTATTAAATTCTCCCTCGTAGTTCTCTCGGTGCTCGCAAAAGGCAGTTTTCCTGCTGTTTGCGAGAACCGAATCTCTCGCAGCCTGCTTTACGATATGACTGCGAGAAAATGGCCGAGAATAGGCTCCGAGAGAGCTACGTAGCCTTAAATCTATGCACGAGTCTCGCATATCGTAAGAATCCCTACGTGGACAAAAAGTCCACGCAAGGGATCCCAAAGCCTCTACGTGCTGCCTCGGAACAGCCCGAGACAGCAGTGTGAGGCTCCCCCCTGCACCCTATACACATCCCCATGCTGCAGGGGTCTCTATCGGGACCCCTGCAGCACCCCCACATTAACCCCTTGCAGCGGGGGTCCCCGATCTGCATAGATCACGCCCCCCGCTGCATTTAAAACTTTTAAATTCCCCGCCGCGGCTCCTTAAAGGGACCGCGGCACACTATTACCCAATCCCGGCCGCGGCACTTAAAATTAACCCCCCTCTATGCTGGGGGTCCCCATCGGGACCCCCGAAGTGTCCCCACATAAACCCATTGCAGGGGGGGGCCCCGATCTGCATAGATCAGGCCCCCCGCTGCATTTAAAACTTTTAAATTCCCCGCTGCGGCTCCTTAAAGGGACCGCGGCACACTATTACCCAATCCCGGCCGCGGCACTTAAAATTAACCCCCCTCTATGCTGGGGGTCCCCATCGGGACCCCCGAAGTGTCCCCACATAAACCCCCTGCAGCGGGGGGCCCCGATCAGCACCGATCGTGACCCTGCTGCAATTCAATTTTAAATTTCCCGCCTCGCGGGTCCTCAAAGGACCGTAAAGGTCCTGAAAGGACTCGCACTAAAAATATTAACCCCAGGCAACTATAATTACCCCATTAACTCATGGTGGTCAATCCAGACCACCATAAGGCTCGAATTAACCCATTAACTCATGGTGGTCAATACAGACCACCATAAGGCTCTAATTAACCCATTAACTCATGATGGTCAATCCAGACCACCATAAGGCTCTCTTTAACCCATTAACTCATGGTGGTCAATCCAGACCACCATAAGGCTCTAATTAACCCATTAACTCATGATGGTCAATCCAGACCACCATAAGGCTCTATTTAACCCATTAACTCATGGTGGTCAATCCAGACCACCATAAGGCTCTAATTAACCCATTAACTCATGATGGTCAATCCAGACCACCATAAGGCTCTATTTAACCCATTAACTCATGGTGGTCAATCCAGACCACCATAAGGCTCTAATTAACCCATTAACTCATGGTGGTCTATACAGACCACCATAAGGCCTAAATTAACCCATTAACTCATGATGGTCAATACAGACCACCATAAGGCTCTATTTAACCCATTAACTCATGGTGGTCAATACAGACCACCATAAGGCCTAAATTAACCCATTAACTCATGATGGTCAATCCAGACCACCATAAGGCTCTATTTAACCCATTAACTCATGGTGGTCAATCCAGACCACCATAAGGCTCTAATTAACCCATTAACTCATGGTGGTCTATACAGACCACCATAAGGCCTAAATTAACCCATTAACTCATGATGGTCAATACAGACCACCATAAGGCTCTATTTAACCCATTAACTCATGGTGGTCAATACAGACCACCATAAGGCCTAAATTAACCCATTAACTCATGATGGTCAATCCAGACCACCATAAGGCTCTATTTAACCCCATCAGTCCCATAAGGGTATATTATTACCATTATGGGCCTGTTACAACCCAACATTAACCACATAAGTGCCATGATGGTCCTCAAGGACCATCATGACACTAACTACAAACACTACACTATAACCCCCAATAAACCATTTAATCTAAACTAACCCCCCTCTACACTAATCTATTAACACTTACACTACCTACCTACACTACCTACCCCCTAATAAACCTTCCCACCACTCTAATTACAAAAAATAAAAAACCTACAGCACAGAAAACAAAAAACCTACAGTACAAAAAACAAAAAAACCTACAGTACAGAAAACAAAAAACAATTACAACCCCACCCCCCACTACAGAAAACAAAAAAATACATTACAACCCCACCCCCCACTACAGAAAATAAAAAAATTACACACCTGAAAAGGAAAGACAGATAAACACAATACAATACATACATATAATACATTACATACATTACATACAATACATGACATTACATATAATATATTAAATATAATATATTACATATAATATATTACATATAATACATTACATACATTACATACAATACATGACATTACATACATTACATATAATATATTAAATATAATATATTACATATAATATATTACATATAATATATTACATATAGTCCTAATCAAATACCCCCTATCTATCTAACATACAATCTATTTAATTTAAAATAAATCCTAACTATATCAAACTAGCGAATTGCCCGTCAAAAAATGACGGCAATGAAATTGTAAGTGAGCTAATGCTGTTTGGTGTATACTAATAAAATAACTAATAGATTAATAAAGTAATATACTTTACCTACTTTGAAGCATTGTGTTGAAGAGCTGGCAATCTGTTTTGATGTTGCTGCAGCATTAGTAGTGTGGAGCTGCTGTGTAAGCGTGGTGAATGTGTGCAGTGTAATAGTGTGCGTGTGCGAGGCCAAACCGTTAGCGTACTCGTGTACTTCCGCATTGTTCTAAAATGGCGGGTAATGTGTGGTATGCGTCTGTAGCAGAATATCCGTAGGTGTTTTGTGGTGTTTTGCATGTTTCTTGGGGTGTTTTGCGTGTTTAGTGTGTTGTAGCCTCGTTTTCGTTTTGTTCGGCGGCCCGCAAGCGTGAGCAATGGCTCGAGCGGGCTCGCATGCTCACAACTATATATGTGATACACACACACACACACACACACACACATTATATATATATATATATATATATATATATATATATATATATACACACACACATTATATACACATACACACACGCACAATATACACACACGCACATTATATATACACACAATATGTTGTGTGTGTGTGTATATATATATATATATATATATATATATAATGTGTGTGTATATATAATGTGTGTATACACACACAATATACACACACATTTTATATATAAACACACACAATAAGATGGAGATGAGGCACATATACAATGACTGACTGTAATGTGCCGTGCAATATACGGTATGTTATACATGCACATATAGGTGTATGCACTGACTGTATATGTACACACACACTATATACACACACACACTGTATACACACACTATATACACACAAACACTGTATACACACACTATATACACACACACACTATATACATATATATATACACATACAAACACACTATATATTCGCTATATATATATATATATATATATATATATATATATTAAAAAAACACACAGTATATATATATATATATATATATATATATATATATATATATATATATACACACATATACTGTGTGTTTATATATATATATATATATATATATATATATATATATATATATACACACATATATATATATATATATATATATATACACATATACTGTGTGTTTTTATATATATATATATATACATATACATATGCTGTGTGTTTCTTTATATATATATATATATATATATATATATATATATATATATATATATATATATACATCCACTGTGTGTTTTTTTAATATATATATATATACTGTGTGTTATATATATATATATATTTAAAAAAAACACAGTAACTCCTGTGGTCCCAGGCCCTATCATGTGCCCTGTCACCCCACATGAAGCCCTATTAGGCTCTACTCACCTGTGCAGCCCGGGGGAGTCCCGTGTATGTCCGTGGCTCGCTGTGCTCCTGGGGGGTCCGCCCGAGGGTAGGGGGAAGTTATAGTGAGGTGGTGAGCACCTCCATGCCTGCCTGCGGCCCTCGCTTTGCTGTGCGGTGGGTGAACCCGAACCGGGGACTGGGCGGCCCTGCGCAGGGGATTGTGGGGAGGAGGTGGCTGCTCCATTCCAGCAACTGAGGGCCGCAGCTCGCTGCGCGAGCAGCGGCCCTCGCTTTGCTGTGCGGGGGGTGAACCCGAACCGGGGACTGGGCGGCCCTGCGCGGGGCATTGTGGGGAGGAGGTGGCAGGAGGTGGCTGCTCCATTCCAGCAACTGAGGGCCGCAGCTCGCTGTGCGAGCAGCGGCCCTCGCTTTGCTGTGCGGGGGGTGAACCAGAACCGGGGACTGGGCGGCCCTGCGCGGGGGATTGTGGGGAGGAGGTGGCTGCTCCATTCCAGCAGCTGAGGGCCGCGGCTCGCTGCGCGAGCAGCGGCCCTCGCAAGCGTGAGCAACGGGCCGTACGCTGCGGGCAAGGGCCTCAGTTGCTGGGATAGAGCGCCTTCGGCGCTCCATCCCAGCAACTGAGGCCCGCAGCCCTCGTTACGCGAGGGCCGCGAGCTCGCTACGCGAGTCCTCAAGCGTGAGCAACGGCCCGTACGCTCACAACTATATATGTGATACATCCCCCTATCTATCTAATATACAAAAAATCCTAACTACATACACAGACCATTATTCTAAAGTAAAATAAAATAATTACAGTCCTAACTACATACACAGACCCTAATTCTAAGCTAAAATCAATAAATTAAGACCACTTACCTTTAAGATGTTGCTTCAGATCACTAACCTATGGGTCAAACAAAAAATAAAAATTAGTACAAAACATTAACATCAAATAAATAAACATTCTATACATTCTAAATATTCAACTCACCTTTACAGCATGTCCAGTCACTGTTTAGCTCTTCCGGCGCGGCCCTGTTAAAAAAAAAACACAATACATGAATACATGAATACAATATATAAACAATAAATAAAATACACAAATAAACATCTAAATATACATTTCACTTACCTACCCGCGATGTCCCCTGTCTTCTCTCCTTCAGCCCCGGCTGGGCCGCGGAACCATTCGCGCTCTAAAAAAAAAAAAGAAAAAAAACTAACGGAGGTCTGCACTGGCAGACCTCCCCGACGCTACTGAACCTCCCGGAGTCGTTTCCGGGAGGAAATTGGCATTGGCGGCTTGTGATTGGCTGAAAAAGCCGTCTATCAATTTCAGCCAATCAAAAGTCGTCAATGTGTGAGCCAATCAGGATGGGATACACCCCAATATCCCACCCTGATTGGCTTAAACACTTGTCTATCTTTCTGGGAACCAATCACAACGCTCAGATGCCTTCAGCCAATCACTATGGGATACACCCCCACGGAGTGATTGGTAGAAGACATCTGCGCATCCTGATTGGCTCCTACATTGACGACTTTTGATTGGCTGACAGCTTTTTCAGCCAATCACAAGCCGACAATGCCAATTTCCTCCCGGAAACGACTCCGGGAGGTTCAGTAGCGTCGGGGAGGTCTGCCAGTGCAGACCTCCGTTAGTTTTTTTTTTTTTTTTTTTTTAGAGCGCGGATGGTTCCGCGGCCCAGCCGGGGCTGAAGGAGAGAAGGCCGGGGACATCGCGGGGAGGTAAGTTAAATGTATATTTAGATGTTTATTTGTGTATTTTATTTATTGTTTATATATTGTATTCATGTATTCATGTATTGTGTTTTTTTTTTTAACAGGGCCGCGCCGGAAGAGCTAAACAGTGACTGGACATGCTGTAAAGGTGAGTTGAATATTTAGAATGTATAGAATGTTTATTTATTTGATGTTAATGTTTTGTACTAATTTTTATTTTTTGTTTGACCCATAGGTTAGTGATCTGAAGCAACATCTTAAAGGTAAGTGGTCTTAATTTATTGATTTTAGCTTAGAATTAGGGTCTGTGTATGTAGTTAGGATTTTTTGTATATTAGATAGATAGGGGGATGTATTTGATATAGTTAGGATTTATTTTAAATTAAATAGATTGTATGTTAGATAGATAGGGGGTATTTGATTAGGACTATATGTAATATATTATATGTAATATATTATATGTAATATATTATATGTAATACATTATATGTAATGTATGTAATGTCATGTATTGTATGTAATGTATGTAATGTATTATATGTAATATATTATATGTAATATATTATATGTAATACATTATATGTAATGTATGTAATGTCATGTATTGTATGTAATGTATGTAATGTATTATATGTAATATATTATATGTAATATATTATATTTAATATATTATATTTAATGTATGTAATGTCATGTATTGTATGTAATGTATGTAATGTATTATATGTAATATATTATATGTAATATATTATATTTAATATATTATATTTAATGTATGTAATGTCATGTATTGTATGTAATGTATGTAATGTATTGTGTTTATCTGTCTTTCCTTTTCAGGTGTGTAATTTTTTTATTTTCTGTAGTGGGGGGTGGGGTTGTAATGTATTTTTTTGTTTTCTGTAGTGGGGGGTGGGGTTGTAATTTTTATTTTTTCTGTACTGTAGGTTTTTTTGTTTTTTGTACTGTAGGTTTTTTGTTTTCTGTGCTGTAGGTTTATTGTTTTTTGTAATTAGAGTGTTGGGGAGGTTTATTAGGGGGTAGGTAGTGTAGGTAGGTAGTGTAAGTGTTAATAGATTAGTGTAGAGGGGGGTTAGTTTAGATTAAATGGTTTATTGGGGGTTATAGTGTAGTGTTTGTAGTTAGTGTCATGATGGTCCTTGAGGACCATCATGGCACTTATGTGGTTAATGTTGGGTTGTAACAGGCCCATAATGGTAATAATATACCCTTATGGGACTGATGGGGTTAAATAGAGCCTTATGGTGGTCTGTATTGACCACCATGAGTTAATGGGTTAATTAGAGCCTTATGGTGGTCTGTATTGACCACCATGAGTTAATGGGTTAATTTAGGCCTTATGGTGGTCTGTATTGACCACCATGAGTTAATGGGTTAATTAGAGCCTTTTGGTGGTCTGTATTGACCACCATGAGTTAATGGGTTAATTAGAGCCTTATGGTGGTCTGTATTGACCACCATGAGTTAATGGGTTAATTTAGGCCTTATGGTGGTCTGTATTGACCACCATGAGTTAATGGGTTAATTAGAGCCTTATGGTGGTCTGTATTGACCACCATGAGTTAATGGGTTAATTAGAGCCTTATGGTGGTCTGTATTGACCACAATGAGTTAATGGGTTAATTTAGGCCTTATGGTGGTCTGGATTGACCATCATGAGTTAATGGGGTAATTATAGTTGCCTGGGGTTAATATTTTTAGTGCGAGTCCTTTCAGGACCTTTACGGTCCTTTGAGGACCCGCGAGGCGGGAAATTTAAAATTGAATTGCAGCAGGGTCACGATCGGTGCCGATCGGGGCCCCCCGCTGCAGGGGGTTTATATGGGGACACTTCGGGGGTCCCGATGGGGACCCCCAGCATAGAGGGGGGTTAATTTTAAGTGCCGCGGCCGGGATTGGGTAATAGTGTGCCGCGGCCCCTTTAAGGAGCCGCGGCGGGGAATTTAAAAGTTTTAAATGCAGCGGAGGGCCTGATCTATGCAGATCGGGGACCCCCCCTGCAATGGGTTTATGTGGGGACACTTCAGGGGTCCCGATGGGGACCCCCAGCATAGAGGGGGGTTAATTTTAAGTGCCGCGGCCGGGATTGGGTAATAGTGTGCCGCGGCCCCTTTAAGGAGCCGCGGCAGAGAATTTAAAAGTTTTAAATGCAGCGGGGGCCTGATCGGTGCCGATCGGGGACCCCCGCTGCAAGGGGTTAATGTGTGGGGGCTGCGGGGGTTCCTATGGACCCCTGCAGCAAGGTGTTCATGTGAGGACACTTCGGGGGTCCCGACAGGGACCCCCGCATTGAGGGGGGGTTCATTTTAGGTGCCTAGGGGGGGGTTTGGAGTACCCCCCACGGCAGGGCTTATGTGGGGGACTGCCGCGGAGGTCCCTTTTAGGACCCCCGCAGCACTTGATGAGGAGTGGGAGCCTGCGATATCATCTCGCAGGCTGTCACTCCTCATGTACATTTACGCAGTGTAGATACGTACGGGCCTGCTGCGTAGCTCATACGTTGCTCGCAGCAGGGCTAATTTAATAGCATTGTAAGTTAGAGAAACTTTGCAGTACGTAGGGCTTAAGTAGAAGCCTCTTATTTACGAGGCTGGAATTTAATAGGGCCCTTAGATCCAATGAGGGAAGCGGGATGACAACCCAAATTAACACTTGACAGTTACCCAAATTCAAAAGTATGTGTCAGAAATAATATTTTTATGCTTAAATTTAAAGTGGCTCAAACTGCCAATCGAGATTTAATCCTATGTTATGTGATGGAAAACTGCCACAACAATGGATCATTGATTCATATTTGCAACTTGAGGCAAATAATTTAAATTTCATAAAATATCAACAAGATAAACTACGTGTAGAACAGTATTGTGGACTGATGGATTATGTCGCTGAGGCAGCTACAAATAGAGAGCTTTCAGCTGGCAAAGCCATCATTTTACCTTCTTCTTTCCAAGGATCTCCTTGCAATATGCGAGAAATATACAATGATGCTATGGCTATTGTAACTAAATTTGGAAAACCAGATTTATTTATTAAATTTACATGTAATCCACAATGGCCAGAGATTGTACAGAATCTGCTAATTGGACAAACTGCTTTCCAGATTTGGTGGCAAGAGTCTTCAAAATCAAATTGACTGAATAAATAGGTGACATAACCATAATTCGGTTATTTGGCAAATGTCTGGCTTATGTTTATACCATAGAATTTCAAAGGGCCTTCCACATGCACATATGCTTATAATCCTTCAAGAAAAATATAAATTGGATACTGGTGATAAAGTGGATTCAGTCATCATTGCTGAACTACCAGATCCAGAAATACATGGTAGATTATATGAGATTGTAACTCATTGCATGATTCATAGACCATGTGAAGATATTAATCCACAATCACCATGTATGTAAAATGCACTAAAGAATTTCCAAAAGATTATAGAGACACAACTCATGCTAATTGTGATGACTATCCATTATATAGAAGAAGAGAAGGACAAAATGCCATTATTCTTGGAAAAAATGTTGATAACAGATATGTGGTGCCATACAATCCACATTTGCTCATGAAGTATAATGCACACATTAATGTGGAAGCTTGCACTTCTATACAATCCATTAAATATGTCTACAAATATATTTACAAAGGCTATGATGCAGCTACTGTAGTGGTTAAAAGTGCAGAAAATTCAGAACAAACTGAGTTATTACATGATGAACTTGCATCTTATGGAGATGCTCTCTATGTAAGTGCGCCAGAAGCAATGTGGCGTCTATATCAATTAGCTGTACATTTGCCCCAAAGACACTTACTTTATTTCAATGTTGGAAATGAAAGAAATGCTTTGGCACATAGATAGCATCAACAAACTACACTAACTGCGTGGTTTCAATTAAATTGTACTGACTTGGAGGCAAGGGAATTATTGTATATTGACATTCCCTACCATTGTGTTTTTGTTAATGGATTATGGCGAAAAAGACAAAGCCTTGGAAATAAAATTAGAACTAGAATATACACTGTAAGTCTAAGAGACCTTAAACGTTTCTGCTTACATTTACTCCTTTTAAATGATCCTGGTGCACAAAGTTTTGAACAGTTGAGAACTGTTAATGACACAGTTTATGACACATTTCATTTCGCTGCATGACACAGAAACTTCCTGGCTAATGATACAGAATGGGAAAGATGTCTAGAAAAAGCAGCACTGTGTCAAATACCACGGCAGATGAGAGAACAATTTGCATTAATTTGCATGTTCTCAAATGCTCCAAGTGCATTAGCTTTGTGGGACAAATTTAAAACAAATATGCCTGAAGACTTTTTGCAACGATACAATGAGCCTATTGCAGAATTAAAAGCATTAATTGAAAATCAAGAGGTCTTTCTCTCTCATGGATTAAATTGTGCAATTTTTTATCTGCCAGATCCAGGACTCATAGATGAAATAAACTTTGAAGACTATGATATTCAGCTTCAAAACCAAATAACACAAGAAAAACTTGCAACTTTAAATACCGTACAATTGCAAGCATTTAACGCCATTAGAAGTGCACTAGAGGATGACTTCAAAGAGCATTATTTCTAGCTAGATGGACCTGGTGGATCAGGAAAAACGTATATATATAATTTATTGATGAGTTTTGTTCACTCACAAAATTAAATAGCGCTGCCATTTGCAACAACTGCAATTGCCACACTTTTGTTAGAAGGTGGAAGAACTGTGCATAGTGGATTTAAACTGCCAGTTCCTATTCTGGAAACATCAGTGTTGGATATAAGAATGACATCTTTACAAGCAAAAAAAAATTAAGAAAAGTAAATGAATTATCATTGATGAAGCTACAATGATGTCATGCCATACTCTACAATGCATTGACCATTTGTTGCGTGAAGTAATGGATAATGATTTGCCTTTTGGTGGAAAGGTGATGCTGTTGGGTGGAGATTTTGGACAAACATTACCTGTTGTTGTCCATGGAAATCGCACAGACAATGTAGAAACATGTAATAAGTCAAGTACACTATGGAAACTCTTTCCTCACCTCAAATTATAACAAAATATGAGATCACAAGGACAAAATTAATTCAATGAGTGGCTCATCAAAATTGGAGATGGAAAAACAGAAAGAAATCAGAATTTACAGACGATACCGTGGAAATTCCATCTCATATGATTTGCAAACAGGACATTATATTGGCTATATTCCAAAATACAATAAGTAAAGGCGATTATGCTGAACTTGAAACCAAAGCAATATTAACGTCCAAACATAAAGATGCATTGCTTCTGAATAATGAAATATGAAAATTAATAGATGCACCACAAAAAAATTGTCACAGTGCAGATTGTGTACCTGGTGATGACAAAGAAACTCAGACAAACTATTCAACTGAATTTATTAATTCATTAACTCCATCTGGAATGCCACCACATATTTTTCAGCTAAAAAAATGTGCAATTGTCATGTTACTGCAAAATATGAACCCAAAAAAAGGACTATGTAATGGGACCAGATTAATTGTTCAAGAACTAAATTATAATTTCAGAAATGCAGAAATTCTCAATGGTACCCATAAAGGTGAAAGAGTTTTCATACAAAGAATAGATATGGCACTAAGTGAAAACATTTTTAGTTTTTTGTGTCATGTCAATTAGGTGTCATGCACCAAGGAGTATTTATTTATGATCACTATTAGTGTCTTGAGCAAGTTACTGTTTTATAAGAACACTAAGGCCCCTATTCAACTGAGCAATTGTAAGTTACTGGAGCCAGTAATGGAGCCTGTAAACTAATTTGCTATTCAATTGATGTATTTTAGCGAGCCACAAACGATCTACGGGTTACAGGCAGAAAATCCCTGCGGTTGTCAAAATCATAACTTACAACCCATCTAGGCCTTTGATCTTTCAAGCCCGCAAAAGTTACAATATCTAAAATCACAAATCAATATTCAATTGCTAAAATTTCTTAACACTTATTTCAGTGTTTTATCAATCGCGGGAATCAATTAGTTAATACATATCAGGCCACCCACATTAACTGATACAATATTGCCATTCATTTTTAATATTTTGTACATTGCCGAATTGCGAGTCTGATCGCGAAGACATGTGGCCTGTATAACGTAAACTGCGGGGTTGCAATTGAATAGAGGCCTAAGTAGCCCTTTAAGTAACAGTCAGAAATAACCACTGTGGCAGGAAAAGTATGATTTATGAGAGGGCATCACAAAACTCTCAACAGCAAGGTATTTGACCTTTTCTTAGCAGTTTCATTGATTTATACTATTTCTGCTACAATTAACAGAAAATAGGCAACATACCTTTACCATAGTTACTAAAACTTTCTGTCTCGGGTAGCAAGTTATATGGTTGCTTTGAAAAGTACTTTGACTTTTGATGTAGCCGAATGCTCAGTAAAATTATCCTCTAACAGCTGAGATAATTTAGCATGTACTCATTTTCTATTACTTTATGTTTTACAGGTATATGTTACATTCACTGTATGTAATTTGCTTGTGTTGATTTATATCATATAGTTTTATGTTGTATGAATTTTAATATAGAGCTTACATTTAATTAAATGTAAGTTTACTGTATGATACAATAATTCATATTTTGAAGAAAACAACATTTTTTGTATAAATGAAATGCTTGTAAGAAGACAAAAAGAAAACAAGTTAATGGAACAAAAGATATGTATTAAAGTGACACCACAAAGGCCCCCTGTTAATGCAGAAATGAAAAGAATAAATATATAAAGTCGTACTTGGTTGATAAATAATATTATTGAGCTTGAAAGTTAAGTGTTTTAAGTATTACTTACTTGCAAAGATTCTCCTTCTCTATCATGAGTGTAGGAACTGGGGGGGGGGGGCGACAGGGACTAATGCGCCCCAGATTTTTCAATGCGTGTAGAGAAGCAGTTGTGTTGTATTTTTATACTATATGCAGTATCCCCCCCCCCCCCAGGTTGCATAAAGTGATATGAAATAACTCTGATAATGTGTGTGTGTGTGGGGGGGGGGGAGAGCATACCCAGTTGGTATTAAACAATAATGACTTTAAATTAATAAAATAAGACTTAGTATTATTAGTATTACACATCCAACTGGGCATGCTCTTCTTCCTTGACAACACCCACTGTGACAGTTAATTAATGGCCCTAAATAAAGAGGATGTATGGTTAACGTCCAGCTCAATTATTTAACACTTCCACTTATTTATTTTTAACAATCAGTTGCTCAAGTTTTATTTATTTATATGTATACTTTATTTTTTGTCACTTTAATATTTATAAAGTTAATCAAAATATAAATCGGTATAATAGGAAAGCATTTAAATGCAGTTAAATGATATGACTGGTGAGAAACAGAGGTGTAGATCCACTAAGCATCACAGGAGTTAATATATGCCATAAGCTATGCTGCAATGTCTAAAATATATTTGAAGAAAAATATAAATTTAAAGAATATGTAAAATGTATGCAGAAGTCCAGTTTTATCTTTATAATAGTATGTAAGTGATGGTAAAAAAAAAAATATACGTATAAATATAGTATCCGTGTAAGAGGAATGAAAAAATAAATCACAAGGAAATATGTCCACATATGCAATCACATTTATATAAATTCAATTTCATAAATAAATCAACTACTGTATAGTGATTGTTCTACATTCCATTAAATGGGAACTTAGAGCTCAGTAAAAAAAATCCAGGAGTGTCACACATCAGAAAAGTTAGAAACTGCTGTTATACACATATTTTAAAATGACCTCATTCTGCTCCTCATTGAGTACAGTCTTTTAGTACAGTCTGGCTAAATACTGTTTTATTGATGACATAATGCTATTCAACTTCATCCGAATGGAAAATACCCAGAGGAAATCACCTTGACCTATTGGAGGCGTATTAGTCGCCTGGTAATGAATCATTTATACAGGACAGAACATCAGGTCTACCACATTGCCAATTTCTTCAAAAGATCCAGCACCATGACCCCCAAACATAACATAATTCACTTAAGACCTCCTCTGGTTCTGACTCATAATATTTCATGGTGTTTTTTATTGCAAGAATACAGAATATGTTAGTGCCTTCCAAATAAAGGATATAATAACCAAAACTTTCAAGCAATACTTCTCAAACCAATTCAGCCATTACACTTTTTCTGGGTTTCAAAGGGATATCAGTCCTCAAAAATTGCACTATGGAATCATATAATTCATCTCCAATATCGCAAAATGTCTGGTGAGGGTCTAAAACATATTTCCAGTAACACAATAATCCAAGTACATCATGCTCCCCCCATTATAATCCCTCCCCTGAACATATGTCTCCTGTTGTAGTCTACAGAAAAATAAAGAGCCTTCACAATGCTTAAATAAATGCAATTTCCTTAATTAAATCATAGTAAAATGGCATTATAATTGTTGATGGTCAAAATCTTTAGAAAGTAAAAAAACAGCTTCTAATGTATTATTTTATATACAGTTATTTTGAGCTGCTTCTTCAGCAGGGCGTGTCCTTGTAAACTAATGAGATTTCCATTAATCCTATTGAAAGTTACTGGCACTTTGAATTTCCCATATTTATATTGTAGCCTCATCTGTGTTCAAATTCTCCTCCCCTCTACAGAAGATGACATACAGAAAAGAATGTGGGCTTTCACTACAGTATAATGGCATATAATAGGTAATATATTAACTAATTAATTCTTTTTTTTTCTTTTTAAACATTTTGTTTCCATTATCAAGTTCTTCCAAAGAACATATTCTAAATATAGGACTGCACTCCAAATATTGACTGCTACACAGAAGTGTCCATTTATTAATGCAGAACTGAATTAAGCAAAAATATTAAAACAGGAATGCTTAGATGAAAATGATTATGAAAATGCACTTACCTCCAAATAATAAATTAAGTATTCATAGTCATTTTCACATATATAGTTGTGAGCAGTGCAGGCTTGCCAAAAGTTGTTGGTAATGCCATGTTAAAATTGCACATAGCGAGGGCCGTGGTTGCGGCCAGGCAATGATCGACGAAGGCGCTCATTGCGCTGGTGGAGATGAGCGCCATAGGCTCTTATCCCTACGACCTGCAGCACTTAGGCAATGAGCGCCGAAGATGCTTATTGCGCTGGTGGAGACGAGTGCGGCATTCGCTTATGCCCCCAACCCGCAGGACTTAGGCAATGAGCACCAAAGGCGCTTAGTGCGCTGGTGGAGATGAGCGCGGCAGGCGCTCATCCCTGCATCCTGCGGGACTGAGTCAATGAGCGCCGAAGGCGCTCATTGCGGTGGTGAAGATGTACGCCACAGCCACTCATCCTGAGACACGCAGAATTTAGATAAAAAGAACTCAGAAGGCGCTCACCGCAACTTAGCGACGCCCGCAAAATTACGGCCCGTACAACTTGGTACTTAGCGATGTCCGAGAAATTACGGCCCGCAAAAATACGCATTTAACGGCCTAACTGCCAAACTGCAAAAACACAAAAATATGCCTCAAATTTAGTTGCACACAGCTCAGGGGGAGTGTCAGGTAGCCTGTGAGTGAGGTTGCAAGTTAATTTTAGGTATGTTTTGGCTTTGTTTTTATCGAAATTCGCCAAAGCGAGAAAAAAAATGGGTGAAAAAAATGTAACAAACCGAAAACGAGGCAGAAGGACGTAAAACGCAGCTGTCGGACGGAAAAGGCAGCCGAAGGACGTAAATACCAGCCCTAAGCACTAAGACTTAACGAAAGACAGTAAGACTTAATCAAAGGCAGTAACACTTAATCAAAGCCAGTGACCCTTAACCCAAGTGTCACAACCTGTCTGTTGAATGGGGTATGATAAGAGCCTATTGCCTAACCTCTCCTCACAGGTGTGACCGGTTCGTTTTACCTCTGTACAGCAGGAAGAACTTTCAGCCCTTAGGTTAGACTGAGAGATGTCTGTGGTCTTGAATAGCATACAAATCTTTCTAAGTTCTGAAAAGAACTTACTCCATGAACCAGCATCCAGCATCAATAACGAAATTCACACATTAATTATGTGAACCAGTTAATAATCTTTATTATTGAAACCATCAGACATATTTATACCACATTCTAGAAACAACAGACCAATCAATTCAAATGTGCATCCATGGTTACACCCAATCCTTCTAGCTCATATTATCACCCCTGCCTGCCGTCTAAGACAACCACCCATTGTTTTCCCTTTCCACTGCTGTATTCTTGGTAGGGGGTAATTACATACAATAGGCCTTGAGACACCAGTCTGAGGCTTGTGATACATAGACAGAGATACTGGTGTCATGTGACTCCTAGGGGTCAATTATCTCCCTAATCTTGTTAATAAGGGACTAGTCCATTACTACGAAATATTGGGCATATACAATATTTCCCTTGTAAGTGCTAGCCCCCCCAAAGCACAACACAGGCATACATCCCATCACTCCCATCATGTTCAAACGCACACCCCATCTATAAACATGGGTACCATAGTATGGGCCTAGTGGTACCCATGCAACTTTAAACAGGCATAACAAGGAATAACACACAAATCACAACATCCCAAATGTTAACCCATCTCAGTGAGCCCCTTTCCCCTGGCAAAATAAGCCTATCGTATAAGGCTAAGGGCATCAGTCTGTAAGGTATTGCACAGCTGGTGCCTTGGCATGCTTCAGCCATGACAACTCCTCCCTCGTTCTTTTCCAGTGTAGCTTGGGGAGTCCACTAAATCCGAGGACTCCTCAACTACACTGAGGTTTACTTATTCTCTTTTCCAGGGGAATTCTGGCCAGGAGGACCCATCAAGGCAGTCCAGGGGAAACAGTACATCCAAGCTAGTAGGTCCAGCAAAAATGTGGGAGGGTCCTTCCCCAGCAAAACCCTCTCCTTCTGGCTTACCCAATTTAAGTGGTTTAAGAGAGATAGCCAGTTCAAGTGAATGTTCATCAGGGGTAATCACCATCCCACCCCCCAACAGCCAGGGCCACTGTCCCCTTTTTTTCCCTCCTTTAGGTAAAATATTCTTCTAGGGCACCCAATAAAACAATAGCTCCACTGAGGACTGTACCTGCCGCATATGCCAGTCTGTACTCCTCCTGATGGCCTTGTCTGGGGATTCCACTCCTTGGGGCTGCGCTGAGCTCTCTCTCTCTCTCTCCCAGCCTTCTTTCTCTGGAACTACTTTCTGGGTACAGCTCTCACCTCCCTCTGGATCTTTAGTCCCTGGATCCTTGGGCACTGGGTCCACCTGACCTGCTATTATTGTCTGGGATTCAGACACCACTGCCATCATGAATATTATTATCCTCATCTGTCCCATTCATAGTAACATTTACCTGGGCCTGGCCCATTTGTATAGGCTTATAGACACAGTCCTGGTCAGAATCCATAACATCCTCTCCCAAGACCCCATGACATGTTATTCCGCCCTCTGAGGGCAAATCCTCAGTGGTTACAAAGTTCATACAGTCCCCCCCAAAAGCACAACACAGACATACATCCCATCACTCCCATCATGTTCATATGCTCACCCCAACTATAAACATGGGTACTACAGTATGTGCCCAGTGGCACCCAGGCAAATTTAAACAGGCAAAACAAGGAATAATGCATAAATCACAACATCCCTAATGGTAACCCATCTCAGTGGGCCCATTTCCCCTGGCAAAATAAGGGCACCAGTCTTTAAGGTATTGCACAGCTGGTGCCTTGGCATGCTTCAGCCATGACAACTCCTCCCTCGTTCTTTTCCAGTGTAGCTTTGGGAGTCCACTAAATCCGAGGACTCCTCAACTACACTGAGGTTTACTTATTCTCTTTTCCAGGGGAATTCTGGCCAGGAGGACCCATCAAGGCAGTCCAGGGGAAACAGTACATCCAAGCTAGTAGGTCCAGCAAAAATGTGGGAGGGTCCTTCCCCAGCAAAACCCTCTCCTTCTGGCTTACCCAATTTAAGTGGTTTAAGAGAGATAGCCAGTTCAAGTGAATGTTCATCAGGGGTAATCACCATCCCACCCCCCAACAGCCAGGGCCACTGTCCCCTTTCTTTCCCTCCTTTAGGTAAAATATTCTTCTGGGGCACCCAATAAAACAATAGCTCCACTGAGGACTGTACCTGCCGCATATGCCAGTCTGTACTCCTCCTGATGGCCTTGTCTGGGGATTCCCCTCCTTGGGGCTGCGCTGAGCTCTCTCTCTCTCTCTCCCAGCCTCCTTTCTCTGGAACTACTTTCTGGGTACAGCTCTCACCTCCCTCTGGATCTTTAGTCCCTGGATCCTTGGGCACTGGGTCCACCTGACCTGCTATTATTGTCTGGGATTCAGACACCACTGCCATCATGAATATTATTATCCTCATCTGTCCCATTCATAGTAACATTTACCTGGGCCTGGCCCATTTGTATAGGCATATAGACACAGTCCTGGTCAGAATCCATAACATCCTCTCCCAAGACCCCATGACATGTTATTCCGCCCTCTGAGGGCAAGTCCTCAGTGGTTACAAAGTTCATACAGTCCCCCCCAAAAGCACAACACAGACCTACATCCCATCACTCCCATCATGTTCATATGCTCACCCCAACTATAAACATGGGTACCACAGTATGTGCCCAGTGGCACCCAGGCAAATTTAAACAGGCAAAACAAGGAATAATGCATAAATCACAACATCCCTAATGTTAACCCATCTCAGTGGGCCCATTTCCCCTGGCAAAATAAGGGCATCAGTCTTTAAGGTATTGCACAGCTGGTGCCTTGGCATGCTTCAGCCATGACACCAAGTTAGTAACACAGGGAGAGAGGCTCGCAATGAGCGCCAAGGGTGCTTAAGTGCGAGGCCTATAAAGTACACAGGGGGAGAGGCTTGCAATGAGCACCGAAGGTTAGCAAGTTGTTGCTCGCAATGAGCGTAGAAGGCGCTCATTGTGAGCCACGTGATGAGCACGGAAGGCGCTGAGCGCAGGGCTCACGATGATCACCGAAGCTGCTCAGAAGGGCTATAACCTCACATTCGGTGGTGAACAGCATTACCATGGCTTCAAATTTTATTTATGTTTGCTTCTCAAAGAAGTGAAGGATGGAGTTGCTCTAAATGTCCAGTAATTCAGATTAATAATTAAAGTATTGTCGTATATAGGGATAACTGGACAAACATATAATTCAGAGAAACCAACTTTGAGAGATGCAACTTTTTTTTTTAAATACAAAATAGTTTTTTTCTCAAAAACTCTTCATGCTAAATTATGCATTTGTCTAATAAAAAGACACTATACTGCAATAATCTTATTTTTTACTTCTCATATAATCATTTTTAGTGTCAGATTCTGTTTGTTTTATTTATATCAACTGTAAATAGTGTATTCAGTTACATTATTTATTCTCAGTTCAGAACTGTCTCTGAATACAAAGCTTCTTTGTCATGGGAAGTGAAATCCATATAAACATAAGTGGGAGCAGCAGCACTGCTAAATGACCATAATTAGCTATTTCAGGGAAGTAGTTAAATAAAGATTGTACATAGAATGAATGGGAGACTGATTTGCTGATGTCAGAAAGTGATTACCCCTCTGACGTAGGGGTAACGTGTATGTTAGAACAGTACTAGCAATGATATAGAAAGTGGAGCAGATGCATTAAAGCACCACTGTAGCTCAAGAGAAAGCTCACTTGTTTGATAAGCATGTAACAACTAACAATATTAGCAACTGTGTAATTGACCTATAAACATTTTTAGAGAAAATCAGAATAATTGAGGACTTTCTTTGAAAGTCTTATGATTAGAAGAATCCAACTTTTTTTATGTTGGAGATGGATCATGAGGGCATGTTTTTTATCTATCTGCTGGGGAGGAAGGAACAGGGGGAAGTCAGAGGCTTTTGTTAGATTATTGGATCTGATTGAACTGCACCCCTTCCCTCTCATTGGCTCAGAAGCAGGCTTCCAGGATAAATAAAAGCAATTGTTTCCAGAAATATAAATGCACTTCTTAGGCATACAAGTCCCATCAAAGTATGGATGCTTCTGTGGTCCAACAGAGCAATTAACTTTTATTTTTGTTATCTATTTAAAACTAGCTCTGTGACTTTATCCCTGCTTTAATTTATTTAGTTCAAAGATAAAATAAGCAGAACATAGATATAAACTGTGTTTAATAATTATGTAGTATATTTCTAAGTCTAAAACCCTGAACTACAATTGCTTCCAATTGTATTTGTTTAGTAGAAGTTTCTAAATGAAAACTATTTTGGTACAAGGAAATCTAGATTTTGTCAAAAGTGGCACCAAGCGGTAACATAACAGGAATGCAAATCCTTATACTTTGAATCGAATGGACACAGTTATCATTTTTTGCAATAAAATACAATAATATTAAACATTTTTATTTTCTATAATACATATACCAACTTTTTCCATCATGCGACTGTACAAGCCTTGATTGGCAGTGCCAAGCAAAGCTCTTTGTCATATTGAATAAGAAGAAAGTGTTGTACAAATGTGCAAAACAAGCCATTTGTAATGTATAAAACACATACTTTTACACGACCAGTGGCCTCTGAACCTATCACAGATTATTCCTCAGCAACCGACATAACAGCTTCCCCAAGAGGAGGGATAGATGTCAGTCACCTAGTTAGAAGGTAATTGCAGGAGACTCCTCTACTATATCTGAGGAACAGAAGAGGAAGGAAATCGCGGACTGCCTCATCTATATATGAGCCATGTGGCTCTTGGAGGTGAGTACTCTCATGGGCCTCTTTTTCTTATTAAAGGTTGACATTGATCTCCCTCTTCCTGCAGTCTTACTACAAGGGAGGAACACATTGACATACATGACATTGATGGACTCAGCAGAGAATTCCACGTAACGTGCCTAGGAGTTGTAATTGTTTCCAGAAAGTGATTTAAGAACAAGGTCACAAAATATTTAGAAATTTCAGGTATATGAATATCTGATGCTACTTTTTCAAAGTGTAATTGTATACAACAACATTAACATACAGATGGTGACAGCTAATCAAGAAATGTTGAGGCTATTTAAATACTTTTTAATGTATATATTTATACTTTTTTATTTCTTTATTTTCTTTTAATGTATTTATTTTAGACTATTTACATGCAAAAGTACAGCATGTAAATTATTTTAATAGGCCTCTTAACACATTTAGGAAATGTTAAAAAAAAAATGGTCTATTTAACACATTCCTGGTGAAAAGAGACAAAAATATAACACAAATGAACAATTGGTTCTGGACTGTTTGTTCCCTACAGGGAATAAAAACAGATGTTGGTGAAGGAAGGAAACAATCTGAGCCTTGGTTACCATTTTTGTTATATTCTATACTAGATAATGTTTACACTGATAAATTATACTGGTAATGAATACCATATATATGTTACAGAATAAATAGTAGCAGATTAGACCGCAAGCAAAAGTGGTAAGAATTGAGGACATGCTTGGGACATGCATTGGACTACCCTGAGGGTTAAAGGACAACTGGAATCCTCTAGCAAGAGGAGTTATTTAAATTATGCATTGATAATGAATAATATTGCTATTTAATGATTTATAAGAGGAATATGTATTATTAGATTCATTTTCAAAGCTTAGCGTATTTGCCTCTTTGCAGAGTGCTTGTCTCCACCCAGATTATGTTATTAAGGGGCGGGTCGGGGGGGGGGGGGCTGCTGAGAGAAAGGCTTAAATTTATTTAAGAGCATCTAGATTTGATAATAGTATACAATATAACTGGAAGGGTGCATCCACAGTAAAATCTTAATGCAAAAAAAAACATAAATCTTTAGCTAGTGGAGATTTTAGCAGCCTCCTAATAGACAAAGCTACTTTCCCCATTGAAATTATAGTAGGTGGAGATCAGTAGCAGCTGAGTCTGAACTTCGACTGTAAGTAAAAAAAATATGTTTAAGTACCGTATATACTCGAGTATAAGCTGACCCGAGTATAAGCCGAGGCACCCATTTTACCACAAAATACTGGGTAAAATGAGTGACTTGAGTATAAGCCGAGGGTGAGAAATGTGCTGCCCCCTGTGTCCCTCTTGTGCCCTCTGTGTCCCCCTCTCTCTCCGTGTCTCTTCTTCCCTCTCCCTTCCCTGTGTCTCTTCTCCCCTCTAACTTCCCTGTGTCTCTTCCAACCTCTCCCTTCCCTGTGTCTCTCCCCCCCTCCCTTATCTCCCTCCTCAACCCCACTCCTCAACATCCCTCCTCATCCTTAACCTCCCTCCTCATCCTCAACCTCTCTCCTCATCCTCAACCTCCCTCCTCATCCTCAACCTCCCTCCTCATCCTCCCTCCGCAACCTCCCTCCTCATCCTCAACCCCCTCCTCAACCTCCCTCCTCATCCTCCCTCCTCAACCCCCCCATCCTCAACCCCTCATTCTTATCCTCTCTCCTCAACCCCCCATCCTCAACCCCCCATCCTCAACCTCAACCCCTCCTCCTCATCCTCCCTCCTCATCCTCAACTCCTTCCTCAACCTCCCTCCTCAACCCTCCCATCCTCAACCCCCTCATCCTCCCTCTTCAACCCCCCATCCTCAACCCCCCTCCACAACCCCTCCTCCTCATCCTCAACCTCCCTCCTCATCCTCCCTCCTCATCCTCCCTCCTCATCCTCCCTCCTCATCCTCAACCTCCCTCCTCAACCCCCCTCCTCAACCTCCCTCCTCAACCCCCCATCCTCAACCCCTCCTCAACCTTCCTCCTCAACCCCCTCCTCAACCCCACCATCCTCATCCTCAACCTGCCTCCTCAACCTCAACCCCCCTCCTCAACCTCAACCCCAACCCACCTCCTCAACCTCAACCACCCTCAACCTTCCCCCTCAATCCCAACCCCCCTCATCAACCTAAACCACCCTCAACCCCCCTCCTCCACCTAAACCCCCCTAAAGGGGGAGGTATTTAGGGGGGGTTAGGTGGAGGAGGGGGGTTTAGGTTGAGGAAGGGGGAGGGAAAGAGACACGGGGGGGAAGAGAGACACACGGGGGGTTAGAGACACACGGGGGGTTAGAGACACACGGGGGGTGTTAGAGACACACGGGGGGGTTAGAAAGACACGGGGGAGGGTTAGAGAGACACAGGGGGTTTAGAGAGACACGGGTGGGAGGGGGGGGGGGGGGGGAGAGTGACTCGAGTATAAGCCGAGGGGGCCCTTTTTTGCCTTAAAAAAAGGGATGAAAAACTCGGCTTATACTCGAATATATATGGTAATTAAATATAAATTGTATTCATGATCAGTGCCTAATTAAAACATCTAGATCATGTTGTTGGGACACTACAATAGTCATTTAAGTAAAAGGTCACTGTAATGGACCAGCTTTTATAACTTTTAAATAGTAAACGTTCATATAAACAACTTTTCAATTTGCTGTGATTAAAATGAAATAGCAAAGGTCATAGTTAAATGAAAAGTACCAATAGAAAAATTATAACTACAATTGTTTGTTATAATAAATTGTGAGGGAAGGTGTTATATGATTGAGCTTCAAAATTATGTATTTTAACCATAAATTACGTGAAAAGAGCATCCCTCTTTCCTAATGACTTCATTATAAGTTATTAATTATATCTCACAGTGTAGGCGCTAATGAAAAGGAGCATAGCCAGGTTGTGTAACAATGGTAAGACTTTAACAAGTCTCTGTGAATATTATTTCTTCTTCAGTTGCACGTGCTCTTCTTTTTTATCATCCCGCCCTCAAACTTTGAGAGATAATTAAGCATGTGAGATAAAGTCATTAGGAGAGACGGATGATCTTCATTTTAGTTATGTTGAAATACCAGACTTTCAAGCTCAGTTATGGAACACCTCAACTTAGTGTTTTAATGACAATCAACTGTAATTATATGTATTTATATGTTTACTTTTTATTTCTGCAACAAAGCAGATTTTTGCAGAGATTTATTGTTGGCCTTTTACAAGTAATCTGACATTGAAAATAGCTGTTTCTTCACCATATTTACTCTAGTTGCCAGTCTATTACATATTGTGGCAGAGGAAGGGGCAAATATTGCTGCAGTTGCTTCATTGCTCCACATCTTTGAGTATAGGGTAATTTTGTCCACATTCTGCTGTAGGATGTAAAATTACTTTTTGTACTGGTTTGTAATGATCTTTACTACTTAAAGGTATACAGAAGTTTCCTGGGTTTCAAATGTTTCCTAAAAAACAAACACTGATTAGTGGAAAAATATGTATTATATTGAAAAGTTGAATGTACTTACATATTTATATGCTGGATACTGCTATCTGGATTTACATACCCCTAGGACACTTACATAGCAGTGTTCCCGACTGCAGAGCGTCTAGGTAAGGTTTGTGACCTCCAGAGGAAGTGCTGCCAGTCTCATGGTTGGTGGGGTCACAGCTTAACTTTTCCACAAGGAGACAGGCAGAGAAATAAACACCAGCAGCAGTGATGCAGGAGAACAGACAACCTACAGGTGTAATCTAGTGTGAATGTGCTGCACAGATTGGCACATGTTAGAAAGTACTATGTATTTTCATATAATAGTCTGATTACATATCCCAGGCTGCTTTGCAGCACAAACAGCCAACCCACAGACAGCAAATGTTTAAGCCTCTGCTTCCTCCTGATTATCCAAAACAATGTTTTAAATGAATGCTAATTTAGCCTGGGTTTGGAGAGTGTGTTAACCCTGATTTTCAACTGTCAGAAATTACAAGACATATGTTTATTTTGGTATTGTTTCATGCAAAAAAATGTTTTTATACACTACTGATTCTCCTCTGTCAGATGCACTCATAATCCAGGAAACGTAGGTATGCCTTTAAATGTTACAAACTACAGTGGTCCTTTAATAATAAATTGTTTTTGTAGCTTGAATTTAAAATAATTGGCTCACAGAGGCAAGCCCCCAGATCAGCTAAATATTTGATTATTTTTTTTTACTTTGGAAAAATAAAACACACAGTGGTACATTATCTAATACTGTCTCAGATGCAACAACACTAAAATAAATGCCATTGTTCTTTTAAATATAGGTATACATTAATCATTTAAGGAAACACCATTAAGCAATAATTAAACATTTAAGCGGCAAATTCATTTTCAAGAAGTTGTCTTGCAGTTGCAAACTAACAGCCTTATTAAATTGTGATTCAGTAAATTTAAAAGGGCTCTATTTAAGCACACAGCATATATTTTTTTTACAGAAGTTTTAGTTAGTGAACTTCTATCCAAAAGCAAGATCTTCACTAACTAAAAACTTCTGTAAATAAATATGCTGTGTGCTTAAATAGAGCCCTTTTAAATTTACAGAATCGCAATTTAATAAGGCTGTAAATGTCAACATTTTCTAATTTGATAGGTGATAAAACTAGTGAATGATTCATAAATAAATTCATTGATGAATATATTTTAAGCTCAGATTTTCAAATTAATACTAAGAGGGTTAATTAAACCACAAATTTCATTGTTTTTAAAGAGGGTTTTTCGGTGCACAGTAGTAGTAGAGCAGGGGTCTGTGATCTTCATAATTCATAAAGAGTCAAACCTACCATATGTCAGAGCAAGAGATTAACAGTCAGCAAATAAGAAGGATAATTTAGATAAGAGATTACATATTATCTGATAATGGCATAACTCATACTTTATTACAATACACCTCAAACATAAGTTACTCTGCTTTTACACAGAGAAGAGGTGCAGTTTGTAAGTTAAAGTTATGAACCTTGCCTATTTTCTTTTTATTGTTGCAATACTTCTGTGATTTAAAGGACACAGGGTGATGTGAATTGCAGAGGACATTTAAAGGATCACTGTAGTGTTCCAATAACAGGAGGTAGATGTCACACACAAGCTAATATCAGTGCACTTCATTTCCTGGAGCTTTGCTGTATTAAATTGGTTTCCCTTGGCAACTAGTTCTGTATGGGGATACAGCTTGAGAATGATTATCTAGACTCAAATTAACCTTTTCCTAATTAGATTGTTATTAAAGTCACAAAGCCCTCACTACTAATCTCATGAGGGTGTGGACCAACAGTGGTATTGGAGTTTCATACTCAAAATGTTAAAAATGACTTTAATATTGAATATGTCTTACGCCCTCCAGTATGCCATACCTCTCAACTTCAAATGGCAAATGAAAAATTATTCGTGGTTTACCACCATGCTCTATGATGAACAAACCATGTGTTCACTGCTCTCTATGACATATTATAATTGTCGAACTATGACACGTCGTCACGCTTAGGGTTGTGTGTATAAATTAGGGGATGAGCACCAAAGGTGCTCAGAGGAGCAAAAGTACACCAGGAGAGCCTCACAATTAGTGCAGAAGGTCCTCAGAGTACAAAATGACATTTGACATTGTGTGGCAAACAGCATTGCTATTCCTTCAAATTGTATTGCTCCATCATTTTTGAAGGGCAAGTCGCTAGTATCTTTATAATCTGTAAAAGTCATAGTTTAGGATTCCATATTTCTCTTAAGAGTATGTGTGGAAACTATATGGAGAACTGGAGAAAGTAGGACATAATCAGGGCAAAACATTTGTGACTTTCATCTGAAAGAGAGATTTTGCCTGAATAGAGGGACTGCCCCTCAAAAGAGAGTCATTTATAAAAGTCCTTCAGTTATAAAATGTACAAAAAAAAAATTCCAGAGGTAAAAAATCATACCCCAACAAAGAATATGGAAGTGTAGGTGACATATCCATGTGCTATCTTAATGTATACAGAGAGATTCAAGGTGTAGCAATTGTGAAAAAAGGTTACAATTAAATATTGAATACAGATAAGAGAAAGAAGCTTATGAGACAGGAGAAACTGGAAATATCAAAGGGAAGAGAGAGAGGAATGTAACATAATGATAGAAACAGGAAGATGAAGACACCGGGGGAGAGAAACAGCCAGCAATTCCTGATCTTTGTTTTAAAGGATCAATGAAGTCCCACAGTTTCCACTGTCATATATTCCTTATGTAAGCAGGGAGTCCCTCAGGAGGGCACTAGGTAAATAACATAACTCACAACATTTCAAATGGCCAAAGAAGGACATTCTTGAAATATTACAAACTATTAGTATTACCACCATTCTCTATGATGTGTAGACACTTAGGGCCTCATTCAATTGCGATTTAGCCAATTGAATAGGGCTCTAAATAAGCACATAGCATATTTTTTTTAAAGAAGTTTTTATATAGTGAAAACCTTGCTTTTGGATAGATGTTTACTAACTAAAAACTTCTTAAAAAAAATATGTTATGTGCTTATTTAGAGCCTTATTCAATTTGCCAAATTGCAATTGAATGAGGGCCATATTATATTCACAATGCTTTACAGAGATGTGTTCTGTAGAACTGACACTTGGTTTTTATCCTCCTTCTAGACTGACAGAAAGAAAGAGGGACCAGAGTGGGACATAGGATTGGAAAACAGGGTTTAGTCCTTAAAATGTGGGACATTCCTTCAAAATAAGGTCATTTTAGATGTATGAAATAGGTGGCGCCCAGGGTGCTGCTGTATGTGGCTGTCAACTGTTTCATGCTGCATAATATATCTGAGCTGTGCCCTTGCAAAACAAAGGTGATTTGTGCAGTATATTCATACATTTATGCTGGGGAGTCCACCTGCACTACCATCAAATCGTGCCTCACAAGGTAATGATGGAATTGGGTGGGCCCTGGTTGGAGTCCCTGGCATAGATAAGATACAAACATAGGGAAGATATACTGAGGTACTTGGTAGTGTTTGGGACAGTTTAGCGAGATATGGAGTGGATTATGACAAGAGAGTTATCTTACATTTCTAAATAAGATGAAAAGTGGCCCACTACTGCATTTTTATAATCTGACATATTAATCAGAGTAACTCAGAGTAACTCAGGAGCAGCTTGTACAGAACTACACAGATCTGCTGTTGACAAACCCCATGTTTGTATGCATGTAGAAATAAGCTTTATAGCCTTTCTATACAATGAGCTGTATCCCCTCCAACCCCCCCCCCCCCCCCCCCCCCCCCCCCCACACACACACACAGAATTATTCTGGCTCCTACACCACTGCCTATAACATACAACAGACATGAATCATATGGACTAGGACTTGGAAAGCAGTACAAATGTAACAACCAGGTCCCTAGGCTACAACATGTAGCAGAAAAAAACACATGTTTTTTTGCATTGCATTGCTCATTCTTAAGTACAAAGGAAAATACATTATCAAATAATGCAACGTATGCCACTCCTCTCCACTAGTATGTTGAAAAATCTGGCTGTATATAGGTATGTTATTTTCTCTCATTTTGTCATTGTAAATGACATCAGAAAGGATACACACCCTGAAAGTAACATTTACCATACTCAACCACCAACATTTTAAAATTGGTAGAGAAGTATGAATAATAAAAATTATTTTGGATGAAAACTTGGAATATAATATTTAATAAAAAGTACATTTAGAAAGGTTTCGCTGCTTCTTAAATTATGCAATTCTTCTAGATTATACAGTGATACATAAATTACAAAAATATTTAAAAAATGATATATAACACGATTAAAGACATCATATAATCAGCTTATTTTACCCCCACTAATAAAGTAATAAATTAAGTGCTTTGGTTCTTTGAAATAAGTTATATCATATAAATAGTTGTTGTACTTACTAATGTTGGTCACGCAATGTTAAAAGTTCCGGGCTTGCGCATGTGCAATGAGCGGCGGAGGCGCTCCCTGCGCGCCTTGCAATGAGCGCCAAAGGCGCTCATCGCAAGGCCCGAAAGTTACGGGTTTGATTCGGCTGCAATGAGCAACAAAGGTGCTCATCGCGAGGCCCGCAGGACTTTGAAAAAGGCTGGCAATGAGTGCCAAGGCGCTCATTGCCAGCCCCACGATGAGCCCCGTAGGCTTTTGGCGCTCAGTACGAGGGCTGCAAGTCTTGGAAAAAAACTCTCTGAATCCGTTTGGGGGTCACCAAAAGACACCAATTGATTACCAAATAACCTTAAAACCTCACACACCATTGGGGGAGAGGCAGGGAGCCTGTATGTGAGGTTGAAAGCTAATTTGCTATTCAATTGGCGTTTTTTGAACAGTCAGAAAACAGCTATGCGAGAAAGAAAATGGCGGCCGTAAAGATTTAATTTTTTTTCAAGCCAGTAAATCCAAAACACATTTCAGCCTTGGGGAAATTAATAAATTTCCCAAGCCCGCAAATGGTTTCAGACACGTAGAACACAGAGGGAGGAGAAAGACACAGGGGAGGGAGAGGGTTGAAAGAGACACATGGGTGACAGAGGGGGTGGAGGGGGAAGAGACACATGGGTGGAAAATAGGGGGATAAAAACCAAAGGGCAGGGAGAGGGGGCAAGGAGACAGCGGGAGGGAGAGAGGGGGAAACAGACACATTGAAGGGAGAGGGTGAAACCGATACAGGGGTCAAAAAGCGAGGAGAGGCCAAAGGCGCTTATCGCGAGGCCAGAAAGTTGGGGGTTGGAAGATGCCTGCAATGATTGGAGAAGGCGCTCATCACGAGGCCCAAAACGTAGAGGGGGAGGGGAGGCTTGCAATGAGCGCCAAAAGCATGGTGGTAGCAGCATCCGGTTGTGGGGACATTTTGCTTCATCTGTTACTGGAGCACTTGTCAGGACTCACATTTGAATGACCTAAAGAAAGCCTACAGTGTCTGAAGGACAGGAAAATGAATGTCCAGTGGCACAGTCACAGTTCTGACCAAAACCCCATTGAGAATATATGAAGATAGTTTGACTAAGCTTGAGCAATTCTGTAACCAAGAATGGCAAAAGGTTCCTCCCTCTAAGTGTAAACAGTTGGCATAGATGTATCTAAACATTTTGAAAGCGGTTGTGACTTTTTATACCTGCTATAACAATCTAATAATATTAGCATCTAAGTCAAGAACATGAACTAATTTCTAGAGAAACTTAAATTTAAGAGACATTATTTGTGACATGGGGTTTCCATCTTGCTATCTATCTAGTGAGTAGCTTGAGAAGGCGGGGTTATCCTAATGCTCTTTAGTTGTCAAGTGGCAATTCAAACTTTCAAGAGAACTGAATAAATATGCTATCTGAATCTTGGGTTCCTCGCATTCCTCCCAGGGTTTGCATCCTTTTAGGAACAAATATAAAATGGCTGACACTATTTAATCAAAACTGAATAGTTAAAAATGAAAGGGTGCGTTTACTTATGTTAAACTCTCTATAGACAGTTTAGCCAGTTACCAGGGTGACAACTTTTTTTAAAAAGGACATTATATTATGCATTTAAAAGAGCATGATAAATAAGCAGTGCAATGAATATTTTTAACACTGTGGAAATGCAACTGGATCTATTCTGTTATAGTTAAAGCACATGTCCGCCGCTGCAGTGCGGCGACTAACCGCTAGATGGAACTGCCAATATTTTGCAGCGCTGCTGATATGTTAGAGAAGTTCTGACCTAAGAATGGGAGCCTAACCCTTAAACTAACCCTAGCCCTCACCCTAACCCTAACAGTTTACCTAAGCCTTGACTCTATGATATCATACTGTAATATCTGTAGTGCCATCTAGAAGTTGATCACCAGACTGCAGCGGCGGACTGGTGCAGTAACCATAACAGGATAGGACCATGCAACTTTGTAGCATTGTCAGTATGTTCGTCTACTAAATTCTTATCTGGGAGATTCAGCTGCAGCCAATCAGTCCAATGGGAGTAGATGATTTCTTTACAGAGCTGTATAGCTTGGGTGGTGCAGCACCTTCACACACCCTAATTGGTTTGCTACAAGGAGGACCAGACATATTTGCAAATGCTGTCTGCAGACGGATTAAAAGTTAAAATTGTCAGCCATTTCAGCACTTGGTTTCTATGTAATTAACCACTTTTGTAAAATGTAAACTCTTATCCTTAAAGCATAATAGTGATGTATTTTGAATGTTATTTTTTGAACAGCTATTAGAACAATTTGATCTCTGGACATAAAAGCATTTTAATGTAAAATATTTTTTAGTAGACACTACTTGTGCCTGAAGTGTGCCTTATTTATCTCTTCCACACTTCCTCCTGGTTTGGAGACTGAGGGCCTCATTCTAATGATGGCCGCAAAGGCTGCGATCCCTTACGGGGTGCAGCACACCCATTCCTACGGCTGATCACAAGCCATGCAATAGGCAGTTAGCTTTGGCGGGCTTGGACCTGATCGCGGGCGTTAGCACGCAGATCCGTGTGCAAGCCCGCCAAACTAAAAAAGTAAAAAATAAATTTGAAGGAAGCACTGTGCAGCACTGTAAATGATAGGGGACACATTGGGGGATATGAGGATGACATGTACTACATCGCCTAGCTGGCACATCGCCGCTAGCCAATACTGTCATTTGTGGCCACAGTCCGTCTATTTATACCTATTTATACCTAACTGGGCCTATTTAACCCTAACTGGGACTACTTAACCCTAACTGTACCTAATAACCCAAACTGAGACTATCTAACCCTAACTGGGCCTATTTAACCCTAACTGGACCTAATAACCCTAACTGGGCCTATTTAACCCCATCACTTATGGGGTTCTATACAGACCCCCATAAGCCTCCATCTAACACCTTCACTTACAGACCCCCATAAGCCTCCATCTAGCCCCAACACCTATGGGGGTCATACAGACTACCATAAGCCTCCATCTAACCCCTTCACTTATGGGTAGTTAGGTAGTGTAGGTGTTAATAGGTTGGGGTAGATTGCGGTAGAGGGGGGTTAGTTTAGATTTAGTGCTTTATTGGGGGGGAATAGCGTAGTGTCTTGTTTGTACTTAGTGTCATGAAGGACCCTCATGGCACTTATGGGGTTAATATTAGGGTTCTAATTGTCCCAGGAGGGTCTTCATAGATCCTTATGGGACTGATTGGGTTAAAGAGAGGCTTACAGGGATCTGCATGGACCCCCATAAGTGAAGGGGTAAGATGGAGGCTTATGGGGGTCTGTATGATCCCCATAAGTGAAGGGGTTAGATGAAGGCTTATGGGGTCTGTATAGACCCCCATAAGTGATGGGGTTAAATATGCCCAGTTAGGGTTATTAGGTCCAGTTAGGGTTAAATAGGCCAAGTTAGGGTTAGATAGGTCAAGTTAAGGTTATTAGGTACAGTTAGGGTTAAATAGGCTTAGTTGGGTTTAAATAGGTACAGTTAGAGTTAGATAGGCCCAGTTACGGTTAACTAGGTCTAGAGGGGTTAAATGGGCCCAGTTAGGTCTAAATTGGTACAGTTAGGGTTAAATAGGCCCAGTTTGGGCTAGATATGCCCAGTTAGGGATAAATAGATCTAGAGGGATTAAATAGGCCCATTTAGATGTAAATAGGTACAGTTAGGGTGCAATAGGACCAGTTAGGGTTAAATATGGCTTAGTATGGGTTAATGGGGTATAGTTAGGGTTAAGGGGTTAGTGTGGTATAGTTAGGGTTAATAGTGTAGTGTAGTGCTTAGACTTTGTCATGAGGGTCCTAGAGGACCCTCATGGCACTTGTGGGGTTAACCTAGGGGTTAATAGTGTCCTCTATTGGACTGAGGGGGGTACTTTTAGTCTCATGGGGGTAACCATTAGTGTCAACCTGCTGCTGGAAATTCAAACCCCGGGCTTGAATTTTGAATTCCAGTAGATGCTGTGGGGGTCACGATCGGTGACGATTGGGACCCTCTTAAGCAAGGCAAGGGGTTAATGTGGGGACCCCTGCAGCAAGGGTTAATGTGTGCACATTGCAGACGTCCCAATGGGGTCGGAACTGGGGGGATGAGCGGGACAAATGACCCCCCTCGACCCCCCCCCCCCCCCCCATTTTCTCATTGTGTGTATGTATGCGTACATAATTATTTTTGTTTCTACAACCCTGATGGCAGCTTCCATGCACTACTAAACTATAAAATTAGGATTTTCGCTGATAATTACGGTATGCATATGGCTTACGAAGCTGTTAATGTTATTACAGTGCCACCTCTATATTAGTCATTAATCCGTTCCTGAGAGCCGGATGGATACTAATTCGGATGAATAAAGAATCATTTTTTCCATAGGAATGAACTAAAACTGGAATAATCTGTTCCCAGTCACAAATCTGATACATAAATAAATTAAAATGTAACCAGAACGTTACCTTTACTGAGGAGCAGAAGCTGATAGGGAGCGAAGGAATTATTGTTTAGAAGGGGAGTCACCTTCCATTAAACCATCAGGTAACCCTAATTCTACTGATCAATATTTTTTTTTGTTCCTTTCCCAACGACTCACTAGAACTCGATTTAGCAAAGAATTTGTCCAATGTTGTCTGTTTTTTAAAAAAAATTGTGACTAAAATTGGATTTTTAGATGAATATAGAAGTGTAAAAAAATGTAATATTATATTAATTTGACAAATAGAATCATTTTTTGTAAACTTCACAAAAATTTACATTGGTCCTTTAAAGTAACTGCATTATGATCCTCTTCCACTCCTTGAAATGGCTAAACAAAAACAATAATGCATGCTCCCTCTATAATTCCATATAACAGCTAAAACATTAAAGGCTGTTTTTATATAATTTTTTTAAATTTATTTCTCATTGTCAAGGACTGGGGCTGGGTCAGTCTAGTGAGTGGGACCAGACTGATATACTACAAGACATTTCTCTGGGAAGGGCACAAGTGAGCTAAAAGTGGTTTCTCTCAGAGTGGGATATCATGTCCATATGAGCACCTCTGACTTTGTTTTTTGTATATGCAAATTACCCTTAGGGATTAGTCTCCCTAAGGGTGATGTGGGAATGCAGATGTGGACCCCTTTTCACTGTGCCTTAGCGACTTCAGCTACACCTCACTGACAAGGCCCAGAGAGGCAGAAACGTAGGTCTGGGGTTTGCTGTTTCTCCTGTTCAGGGTAGAATTGCCTGGTATTTCGGAGCTGGGTCACTCTAGTGAGTGGGACCAGACTGATATACTACAGGATATTTCTCCCTGTGGAGGACACAAGTGATCTAAAAGAGGCTGCTCTCAGAGTGGTTTATCATGTCCATAGAACTGACCTATTAAGGTTAGACACCACCCTGAAACCAAGCAGGGTTGGGTCTGGTCAGTACTAGAAATACCAGGAGCTGTATGCTGTGGCCCACTGGAGAAGGAACTGGCAACCCACTCCAGTATCCCTGCCATGAATACCATGTGCATCAGCATGACCATCGACATAAAGATGTCCTGGTATGTTACGGTCAATAAGGTCACAGAGAGTCAGAAACGAAATGGTGCAAAACAAAAAATATATCATTGTATGCTAATGAGCTTCCTTTGCTACTACTGAAAGCACTGTCAGTTTTAGCTACCACATTTCCATTGTGCGGTTAGAAACTTTGTCTGTAAGACCCCTTCCTAAGGGAAGCAAATCAGTTGAAACCAAAATGGTAGATTTCCCAATCAGTATTATAATTTTAAATTCTAAAAAAAATGTGACAATTTTAAATATATATATTTTAAATATAGGTATATACAGTGCCTTGCAAAAGTATTCGCCCCCCTTGGCATTTTTCGTGTTTTGTTGCCTGACAACCTGGAATTAACATGGATTGTTTGAGGATTTGCATCATTTAATTTACAGAACATGACCACAACTTTGAAGATGTTTTTTTTATTATTGTGAAGCAAACAACAAATAGGACAAAATAACAGAAAAAGTCAATGTGCATAACTATTCACCCCCTAAAGTAAATACTTTGTAGAGCCACCTTTTGCGGCAATCACAGCTCCAAGTCGCTTTGTATAAGTCTCTAAGAGCTTGCCACATCTTACCACTAAGATTTTTGCCCATTCCTCCTTGCAAAACTGCTGAAAGTTCCTTCAAGTTGGATGGTTTGCGCTTGTGAACAGAAATCTTTAAGTCTGACCACAGATTTTCTATTGGATTAAGGTCTGGGCTTTGACTAGCCATTCCAACACTTTTACATATTTCCCTTTAAACTACTCAAGTGTTGTTTTAGCAGTGTGTTTGGGGTCATTGTCCTGCTGGAAGGTGAACCTCCGTCCTAGCCTCAAATCACGCACAGAGTGTTACAGGTTTTGCTCAAGAATATCCCTGTATTTAGCACCACCCATCTTTCTCTCAACTGTTACCAGTTTCCCAGTCCCGGCTGCTGAAAAACATCCCCACAGCATGATGCTGCCACCACCATGTTTCACTGGTGTTCTTTGGGTGATGTGATGTGTTGGGTTTGCGCCAGACATAGCGTTTTCTTTGATGGCCGAAAAGTTCAATTTTAGTCTCATCAGACCAGAGCACCTTTCTCCATACATTTTGGGAGTCTCCCACATGCCTTTTCGCAAACTCAAAACGTGCCATTTTGTTTTTTTGCTTAAAGTAATGGATTTCTTCTGGCCACTCTGCCATAAAGCCCAACTCTATGGAGCGTACGGCTTATTATCGACCTATGTACAGATACTCCAGTCTCTGCTGTGGAACTCTGCAGCTCCTCCAGGGTTACCTTAGGTCTCTGTGCTGCCTCTCTGATTAATGCCCTGCTTGGCCGGTCCGTGAGTTTTGGTGGGCGGCCGTCTCTTGGCAGGTTTTTTGCTGTTGTGCCATGTTCTTTCCATTTGGTTATGATAGATTTGATGGTGCTCCTGGGGATCATCAAAGATGTGGATATTTTTTTATCACCTTACCCTGACTTGTACTTCTCAACAACATTGTCCCTTACTTGTTTGGAGAGTTCCTTGGTCTTCATGGCAGTATTTAGTTAGTGGTGCCTCTTGCTTAGGTGTTGCAGCCTCTGGGGCCTTTCAAAAACGGTGTGTATATGTAATGACAGATCATGTGACACTTAGATTGCACACAGGTGGACATAATTTTGTCATTATGTGACTTCTGAAGGTAATTGGTTGCGCCAGAGCTTTATAACAAAGGGGGTGAATACATACGCACATGCCAATTTTCTGTTTTCTATTTCTAAAAAATAGTTTTATGTATATATTTTTCTCATTTCACTTCACCAACTTAGACTATTGTGTTCTGATCCATCACATGAAATTCAGATTAACAAAACATTGAACCTAAGGCTGTAATGTAACAACATAGGTAAATAGTCAAGGGGTGAATACTTGTTCAAGGCACTGTAGATGAGCAAAGTCCCACCTCTCTCTGACAATCTCAGATCGGATAATAATATGGCTATTTAAGGCACCAACATTATTTGTAATAATAAAGTAAGATGTAGAGGTGACACATGAGCATGGTTGTAGGAACTGGGGGGGATTAGGGGGACAAAGATTATTCAATGCGTGTGTTTATGTGTGGTATTTTTATACTATATGCAGTATCCTCTCCAGATTTTTTTTGACTCCTACACCCATGCACATGAGAGAGAAGAGACAGCTTTGAAAGTATGTATTCTCTGTTAAGTGATGGGATGCATCTGACACGCCCTAATCTAAGTTTAGCACATGGGTTTGATAATTCCTTGAGCTACATGGGTGTGTTTCAGCCTAGGTGCAGGTATAGGAGCAGCATGTTTTAAGGGGGCCGCAGGCTGCAGAAGTTGCTGATGCAATTCAATTGAATATGCACAGAAATGGCTATATTCATTTTCTAACTTAGGGACATATTCTATTAGCTACTTGCAACTGCCTTGAACTCATACATTTTATTTCAGGTATTTTTTTTATAAATGTTTATATGCATTCTATTGACTTAAGAATTCATTAGTGTCAAAAAGTAATATTTGCTGAATATTTAGCAATATTAAGAGTGAGTTGGGTGTGTATACATTTACTAATTGGGAAATTTAATTAGGCCCTTACTGAATAGTTACATAGACACATATACACTTATGATTTTCTATATAGGTGTGATAAACTTATGATTGGGATACAGCAAGAGAACAGGAGAAGCAGTAACTGGGTCCTTGGGGGGGGGGGGGGGGGGGGGGGGCAAAATATAATTGGGTCCAGGACAGCATTATTCTAAATACTCCCCTAGTGAGCTACTGAGTTTCTAGTGACATTTGCGTGTTTGCTTATGGAATCCATACAAAGAATTAAGTGGTGGGCTGTATAACATGCAGATTTACTCTCCTCCCATATTCAAGACATAGACATATTTAGGGGAAGGAACTGATGGGTGCTGCTGCTGTGATTGTGAGAGCAGATGGTCAGGATTTGAGCAGATGGGCAATGAGCAGGCGGCTTGTGTGTGTGTATATGTCTGCTTGTATAAGAATGGGTTAATTTGTGTGTGAAAAGAAGTTGAATGAATTATCCTGACAGTTCTAGTAAATCTTAAAGGAACACAGAAAAGGTCTCATGTCAGGTAACAAGTTACTCTGTGGATCTAGTTAATCTGTGAGAGGCTTGTCTACGGTCACAGGACCCCAGATCATAGAATAGCATATGTATTTGATAGATCTAAATCAGCAGTTCCAAAACCTCTCCTCAAGACCCACCAGACAGGTCATGATTTCGGTTTAACACTGTGTGAACACAGGATGAGCAATTAACTCATCTGTATTCAAACAGTGTTAAAGCGAATCATGGCCTGTCTGGTGTGTCTTGAGGAGAGGTTTGGGTACTGCTTACATAGATAACCAAACTCTAATTTAGTGAATATAATGTTAGCCATAAATTACTTCTCTGCTATTAACTTTATTTAAAATTATTAAATAATTATGATAAGCAGAAAGTACATGCTTGATTAGTATAAATACAGAATTATGAAATAAGATTTCACACTTATAATTCTTGGTAATTACACTCATTTGACCAACTTGACTTACTCTTCTTTCTTATCACCCACACTGCAAAATAATATTAATTGCAATTACAGTACATAAAGTTACTATAGTATGGAGGAAGGATCTTTTCGGGTAATTCATGCACTAACGTTCGAGCTCAGTTACAGATATACAGGATTTGTGTCCCTTTTTGTTTATTATCACTCAGATACAGTGTGAAATGCTCACATGGTATTGCAACTGCATGTTCAAAAACAGAAATTACCCCATTGTGATAATAGAACCAGGAATCAACATTTACTTTCTGTAAAGTTTGTGAATTTTACAGGTACAAATAGTCCCTTCATAGGTTTGCCCACTGCCTCATATGCAGACAGAGATTCTGTGGGGCTGGATGTGTGGTGTACTATCACGTCTCATCATGTTGTATCATATTTCTGAAATGCTGTCCCTAGGACTTGGCACTGCACATACAGAGTCTGTGTGTGCATACACTGCAGTGGGCATATACATAAAGGGTTATTTGTTTGATTTTAGGCAGTGAAAACAGAGCTTTCTTAAAAAAACAAAGTACATACAAGTTAATAAATACAAATAAATATTGCATACCCAATACAATACAGAAAACCAGAAAACTTCCATGTCCCTTTAAGTATTTTTACTCACACAAAGATCACTACAGTAGATTCTCAGTTATCCGGCACACATGGGGATTGGTAAATGCCGGATAAATGTAGTTTTTTGGTTGATTGAGACTTACATATAAAAGAGGCCTAGGTTAGCTGCATATAGGATACTCTGCTAGGAATATTTGTCAGTGAGGGCTGTTCTAGCCGTGGAAAGCAACCCGCTGACGATCTGCAGGTCATGAGCAAGAAAAGCCTACGGGACGTGAAAATTTGAACTTCTCCCCAGCAAATCCTTTGGTCTGTAAAGCCTGTAACTGTTATGTTCTAATCTAGCTATAAATTGCTACGAATCCCGAAGTACGCAATCAGGATCCCCACGGCAATTACACAGTTAACACCTGCCGTGGGGGTTCTTCAAATACTGTGGCACCTAAAATTAACCCTTGCCTATGCTGGGGAACCACATCAGGGCCCCATCAGTGTCCCTACATAAACCCTTGCTGCAGGGGTCCTGATCAGGACCTGCACAGCATTTCAATTTCAAAATTCCCGCCTTGTGGTTCCTTTAAATTAAAAATTAACCCCTGCCGCGGGGTACTATAAGTACCCTCATGGAACCTATGATTAACCCCATCACTCATAGGGGTCTATATAGACCCTCATTAGACAATAATTAACCCCATCAGCCCAACAGGGGTCTATATGGACCCCTATAGGACAATATTAACCCCTACATTAACACTATAAGTGCATGACGGTCCTCCAGGACCCTTATGACACAAAGTATAAGAGCTACACTATTATTCACCCAATAAACCAATAAATCTAAATTAACCCCTCTACGTAATTAACACCCCTCTAAGTAATTAGCCCTATTAACCCTCACCATACATAATTAACTCATAATTATCACTAACCACTTAACCCTATCTAGACCCAGTTATCCCTATCTAGTACTATTTACCCCTAACTGTACCCAATTAACCCTAACTGTACCTAATTAACACATATCTTACTAAACCCTACCCTAATAACCCCCCTCTACCCTATCCTATTAATCCCCTAATAACCCCTATATTATCTTATCCTATTAATCACCTAATAACCCCTACACTACCCTACCCTACCAACCCCTTAACCCCCAATTAAATCCCTAATAATCCACTAAGTACAGAAAGTAAAAAAAAAAACACTAAGTACAGAAAATAAAAAAACTGCTAATTACATAAAAATAAAAAAGCATTACAGAAAATAAAAAAAGACCTACACATAAAATAATAAAAGAATACATAAAATAATAAACACTATCAAGATAAAAAAAGACTTACAACCTGTAAAAAAAGAAAGGGTTAATGAGTCCACTGACCTGGCCAAAATGCCCCTCCAGCAGTGATCCCCGATGCCCTGGTCTTCCCCCTTCTGGACCAGGAAAGGCCCCACCAACAATGTCCCAACGTTCTGACACACCTACAAAACAAAACATATCATTACAGTAAATAAAAAAATACTGACAACCCCTTAAAAAAAAGGGTTAATAGTCTACTCACCTGGCCAAAATGCCCCTCCAGCGGTGTCCATCGAGGCCTGGTCTTCAGTCTTCTGGGCCAGGGAAGGCCCCTCCAACAAAATCCCAACGTTCTTTCAAAAGAAAAATGCTACTAACAGAGCTCCTCCCTTGAGGAGCTCCCTGCAGCAAATGAAGGTTCCCGTGCATGCTCTGATCTAAAAAGAAAAATTGGTGGGGGATTTTAAACATTTAAACACTGCGGGGTCCCGATGGGGCCACCGCAGCAAGGTGATAATGTAGGAAGCCTGAAGGTTCCCGCAGGCTTTAGTGACGCAGTGATGATGATCTCTTTTACCATTGGCTCCGTCTAAACCCATAACTACGGGTTTGACTAATTGGTCATGTTCACGGCTGCACATGCAACGTGCACAAGAATGATTTACGGGCTTGAGTCTCTGGCACACAACTCGCGACATGCTCTGATTTAATAGCTCAGTAACTTGCGAGAATTTCAAGCCCGCAGGCTTTGCGGGTGTGGCTGTAAGTTTGGCATAATTTAAAACTATAGTTAATATACCAATTGAATGTTATATAAAAAAAAAAATATTTACCGAAACCAGCAATGAAGTTTGCCATTCAGAGCTGTCTGTTAGCCTTTCTCGTCCGCCCATGAAAAGAGATGCACTGGCATTAATTACTGATAAGCCCCTTAGGCATTGAGTCCAGACACCTGCACAGTGAGCGTGGATATTTTCTTGTGTGTGCAGGCGACTTCATTGAAGATAACTGACCCAATGGGCTTAGCAGTAAGTAATGCCAATGATCTCTCATCTACAAAAGGTGTGTATCTTGGTTTGTTGATGGGTTAGAAAGCCTAACTGACAGCTTAAAATGGCAAACTTTGATGTTAGCTTACTGTAGGGAAATTCATTGTTTTAAATGACATTTAAGTCATATAGTGCTTGTTTATTTGTAATGTGCCATAGCTCTATACAGGGATTAAGTACAAGGCAAAAAAAAATACTAACACAGTGCAAATGAATGGGGGGCCCTGACTTTGAGCTCAAAATCAAATTTACGCAGTGCTTGTTACCAAAAGACAGACCCAAAACAATCTAAAGGGATTGTGTGTCATGGGCATAGGAGTCCAAAAACACCTGGGGGTAATAACTCAACTATACTCCCAGGACAGGAAGCTACTGTCAATGTATCAGGGCCCTGCTCTGGGGGGACCCGATTGCTGCAGTTATCCTCAAAAAACTTTTTTTTTGTTTGTTTAAATTCTCAATGCCCTTGGCCCACACCAATATAATTAAAATTGTATATATATATATATATATATATATATATATATATATATATATATATATATATATATATGGAAAAATGGGTGTGATACATGAGGTTGATATATGCAAGTAAGAAGGCAATAGTGGAGGTGGCTGTGTGTTAGATTGTGGTTGTGAGTGATATTATTCTGTAGAGTATAAAGTTTGTGCATATTAAAGCTGAAGGTGATAATGATAAAATCCCAAAATACACATTAACAAACTTACCCTAAAGTTTGCAAATTTCTTTAGTTTTCTAGGACTTAATTTTGAGAAGTAATGCCCCTTGAAAACCTTAACTAAATTAACATAACATTAAAAATTTGTTTTTGCCAGTTACAAGCAGCTATAACATTGTTTCAATGCCTGAGAAGTCAGGGTCCTATCCTGGTTTGGTTACGGCACCAGACCGCCGCTGCAGTGAGGTGACCAACTGCTAGATGGCGCTGATGATATTCCAGTGCTGTATCATAGAGTCAAGGTTTAGGTAAACTGTTAGGGTTAGGGTTAATTTAAGGGTAAGGCTACCATTCTAAGCTTAGAACCTCTCTCACATATCGGCAGCGCTGCAAAATATTACAGCACTGCATCGGCAGACCTGTGCTGTAACTATAACAGGATAGATCTGAAGTCGGATTGCGGCAAAACTTCATGGCATGTGTAGTCATTTTTTTTCTTTACTTTATTATTTGCGACTATTGCACAGTGTTATAATTAATTAACGCCTTTCTACATTATTATGAGCCTATAGACAGGTATCTCTTTTTAGATCCTGGAAAGTTTTAGCCTTTAGTTTTTGTATTACAAATTTTGGTGTTACGCACCATGGAAACTTTTTCTTTCTATTTTATTGTAGTTTATTTTTAACCTCCACAAGGAATCAAGCAGACATTGCTGCTCTGGATTTCTGCACTGTGCTGCTGTTGGCTTGGAGTTTAGTATAGGGTTAATAAACGTACCTGAATGTAGTGTTTCTATTGCTAGGTACCAGATGCCTATGTTGGCAGCTCTGCGCCGATGAAGCTGTCTCCTTGTGGCCGCTAAGTGGTTAAGGGTTTTTCGGATAGGTTTACAGGGTTAGGATTAGGGTCGGGAAGGGGTGTTAGGAGTTTATGGAGTACATTGGGACGAGGGACGCGAGCAACAGAAGGCTTCCAGCACCACGCAAGCGCGCTAGCATAAAACAGGAAAGGTCCTAGATTAGAGAAAGGTAAAACCGGGAGACTTCCATATACGTTTAAATTAATATTTTCTCTGAAAATGCTTTTAAGCCCATGACTTAAACAGCTGCTGATGCTGATAGTTTGTTGAGTACTTTGCCAACATGTGTCATTTTTGGTAATATGCAGTGGTCCTTTAACAACATGATCAATAACTACAAGATATGCTCAAGAAGTCAAGTGTAGAATAAGCAAAAACAAAAAAAAAAGGTTCCTGTGCAAAAAAATTACTACTTATGTGATTAAATAGGGCAATAACACTTTGTTTCTATGTATAACAAGTAGTTCAAAACATTAGCACTAAGTGCAGCAATGTCTAAGTACAGTGAGGATCCCAGGCTCTTATGCACCTTTCTGTCAGGCTGGGGCTGTGTGCTGCCCTCCTCCTCTGGGAGGGGCAAGCAGGGAGGGGACACACGCAGGGAGGTAAAGAGAGGAGGAGAGTACAGAGAGGACAGTCTGAACTACACCCAGGAGAGCAAGCAGAGAAACAGGCGGAAGTTACTCAGCACAAGTCACCCAGACTGGTACTGCTGAGCTGCACTGAGAGTCACAGCAAGCTGCCCCTGATATAGGTGAGTACTCATCTCAAGGTTCCTGCTGGTGCCAGTTACAAGGTGCCTGCTGCTGCCGGTTACAAGGTGCCTGCTGCTGCTGCCAGTTACAAGGTGCCTGCTGCTGCCGGTTACAAGGTGCCTGCTGCTGCCAGTTACAAGGTGTCTGCTGCTGGTGCCAGTTACTAGGTGCCTGCTGCTGTTACACACTCCAGGCTTGCTTACATTACACTGACAGTGCAGCAGCCTCCACCTATTAGTGTAAAATAGGAGTCTCAGCCAGTGGATATTTCTCTGGTGATGGAGATGTTTGCGGTGCTCTGTATACCACACATGTGCAATACCTGCCTGCGGGTATAGGAGTCAGTGGGCACCTATCTGCTGTACACACCTGGCCGGTGCTGACTGATTGTGTGTAACATAGGACTGGAGTCTGCACCCTGCCTGTCCTAACATGATCAGGGCGTTGGAAATCTGTCTACTGTATAGACCTATAAATCCATTTCCCTTCTCTAATAAATAGTGACAATTAGATACAGTATAACCCTCTTCCCTTCCTTCTTTTATATTGGATTTATTCTTGTAATGCTATGCATATCTACTGTATATTATCCTAAACTCTGTTCTATTTTAATCAATAATAGACATTTCTGAAAATTAATCTGTGTGAGTTGTATAACTGTAACTCACTTGATTTGCTAACTTGAAGTGAATTTATATTTGCAAATGAATCTCTGCTTACTGTATATAACTTTTCTCCATTATTAAGATTTTACATGTAAAGGCATTTCTATGTACTTTATGTAAACCACATTCTTTTCAAATAAATGACTTTATTCTTCTAATTCAATTCAATTAAATATACTATATATATATATATATATATGTATATATATATATATATGTGTGTGTTTGTGTGATTAATAATGATTGAATGTATGAATGAATGTATTGCTTCCGACTTGATCAAAAAAAATTCTAACCTCAAAAGCTTGTCATTATAGATAAGGCGTTTGTCTTATATAAAAGGTATCACTGTATACTGTACTACTCATTATTAATCTAGATTACTGGATATTCACAGCTGCTTCAACTCATTTTATATATATATATATATATATATATATATATATACTTTTATTATTTCACTTTATTTATTCTATAGAAACTGGGAAGACAGTAATTTAACATCAACACACATATCACTTACAGATAACAGCCTAAAGTTGTCCCTTTGATACTTTTCCCTAAAAACTGAGTGAATTTGAGATCCTCATCACTATTTTAGTGCTCTCCCAAAATACATTTTGCATTCCTGTGACTTGATTTGCCTGCTTGATTTTTTTTTTTAATTAAGGCAGACGGCAGGCTCTGAAATCAGGCCAACATCTGCTCATTTACTATATTCAACCGGTCTGCCATAGACATTCTCTGAGGTTTACTCAATGACTTCCTGTCAGACTTACTGTAATTTTTTCATGTAATTGTTGTGCTTCCACTGCTGAGCTGGAACTCTTGCTAATGCAAAAAAGGAAGTGCCCTGGTTTAAGTTTTTAAAATGCCACCGCCCCCTCATAGCTGCCAGATAATTCTCTTTAAGGAAAAAAAAAAAAAAGGAAATGTGTAATTGGCACCAAAATAAGTGGGCTATTAAAGGAAGGGCAAAGGGCATCAACAATGTTAAAGAGCTGTATGGTTACTTCTGTAAAAACAAAAGGGGAAAGAAACAATCTGTTTTCAGGGATGTATCAAGATCCGTGTTTTATTTCAAAGTTTCCTGAACATAGAAACATAGACTTGATTGCAAATAAGATCTATCTACAGTAGACTCTCAGTTAGCCAGTATTCTCAAGCTACCAGAAAAACAAATTGAATACAATACTGTAAGTAAAAATTTAAGTTTTTAGGGCTCAATAAATGCCAGGAGCCAGTTAATGTCACAAAATGCTTACAGGCACCTATATGTCATCCACTGTACATCTCTGCCACTCAATGTTACCTGGAAGCAGACCGGCATGAGTGACTGAGCCAGTGTGGTGTTGGTGATACATTCCCCGGTTTCAGCACCGCACCCTCCAGCCGAACATATCTGTTTGTAAGTGAGGAGTGAAAGCTGCAGCTGCTAGAACAGCCCTCACTGACAAATTTACTTATCAGAGCATCCTATGTGTAGCTAATCTAGGCCTATTTTAATAGTAGCTCTCAAGCAACAAGAAACTACATTTATCTGACATCTACCAATCCCTGTGAGTGCCAGATAACTGAGAGTCTATTCTATCTATTTGTGGATATTGTTTACATTGGTTGCGTTTTTTTGTTTAGTTTTTTTTCCACCTTTTTTACTGCATGCTGAAATGCAGTCTCTTAGTATTCAAGGAATGGGCATGGTTAGGGTGTGTTATGGTTTCATAAACAGTAGGCAGAACATAACTTGGAACTAATCTGATATCTATTTAACCCCTTAGTACCAGTAATGCAGGTGGTGTGTTGCCTTACACACACATATTTAAATTATAAGAAACACCTGCAGGTATACTGTTGCTCAGAAGGTATCACATAGAGATAGCTATATTTTGTGCCACCTGGTACAGCTTTGTGTCATTATTTCAGTATTTATGTTGTGATGTTAAACATACTCGACATGTTAATTACCCAGCTGGAGGAGCATTCTTTCTGGTGTAAGTAAGAAGTACAGACTAGATTGTCATAAATCTTAGCGTAAAAGCATAAGAGACTTTCATTCTAAGTGGAATTCTTTAAAATAGTTTTTAACCTAAATGCTGTTGATTTGTTGACAACTGACATTTGTAGATTATTTTATATATGCATATCTATCTTTCATATTTTTATTTTTTTCATGGCAATAACTGACACTTTTTTTCTCCCACTTTAAACCAAGATCCTATAAGATACAAAATATTCCTCCCCACAACCTCTTTTAAATACATTTAATTACAGTAGGTTGTTATTAACAATTTTGAGACACAGTGTTAGACAATAATATGGTGGATATTTTAAGCATAATTTTATATGGGGGGGGGGGGGGAATCATGATTACCTAATAACTTTATCACACATGGTTATAGCTCGGATCATGACAACTTTGCAAGATCAGAAAAAAGTCCTATTATACAAGAACTCTAAGGTCTTGGTATTATTCGGATCTACTAATTGGACCAGCTCTAGTGGCTTATTATGCCATGAAGAGGTACTTTTTTAAGTTTTAATCTCTGTTCTTGAACACTAGATTATTAAAAACAAAAAGTGCCTGGGTTTCTACAATTATTTCTGGCTCCTAAATATTCTTTCTAAAGAATAATGCATCTCTATAAATGGTCTTCCTTCAGACTCCTAGAAATAGCCTGCCCCGCCTCCTATAAAATCTTTCTGGCTCCTAAGTGTTAGATATTTTTTCACACCCCTTTTTATATGTTTACTTCTTATTTCTGCAATAGCTAGATCTTTGCTGTGTCACTAGTTTTGAAGACTTCCTGTATAATTATATTATAGGTGTCTCCTAGCAACCACAATCTCAACCATTAACCTAATATTTAAGTAAGTACATTAGATAGGGCTATATTAATACTTTTTTTATCTTTTGTGACCATGACCCTTAAGACAAAGATATTACAAATTGTAAAGATTTCAGCAGCAAACCAGTTTCCTTTTTTAATCTAAGCTCCTCTCCTTACACCTCCTATTTATAACCAACCCTTAAAATATTTGACTTTATTTAGGCGTATAACATTATATTAATGGCACTCGAGGAGATTATTTTCGAGTACCCTAATATTGTTGGCAGAACATCCTATATTCTTGGACAGTTTGCAAGAACAGTTTGAGTTCTGCACTTGGTACGAATTGGAATATGTCAAGTGGAGTTAATCTAAATTGGCCATAGCTATGTGTTCTACTATAATACAAAAAAAATAGTGATTTGTATTTTGATACTGGCTGCAGATGTTGATCACAATGACTATAAACTTTTTTTTTTTTAATACGTTTTTTTTTAATGGGACAGAAAAAGTTTTTAATGTCAAGCATTTTGAAGGGACACTGATGTCCAAGGCCCTCATTCAATTGCAGTTTGGCCAATTGAATAGGGCTCTAAATAAGCACATAACATATTTTTTTTTAAAGAAGTTTTTAGTTAGTAAACATCTATTCAAAAGCAAGGTTTTCACTAACCAAAAACTTATTTAAAAAATATATGCTATGTGCTTATTTAGACCCCTATTCAATTGGCCAAATCGCAATTGAATGAGGGCCCAAGTCATTTGAAAAAGTAAAATAAAAAAAAGTTAAATTTTTATATGCAGTATTTTGCTATGGTTTTGCTGCCATTGCTGACTGTTTATCTCACTGGTCCCATGTCATATGGGGAAAGAAGTGGAATTCACTGAAAGGTTTCAAGCTTAACTAGCAGCTCCCACTTGACCAGGCAAGTACACAGATGGCAATGGTGTATTCCAGTGCTATGGAAAGTTGCATTTAAAAAATGATGATGAAGGAAAACAAATCACATTTGTGAAGTATGCAACAAACTAACACATTACAGCTATGGAAGCCATGGTCATGGGGGCATTTTATGAAATTATTTTCCATTTTGTAGAGACTCTGCTAGTGTATGAAAGCTGCCATGACAGTAATGGCTCATATTCAAGACATGAGGAGGACGTTACAGATCAGGGCCAAAAAGGCTCAGAAGTATTCTTGCAAACTGCCTTTACTGTGCCTATGTGTCAGAGGAGTGGGTATTCTATCTAGAATTAAATCTGGAGCTTCAGTGTCCCTCTAAAAAATTGTTTATGAACAATTGATCTGTCCAGTAATCCTACTTAATTCTGACAAAAAAAGTGTTGCTTCCCCACTGTCAGCAGCGCTCTGTATACCTACTTTCATTGGCTGGACATTCTTACTTTTGCAAATAGTGTAAGGCCACTGGACATCAGACACTCCATGCAAGGAATTGTTTTTTATATTATTTTTTTTCCCTAATAGTTTAAATATGTTCTTCTAAATGTGGGACGGACATTTTGGAACCATACTGTTCCTTCAAAATATTCTGAATAGTGCCCTGAATGCTGCTTTTGGTTAAGATTTTTTTTTTTTTTAGTGGAGATGAATGCAACATCAATCCCAGAGTAACATTGATTAGAAAGGAGTTCTTTAAAAATTCTTAGAAACATTTATGTATCCGCCAGAAATGACAACTTGCCAGAGAAAACTGCAGACAAAACTGATTTTCAATGTGTATGATCAGAATGTACAGCAACATACAAAGGGATGGCTATAGACATAGTAGCGTGATTTGCAAATTGATTAAGAATGCAATATGTTTATAGTGCCCTGTGCTTAGAGCGTCTTAACTACAGTAAGATGAAGGACTCTTGGAGCCTCATTCAATTGCGAGTTGGCCAATTCAATAGGGCTCTATATAAGCACATAACATATTTTTTATACAGAACTTTTTAGTTACTGAACTTCGATACTAAATCAAGGTCTTCACTAACTAAAAACTTATGTCGAAAAATATGTTATGTGCTTATATAGAGCCCTATTAAATTGGCAAAATTGCAATTGAATGAGGACCTTGGAATTTATTGAACTGCTGGCCCCTGGGATGGTTAAAGGCAGTTTATACTAATTTAACTGTGGGGAACTGTTTACAGATAAAGCAAATCATGTTTGTGAGACTAATCTGGTAATTAGAAGGTGTATCTGTTGAATAAAATCTAGTGTATTTGCAGTAATTGTAAAACAAAATACTCAACTTTGACTTGTTTTTTTATTTTATTTTAGTAGTTATCTGAAGCTTTTTCTGTCTTGTTAATTTCTTATTTTTTGAGAATCACATACTTTATTGTAAACATTCCAGTTTATAAGGATTAAATTGTATTACAGAACATGCCATAGAACAAGTTATTTGTTTTGCTTGTGCATATATCACTTTATTTGCACATCCCAAGTACACAAATGTAACTGTAGAAAAACTAAACACCAAGCTAGTACACATTTTTTTTATTTGTCTTTGTCGTACAGTATTTTTAGTTTGCAGATTTTTGTAGTACTATTTATAATTGTATTCTTAAGCATGCGATTTTCAAAGCAACTCAAATGTTAGTGCTCCTTTTTACATTTGATGCCATTTAAGTTGAAGATGAAAAACAAGTCTTGCCTAATTGTGGCTTGCTTTGATACTCCTTTTATTAGTGGACTAAACAATTCTTCAAATGAAACCATTTACATTTCTAGTTTCACCTGGGGAGGGGTAAACATTAATTCGCTACCCAAAACACTGAGGCCCTCATTCAATTGCAATTTGGCCAATTGAATAGGGCTCTAAAAAAGCACATAGCATATTTTTTTTTAAAGAAGTTTTTAGTTAGTGAAAACCTTGCTTTTGGATAGATGCTTACTAACTAAAAACTTCTTTAAAAAAAATATGCTATGTGCTTATTTATAGCTTTTTTCAATTGGCCAAATTGCAATTGAATGAGGGCCTGAGTCTGAAATCCCCAGTGATCAGTCTGTTTTGTTATGCTAATCACTACAAATAGGCTTGATCTTATACTAAAAGCAGCTGCTATATTTACTCACTGTAATGCTATCTACAGATTTTCAGAAATAACTATTTTGCTGATCACTGAATCCTTTCCAGTATCCTTCATTTTTTTTTTCCCCAATAAAAATTATTTGCTTGATTTTATCTTCCAACACATCACCCATTATTATTAGTATTATTACATCTGGCCCAATATCTTATTAGACCTGGAAACTTTTCTTTGTCATCACATTATTATGAAAGCTGAAGCCTATAAACCATTCCTTAATCCTTTTCCATCATAAATTTCCATAATTAGGCTCCAGTTATTATAGGTGTCAAACTTGTTTGTGCTTCTCATTGTGTAATGTTACATTTATGTGATTCAAACCTTGTCTGACCATTTTTCCATTTTACAAAAGGTCTTCTAAAGGAATAAAATAGGTATTCCTGTTTTATTGACTAAAAGGCCGGGAGGGGGGGGGGGGATTCATACAACAGAGCATTCTGATGTATGTAAAAAATATATTATTTGACACTTTAAAAACAAATCTTACAAGATAGTATAAGATATTGCATCAATTATACTCCTTATGGACAGAAAAGTGAAAAATAAATATATGGTGAACTTAAATTATTGTCACCCAGGATTTCAGGCATGAAATGGAGTAATACAATGGGTTATTTTAATCATACAATCCTTTCTACCCTAAACAAGGGCACTAAATATATTATAACTAACTCCTATATAAAAAAAACATTGGCAGCAGTTCTTAGCAAAGCTTTTGCTAGAATACCTTTCTAACCAATGTATTTTGTTTAACATTTTTTTTTCTAGGTGTACCTTGTGGTAATAAATCAATAAATACCTTCGCTTAAATCACTTCCAAAATGACCCAATAAATTCCAAAATCAATCTTCATTGTGCCCTCCACATATTGATACTATACTATAATCACTTAAGTTAAAATAATGAATCTGCAAGAATAGAATGAGAGCCTTCCTTGCTCCATGGTAACTTTGGCGCAATCACTTGACCCCCCACCCCTCCCCTCACATGCAGGGAAACATGTTTAGTGGCGTACCCATTTAACTGACATCTTGCATGATTATTTCCAACCACTGAATCACATGACTGTAGCTATGCAACCTCCCTGGTCTGAAAAGACAATTAGCTCCTATTTATCTTTGCGTGTGTATGTATCCAAGCAAGCTTCCCAGTTTATACTGCCACTTATTACATCTCATAAATAACACAAATTATTTAATCTTTATATTCTCAAAGATTAATCAAATCCTCTTTTTTACATCCATATATTCTCCTGTTTTTCTTACTTAATAATAAATTTGTTAATCTAAAACATATCTATTGATATCTCTAATTGCATATCTATAAATAACAATAACATTTTGTATTGATTCAATTTTCTGAAAAGTTGTGCTCCGATAAACTAGTACATTCTAATCTAATATGTACATTTATAATCTTAGGTCTAGTGTAAAACTCTTATTTGTGATGAACCCTAGTAAAAAAAAAATGTTATTTGATGCTGTCTGTAACCATGTACATGTGAATAGTATTATTCATTTTTACTATGTGTATCTTATCTATAAAATAAAAATAAGAAAGTTATTGAATAAATATAACATTGTTAGCGCCATGGACACCGGATTCAAAGCTCAAAGACAGGGCCCTCCATTCATTGCAATGTGTGAATCTTAAACTTGTCATTGCCTGTAACTTAACTTTTATGTATAGAGCTACGGAATATGTTGGCGCTTTACAAATAAACAATAATAATAAAAAAAATAATAATAATAATGCTGTACATAATCAAATACCCTAAAATATTATATAAAAAAGATAAATACTACCCCCATGCAGCCTAGCTCCTGCATACATATGAAACTTAAACCTAAATCATAAATCCACTTATAATATGCACACTTAAACCTCTAAAATGATTAGCTTAGATGTTACCAAATTCGTCGAAAAATCTAACTAGCTTCTCAGTCATATTAACACAATGGGTTTTATTATTAATATATTTTAATCTAAATCTAAGCCATTGGAAAGTCTTTTAAGAACTTCAAATTGTTAACATAAGTTAATTATCTATATTTAATGACTGACTTGTAGTTCCAACATGCTAACCCCTTAATTGCAATGCACCTTCCTGTATTTGGCTCTCATCGACAAATACTTGTCAAACTGTCCACTCCACTCATGGCTTACTCCTAATTATGTAGTATTGCTTGTGTTGCGCCCACTTTGTGGAATTTTCTGCTTTCTCAGAATCTCTTCCAGCTTTCAGTTCTCTACGCACATGAAAGCTTACCTATTCAAAGAAGTCTATTATGCTCCATTCAACATCCGTCACCCACACATTCTGAAGAGTTCAATGGTTCAGTTGACTTGTACCTCACCCTTAGGCTCTGTCACCTACTCTACACAATGAATCAAGCTGTATGACAAAACAATCTTCCCCTCATCTTTTATCTATTGCTATTACCTCTATTCAAAGTTCTCACGAGCATAACCCTCTTAAGTGCTGTAATGGAGAGACTTTCTGGATTGTACAATATAAAAAGACAACAGCTTTTAGGAGGCCACTGCATAAAAGCTTCCATTGATGTACTTTTCTACATGGTGCTATATAGATGAATGTTCCCAAAGATACCCGAAATATCTGCACAGTGTATAGCTTTGTCATAAAGCCAAATTGCTGAAGGTCACTGAACTACTTTTCTGTTTGCCTTCCTCTGGATCAATTAACAACTAATCTGCATATTGCAGATCAGAGGAGATCTTAAAAGGTTGAACTTGATGGACTATAAGTATTTTTTTCAACCTCAAATACAATGTAACTATATACATCCTCAATCTGAAGTATTAAATATAATCCATGAGGCTGTCTTTAGCTTCACTATTTGACAAGGGTCAATTTGAGAGCATTTCAAAAGGGAACATGAGCTACAATTCATTAACACTTTTTTCCCCAAAAATTAATCTAGGTACCACATATCTAGTCTAGCTAGCAGCTATTCATAATTGAATTACAGTTGTGTTATCTAGTCTCTCTTTTAATCTTCATTGGTTAAAGTTCAATTACCTGTCTGTTGTGCTAGGACAATCTTCACCTCCATCCTGTCACATTACTTGTTGTCTGGAAACCATCAGAGTTCCCTGGCAGCAGATTATGCAGGAGTTGTGTCATTACAGTAATCCCTCCACATTTGCGGATCCGGCATACATGTTTTTTCTTTTCCCTGCTTTTAATCCCGTAAGATCACGCAAGATTTGGCCAGGGAGCCCTGCGCTGAGGTGCACATCGGGACGCAAAGCCCAACCCCCTTGCCTCAAATGATGCTTGGGCCCTAGAAGATGGCCAACTGCAGCATTTCCCTGTTGTGTGAGTGCCTCCCAACACCTAGACTCTCTCCCAAGGGACAAAACATGGGTAAACTGATAGTTTACCCTTGTTTTTGCACATTCGCAGGGAGCCCAGAAACGGAACCACCACGAAGGTGGAGGGTCCACTGTACTTGAATCTGGTTAATTAACCAATGTTTGGAATCTCAGGCATAAAAAAGAATGACATCAGATGGAGGCATGGTCACACATACACAAGGCACAGGGAAAGGGGAGATAATTCACAAATATAAAATAAACACCTGCCAGGTGATTTCAATGATTTCCAGACACAGTGTATCTAGTCAGGAAGGAGGTGGATACCCAGACCAAGCACACCAGGCTTGTAACGTTAATTTCAAACCCATATTATTTACAAATGGCCTTGTGGCCTTCAAAAATACTGTAAGTTTGTGACTTTTTCAATATTTTTGGTGCTTTCGGGATAGCACTATGTATGTAGATTTTAAGCTCAATAACAAGGCCCTCCGTTATTTTGCAATGTGATAAAAAAAATGTTTTGATTTGTACTTAACCGCTTTACAGCACCACCCAATATGTTGGTGCATTACAAATAAAGGATAATAATAATAACTAACAAGTACTGAACTAAATACTTGCAGGCCTCTATCTAGCACTTTAATTGTTGGGCTTGGGCAGTGCAGTGTGTATGTGATTCAATTAATTTCTTCCTTGCATAACAAGAAAACTAATGTATCTGCCTTATTTTTCACATAAATCCAGGTATCTAGTGTTTCAATATCTCATAATGTTCACATTTTTTAAATATAACGTGGCTGTACAAAACATTTTGGCTTATTTTGGAAAAAAAAAACTCAATTTTTTCCTGGTAGGGCAAATTGAAAATCATTAAGTGTTCTCAGCCCCAATACTACATCTATACTTGTGACAATAAGGCTTCACAAAGCCCCAAAAATTCAGTGTATCTCCTGACTTCACAATGTACCTACATTGGGTTTTTTCCCTGTCAACTCTACTTTAATAATTTTGCTATTTACTATGTGTTTTGTTGCTTCATATGGCTGCATTTACATATTCCAAACTTCCTCATATAACAAAATAAAATTGTGTGTTTAAAAAAAGAAAGAAAATTGTTTATCCAATGTATATGAGCCTACGTGGGCATTACAATAAATACACCACAAAAGCAGTAGTACAATTAAAAGTACCCCTTAATCCTTGTATATTTTACCTGAATATGGATGTACAACATAATCACCTCTGATCATATTACACCAGGTACAACTTTTTTATCGGAAATGAAAAAATATTCAACCTTGTATGAAGGACCAACATCAGCCTTACCAATATTCCCTTTAATGCTAGGAGCACATTTGAATGAGATTAAAGAGGGTTCTCGAAACTCCTTAATATTGGGATAAGCACTTCTTAAAATATTGCCATGATGTCTTGTAATGTTAATGACCCTCTTACTATTAACATTATAAGTGCTCACATTTTGTAAAGGGTATCTTTCAGTCTTATAATCTCTTCATTTAATAGACTTTGATATTCTTATCTGTCTCTTTTTTTTCTATAAATTTCAGTCATAATAAGCTTTTAACCTACATATACCGTAGCATCCAGAAAGTAAATAGATTTATCGCTAAACTTCATATTACATTTTAATAAACGGAGTAGAATCATTGATCTGGGAACAAATTGTAATTAATAAGTTGTTCATCCCCTTACCAAATGAGGAACACCTCATCATTGTAGAGCCACCAAACGCAATAAAACATTCTAAAACAAAAGCCATTGTCAAAGACACATCATTATTCAAATAATCCCATATTGAGCCCAGCATGTGATGGTGCAACATTTGACCATGGCAGTTCCTCCACTTTGTACGTAATTAACTTCTCTAAAGACAAAATAATTTTGTTCCAAGATGATTTTCAAAACATCAAGCAAGAGTTAGTTTCAGCAATCATATATAAACCTGATTTAAGAGACGTAGTGTTTTATTGTGTCCATAATCCAATTATGTGTAAAGGAGTTGTACAGGCCACTAACACCCATAGTCACAATATAGTTTCAAATGGTATCCAAAACGTATGCAATCTTCTCAATAAATCAGAAATGTCAGCTAAAAAAAGATGGTAAGGTGCTGAACATTAGAATAATCACTTTGTCCAACATGATGGCTAAGGGATAGAATATAGAATCCATACCAGCCACTGGCTTTTTGGCAAGGTATAGAGAGGACTGTAGTAATGGCTTTTTTAAAATGTATTTTTAATTGATATACAGATAGACACTCTTTGTGATTACATTATACTCTAAAGCCTTGTCCAAAACCTCTATAATCATTTAAAAAATATCAGGTAAAGCATTGTAATTTGGTATTGAATAACTGAGCAATTATTTATTTCAAATATGAGAACAATCCATCACAGCAGTGGCACCACCTTTAGTCTATTATCTTGCATCAAATCCCTCTGTTTGAAATATTCCATTGAAATCTACTTGCTTGATTCTGTATATAACCTTTTGTATGTATGTATGTATATGTGACTGTCTATGTATACATACATACATACTCATGCAAATCCATATGTTGTGCTCAACATACTGTGTTGTAAAAGCAAAGAGCCATATTTTAAAATTATTTTGGACTATTAATTTTGGGCTCATTTCCATGACCCTGGCCAGAGTATAGTGCAAACATTGTATTTATTGAGATTATGAGTGGGAAATGTAATTTTTTAAGCTTGCAAATGTTTACACAAATGTATTGTGTGTAAATATATTTGCATGTTTTTCTTTTCTTTTCTTTTTTAACTGTAGCAATACCAAAAAATTCAATTTTTATGTTGTTATTTTTAGTTTTTTTTCCTTCTGTCGATTCTTTTGATTGCTTTGTGTACATCCATTACTACGTCCACTTTTGTTCCCACGCCCCTTCCCACTCCACCGCTGCCTCTGTCTCTCACAAAGATTTATCTTTACAATCCAATAAATCCTTGCTCTTACTATAATTTTTCCTTTCATCTTCACGTCTTTGCTGGATGAAGCATGAGAAAACAGAACTTTGCCCCTTTTCCTTTCTCTGTCACTTACACCACAGGCTGACAAATTATATACCAAACCTAGAAGCCAGGCATGCTGTGTGCTATAGTTTAGATATGATATACACCACTCATACACCAGACCACACAGCAGGAATTCTGATACAGTTGCCCTGCCCCTAATTAAGTAAAAGGGGTGGAGCTAAGCGGCTCAGTACATCAGGTAGAAATCTATTAAAGTAAGAGCTTTACACCATTTAAACATTATTAATCAAGTAAACTAACAGCCATTATTTTTATCATACAATGATCCTTTAATTCCATTTTTTTTTTTGCATTTCAAAAGAACTGTCATTAGACGACAAATGAAATACTTGTGCCACAGAACATTTTATGTGTAACTCTTTAGTAAATACTAGTGTTTGTAAAGTACTATACAACTAGAATAATAAGACTGGGGAAGCTTTTAACAGGGGCATTAATCTCTGTTTTAGAAGTATCTGGTATCCATTAAAACTTAAAACTTAATATTGGAAAGTTAAGGAATATGCCATGTTTCAGTCCATAAGCAAATGTCTTTTTGTGTAAAGCTGTGATAAAATGTTGATTTCTAAGAAGCTAGGAATCAAGACTCGTTATAAACAAATATTAATGCAGGTGAAATACAACACAGTGGGCTGAATTATTTTGTGGTAAGCTATTCATGTGTTCTGTAACAGGAGATTAGCCTTTCCATCTCTTCTTTCGTTTAATTGAAATACAAATGAAATCTCACAGGTTGCATGACTTGTCTTGGGAATTTTTTGCTTTAATTGGTGTCTGATTCTTAAACCAAATGGACACCATAACAAGGTCTCTTTGGACTCCATTGATGTTCTTCTCTAAAGTGTACGCCAGGAGAACAAAATTACTTTTCTCTGCATTCCTCAAAGCCTCCCCCCCCCCTTTTTTTACAGTTGAGCTTTAACATTAAATTATTGTATAGAATTAAATAAATGTCATTGCAATTCTAAAGTCTAAGCAGGTTTTGCACCTAAACTATACAAATGTCCTTCTATTCCTTATATTAAACCATTTCTGGCCATTACTAAATGTTTTGCATTCATCTCCTCTGGGGTTTGAAACCTTTTTTTCAGAGAAATGTGGCTCCGTACAGGTCAGCATATGACTCTTGACAAAAAAAAAAAAAAAAAAGACACAAAAAATGTCTTTCCTCAATGTGGACAAAACCCCACATCACATTTTGAGCAAAATAAAAGCTCTTGATTAAAAAAAGTGACAGGTTTCTGCATTTCATCCTTGTTTTCTCCACCCTCCATTGCCATGTGTCCTGTGGCAAGACAAAAAAATGCTACATTGAACAATACCAGGCAAAATACTCAAGTTAATGATTTGTTTGTATGTTTGAACCTTTCTGTACTTACATTTTGTATGCCTTTTTTTTTCCTATGTGCGCATTATACAATTTATACATAATTTTTTTTATTTATTAAGAGCACCAGGTTAATCCAAAAATACAAATGTTTCAACAATAGAACATAGATAGCATAGGCAATGCCCTAGAAAAGTGAAAACCTACACATAACCTTTTAACTTTAATTGTTACATTTTTGTTATTTCCATTTTAAGTTATACCGAAATCCAATTGCACATGTACGTACATGTTTAAAGTACAATTTTATAGACTGATAGCCTATAAAAGCACGCAAAGAGTAATGGAAAGAGAAGAGAGAGAAAGAAAGAGAGGGGCAAGAAGAGATAGTGTTCAACACTATGCCTGCTCTAAAGGTGATCTCCTTATAGCTTGTTCCAGCCCTGCTGATTTACCACCCGACCTTAAGGGTCCAGGTGTCCCCAACATGAGGCCCATTTCCCATATGATTGATCCAGGTCCGCTGAAATAACACTCATGTCATATATGAATTTTAAGTTTCTTCAAAACTGCACTATATTCAGGTACTTCTGACTTCCATTCTTTGGCCAATGTAACTGCTGCTAAGAACACCTGATGTGAGAAAAGTTGAGCTTCTTTACCGAGGCCCTCTATGGGGAGGCCTAAAAGCACTTCTTCAGGCTTTTGGGGGGATCCTGCGACCCCCAAAGTCTCTCCAAGATATCATATGTCTCCCGCCAAATATGAGCAATCTGAGAGCAGTCCCAGAGGACATGTTTAAGGTTACCCAAATCGGGACACCCCCTAAAACAATTGCCATTTAAGGAGGGATTAGAGAGTTTTATCCTAGCCGGTGTTAAGTACCACCTTATAATGATCTTATGTGCATTTTCCCTCAGTATTGTGTTCAGTGAGGAGCTTAGGGCCTGTTTTATGTATCTTGTTCCACTGTGCATCGGTTAAATCAATAGCAAGCTCCGACTCCCAAGAGCGTTGATAGCGGTGTGATCCGGTCTATTAAATAATTATATTTAGTGGAGATATTCTGTCTAACATTAGGGTTAGCAAGACAACATTTCTCAAATGGAGTTATATTAGCAGAGGCATTACATTTGATTACTTTGGAAACATTAACAAGTATCTGGGATAAATTAAGCCATTCCTTTAATGGTAAATGATGTACGTTCCTAAATGTTGCGCCCGACCACTGTTGATTCCCCCTTAAAAGATCAGCAGCAATCGTAAACTTATTCGTCTATCCACCACTTAAACTGCAAAAATATATTGATTAATGCTTTTCTCTGATATAACCACAATGGGGTAAGCCATGAACCTGCTTCTACAAGTGGGATTCTCTTGTTCGTCTGAGTCAGAACCGCCAAAGATTTAACCATGCAACTGGGAAGAATGAAACTGTCCCATTTAGAATGTAGGCAGAGCCATAAAACCTGTCTAATGTGAAGGCCACTTTCTGCAAAAATATTTTTTTCCATCTCCACCCATACTGGCAGGTGCTCTTTAACAAACCGCTTAGTGATTTGGGCCAATCTGGTAGATTTAGAATACTTAAGTAGATCCGGAAGGGCCACTCCTCCCTTGGCCTTAGGTACCATCGTGGCCGTCTTATTTATTCTAGGTCTTTTACGATCCCAAATGAAGCAAGAGATTGCCCCCTGAATAACCAAATTACCCTTGGTGTGAACAGCCGTTGGAATAGTACGGAAGAGATACAAAAGCTTGTGCAAAATACTCATTTTAATAACATAAATCTTACCCAACTGCAAACTTTTATAGGAGGACCACATGTTGATATTATCAAGTAGTTTTTTTTTGTTGTTTTTTTTTTATATAAGCGCAGGGAAAATTTGCTGTGTACGTTACGCCAGATTGTCTAGGGACAAAAACACCTACGGTAGATATTTAAGGTTTATTAATTTTAAAGCCAGAAATGCTGCCAAAAAGTCCTACAGCATAAAATAGGTTAGGGAGACTGGTCAAAGGCTCAGTGATAGTGAGCATGACATCATCCGTGAAAAGGCTCAGTTTATGTTCTGACTCCCTCACTCAAACTCCCTTTATATTCGGGTTTTCCCTGATAGCAGCAGCTAGGGGTTCAATGCACAAAGCGAAAAGCAGAGGGGACAGGGGGCAGCCTTGTCGCATTCCTCTTGTGATTTTTAAAGGATCGAAATTTAAACCCCTGCTAGGCAACTTATGCTGTCGGGGCCAAATACAGCGCTAAGATACCCTTTACTAGCTTATCACTCAGACTAAACTTGGGTAAAGTCTCGGCCATATACGCCCAATCAATCCTATCAAAGTCCTTTTCTACGTCAAGGGAGAGAAACATCAGGTATGTTTTGAACCGATGCTACATCAAGCAAATTTAGAATACGTCTGGTGTTATCTGGTGCTTCACGACTCTGAATAAACCCTCCCTGGTCCGGGCGTATTAAGTTCGGCAGCACCTGAGAGAGCCTATTCGCTAAGATTTTAGAATAAAATTTGATGTCACAATTGATCAGAGAAATAGACCTATAGCTCTTACATTGGGATGGGTCCTTACCCTCTTTGGGTATTACTATTACCTTGGCTTCCAGGAATTCTGGTCTCACTGGCTCACCAGACAAGAAATCGTTAAAAAGTAATTGAAGATGGGTCGCTAACATATCTATAAATTGCTTGTAATACAAATTTGTGAACCCATCCGGGTCCGGGGCTTTATGTGACTTAGACTCTTTAATAGCTGTCTTAAATTTAGTTAAAGAAATTGGATTACCTAGCAAATCAGATTTCCGCTATCAAGTTTCGGAAGCTTAATGGAAGACAGAAAATTATCAATTTTGGGTCCTATGATCAAACATGCCCAAACTAGCAGGCGCTGAATACAAATCAGCATAACATTTTTCAAATGCCTCTGTGATGTAATTCGGCTTATAGATGGTCTTATCATTCTCCACCTTTAGTTTGCGGATAAAAGAGTCTGTCCTTTGCTGGTTGAGCTTTCTGGCTAGCATTTTGTCTGGCTTATTTGAGAACGTGAAATACTGAGATTGAGACAATTTATAAATTTTCTGTGATGATATCCTTTCTTATATACTGACCGTTTATTGATAACTAGTACTGTATATCTGTTTTAACGATAAAATATTATTGCACATCTGTTGCCATTTTTATATGGGTAAAACTTTAAAACCTGACACCTACACCTCCTTTGTTCCACTTGAGAGAAGACTGAGACCTATTCTGCAAGTATTGTTTTTTTTCTTTCTTGCACACAATATCCTAGCTTTTCAAATTTCTATGCATCTGTTACTCTTGTGTTCTATAGTAAATGCATGCCTCTCCTTAAAATTTACAATAGAATCAGAGCTGATTTTGTGCTAGGGAACACTGTATACTTTTTACACCTATTTAATTTTCCATTACTATTTTGCCCTACCTTCTTGATGGTGCTTCTGACCTCTGCAGTGTCTTCCTCCTTGTGATACAACTGCTTGTCCTATTACAGACAATGCTTATCAGTTCTTATCCACCCTCTGTGGGATATTTAAACAATATCCATTCAAAATGTTCACTTTTGTGACACATAGATCAATATTATTATTCTATCCAAAGGGCATTCTATTAGGAGTGCCGCTGTTACTAGGGCATCGTAAAGAGCGTATTCATGAATGAAGCCAGATGTTCTACCTCCCAAACATTTACAAAACATGAATGGAAAATTCTGATGATATAGTATGATTTTTGGGCAAAGTTACCAGTTTAGTGCAGTTTTTCATCCAGCTGTTACAAACATGTCTTGTTGTAGTCTATGCATAGGCAACTCCTTGTGTTCATGTGTCATTTAAGGGATGCCATGGTTTCCAAATTACTACTATGCATTTTAGTTATTTTTCATAAAAAAAGAAAAAAAAATACAGATTTTCAGAAATTAGACATAAGCTTCTAAGTTGCTTATTCCTCTTCTTGTTAAGTGTGTGATAAAGTGCTTTTTGAAAATTCAGCTGCTGGTGAAAGCTTATTCTTAGCAAAGCTCAGGTGGCTAAGGAACCACTCTTTAATTGATTTAGCACTTATTATGGCTCATTATATATTGGATTATTTTAAAAATTGCATCTTGTATTGTTGACCATGAATATCTGCTTGCAAAAACATTATAAGCATTTCTTACCCCTATTCCAAGCCCAACTATATCTGGTCTGGTGACCCTCTTGGTTATCCTTTTTATCCTGCTAACTCTTGGATTTTTAATTTCATGAATTGGCATTTTCTTATTGCTGTTTCTTCCTACATACTTCAAAACTGAAAAAGTACAACCACCCCATTTAAATTACAAGTAAGAGTACTCAACTTCTAAAAAGTAAGTTACTACGGTCAATGCAGGAAGAAGCTAGTAGTTGTGTGTGTATATGTGTGTGTGTGTGTGTGTGTGTGTGTATATGTATATATATATATATATATATATATATATATATATATATATATATATATATATAAATATTCAAATTATTGTATTGGGAACAAGCTAGTTTAGAAAATTTGGCTCTCTGTTCAGTAAATGATTACAATACCATTATTGACTAGTGACACCAGACAGAAAAAAAGTGTGTTATTAATCCATTTTAAATATCCTAAATTAAATCTGAGCAATTTTTTAAATATAAAACAATAGGTCATTTGACCTATGAAGACTCATGAAAAACATGAGCAACCTCAACAGAAACAGACTACTATATCATTGACAAGTTTATTTGTTTTTTTTCTCCTGAAGATACTACTTTATATCTAGAAATAACTTGATATATATATTACTACATCCCTGATTAGTATGTTTCATAGGTTATGCCACATCAGTGATGTTATTAATAAGTATTATTGGCTATCAAATTGGAGAAAAGGAATTAACATTTGGTTTGCCCCCTTCCCCAAGCTCCTCAGTAATCTGCCACCATATGAATATGTTGGCACGTTACAAATAAAGGAAAATAATGCACTCTAGTAGTCCTATGATCCAAGTGCTGTCTCCTAACGTACACTAACCTAGACCATCTGACATCCATACGTAGGTGATGCCCACATCACAATGGACTGATGATTGCTTTAACGTTTCCTACATACTTGTCAATTAATTGAGATTTTATCAATTCTCACAGGTCATATCTAACCTGGGAAAAGTCATAACTACTATTTTTCATGGGCATCTGCTTAACCTTTAACACTCTGAGAAAATATAAGTGGGAGCTTTCTCAATATTCTGACTTCTTTTAAGAGTTGTAGATTAGTATATTTGAAGTCACTAGAATTATACCATAATTTATATATATATATATGTCATGTAATATGTCTAAAACACCTTGCTGGAAATGTGCAATTTGTTTTGTTCAAACGCATCTAGGGAAGCGTCTATTAAGTTTCCCGGATTATGAATGTATCAGAGGAGAAACATTAGTGCAAAAAAAGAAACATTTAAAAAAAAAACTCACCTTGATGTTTGCTAAATCTCTTGAGATTGTAAGCTGCTCTTTTCAGAGTTAACACATATCCAAGGTAAAATTAGTATAAAATTTATATTTTGTTTTCACCAATCACAGGCAGCTAATACATTGGGTCAATCTGTAAAGGCAGTTTGTGCACCAAAGAACCATGGGATTTGTAGTCCTGTTTTCACCAGGGAAGTAAGGAGGAGTTAGACATTGCTGTGTAGATCTGTGCATTGAGCTGCTGCTGGCTTGATTGTTCGTAAAGAGTTCAAATCTGTACCCAAATGCAGTGTTTATATTGGGAGTTTCACTGTGCCTATGTAGGCAGCTCTGGGGGTGTGGAAAACAAATGTTATTTTTAAATAAAATAAATCTGTATGTGTTTAGAATAAATTAATGCAATGTGTGTTTCATATATAAGCAGAAGGTATTTGATTAGATAAAGGTAAAAATGGATTATCTATTGTTTTTGAAAGTGTGGGGGGGAAACAGCCCATTTAAACGTCTTGCTTGAGGTTTAGAGCTGCCAAATTTTGGTCTCCTATTTTGTCTTATTTTTTATTTGAAGAAAAAAATCTATTCCCAGCTGTCAATAAAATATATTGTCAGTGTTTGTGGTTGAGACATATAAGTACTAAATTATGATTGCTCTATGAGATGAAGGACCTTGAGAATTAAATGTCTTAAAGATCTCTTAAAATGACGTTCTGCTCTGTTCATGGTGTACCATTTTGCCAGTGAACGCTTTGCTACATGTGTCTTCATTCGTATAGACAATACAAGTAAAACCTATACAAGAAAACCATTTCTTTTTATTGTGTAGATAGAGGAGTAACTACTTTAAGTAAATTTAATTATTATTTAACTATAACTTAATCTTGGTTCTGCCATCAACTACATTTATTATTGTTTTATAGCTTTTAATTCACCCTTTAAATGAAGGAACCAAACAGAATTGCACTAATGTCCGTTCAGGTTTCACAAGAGGTCATTATGGAGTCCTATCATGCTTTGGTATAACATTACAATAATCCATCCTGGATGCTGTGTCTCAGAATATATAAAAGTAGAGCAACTCTCTCAGCTGTCCCTGTCAAATGTGTTTACTTCATCAAATTAATATTTATTTTTAGCCCACATGATGATCCAAGTATATTCACTCTGGTAATATTATTTGAATAAAAAAAGAATCTTTACATTTTAAGATTAAACATTTTATGTTGCTGATAAATAAATACAATTTTAATGAGCTTTAGAGCAATTTATAGGTAATCGGAGTATGCGTCGCTGGTGATTATGGAGCATGATGTAACTCATTGAGATGGCATGATATGTTCTCATCATTAGTTACCACATGATCCCAGTTTGCAGCATATCAGTGACCAAACAGCTCAACATCTAGTGAATAAGAAACTGAATGAAAACTTTTTTTGAGAGAGAAAGCATGAATGAATGTACTGATGAATGCAGACATTTCTTTTAGTAGTGTTTACTATGGAGTTGAGGAAAATCTTCATGGAACCCTTAAGCCAGTTTTATATACATTTTAACGACCTGGGTAACCATTTCTAAAAATGTAATGTATGTGTTATTTTAAAATGATTTAGAAAATATAGCTCTTTGAATTTGTCTTGTGTGCAACATGTAAGGGTGGGTGTATTTTTGTTATTTTTTGCTCCTGTACTAGCAGTTAAAATAATATGTCATTACTTTTGAGAATATAATTAATCTTATCGTATTCTTTTAATACATTTTAGTTAGCTCATTTCATTTCTCCTTTTATTAACCATTTTCTGTAAACTGAATGCGTAACATAAATCTTTAAATTATTATTTTTTTTCCTCAGACGATTTAATTATTAAGAATTTTGGAGGTAACCCATAAACGTCAATCGACATGAGCAACTACACCGTATCATTGGTTGGTCCAGCTCCATGGGGCTTCAGGCTGCAAGGTGGCAAAGACTTCAACATGCCTCTGACTATCTCCAGGGTAAGGAATATCTCTGCCAATGGTTTTGTGATATAACTCTCTCTTTCTTTGGATATCTTTTAATATATTAATATATGTATAATTACATTTAGGTTAATTTGATATCTGGGCAGGTGAACTATGGCCCATATGCGTTTGGCGCAGTGTAGTGTTTTTTAAAGACCTGTTTGACATTAACCTAGTAAGTTCAAAGAAGTTAATTTGCTGTTGGCATTTAATGTGTGGGTTCTTTTTGTTTTGTTTTTGTTTTTGGCCGATAAGTACAGTTTTTAAAAGACATTTTACAACATTTTTCACAAGTTAAATATTTTTTTACATGGTATCTGTAGAAAATGGACTGCTTCATAGAGAGTACAGCACATTCCCTGCAATTAGCACTCTTTTTAGAATTGTGTACCATTGTAAGACTTTATTGAAAATGATGTCAGCTGCAAGTAGTGGCAATTTGGTGAGCTCCTGCATGTTAACTGACCTTGCACGATCCTGTAGTAATTATACTGATGATAAGATCCTGCATGTCCTACATTTTGAAGGGAAAGTTAACTTTAAAAAAATATATATATTTTATGTAATGAGTGGTCCCCAAATGCCATTATTATTATCGTTTATTTGTAATGCGCCAACATATTCCGTAGCGCTATACATAAGTTAATTTCCAGGCAAATACAAATTCAGTATTAACACATTGCAAAGCATGGAGGGCACTGTCTTTGAGCTTCGAATCCGGTGTCCATAGTGCTTTCCCCAAAGCGCCATACAAGATTGAAATCTCGCAGACATGCAATCTAAATATCATTATAAATTTATATTTATGGCAAGTTGAAAGTATTGGCGCATTATTACTTTCGGTCCAGTACAATTTCAATATTGACATTTGTTGGTGCTTATGTTCATTGAAGGGACATATTTTACATTTATGCTTATTTTTAAAGAAACCGTATAGTGTTCAAAAAGTCTTTAGAAAGTTAAAACAAAATCAATTCTCAGCTCCGACATTAAGCCAACTCTTTTTAAAGACACAGAACTCACAATATTTCTGTTATGCATTTGAAAGAGCAGGTTTTAAACATTGCAAAAGAAACTAAAGAAATATATGTACAAATACATACTATGCATTCAGTTTAATCTGGTCTAGGACCTTCATAACCCCCCCCCCCCCCCCCCCCCACACACACACACTGAACCATGATCAAATAACCAATTTCAAATTCAACAAAGAAAGAAATACTTTTATATGGCCCTTGCACATCTTATAATATTTGTGCCTTTGTAAATGGCATTAATAGTGTTAAATATATATTCCCTTTTTTAAGTTAATAAATACAAATTTGACCCTTTAATGCACGTGTACTCTATTTGAGGTCTGGACCACTAGACATGGAGACATCATTATGTGTATTTGGAGGCTGGCCTATTGTTTACAGGATGCCAGACTATTAGACCCCATGTGGAGTCAATCTTATGTGTTTGTCTGCCACTCCCTGTCATTGTTGTATTGTATACACCCCCTTCTGTTTCTAACCCCTATAAATATTGTTGACTTTTAAAAAATAAACCAGTCACTGCTGAGACATATAGAAATGGTATGTTCTCTGATTTGCTCCTGGTGGCTGCGATCCTATCTCCATCCTGCAAGTAGCATGTCCTGGTCACTACCACAGGAAGGTTGCTGAGACTTCTGCAAGTGCTGATTCCTGATGGAGAAACCCTGACTGATACAGAAGCCAGAGATCAGGGTGCTGGTGCCGAGATTTCCAAGAACCCAGTGTTGTGGGTAGTTAACCTGTAGTTTATACCAGGTGGCCCCTGGCAGTAATAGACCCTACCCCTGGATCGTCATAGTGTGCAAGTTTTGCCTTTAAAACTTTAAAAAAACAATGCAACCATAGTTTTGGTTATTAGTTCTTTTCAATATAGTTAATGTAATGTATTAATATTTTGCCAATAGCTAGTGAAAATGCGTAATTAAAACTGATATCAACCATAGCTTGTCTAGTGTAATAGTTGGAACTGTGTGCTAGAATTTTGAAAAAGGTTTTCATTATTATAGTCATATAGTTTTTTGTTTATTTTGTCATAATCCAATTTAATGTGTGCTCCCACGATATTTAATTTCCAATCTCTGGCACAATAAGCATAGCGAGGAAAGGAAATCAGTGAGAACCATGTACAGTAACAGGAAGGATGAAGAAAAAATTCCAACAGGGATATACAGAACACTAAAAGGATCAAAACTGGAAAAGAACGGTCAGCTCTCACTAATCTCTGTGACCTTCATAGTCTTTTTACATCACTAGTCCCATGTGCTTTAGTCTCCATGTACATAAATCATATAGTTTGTTATTGAAGACTTCAAATTTACACTTATTTTTAATAGAAAATGTCTGCTTCCTTTAAAATGTTAATTTACTAGGGTAAAGAGTGAGCTTCATTAGCCACTCATGATGCAAAAAACAGAGGCGATATGAAAAGTTTTAAATTCATGGATCAAAATCCACACCCCCTATCTTGAATACTATGTATCTATATCACATATATAGTTGTGAGCGTACGGGTCGTTGCTCACGCTTGCGGGCTCGCGTAGTGAGCCGCGGCCCTCGCGTAGCGAAGTCACTGGGCAAGGGCCTCAGTTGCTGGCATGGAGCGCCTTCGGCGCTCCATGCCAGCAACTGAGGCCCCTTGCGAAGCGAGGGCCTCAGTTGCTGGCGAGGTCACTGGGCACGGGCCTCAATTGCTGGCATGGAGCGCCGAAGGCGCTCCATGCCAGCAACTGAGGCCCCTCGCGAAGCGAGGGCCTCAGTTGCTGGCTAGGTCACTGGGCAAGGGCCTCAGTTGCTGGCATGGAGCGCCGAAGGCGCTCCATGCCAGCAACTGAGGCCCCTCGCGAAGCGAGGGACTCAGTTGCTGGCGAGGTCACTGGGCAAGGGCCTCAAACCCTCGCAAACTTCACGTCGCTACTCAAAAAACACGACACACAAATTGCGACACTCGCTAAACTTTACGAGGAACGCAAACAACCTACGAAACACGTTACCACACATTACGACCTTGCAAACATCGGACGCAACACGCCGACATACAAACATTTAAAACACAATACATACACATAGCACATACATAAAAACCTTACCTACACCAAGAGGGAGCACCCAGGACCTCAAAAATGCAACTTACACCTCGATTTTACTCGAAATAAAAGAGTTTTGAGACTAAAAAAAAATCTAAGCGACAGAAAAAATGGCCGCCGAACAAAACGAAAACGAGGCTACAGCACTCTAAACTCGCAAAACACCACAACAAACTCGCAAAACACCACAAGAAACTCGCAAAACGCCACAAACCACCTATGGATATTCATACCACACAGTGCACACATTCAGCACGCTTACACAGCAGCTCCACACCACTAATGCTGCAGCAACATCAAAACCGATTGCAGATCTTCAACACAATGCTTCAAAATAGGTAAACTATATTCATTTATTAATGTATTACATATTTCATTATTACACACCAAACAGCATTAGCTACCTTACAATTTCATTGCCCTCATTTTTTGACGGGCAATTCGCTAGTAGTATATAAAATGTGTTATTTCATTCTCTCTAATACATAATCTGTTGTTATTTGGAGATTATATTATTGAATTTTAAGAGCAAGAAACCTTGCCGTTCTTAATTTTCAGCCCATTACAACAAATAAGTGAGAATGCATTGCTTCTGGCACTTGCGTTAGGGATGTTTTCTCTATTAAATAGACAAGAGCCACGTGAGAATTTTTCTACTGACTGTTGAAAATGTTGACATCAGAAAGATTTAAGGAGTAGCATTCTAAAAAGCTTATAAATACTATTGATGTGATATTAGTATTATTATTTTTTTTTATTCTGCACTGAGGGCCGTGCAACAACAACTTGCATTGATGTTCTTGCATGAAAGGATGTTTTTAAAGGGGTGGGGTTTAATGATATGGGTGTTTAGTGTTGGTTGCACAGATTTGAGTGTTTAGTTCTTGTTCGGACAACCTAGCACACATCATGGTGCGATTTTGTCCTGTTGAGGTTAGTGTGAGTCATGAAAACTGTGCAGGAAGGAATCTTTCAAGCCAGATACACTAGTTTGGAAAGTAGTAACCAGTGAAAATATACACAAGTTTGTAAAGTTCCACACTACGAAGGTTATTGCCTTAATACCTATTAAGATCTGAATATCAATATCTGTAGAGGCAAAATAATACTGGTACAGAATTAACATATATTGGAACCACAATAAAAAGAACTTAATTTTATGACCAGCATTGAACTTCAATAGTACAATCAATATATCAATACTATCAATATAAATAGTGTAGATCTCTTAAAATACTTCCGATTCTATGGTGCTACAGTAAAACACCACAATATGAAGTAATTCAGGAGAAATATATAAATCCTAAATAGAGAATAGAGGTCTCTGCTGATATTGGGTCTGGAACATAAAGTATTTTGGATTGATGCAGTTTTGGAGAGCAAAACTACTCTGCTACCTCAATGTTGTATAAGCCGCTTCACTCTCTTCCGGGAATAGGTGTCAGGTTCCCAGTACTGCCACTATTATAGGGTGCACAGTGATTGGGAATATATTATTACACTTAGCACTTTAAATCATTATTAATTGGAGTGATTTTTTGGGGTATATTATTCTTATATTGATGAAAATTTCCCCACTAAGACTACATGATGTTCATTAGCTTTATGACCAGTACATTAGATTTTGATGGATTTTTTTACAACAATATTTGCACTAGTCCCCCCCGAGCCCGAAGCCATGAATGGAAGAAGTGTGAATGGAAGTGTGTTTAGTTTGAATGTATATTTTAGTATAGTAGTTTGGAATATTATTGGGATGCCGTTGGGATACTATTGTAGATCAATTTTTTTTAATCAACGTAATGGTGTAAAGGACCAAAAGGAGATGGAAGGCCTTAGTAAGATGAAATAAAACAAGGGTAAAAGAAGAGGGAAAGGAAAAGGAAGTAAAAGACCGAATGATAACAATAACGTGGTTTAACTAGAACGATCCTACGTACTGTACTTTTCTGCTTCTTCATGTAACATTTCTCGTTGTTAACTTTAAAATGTAAAGAAAAGGGAAGAGGCTTGTGGTTCCAGTATATGGTTTTATTTCCTTTACCCAACTGATAAGTTGTACATGTTATTTGCTCTGGTATATTGCTGTTTCCCTCCTGTTGATGTGCAAATTTCCCAACGGTCGGGTAGAAGATATGTTTGCTTATGAAGTGTATGTAATTTATACCTTTCTACAATAATAAAATATTTTCAATAAAAAAAAAAAAAAAATATTTGCACTAGGCACTTTAATATGAATTTATTTACTTTGCATTGTCACAATATCTACGATTTTACAATAATTATCGATAATTCTATTCAATACTGCTGTTTAATTTTATGCACTTGATATATTATTGGAGAATTTTGATAAATCTAAAGATACAATGAATTCTCTCCTTATACAATTAAAGAGACAGCCTGTAATACATTTTTAAATATGGATTGTGTTTTAATTGTTCAAAGTTACATTTTAACAATATGGTGCAATGTTATTCCTGATCACGAGGTATAAGTTATATTGATAGTACTATTGAAGGTCAATGCTGGTCATAAAAGGAAGTTCTTTCTTTTGTGGTTCTCAAGTAATAACAAGTGGCCTAAATCATCAGTAAAGAGTCATCTGTTCTCTGACTCCATCAGTACTTTCAGAGAAAAGGCTGAGAAGGAAACAATCTTACTAGTCTTATATACACCCAGACATTTAATTCCATGTCTGCGTCTATTGTAAAGGACGTGTTGTTGAATGATATGATTGTGCTTGCAATATATTTTAATCAGGGAAAGCTTGAGTTTGAATAACAATATTTGCTGAGTCATGTTCTCTGTCTACTTGTCCTGGTGTCTCTATCTATATGTATGTGTATATGTCTGTATGTGTGTGTGTGTGTATATGTATGTGCGTGTATATATATATAAAAATATTTATATATATATATATATATATATATATATAAAATCAGCATGTGTCTGTGAATGATTGGTTGCTATAGAAAATTTACAGACGAACACCATATTGGGGGAAAATAATAGAACATATTTGTATCCAGCAATTGATAAAATACAGAGATCTCTTTATCAAGTGGTACAATGCTCCTGCCACTACTGTATTGTAGTTCATTTCATTAAGTTCAGCCACGTGACACTATATTTTCTTTACTAACCAATGTCTTTTTTCTTACTCCCAATCACCTCCATGCCATGTACAAGATTCATGCCATCTGTACATTATTTGTGGAATACACTTTCATGCTCTCTTAGGCCTTTTCTACAGCAATCAAGACTTAATTCACACACTAAACCCCTGCATTTAGGACACCATATCCCAAGCCCTGGAAAGCAGGCAGCCACTTCCACATTAAGGTTTTAAAGCCCCTCTTCCAGTTACCTCATTATGATCCCGCTTATCCAGTTGAACAGTTAGTCTGATCACTCTCTACCCTGTTAGAACCCAATTCAGGTAAGTGAAGAAAATGCAAAGTTTTTAACGTGTGTGTGTGTGTCTCATTCTATAGGTTTATTAACTTAAGAATGATCTGGAGCTACATTAAATATTTTTTTTTGTTTGTTTTTGTTTTGTTAGATTTAGGGACTTAATTTGCTTATGGGGGCCACATCTTCTTAAATTCATTTTCTGGCTCCAACCTTTTTTGAATAGATTTACAAACCCCCGTTATTTTGTTCTTAAGAAATATTTGGTGAATAACTTAAGATGCAAAACCCAGGTGCAAGGAGGCTTGGCTCCTAGATTTTGTCTAAAGTATCTCTCTGAATAGTACATTTCGATGATGCATGAAACCTCTCCCTTTCATGTGGAATATCTAGCAGGCTCCCAAGTTTGATATTTTTGCTCACCTCTGTTAATATGTATGCACCCGTCTTTGTCTTATTTATCCATAATGTTGACTCTATGTATAACTCGATAACTGGCGATCTTGTGTGTTTCACCTGTTTTGTACCGTGGTTTGTGTGCTAAGATGGGCACTAATCATTTATAGCAAAATTAAAGAGCCAGCCAGTCAAACTTCTAGGAGCCTGGTAAGGATTTTTGTGTATAGATATGTGGTAGAAGTTGTGGTTCCCTGACTCTTGGTATTTGTGGAAAGGTAGGAACTAGTCTCTTTTCAATTTCTTCAGTGGCCTAGCTGTACGCAGACCTCATTGGTTTGATTTGATTAAAGACAAAGGTTAATGGAACTATAACTTGAAACATTGCCATTGATTCAATGGATAAAAATCAACACATGTAAGTAGCAGATGTACTATGTCAATATTAGCAATTCTGTCCCTATTATGTTTTGTTGTTTTTTTTAAAGTGTGCTTGTGTAGTCCAATGTTTACTCTTCTCTGTCACTTCATCCAATCTGTTTGTTTTTTGTGTTGTTTGTAGAATGTGACCTATTTGTTGAGTTGGCAAATATCTTATACAACATATTTGTGTACATCTGAGTTGTTAGCTGAGGAGCTTCACTTTACCCAGCTGTCCATGGTGTCTGGCTGAAAGATCTAAGCAATCTTGATTCAAAAGGATTCAATTCTAGAAAAACATCTGTAGAGCTTTATCCTGCTAACTTAGTGAAATTCAAGACCTACTGACTTTGTTTTTTGTCTTTTTTTTTTTTTAAGCATTTGTAGTTATTTAAATCTTTTTCTGTACGATATCCAGATATTTTTTTCATAAGACTTTGCCCCTTTTGCTTAATAATAAATCTATATGCATGTTCATCCTAATTTTGTGGGTTATTTGCTAGTAACTACACTGTACCATGTATTGAGTCTAATATTTTAATGTTTGTATTGTTAAAATGATTTTCTTTATTGCTAAAAGGAGTCAATCTGCATATCCCAAAATTCACACGATCTAGCCCCTTGATGCACGGCATATGACTTATTGATAAAACTTGGCTCATAGTTGTTTTTTATATTCTTTCTGTCCAAAGTAAACTAGTAGACACTTTATTCGTTGCATATGAAAAAATTGGTAGATCTGCGGGGCATGTTCCTGTCAAAACCGGCAACAATCACACATATGTATGCTATATCATTGACTGAAGTTGATGGCTATTACCATTTTATTATAACTGTCTAAGTAAGTTAAAATATTTTATACTATTTTTCATGCAGAATATAACAAGTTGTAACATTCTATTTTCATTTTGAATGTTCCATGTCTCTTTTAAGAATCAATCTGGAATTACATATTCTGAATCCCAATTGAAACAGTAATATTGTGCTTTATCATAGAGGATTAAATGATCACCCTCAAACCAAAAAAAACAAAAACAAACATCTCAACCCTTTTCCAGCAGAGGGCCTTCCTTTATTAAATGGTTGAAATTTTGGGGTAAAAAAAGTGATACCTGTATAAAATGCCTAATTAATATAACTTGCAGTGAAAGGAAACTTCTCACTGGTGGGGCAGTAATTCTTGCTAAATCACTATAAATGATTTACATACCTTTTTGAAATCTTGGGAAGTGTTCGAGAGTTCACATTGTTGGCAGGAAACTATTAACATTAGCTTTCCTAGAATTCTAAAGTATCTGTATTTGCAGCAGCGGAAGGGCCCTTCAGATCATTAATATGCTTTTCCTTTCATTATTTGGCAGAATTTTTCAGTGGTTCTTTGACTGGTATGCGGGAACTGGTAAAGACATCTGCAAGCCAGTTGTTAAATGTCAGTGCCATCCAAAACGGATGCAATATTTAATGCAATATATTGTGTTTATTTTCTTATATCATTGTGTAGCTAGGGAGTCTGGTAATTGATGTCTTATTTAATGTTAAATATTCTCAAGATGGTCTCCAAATAATGCATATGTTTTTTGATGAATATGAAATATAAAAATATACAGTATGAGACTATATTATTTCAAATGTTAAGCTTATAAAAACCAACAGGCTAAAAGTGCAAATTAATACATTTCTCATTGAAAATAACCCTCCAAAATACACTGTAATCTAATAACTTTTCTGGCAGAATAAATGCTTTGGATAAGTAGTTTACATTTCTTTTGAAAGGACAGCATACAATTATTGCCTATATTCTCTTACCACTTGAATATCACGGGAGGACTACTTGGTGACTTTTCGGTTTAACAATTGCAAAATGCTGTGCTATAATATAGTATAGCTTATATATTTAAACAATGGTTATTATATAGGCACTGACGTATTACAATATTATTTCTGTATTACTTTATGAATGTCACGGTCTGCTACTTCAATTGGACTTGGTAAGAACCTAGTTCAAACCTATGCAGCAGAATCGTGCGGTCCTTTTACACCTCTGATAGCAGAAAATGGACCAAACACCAGTACCACACCCAGGAGCTTGCTTCCACAGACCAGGATATGAGGAACACCATATAATCCCTTTAGAATTAGGATTAATGCTCAGAATGTCATTTACACCTTGTTTATATAAATCGGACACAACTGCCATACCTTTTATTAATTGTCACATTTTATACAATTTTCTGGCACACAGGCTGGTCAATCACAGTAAGCCCCATCCTTAGGTACATAGAAGAGGGACCAATTTAACTTAATAGGCTGCCCCTGCTTACTGAGAAACTCTGTACATCTGATGAGCTCAGGCCCTTAAACTTATCCTGGTTATTATATTACTATAACCATTTGCTGTAAACACTCAGACTGTTTATCTGACCAAGACCCCCTGTGTTTGTTTATTTAGGTGGGGCTGGATGAGTCATCACCAGATAACCACACTGTAACAAAATGCATACAATTTATATGTAATTGTAACCCAAAGTAATACAAAATACATAACTATAACAATAAAACAGGTTAACTTCTTGACCGCCCAGGCCATTGTCCAAAACAGTCCAGTCAAGCCTTGGGCATGACAATGTATTTTTCTTTATTGATTTTTTTTTTTTTTTTCTTAATGTTTGAATGTGTGTAATCCCAGTTCTTCTGTTTACAGCTAAATGAACCTCACAAACCACTAGTGATCCAGGGACCACAGTTTCTGAAACAGCTTTAAACCTTTTTTTTATCATTCATCTTTACTTTTGCAGAAAAAAACATAAACCAAAAAAAGAAGTGAAACGGCTTCAATATGGGATCTTTAACCCAGTCTATTAGGAAAACGTAAACATTGCATATAATACAAATACAAACGAGGCAGTGGAGGAAAATTAGTCAAAATCAAGTCGTAGGTGGGAGAGAGAAAGCCGAGCACAAGGAAGATAAGGTTCAGTCTGGGTCAGAAGACATAATCTCAGAACTTTTTGGAGAAAAGGAAAGTTACTTTTGATGAATGGAAAGGGAGCCCTGACTAAAGTGCTCTCACCCTGTCCTACATGATAAAGGAACAAAAAACAAATATAGTTAAGACTTGGGGAAGTTCTACCTAAACACAGTTTGCTCTTCTATGACTGCGTACAGGTACAGAAGGTCAAATATATAATACACGTTTTTAGTGCTGTATTGCTGCTGAGGAACACAGAAACATTTTTCTTTGTCTTTCTCTGGATCGATTAACAATTAATCCACATATTACAGAGATCAGAGGAGATTAAAAAGGTTGAACTTGATTCAACCTCAATTACTATGTAAAACCATGAATGTTACTGCCACAGCTTAGAGAGCAAGCTGTAGCTTGATTTGGCTCTTTTTGATCCAATCAGATTGTAATTCAGAATATTTGCTTCTTATGGAGGCTCCCACTCAAATTTTGATCAGTACTCTGCATGCCCCATAACTTTTATATAGAATGTAGATAAGTAAGTTAAACTATAGTGAAAAGTGCATATTTAGCATTTCTGCTATTCTGTTGCTTTTCGTAGAAACCTTTAAAACTGTTGACACTACCTTCCATAGGACAGTGCTAAGATTTTAATGCATGTGGAAAATGTGTACCAACTTATATCGCTGAAAACTGGCATGTTTAGGCAAATCAAATATTTTTTCACGGACATAAAAATGTCACTAGTGATTGCTTCAGAAAGTGGAATTTGCAGTACTACTATTTTTCCATAAGCTCAGCTTGAGTCCTGAAGGAAAAATGCTGATTTTAGAAGCAGGCAGCGTGAGAAGTTACGTTGTAAGAAGTGAAGAGCAGATGGAAATAATTTTTTGTTGTAATGTATTCTCCACTTTTGTGACATACTCATCATATTTCTATAGTAATTGTATAGTTAACTAAATATTTAATGCATGGGGTGCCCCTTTTCCCCATTTCCACATGTTTGGTGGGAAGGGGCACATATCTGTGCAAATACTTTGCAGGATCAAGGTGAAAGAAATCTACACAATCCCAGATACAGCCCAATTTGAAACACTAGATTTCAGAATGTGTATTGAGGAGCCTTAAATGGGTCAAATTGTATGATTATAGGCAGAGAAAACATGTAACTTGTATATTATATTCCTAGTGAAATTCAGAAACATTTCATGTCCATTTATATCAGCAGTTTGGGTGAAAATAAATGTTATCATGGCACTATTTATAAACCGCTATAAAACGGCGAAAAGCGCTTCCTGACTGATCCACCTCTTCCCAATCGATGTATCCTAATTAGGGTCTGGATCCAGCATATTATTTTGCCTATTTATTTCAAGTGAAAGTACAAATATGAATTCAGTTGTGTATTACAAGTTCCATTTCTTTGTGCCGGAGCTTTGTAAATGCCTAGACATTATCAGTCTACAAGGTCCCATCGCTGCTAAGAAAGTAAATGATTGCCTGCTCTCTGTATTCCATAATTATACTTATTGTTAACAAATTAAAGGTTATTGCTTTACACATGTCCTTTATCAGATTAAAGGGACATGGAGCTAAATGATCTTTTCTTTTGATTTTATGAATTAAAAAAAGCATGCTTTAAACCAATGGTGTCCAAGTTCATTCCTGGTGGGCTGCACATAGGTCTGAATTTGAGAATGTCCTTTCTGTGCACAGACGAGTCAATAAGTATGACTGAAGAAGTGATCGTCTTACCTGGGTGCAGCAGGCATATCACCCCCATCCAGTCTGCGGGCCACCAGGACCAGATTCGGACACCCCTGCTTTAAACATTACCAGAGTTAGGTTTTACTAAATATTTTTAATTCAAAATATGTTTAATCTGCATTAAAAAAAAATGGAAATACACAGAATTTACATGTCCACAGACTTTATTGGCAGAGAAATCTGAATCCTACAGCTAAATTGCTGCTCACTGGCTGACAGGGGCAAGCCCCCAGATCATTGATACATTTGATTCTGTTATTTTCTGCTTTTTGCTGGCTTAATTTTAAGAATGAAAACACACAGTAGTACATTGAGAAACACACAAAAAATATCTTAAATAGAATATTATGCAATTAAACATAACCTATTGTTATTATGTACATGTGTTGTAAATTATATGCCCTCTGCCTTTCGTTGTAAAAAAATCCAATAATCCTGTAGAAATGCATATTAATCTGAATTAAGCAACTAAAAAAAATGTAGATATGCTCTGGAAAGTGTTTGCATGCAGATCTGAGATTGCCAATGAGAAATGTTTTTTGATGTAGTTTTTCCTTTTTGTTATTCCAAAGCAGTCTGGGTTGTGTTTGTGATGGGAAGTGCCTGTTGCTTTTCTTTCCTGATCATCAGCAGAACACTAAGCAAAATCTCCAAAGGAAACTGAAATGCAGAAATAAATACACATTATGTATTCTAAACACAATATCGCAAAAGCTTGAATGGTGGGTCAAAATAATGATTTTAATTTTGTGTCTGTAGAAGAAACTTTCGATGGTTTGACAGCTTAACGTTATCTCTCACTGTGTTTTTTGATAAGCCTTGGCAAAGTCTATTTAAACACTTTTTAAGCGTTGGTACAGCAGTCTGTTGCTTTAGTAAATGATTTATCAGTTTGTTAGTACAGAAGTGTACATATTAATTACAGCAGCAAAACACTGCAGCTTATTTAGGAATACAAATGTACCTATACTGTCACTATTCTCCTTGCGTAGGGGGGGCATTTTATTTTTTTCACCCAACAGAAACTCTTTAAGTTTCCATGACTGGATATAGGAATATTTAGCTGTTGCAGTGAATATGCACTACCTTGGTTCTTTAATGGGTTATGATGCAAACGTACTGGAAACCCTTTGCGTTATAATGGGTTTGATTGTGTTGGACTCTATTTCAACACCTACTGTTGTAATGACACTGCCCCCCTTTTGAATATGTACTTATTCATTTTAATACATATAATTAGGCTACCTTGCTCATGCTTGGTATCATATATGTCCCTATTCACCTGATAACTGTAAGTGCACTCAAGAAGTGATTTATAGACAGTACAGTATAGTCTTTATAGCCATTTTTCATTTAGTTTCCAAGGGCACACAGAGAGTTCATTCCAATGATTGTTGGATTTACATTTTTGTAGGGAGGCAGTGTTTCCCACCCACTAAACCGTATAGAAAGTCCATCACTGATTCTCACTTGGCAATTAAAAACTTACTAGGCTAGTTCTTTATACTTCTATTCTTCTGTAGACACTCCCAGGTTTGCTATCCCTCTTAATTGTGTCTCCTTTTAAGACAATTAAGACTCATTTGACATTCATTACGTGGACACCACCATTTAGTCATGACTGAGGATAATATGAAGCATACCCGAGGTGCCAGCAAGAAAGTATGAGGCATGTATAGATATGTCCATCCTATAATGTACTCTGAACTGCCTCTTCCACTGCTATATAGCCATCCATTGATGTAGGGATCTGGTGACGAGATTGTTGTAAGTTCTCACCTTTTGGATGCCATTGCGTTTAGGACTGACACTGAACAAAATACAGATAAAACAGAAGTAATGTGAAAGACCTAATGTTCTTCGTGGGTCAACAGCTAGATATTAATGTAACTGCCCCAATGTACCTGTCAGTGTGTCTTGAAGGGCCCGTAGGCCACATCAGGCTTGCCTGGGGTTGGAAGGAGGGACCACCTGACCTGGCAGGACCTGGGAGGGGCAGGAGGTGGCTAGCTGGGGGAGGTGGAGCCATTATAGGCTTTTGCCGCCAATTTCCACCAGTTTGCCCCCAGCTAGCTATGGGAGCAGATGCCCACCCACCCATCCCTAAAGTATGGTTGTTAAAGTGATGTATCTGTTGTACTGTTAATAAAAAAAAAAAAGATGAATAGTAAGTTGTGGATTATGTTGTTTATTGTCTGAAGTACTCATTGTTGTGGATGTATCATTAAGTATTTATTATATGGTATCAAAAGTTTGTTTATTTTGTCACAGCGGCGGGTGGTGAGGAGAGTTCCCGGGACAGTGGAAAATGGGGGAGATCCTACCCTACAGTGGTACGGATGTTCCAACACGGTAGGCCCTGGATGAGGCTTCAGGGCGTAGGGTGTACTGTCTCTGTCCAGGCTCCTCCCCTCGGGTTATGTTTATTTATTTATCGTTATGGTTATTATATCATGTTGTGTTTACCAATAAACGCTGTGGCCAGTTATCTCCCAAGAAGTGGTCTGTGTCTAATTTTATATTCAATGGGTGATGGGGTATACATTCTTATATGCACATACCAACTGGGCCTTGCTTAGGTCATGTTAGTGTGTGGCCATCAAGTCTTCAAAACTTGAATATAATTCTTCTGTGGGGTACATAGCAAAAGCGTCAACACTTGGAGAAATGGTGAAGTATATTAGCATGCAATAAAATGAGGGGGAGTGAAAGTGAAGAAGGACAAAATGTGAGTTCAGCTGGGACAGTAAAAGGGTGGGGCTGCAGAGGAATGCTTGGAGTTCTGGAGTTTGTGTGTATATACAAAGAAAAGAGATTGCAGGTTGTCTAGGCACTGGAGGTTACTAAACATGTATCTTAATATCAGTAGAAATTTGTATCGTTTATTAACATCGGTAGATCAGACTGGAAATTAAAAAAGGATTTAATCTGAGTGAACATACATTTGTATTTATATACCTTTTTAGAATATTTTCCTTCTTTACCTACTTCTCTGTATGAAGCTCTAAAAAGCACAGAGTCCTTGTAAGGTGTCAGATTCCCTTTGAATAAAACCTCTCTGTTCATGTAGGTGCTATTTCTGAGTAAAATGAAGCTTGCTTAATGTCACCGCCACCTTACTAATTATAGTGTTCAAGTTACACATCTTCGTGTTATTTTAGGTTCTGACATACTGCTGTGATTCCTCTATACTGGGGTTTTAACCACTTGTTTTACTGTGCCTGTGGCGCTCCATTAAACGGAAAGGCTTGGGAGGCAATGTTTTGTTGTGATATGCCAGATGTGTTTCCTTGTGTGATGTCTGAACACCTCCACTGATGTGTTATCCTTAAAGGGACATGGGACCTACATATCTCTATAGCATATAGCATCTTTTTAAACCTTATTTTGTTTTTTTTAGCATGAAAAAATGCTGAAAAAGACTAACAAAAAATATTCAGCATACCTGAACCTCGTGGCTAGCTTCATAATCACCTGGTGCAGTGTCTTCAAACACCGTTGGATCTTTACATTGATTCAAAGGCAGTCAGCGCCAGTATAAAAAGTCATTGTTTAAAGGGGCATGGAAGGTTTCTGGATTTCTCTAGGAGTATAATATACCTATGTATCTCTTTACTTTTTGTGTACTTTATTTTATAAAGAAGTACTTAAACGCTCAGATTTTCTGCCTAAAATCTTACTAAAAGTTCCTAACTGGCTCTCCCCCTCTGCAATTCATGAACACAATGTAGTTCTGAGTACAAATGTTGCCCAACCAGTGGCAACATTATACAATATGCTACTTGAGTGAGGTCACTGACAGGCTAATTTGAACCACTGTATTTCTCAGTCTGTGTATTCTGTATCTGTGAGAACTACGCAGATCGATACATAGGTATATTATATTCCTATGTCTCTTTAAAATAATTTATTATTTAAAATTTGCCCTTAGGCAGTAGACAAGCATGTGTTCACTTTTTTGCCTTTTACTGTAGGTCCCTGGGGAAATCTCCTAGGAATGATACCTTCAAAAATGTGGAAAATACATGCATAGTGGAAACTTTATATTACATATTCTGTTATTTAGGAACCAGCCAGAACAGTGATGAAACTTTTTTTTTTTTTTTATCAGTAGATAAGCTGGTTGTATGTGTGTTTTGATCTTTTTTAACATGGTTGGGTATAATCTAAAGATTAATTTATGGGTGTATACCACATTTGTTAATAGGGCTCCGAGGCTTTAGAGGAATTAAATAACAAACCTAATATGTTCTTCTGTTCTGGACACTGTTGGATGTCAAAATCCAGTTTATTTTTTTTATTTTTTTCTCTCAGACATATATTTTCTAGGCAATTCTGAAATATTTAATAGTTAAATTATTGTACATTCTAGCAAAGCACAAGTATCAATGTATTCTGCTTTAGCATTACCATCTATGTGTTTAAGTGATTTATAGGACACCATTTTCTCAGACTTTTTTCTGTATTTAAAACTTTATTGTCTGTAGTGCATTTTTGTTCCCTTTCTCCCTGATGTGAAGTGTGGTGAGAAGCAGACACACTGCTATAAGAAATACTGACCTTTCCGTCTGGTACATGCTCATTTGAACTTTACTAAGTGCAAAATGCTGATCACTGCATGTCCCAAAGTCTTCACTTGGCATCCACACTGCAGTTGCTTCTGATTTATAATTTTATAATATCCACAGCTAAACTACACCCTGTAGGACTGCAGCACTAAAATGAAGTCATGGTGACCTGCAAAAGGTTAAATACTGATGGCACTTTTACAAGGAACATTATGATGTACAAAATAGAACACATTATCACCTGTTTATTAATATGATAATTGCGAATGCTCTACATATTTTCTGCCATTTTATTGTGTAACACTATTTTCTGGTGCCCATGACCAGGTACCCAAATGTATTCACACATGTTTTAAATCCTTATGTTTGAAAATAATGTTAGGAACTGCCGAAAAGCTCTATGTCAAATATCACTTGTCAATATCTATACCAGCATGGGCAACCTGTTTCACTTGAAGGGTCTTGTATGAGTCTTAAAAAGGGTCTCAGTGCTTTCAATCACTATTTTTTACCAAAACGGTAAAATCACTGTAGAAAAGGAATTAATCATTAATAGATAATGAGAAGTATTTGAGTTAATTTTGGCATTATTTCCTAGCTTTAGAGAGATTTAATGGACTGTGTATTGTTAAAGAAGGACATTCTTTCCAGGGAACAGTCCAGACTGCCTATTGCCCACCACCGATAAATGTCATTTAATTATTTTTTTTTATCAGTGAAATGTTTAACTTAAAATTAAATTAATAAATATGTGTTGTTTTTTTTTTGTATTATTTTACACTTGTTGAAAACACATAGAAACATACATTTTAGAAAAGAAGAACCATTTATAGCCTTATGTAGCCAACCATTCTCAAAAAGATTAACACTCAAATGCTCATCCGGGAACCATTTTAAACTGCCCAGAAATACTAAAATTGCTTCCCAGGATTAGTAAATGGTCCAGTTACATTAAAATCCATCTCAATATCTCATAACCACTCCCCATGACCCTCTCATGGACGCCATCAGAAAAACCATTTGTGGTAATTTTCCACTAGTCATACCAAAAGGAACCTGAGATTTGGGGAACTCTGACATTATTTGTGCTGGGTATAATCCCTTGAAAACAATTCCAAGTACTCTTGCTTTATCCCTTAATCTTCTGCCAATTGGCCTAAATCTATTGCACCTACAAAATAGCTCCAGATTTTACTCCACTTTATATCGGTTACTGTTAATAAATGTGTTTACAAATGCAGGGAAGACATTGTAAGATTTTTTTCCCTTCTACAAGCAGCAATGATTGTAAATTTTAGAGCATTTTACTAATCAATCCTTTCAACGATATCATAATGGCCGGGGCAATGTCACATTTGATCTCCAGTAAACCCCTTATGTTGTAAAAACGTCCAATAAAAACATCAGGCCTAATTCTATTAATACTCTAGACTGTTATTTTAACATGGAGTTTAAGCTGACCCTCCTGTGGATGCTGTTACTATGTGCGTCAGAATGATTCAGAAAAGCCCTGAAGTGTATGTTTTATGAGTACATAAAAATACAGACATCTGTAGCCTGGAGACTTATCTGTAACATAACTGCCAGGTGTTTTACTCATAGTTGTGTCATAAATGATTCCATGATGAGTCTTCCCTTCCTGATTATTGCCTCATGCGAAAGACAGACGTGAAAGAAGTGTGAATGGTTATGAGATACGTTTCACGTCTTGTGCCACGTGGTGAAATATTCCAGGTCAATGCAGAGCTCAAGTGCACATTTTTAAGATACTCTGTGAAAAGCTAAATAAGTGTAAGATATTCAGATTCACTATGTTCTATACAGGGATTTGTAGGATTTGGACTACAGCACAAATAAAAATGTTAATGTGGAATGAACAGAATGGGTTAAAGCATTCTTTTAAGAAAAATGAAGACTTTTTTTATGTGTGTTATATAAGTGTGTGTATATATATATATATATATATATATATATATATATATATATATATATATAATGTGTGTGTATATATATGTGTATATGTATGTAAAAAAAAATTACAAAGATAAATCATTTCAGAACTTTTTCCACCTTTTAATGTGACCTATAAACTGTACAACTCAATTGAAAAACAAACTGAAATCTTTTAGGTGGAGGGAAGAAAAAGAAAAAAGAAAAATAATGTGGTTGCATAAGTATGCACACCCTCTTATAACTGGGGATGTAGCTGTGTTCAGAATTAAGCAATCACATTCCAAATCGTTTTAAATAGGAGTCAGCATACACCTGCCATCATTTAAAGTGCCTCTGATTAACCCCAAATAAAGTTCAGATGCTCTAGTTGGTCTTTCCTTAAATGTTCTTAGTCGCATCCCACAGCAAAAGCCATGGCCCACAGAGAGCTTCCAAAGATCAGAGGGATCTCATTGTTAAAACGTATCAGTCAGGAGAGGGGACAAAAGAATTTCCAAGGCATTAGCTATACCATGGAACACAGTGAAGACAGTCATCAAGTGGAGAAAATATGGCACAACAGTGACATTACCAAGAACTGGAGCTCCCTCCAAAATTGATGAAAAGAAGAGAAGAAAACTGGTCTGGGAGGCTACCAAGAGGCCTACAGCAACATTAAAGGAGCTGCAAGAATATCTGGCAAGTACTGGCTGTGTGGTACATGTGACAACAATCTCCCGTTTTCTTCATATGTCTGGGCTATGGGGTAGAGTGGCAAGATGAAAGCCTTTTCTTACGAAGAAAAACATCCAAGCCAGGCTACATTTTGCAAAAACACATCTGAAGTCTCCCAAAAGCATGTGGGAAAAGGTGTTACGGTCTGAAGAAACCAAGGTTGAACTTTTTTGGCCATAATTCCAAAAGATATATGTTTGGCGCAAAAACAACACTGCACATCCCCAAAAGAACACCATACCCACAGTGAAGCATGGTGGTGGCAGCATCATGCTTTGGGACTGTTTTTTTTTTTCAGCTAGAACTGGGGCTTTAGTTAAGATAGAGGGAATTATGAACAGTTCCAAATACCAGTCAATATTGGCACAAAACCTTCAGGCTTCTGCTAGGAAGCTGAACATGAAGAGGAACTTCATCTTTCAGCATGACAACGACCCAAAGCATATATCCAAATCAACAGAGGAATGGCTTCACCAGAAGAAGATTAAAGTTTTGGAATGGCCCAACCAGAGCCCAGACCTGAATCCGATTTAAAATCTGTGGGGTGATCTGAAGAGGGCTGTGCACAGGAGATGCCCTCGCATTCTGACAAATACATACATACACACACACACACACACATTTTTTTTGAGGGACGGACAGGATATGCAATCTGATATCTGGATCCACTGACTAGGTGAAGGGAGGTGAGTTAGTGTATATATAAGCTTGCCCTTGTTACATAACTGTTGGATAATAACCATTCCCTAATATCACTATTAGGTGAATTATCACTATTAGGTCAAACCCCCACTTCTTTAACTCCGTGAATCCATGGGGTTTCTTTTCCATTAGTTTACCTAATGACTGTTTTCCAATTTTACCTCCTATTTATTCTGTTAAGTTTTTTTTAACACATTTTAAATTGCTAATCTAATATTTTCAGGCATGTGCATATTCAGAATAATGTGGCAGGTTGATTGCCTGCAAAATATGTATTGCTCAGCATTGTTCTATATAACTGAGCTAAATTAAAACATGATGCCCCTTGCTACATCACAATCTATAAAGATATAATCTATAGTCACCTAACTCTAGTTAATCCCGACTCTTCTCTTCTTTCACTTTATATCATATCTTCCGTTCTCATACTGTGTTGAAAACCAACATTTTAATCTTTCTTACATATGCATTAACATAGGAATTAAGCAGTTCTCCAGCATTTCATTCTATAGTACACACAGCATCACAATCATACTAACATAAATCATCAATCTGAGAGAGATCCTGATGTTTCAACTACCTATACCCTTATGAAATGTCATAATTTATGGTAGCTAATGCTAGCAAATATTTATACATCTGAGCATGTGCACAGGGTAGAGGTAGGTGTCAAATTCTAAATGTGTGTATATATATATATATATATATATATATATATAATGTGTATATATATTTATTAGTGAGCAAGAGAGCGACAGAAGCCCTCCGTACCGTACAGTATATAAATAGTACATCTGTGTTCACATTTGAATGTCTAAAACAAGATAAAAAAAACTGCTTCCTGCTCAGAATTCCAAGAAATACAGTTATTACACTGAATTCTGGGAAGCCGAGCAGGGACATGCAAATGTGCCCACAAATGCTTTGTTCTTCAATCCATAGCCATTTTAAATATGGTTTCCTTTTAAGCTTATGCCCGCTGCATTATACAGCTTTTTTGCAAAGCCAAGGTTGGATTTTAACACAAGCTGGGAATCCCACCCATGGGCAGCCTATCATCCGCGTGGGGCGGGATCCCAGCCTCTGTTGTTGACGTTATAAGTTTTTATGATCTTTCTTGAATTACTTTTGATCATGGTTTACACAGGAGCTAATAATTAATTACAACTTACATACTACACAACCATTAATATGTTTTTCTTGATCTTCAGAGGTCCTTTAAGTGTAGATTAAATACACTTCAAGTAACAAAAACTAATGTATTCCTTTACTCATTACATTTTAAATGTATATCATCTATACCTTTTCTAAAGTTTCTTTTTTGCTATCCTATTTTATTAGATCTAACTATGGCTCTGTCTTTCAGCTTTACGTCTCCATCCATTTGAACTCGCCCTCCTTTTGATCAATCTGTGTTCCTCCTCAGGCAATCTGTCTGTTTCCTCATTATTAAATAGTGTAATTGATTTTCTTTTTTCAAGACTGCCCACTCCCTTCCTCTTCCTGTCTATATTGCTACTCATGCTCTATACAGACGGGCCTGGGGCTTATCTACTGCAGATCTCTCACACCAACAGCTGTTACTGCCTCTGGGGCTCAGTGCCACTCAAGGGGTTATATGCAAGTAACACAACAAAAGTCCTGTACTGGTCAAGTGAAAAGTACACACAAAAAATATAGAAGTCCTTTTTTTTTTTTTTTTTTTTTGAGGTGTTAAAGTTTTTAAGTGAAAGTGCTCTATAATTTATCTTCAAAGTTTTGTATTATGAGAATAGATTATCAGGAAATACCATCTCTTTGTAAATTCCTTTCTCTAAAACCATTAATTGGCTCTCACAGTGGCGGTGAACAGAAAGAAGTGTATGTGCAGTTTAATAATAATACTAGTTACAGAGACTTTTACATGTTAAAGTATTCTTCTTGTTTTTATTTATACTTACTTGGCCTGCTTTTCATTCTCCTCACCCCATACTATGAGATTAATTCGATAATGTACAGCCATTAATAGTCAGAAGATCTTTTGTTTTTTCTGTATTTTATTAAGGTAAGAAGTTGCTAACTAGTAAGGAATCTGTTCTCTAGGTCTTATAGCCTTTTTTTTATCCAAGTTTAATAAAAATATCTTCACTTCAGCAAATATGTTCTATGTTGGTGGTTGTCAACAGTGGGTCCTATGATTGGTGCCAGTCCCTGGGTCCTTATCTGCGAGTCTGAAAGGATGAGGCGAGCCTAACACTTTATACGCCATCACCATTCGTCACAGTTATTGATATATTATAGAGGGACTTGTACGCAGTTACACTGTACAGTATTCAAATCCGTGCAAAACTAGATTGTAACTCCGTAAGTCAAATGAAGTATCTCCCAAAATTCTTGCTTTAAACATTACTCAAATTGTGTTTTTGTATGAAAAAATATTAAGTAAAACCTGTTTTCAATTCATTGAAACAAGAAGTGCACAGAGCCTACATATGTCTATTGCTCATTGGATGACAGGGGCCACCCCCAGATGTGTTAATAAAAGAAAAACACACAGTTACACATTATCTAGTACCCTCCTTCAGATCCCCTTCTGGATTACTACCTTGTCGTGGTGAAGGGGGCTTTTGTACTTAAATAAAGCTGTGAGCTAAACCATGTAGGATCACCCAAGATAGGCAGGTCATAGCAGAGAGGTCAGATAAAGGACCTATCCTGGTATATGCACGCATGGGAAGCGCGCTGCCGAGGTCCAGATGTAGCTGTCTCTAAGTGGCTGGTAAGGGGTTATGGGTTTTCGGGTTAGGTTTAGGGAGGTAGGGCCGGTAAGTGGTGTAGGGGGTTAGGGTTAGGAAGTTACTTTTAGGGGATTAGGGTTAGGCTTAGAGGGTTAGAAGGTTAGGGCTAGGGCCAGCAAGGGGTGTAGGGGATTAGGGACTTGGGTTGGGGTTAGGGCCGGTAAGTGGTGTAGGGTTTTAGGGTTGGGGTTAGGGCCGGTGAGTGGTGTAGGGGTTTAGGGTTAGAGCTGGCAAGGGGTGTAGGGGGTTAGGTTTAGCATTTATGGGCCGGTAACTGGTGTAAGGGGTTAGGGGCTTAGGGCGTACATCGGGACGCGAGCGCGCTTGGCACCAGGAGGCTTCCTGTGCTGTGCGTGCACATAGCAGGACAGATCCCAGATAGATATGTATATATACATATATACCTTTTTTTAAGAAGTACATTTGAAAATAGGCCAGATATTTTTAGATGTTTTTGAAAAAAATATTGTCTTATTTTTTTCCTTTTTTATTTGTGCAATTATGCTGCTTTTGAATCTACGATTAGGATTTCTACTGCTATGGCAATGCTTTCAATTGAGCCAATTGGAAGTTCATTTGTTTACCGTCCTGAGAAAGCTGAGGATAGGCTCATCTCAGAAAATAAATGTAATCCTAAAGTAAAGAATAATTGCATATAAAAGTTAGTCATTTTATAATCAACTATACTTTTGTCTTCTTGTGTCCAATCCTTATTTTCAGATCAGGAATCTATTATGATGGTATCAAAATAACAAGTACCCAATAGTGCTGTATAATCGAAACTATTTAAACAGTGCTTCCTCTGTGACCTTTAGCATGTTTCATTGATCTTATTACCTGGGCACACACCAATATAAACACTGTAGGAGTACTCTGTTATAGGAATGCTTTACATTTGAAGCTATAGTAACATAGTGCTCTGTATAAAATGTTCAGAGAGACCGCACTAATAAAAATTACTCTTTATCTTGGAGAAACCATATATAAAGAAAGTAAGGATGTATATAAACTTGCTTCTTAAAATCTGTCAGACCCCTCTCGGATAGGATATTGCACACCATACTCTGTCACTTGAAAGCAGAGGAAAATGTTACCAATGCACACAAGCCACTGCCCATATAACCTTTGTTCAAAATGCGTCATAGGGATTAGCCTTGATGTGCCTGACCATATAATATACAGGGTACTATCCCAAACCACTTTGAATCTTCAAAGACCGCTGTGCTGAAATGTTTTTCCTACATGGTCTTTTGTCTTTCTATTCTAGTGGGCAAAACTTTCTTAGACTATTTTAAAATATAGGATTGTAATGGTGTTCATTATTATTATTAGTATTATGCTTTATTTGTAATGTTCCAACATATATAATGTAGCAATATACTGGGTTAAGTACAAAGCAAAATATAATATTAAATACATGACAACAAAAGGAGGGCCATGACATTTGAGAAAAAGTACTTTGTATGCAAGACTTTAAGCTCAAACACCTTACATGATTAAAAATTTACAAACCTACAATTTAAAGGGAGTGGGAGAGGTAGAAACCTGGACAATAGTAGCAGACAACAGTTTGGATAGGCCAAGAAGAGTGTGAAAGTTGAGTGATAGAGGAAAAAATGAGAATATATTTCTGTCGCTGTAAGACCGGTGTAAATGTTACATGGGAAGTAAATGTGCGAAGTTGGTAAGATGTTATTACATTATCTGGGTGGAGACAATCGGCTCAACTGGAACCTGATAAGAACCTTTAAATCTTGCATATTGCTCTTGAAAGACATTACATAGAAAAGTTTAATCAATGCATAACTAAAACCACTTGCTATGTCATTGCAGTGGTCCCTTAAACAAAACTTTTATTTAAATGATACAATAAAATAAAGAAATGTGCATTCTAGGGGAAAAAGCAAGGATGCATTAGTTAAATTTGGGTTAACTAATCTGCTGGTATAAAATTCTGAAAGGTATTACATTAAATTGAATGACACTTCTTATTAATAATTTTAAATTAATTAATAAGCATTATTTACATTTGGCAATCCTCGCTCGCCATTTACTACCCAGTTACATTTGCATACAAGATAATGTAAGTTGATGATATGAGAAGCCAAGGAGACTGAATCAAATGTACACTACAGTCACAATCTGCTTCTTCGAGGGGGCTTGATATGAACCTAGTTCAAACCTACCCCAGCGGAATAGTGTAGTTCCTGTTCTCTCTGGCACAAAAGAAGCTTCTGAAGAGGACAATGCCCAAAGATACAGGCAGAGAATACTGGATACAGGTTACTAGTGGCCTATGGCAAGACCACTCCTCAATTCAGGATACAAAAACAAAAAACAGCCTCACACTGTGGATATGTGAAACTAGAACTGAACCTCTATTGAATCATAGAACCAACATATTTATACATCTCCCTTGTGACCTTGTTTGCTATAGAGCACTTGAGATAAAACGCACCAGATGTCTAAACTACATGACGTGTCTATAGGTAGCTAGGGCACAAAACCTTGATGTTAATCTCAAGTGTTTGCTCAGGCCTCCTAAGGAGCAGTCATCTGCCTTGAATCAAGGCCTGTATGTGTGCAGATGTGATGTTCTGCAGTTAAGCTTCTGTGCAGAGAATTTTCACCATTTCCACATATATTCTGTTCTATATCACATTTTCCCTCTGTACCACAGTATAACTAGGATACAAGATAACAATGTACAGGCAACACATAATTACATTTCAACAATGTCATGCGCCCTTGGTCATATCCATAATTACTGATGATTATAACAGTCACTATAATTTGTAATTTAACTGCTTAGAAGAAGCAGAAGACATACTCTCTTTGCGTATATTTAATACAGTTTGTTAAATGTCACCTTTTGTCCCGTTCCACTAAATATACAGAGTTTTAAATCTCTTCCTGTAGTTGTGCCCATATGTTACCAACCTTGCCAAGTAAACCATTACATTTCTCATTCCTTCCATCTGAGAATCCTGGGAACTTTCCATGTGATTAGCTGAAACCTTTTGTAGATTAATATGTATTATGCAATACAAGCTGTTTAGTGTGCCTTTTTATATTGCTAAAAATTACTGTATATAGCAATACAAAATATCCTATTTATGTTTTTCTCCTCTATTTAACAGTAATTTTCTTCAGTTTCATATATGAATCCCAGGGTCAGAAATAACTTAATTGATGTTATATCTGGGTATTGATCATTTAGCACCGAGGCATTGGCTGCTGGGTTTCTGACATCTGTTCTTGCTTGTTAGAAACCTTTTGATATTTTCTGTTCTGTACAAAGCTGCATTTTGAAGATTACTATTGTGAGTACACATACCTTGAGGCTAGGGTGTTACTGGTATTAGAGAGATGTTCGGTTTGTTGTTTGGTTGCCTAGCAGGGTGGCTTTTTGTCTTTCCACACAGATCTTCTTTTGTATGTGTGCTGTGCAAATAAAAGTATGTCCATTTGAAGTCAGTTTTTATGTTTATATTTGAAGAAAACTACAAGCTTGTCTTGTATTTGTCTATATAAAGTCAGATTTTATCTTGATTTCTTTTTTGTTTTTTTTAGCAAATAAAAAAAAAAGTATCAATATTTAAAAATGTTTTTGAATTTCACTGTGAAGCATATTGATAGCTTGACCCCTTAACTGCGTGATACCTAGGAATGCCCGGATTTTGCTTTTTTGGAGCCCCTAGGCCGTAAAATCAAGGAGTCCCTGATAGCACACAACACATTTTTTGGTTGTAGGATAAGATTGACATTGACACCATGGACATTCCCCCATATTGTCGCAGAAACAGACCCTTTGCTTCATTCAGTGCAACTATAGCTCTCCATAAATATAATGGCCTTCTTCAACACCTGTATCATGGGCCTCTACAGTGTCTTGCAGACGCATCAAAATGTATTTATTTTTTCTAGCTAGCTAGCTCTATGATTTATTTTTTTTCCTTGCATAATTATGCTCTTAGTCAAACTTGGTTTTCAAACTCTTTTTTTTTTTTTTTTGTGCACCGGCACTTTAAAAGATCATCTTCTAATGTGAGGGAAGTTTAATGGCCAAATTGTTATTTACATTTTATCTCTGAATGACGTGTACATTTTTTTGTTTTTTACAAAATCCCATTAAAACAAGTAATCATATAGTGGATGAAATAATTTTAGTGGTCTTATAATGGGGTCTCTAAAGTCAGGTGTCATACACTAGTAGCAGAGAGCAGTGTAACCTGAGCTGCTAGCCAGTCGAGAAACGCGCTTACTAGTCACCACCATACTGCAGTCTTTATATGTTAATTTATGTGGTATGCCCCCTGGGTGGACCCACTCATCACCTTATACTTCATTCATGTGGTGCAGATATCTGGAGCTTATTTAACCTGGGCCATGGTTGAAAATGGTAATGAATTGTTTAAATGTACAATAAAAGTTTTGAATAACACTTCCTAACTATTCTTTATAGAGCCATTTTTAAATATGACCACTAAACTATATAATTTTGTGCCTATATTGATGGTTTACAAAGCCTTCCAAATACATTTCTCATAAATGCTTAGAGTGCCAAGTATTTAAAAAATAAAAAAAAATCTATCTTAATAAAAATGCAATTATTTATGGTATTTCTGTAGAAACTGTCAATTTCAATGTTGCTCTAGTTTTAAGATGCCCCTATAGTGAAAAAGTTTATAATATTCGTTATGCAGGTAACATCAATATTGTTAAATTTATATAAATCATAAATTGCAACAAATAAAATTCAGTTACAGACAATACAATTCCCTTACAAAATGAATGACTGTTTTATAGGAATATATTGTAGAAAATCTGCCAAAGACCAGTTCAATAATATATAGAAGACCGTTGTACATTTAAATGATTTATGATATGGCCACCACACAGAAAGTGTGAACAGTATTAATTAAAAAATAATCTTTATTAAATGCCGTTTATATTTTATTTCACATTCCCCTAGAGGCGCCAATTTAAAAAACTTAAATATATATAATGATCTCCAAACTCAATTTTAGTCCACTAAATATCCATTATTTAGATTTATTAATTTTCAAATGATTTGTGTCTACTATTTCCAAAGATAAAGGCTTAATATTTCTGTATCTTTTAATACTTATTTAATCTTTGGATATATCTCTGAGCTTTACCTACAATGGCAGTGAAGCTTGTTCAGGTTATATTAAAAAAGCTTCCTTTAGATTGTAAGTCTGCAAATTTTCAAATTTATGTGCTTTAGGGAAAGCTCTGTGTACACTTGATTTTAGGGCTCTCCATTCTTTTCTTATTCTTTTTTTTTTCCTCTTCATTTTGTAATATTGTTTTGGCTTGAACTTACCCCGTATAGCGCTACAGAATATGTTGGCCATTACAAATAAAGGAAATAATAATTGTGAGGTTGTGGGTGGGCACAGGACAGTGTTTTTGGCCCTGCCCAGTTTGTGCTTCCTTAAGGTAAGTGCTTCATAGGTGTAGTGTTACTTTTTGGCCTTGTTTTAATACCACTAACCCTTGCTTTAACATTCATGTGTCTGCATGGTCTCACTTTATTGATGCACATCAACCGTACAGACAAGCCCAAGTGTGTAATAACGCCGCCTCCTTATTATTAAGAAAAAATACATAAAATGTGAATAGTTTTCAAAATGCCATTAAGCAAAATTAATTGCTAACATCTTCCAAGTATAAATAAAAAATTCATGTGTTAAATAGACCGGAAAAAGTAAAGCATTTGTCAAAGTGTTTGTAGCGTTTTATTTTTTCATTTTTTATTTGGCATGTGAAAGACTCCTTTTTACCACTCGCAAGACCTCAAATATTTCCCTTGATATATCTCTGCAATGTATCATGGAATCCTATTAATTTTCAAAGAAACTTGTATACATTAAAATCTCAAGTAGAGTCATGCAATAAGAATATTCAGTTGTACAAATATTCTATTATATGACTCTTAGGAAACCTGTGATCCCAAATATGTATAAATGTTGTCGATTATTGAAGTAGAATCACCTTTCTGTTTTTTTTTTTTTTGTTCTTTTGTTTTTTTTAACCCCACATTTGACTTTTTAGATGTCAGCCCATTTATACTTCAATTCTTGACACTGAGGTCTCTACATACCAGTTCATTTAATGAGGCTGTTTATTATACACAGAATAAGATAAACTATAATCTTTTATTGTGTTGTCTCCAATCTGTGTGCAGGGATCTTTATGTTTTATGTGTATTTACTTTGTACTATTAAATAGAAATTCAAAGTGTTTTTATCTTGATATACATTATATCTGTAGAGTAGATATTATCAAAAGGAAAAAGTATATAGTACAACAACTTGAAGTGTATACAAGACTCCTTCAGCTTCCCTTTAATATGATCTGTTCTTAGGTGCCCCTCACATGCAGAAAAACTGTACATTACTCAGATTATGATTAAATAGTGACTTTACCTGTCTGGGCCCATCTGGAAGTGACCAGGGGTTGGGTGAAACTCACCTGAGTGGGAACAGCTTCATTCATTCCATCGACAAGGGCCCAAGCATCCTTTTTCAGGTCAAGAAGATGATTCTTAGTGATTTTTTTTTTTTGGCCTGGCGAGCTATGCTCTGATTGGCAGAGGGCCCATCAGAGCATAGCTCGCCAGGCCAAAAAAAATGCAAATATCAAATCTCCAAAGATTAGAAACTCGCAAATGTCAAGGGTCTACTGTTCATAGAAGTTTAACTGCTCTTGGGGAGCTTGCCCCCTGCCAGCCAACGAGATCTACAGGCTAAAGTATGCTCTCTGCATTTCCTATATATTTCAAGTTTTCAGGTTTTACTTTAATATTTTTCTTGCAAACAACATTTGTAATGTTTAAAACATTCTCTTTCAAATGTTTCATGTCCTGTTAATGTATGTTAACTTTGAATCACCTCAGAACCATTTAAATGGCAAATGAGACCTTTAACTATTCTAATTTATGTACAGCAAAGCAGTGTACATTAGTGATTATAAAAAGGGGGGGGGGGGACTCTTGAATTCCAAAGACATTTTTTCCCATTCACTTAGATGGACAATTTGTAATATGGAATAATGTGCGAGTTTTGAAGGATGACCATAGAAGTTTAGTTTTGCTCTTAAAAACAATTTCACAAGCCAAGATCATTCCTTCATAACTTAAAGGATTAATATTTTGCTATTACTATATACTGCTTGAGCTTGCCAAAAGTGTACATTCTGGATTGCTGCCTACTACATCATAGAATGAGTGTTCTAGTATTTATGGATAAAGTGAAGCCTACAAATTACTGCACTCTGCAAGCCACTCTCTATCTCTAAGGCCTAACATTCACTCATGTTACATAGCAGAGTGAAAATCTAAAGTTCTTTGTGATAATTAATAAATTGGCTCAAAATTAAGATAATTGGTAAGAGGTACCAGAAACATGTAACTTTTTAGAACCGAAATTTCCAAGGCGTGTTTTGTAGAATCCTGGTGTTACCCTAAAGGATTATTCAACTCTCTGTATTCCTACACAATGAAAAAAACAAATAGGTCTGACTAAAAGTTAGTTAGATTTTATTTAGGAAAAAAAAAAATAACTTACGCGTCAGCAGGACCTTAAAGGAATCCATGATACATTAGTGCAATTTGTGTGTGTGAGAAGGTGCTTACATTTCTGAAGAGAGATGGTTGCCTTTCCTGAATCATGGTGTCTGCTTCTGGGCCGGTGGGCTTGTTGCCAACCTCCCTTCACTGATATCTAGAAACGCCCTTTCCATGATTCATCTGTTCTGATGTGACGTAACAAACACAAAATCTTGTACTTATAAGCAGAGTGGTCAAAAAAATCAATTTTCCCCAAAAAATATTTATATCCCGGTCTTGTCTTGTTTTTGTGTCGCTCAGTCATGTCTGACTCTCCTTGATCTCATGTACTGCAGCACACCATGCTGATCCACTTGGTATTAATGGCAGAGATACTGGAGTGGGTTGGTGGTTCCTTCTCCAGTGGGCAACCGCATTCTGGTATGCAGAGGTGGTCTCCCATACAAGTACTGACCAGGCCCAATCCTGCTTGGCTTCATCATGGTGTAACCTCTTGGTTCCCTGACAACAAAAAAAACAACTGTTTTGTTGTCTGAATAGTGGTTGTTCCTTAGTTCTGCTAGGACTTGGAATTGGCAAAGCTAAACTTTCATAGTTAAACCAATGTTATAAATGCCCCCCAAAATGTTTGCTCCATCCCTTGCTAATTTTCTATTACAGCGAGACTCCTGTGTGAATCACTTGTCATATCCTGGGGTGTTCTTTTTTTCCCTCTTCTGACCCCTTTTTTTTTGTTAGAATTGCGCAGAAGTGGATTAAGCATCTTTCTTGGACAAGTTTCCAGTCTCTGAAGCTTTGGCTGATTTCATGGAGACTCACATTGCATTACCTAAATAAATAGTTAGTTAGTCTGGGCTATACTGCATTTACATTCAATGCAGACCTGAAAAGAGTGTTTAACATAAGCTTGCAATGTTTGATTAAAGAAATCAGTTTATGCATTGACAGATTAGGATGGAATGCAAAATTTTTTTATATTGTCCTTTCCCAAAAAACACATGAATAAGAGCCTCAAACTATACCTAGTTTGGTGTCTTGCCTCTATGCATAATATATTGAATCATTTTGGTGGCTTGCTGAACATATGCCCTCTAAGTAGTGTACATATAATTTATATGCATGGATGATGGCCATTCCTCTGATGTGATAAGTAACTTCATATTACAGATGGAAAAGTAATTAGTTATATATTGGTAATGAGTTTATTTTTCTCTACAAAGTAGATATTCAGTGGAAAGATAAATAGGACTGCGTAGTGACTCCAGCCCACTCACTTTTTCATCATTGCCTTTGAAGAACAATCTGTGCATAGACAGAGTCTATTTGTGTACTTTATTCCCACCACTGTATTCCCAGCTCCCACAAGCTGAACATGTCAGGGCTGCTTTATCTAGCTGGGCCCGTGCCAGTAAGGATAAATGCACTGCTGCTGTTCTAAAATATAGTAATTGCTATTGTTTAAAACCAGGTTTGCAACTTCTAAAGAAACCCATTTGTGACCGCAGCTACTTCAAAATGCAGTCTTTGGGTGTTTGTTTGTGAAGCTGGAGTGTTTATCAAGTTTCATTGCAGATAAACAACCATGTTGAGACCCGATCAAGGCCTTAGCTGATCTGGCTAAATACTCTTTAAAGATGAAGTTGAAAATGAAAAAAAAAACAGGCTGAACAGAAGTTATAAATGAGAACTATGGAGATGAATAGATCTGTCAATTCTTTATTAAACAGAAAGCTTGGGTCAATGGAAATGTGTTTAAATCTTTCATTTTTTTCAAGTTAGTTGAAGTGCACCACATGTTTGAAAATGCATATGATGCTCATTCTAAACGTAGCTTATTTATAGTGATATTCCATAAAATTATATCCGTACCTACTGCTATTTTTTAGGCACACTCTAATGCTTCTCTCTATAGAATTGGCAAAGTTTCTAAATTTAATAGAGGAAACTGTACTAAAGGAAAAAGATAAGATAAAATTGCAATACCTTCCCCATCTAATTTCTCTTTGTATTAAGAATTTAAGGAACTGTGATTGAGATAGAATGAGGAAGAGCAAGCTGGGAACACTTCCTTGTGACATTACAACAGTTTAAAACTATTTGATTAACTTTTGATTCTCATTTTCTCACTTTTTTTTGCTGCTTTTTAATCTCAACGAAAACAACAACCCTAACGTTTAAAGCCCTCTGCAATGATGCACCCTCTTATCTCTGCTCTTGTCTCAAAATATTCTCACAACTGCCCTCTTCTCTCTGTTAAGGACCTTCTTCAATCAGCCTCTTATTCCCTCATGTCAGTCCAGCCTTCAGTACTTTCCTCGTGCTGCATCTATTTTCTTGCCTCGCTCCACTAGAATATTCTACTGCCTCAAAACCTTTAAAACTTCACAAAAAATGCATTTGTTTAAAGAACCTTATCACCATCAGCCTTTAACATGCACTATGCATCAATCACCCCCTGCACCTAACCCAAATTCTATTAGACTGTAAGTTTGATAGTTTTCAATCTTGCATTTAATGCTTTGGGAAAAATCACTATACATTTTGATTCTCAGCACAATGACCGGGCCCTCCAATATGCTAAAATTGTTTTTGACTTACTTAACCCCTGTATAGCGCCACGGAATATGTTGGCACAATAAAAATAAATTATGAAGAATATAGAATCGACCTATCCCCTAACCCTCGACCATCCACTCATTCTACTCTTGAATAGATAATAGAAATTTGGAGAACACCTACACATTCATTTTTAAAGACACAAACCTCCTACTTCAGGCAAAGTGTCTACTAAAATAAAGATTTTACCAAAAAAGTATCTTAAGCCCACAATTTATATGAATGCAAATTATATTTTGTTAGAAACATATTAAGTTTCTACATCCATGCTTTCAGTTGTTCCAGTATGCCAACTCTGCGTATTTCATTTCTTCGAAGAACAAAAAGAGCTCCTGCCAGGCTTTCCCCACTGGGAAGCCATGGAAATCTCACAGGAAATAATATCCTGTATTAAACATTAAATTGATTTATAAAGCACAGCAGAACGTTTGAAGTGTAGACACTCTATAGTGCAGCTTTTATTAATCTTGCCTTCTGTATTTTACATATTTTGGTGTTGTTTTTTAATGTTAGATTTAACATGAGTTATGTATAGTCGATACGTGTCTGAAATGGTTAAAGTATACATGTTTGATAGCTGATGTTACTTTGCGTATTGTTGCAGATTCTTTGAAATCTTTAGAGCAGTGTTTCTCAAATGAATTCAGCTCTGGGTCCTTCTTTTTGGGTCCTAAAACTACTGACTACCCCCGGGAACCCAAGATAGCTTCCAGAGAATCCTCACACCCTGTGCATGGGACCCCAAAATGCCCCCAGGATTCCAAAATTGCTAACCTAATAATCTGCATCTTTACAAGGCAACACAGAGAAAAAAGTGTGGGTAGTATCTTTTTTGTTGTTGTTGTTAGTTAGTTTGTTTGTTTAACCCCCTGGTCCCTCAAAATGGAATTCCAGGATTCCAATTACAAACACTGACAATCACCAAAATCTCTGCTGTTTTTAACATCCCATATAATTAAGTGATTGCACATAGACCATCAAGATATCACATTTAAATGTAAAGTCCCTAAGTTTTGTTTGCATGGCCTACACTACTCTGTTTAAGCAAAAGATCTGCTTGACATTTGACACATACTGTAAATGTCATTCTGTAGATGCCACCAAGTAGTATGTCACTGCACTGCAATAGCGGGTGTTAAAATACATTTCAACCATGAATGTTCCCCACAGGAACATGCAATAGAACTAATAATAATAAAGCAATATTTACAGTCAGGGAAATGCTATAATGGAACCTGAAACCGGCCATGGCACGTTGGTGTGTAGATGCTGTTACCGGGCAAGTAAACATTATGGCATATGTCACTGTTCAGACACATAGTGTGTCAAACACTAACTCTTCTGAGTTAGACATTTGGTTGGCAGCACAGAGTTGTTTGGGTATATGTTATATTAGATACCATTTTTTGTGTTAGCCCAATGTATCTGTTGTCAGAAATACAAAATGTGGATTAAACTCCTCATTTCTTCCATACTTGTCACACCTTACACTGAAAGGACCCACATAATACAGGGACAGGCAAGTTCTTTCAGTTGCTTCAAAAGATGCCTTTGAGCTACTAAAATGGACATACCCTGTTTTACCTTGGATTGTTGGGTAAGAATTAGATGCAATTTACTGTAGAAAGACAAGGAGAGGTAAACAGGGACATTTTCTTATGGGACAAGAGAGGGTGATATTCCAAATATAAGGGGGAAAGGTTTATATTATGGAAAAAGGCATGACTTCCCACTCAAACTCTTGAGGGCCACATATGGATGGACCATCATTGACCTAAAGATGGGAACAGAATCAAAAGGGCAGACCTTTTCCAAAATATGTTTAAGAGAACAATACAAATTCTAGGAGCCATGAGTGGCCTACGTGATTACATTCAGATCTCACACTATAATTTTGCTAATATATATATATATATATATATATATATATATATATATATATATATATATATATATATATATATAGCCCATGTCTGCCCATACCCCCCAGCTGCCGTTCCATTAATGGATGATCCTGATCATGTATTTTTGCATAGGTCCTCCCACCGACATGAGAAATGTGATATAGAGTTTGCTGTAAAAAATAAAGTGGTGGTTGTTACCTGAAACACATAGAGGATGGTGTGTTTCATTTAACGGTAGGGCTTTATTATTTTGCTGAGCTAAAGCACATGTATATGTTCCTGATCCTTTAGTTCCTGATCTCCTATTTAGTGGGAAATTCCTGCAATCGGTATTGTCTGTAGTTTTAGGGTTCTTCACATATATAATATTATACTTTAAAAATTCCAAATATCTGGAATGACACATGGATTAGCAGATATGTTACACTTTATTATACACTGTGAATAATTCAGTCCTCTCTGGACTTATTATCTAAAGGTCCAGGGAGCAATATCACAGTCTCCTTGACAGAACAAGAATACGCTTTAGTTGCCAAGAGACCATATGGTTTTATATGTTAAAATGAAAAAATGTGAGTGTCTTGGAGATTATTTTTCCTTGCTCATAAAAGTATTCAACTGCATTATGTGGTCATATTTTTTTTCTATGTATTTTGTCTTTTTTCATACCATATAAGCTAATTTCCATGATTTAGTTTCGTTTTTCACTCCGATAAAAAAAAAAACGGCACATTACTGAATATCTAAAAAGTTATGTTAGGATTCTTAAAGAAAGTTTATGAATACTGTATATACTCGAGTATAAGCCTAGATTTTCAGCCCTTTTTTAAGGCAAAAAAGGGTCCCTTCGGCTTATGTCTCTCTAACCAACCCTGTGTCTCTAACCCCACCCCCGTGTCTCTAACCCGCCCCGTGTCTCTAACCTGCCCCGTGTCTCTACCCCCCCCCCCCGTGTCTCTACCCCCCCGTGTCTCTACCCCCCCGTGTCTCTACCCCCCCGTGTCTCTACCCCCCCTGTGTCTCTAACCCCCCTGTGTCTCTAACCCCCCTGTGTCTCTAACCCCCCTGTGTGTCTCTACCCCCCCCGTGTGTCTCTATCCCCCCCCGTGTGTCTCTATCCCCCCCCGTGTGTCTCTATCCCCCCCCGTGTGTCTCTATCCCCCCTGTGTGTCTCTATCCCCCCTGTGTGTCTCTATCCCCCGTGTGTCTCTATCCCCCCTTGTGTCTCTAACCCCCCGTGTGTCTCTAACCCCCCGTGTGTCTCTCTAGCCCCCTGTGTCTCTTTCCCTCCCCCCCTCCTCAACCTCAACCCCCCTAAATACCTCCCCCCTCACTTACCTGCTTGTGCACACACAAAATAAAGTAACATCAAAATAATATACATTGAACTTACCTCCCTGCGATTAATTCAGTTCTTTATTTTTTTCTATTTAATTTAAATATTGAAATCATTAAAAGTAGCTGTATTAGCTCACAGCGGAGTTATGTTGGACTACAGATATGTAGAAAACTGGATGCTAGTGTGTAGATATAAGACGTTTTATATATCTTGAGGCAATTTGCCAGCTTTTTCACAGTTAAATTATTACACTGTAAACTAAAATTTATAATATATATAGTTTTTTTTAATAGAGAGGTAAAACCCAGATCTAATACAAAGGGTCTCAAAGATAACTTGTACAGAAGATGACCTATGTGAAATTATGAAGCATGCCTAGTTTGTGAGTTACCCCTCCATATTTCTGGAGCACGGAGGCTGCCATTTTAGGTTTAATTTCTGTCACTGATGCTTATAATGCTAGACAGATTGTATCAAACATTCAAGAGCCAAATCAAGAACCAATCAAATTTCAGATAGCATAAACAGTTCTGAGCTTCTCCTCTGGCTACTGATGTGTAAACCTGAAGTGTCAAAACCCCAGGTTTATTTCTTCAGCTGTGTTCTGTGAAGTTGTGACCTTCGGGCATAACAAGCTCTCAATAATTTCCTTGTTGGTCCAATAAAAAGTATCACACAATGCTAAGGATGTGTAGCCTGTCATCATGTGGTTGTGTAGTCTTAATAGTCAGGGTGCTGCTACTTCCTAGGACCCATTCACTGCTATATAGATTACTGGTATAGGCACAGAGACAAGATTGTACGGTTATCTACAGGAGCACAGACACTTTTTGGAATAAAAAAAACAAAACTGTTCCTCCTATCCTACCATCTAATTATGGTTTGCCATTCCAGTTTTATTTGCGAATTCAAGCAAAATGAAGTAATTGTGGTGTGCTAAAAGTTAGCATTTTTGATCCATTAGATTTCACTTAATATTTAAAAAAATAAAAATCTCCAAAAATAACAGCAATACTAACCACATATGTGTAATGTGAAATTGTAAGCTTGATTCCATGGGTTACGGGGTGGAAAAGGAGAAGTTTGTATTTGAATATTTAAGTCATTTTTCTTCACTCCTGCTGATGGGGATTTTTGCCACCCATAGTTTTTGTCACTGTATTGCATTTACAAGTAAAGCTCAAATGTTCGCTGGACATAGGTTATTAAAAACAGTATGCAGATTAAAATCAATGAGTTACCATTTTTTCTTTATATTTAACTTTTCTTTTGTCTATCGCCTCCGACCTGTGTCTCGGGGGTGTGGCCAGCTCTGCCTCTGTACTGGACAATTATGGACCTTGGCAGCAGACTGGGCTGATATCAGAGGCCCTGCCCCATGACACTAGCTCAACACCCACTTTCTACACCAACGTAACCACTATATTGTCACATGCTTGCAGCTGCCCCATAGGCCCTGCCCACTAACAGTACATGGGCCATCATAGCCCCATCTCCCTTTTACTGATCATGCTCAGTCTGAAGAAAAACCTAGACTGGTCAGACTTTAATTATAGTTCAGCACAAAGATATCCCAGATACACAGTTAGAAGGTAGGAAGAGATACACCACTCTGCTTGAGGAGAAAACGGTTTAAAAACGAAGAAAAAATGCTAACCTTTATTTTAAACTGCATACTGTTTTTAATAGTCAATGCACTGCAAACAAGCATGAGAGCTGTCCTTGTAAATGCACTAGTGGTAATTTAACTCGCCACTTTTGATTGACCTCTTGTTTCTGTACTGGCTTAATTTTATATGTCAGTGTTCTGTAATTTATTTTTGCATCACTTGAATGAACATTTGAATCGTTTTTTTTTGGCCTTCAACATTTTTTTCTTATTTATAATCCTTTAACATGTTTTAGTATATCCAGTGCATTCGTATTAATATGAATTGCCCAGCTAGTACATTTTCTGGCTATGCAGCAAACCGGCAAATATTCTTTATTCTGTCAGTGCCTCATAGTGTATACATTCATTTATAACCAGCATGTTCATACAACAGTGGTTTTTGTTCATCATCCCCTGGGTTTTATGTTCTCGGTGCTGAAGAGGGCAATAAAACATAGCTTTATATGTGGAAATACTTAATTTTGTGTTATGCCACCTGTGTTTTAGTTAGGTTTGTTTGGTCTATCAAGCGGTGTCAAATGAGTTGTACAGAGTCATGTAGCTATTTTTATAATATACTGCAATACAATAATTAATACAAACACAGAATTTTTTTTCCCTTTTTTAAAATATTTAAAGTGGCTAGACTCTTGATATAAATCTTTCTTGGAAACCAGTTTTTTTACTTTTCGGGTTTTTTTTGCAGACTGCATCTCTTTATAACATTTTTCATGCTATTTGTAGGCTTATTTAAATTACGCTTGTGGTAAAGATTTTATCAAAGTATTAAGATCTAAAAATAGTCTAAATACTCAAAACATCAGAGCAGTTTAGGTTATAGATGTACATCAGTCACCTTTCCTTGGAAGGCTGAAAATGGCATTCTATGTTGGTTTTCAGTCTCCAACAGAAGCCTGGTGACTATTCACTTCTGTTTTCTATTGTCTTCTTAGATTTGGCTGCATCTGCAGTTTTCACTGCTGACTATTCTTAAGTCAGAAAGTATTATAAATATTAAAACGTTTTTTTTTGTGGGAACACGTCCTGGCCACCCCTTATGACCTGTTTTTGAATGCTGTGGAAGCACTTTACAGAATGCTATAAAGCTGTTAGGTGTACAACAAGGAATGCTAACGTCATTGATAAATCCTGTTATCTACCATTGTCTCCGTAAATTGTGAGGCAGGTCTAAACGGCACAGTTCTTATGGTCCAGATGGATTGAATAAAGAAGGAATTTCATCACACAATATTCCTATAAAATATTAAAAGCATCTGGTCACTTTCAAAGTAGAAAGGTTCAGAGCTACTATTTGTAATGTAAATGTTGATTGTAATAAGGGTATATATCAGTGGTAGTCAACCTGGTCCCTCCTGCCCATTAGTGGGCGATTTCAAACATTCTTGGTGGGAGGCAGGGTGATAGCTGGTTGGAGAGTTGGTGAGAGAGCATAGGGACAGCAATCAGGACCAGATCACTTTTCAATAAGTACAGGGCGATACATAGCTAGGGTGATAAGATTTATGTAGCCAGAAATGAGGGTCAATTGAGATACTGCAGCACTGGTGGGCAGTAAGGAAATTTTACCATCAAAAGTGGGCGTTGGGTATTAAAAGGTTTACTACCCCTGGTTTATATTATTATATATGTCGTCATACTAGCATCACAAGCAAGAATGTTGAGTGCTTTATCCAAGCACAGCAAATAATGTGTTCTCTATATTCCACATATATTTTTCTGTCTTCCACCTATTTTTTGTAATTTTATATCAAGCTCTAAGAATTTATATATACCCAAAGTAGAACTGTGTAACAATACGACTTTGTACATAATAATTTATATTGCTAGACACTGCCAATCCTCACTGTTTTGGTTCCGTCTTCCAACTCCCTGTTAATGCTCTGAATCCCACTCTATCCTGCAGATATCCTCAATATAAAAGGTTATCCTGTTTTTCCCATCCTGCTTTGTACGCATCAGATTATACCTCACTGAGCAATATGCAGTATGAAAATGTAGGAGGTGTGTCACTGTTCTAATGTGTTTTAATGCAGGACCCTATTTTCCCTGAGTAAATGCTGACATGCATGGTATAGCCTTTAGGCTAGAACATCCTAAAATACTTGTTGGCTCAATCAAACCAAAACAGATTTGCAGTGTATTTGTGTAGATACTTTCCAGTTCTTTTCCTCATAGCTCTCCTGTCACTTACTGTCCTACCAGTGGCTTTAAAGTGCCATGCAGAATGACATAAGCAATCCATTTGGTTTAGAGGCCCCTACTGATTTTAGCTGTCAAAACATGAAGACGCTGTGCATTATCAGCATGCAAGATAACAAAGTTCCTGTGCATCAAGCCTGCCAGCTCTCATTTTCTGTGTTCTAGATGTCATGCTAATAAATAAATACATTATATATATATATATATATATATATATATATATATATATATATATAAAAAAATATATTATTATTATTATTATTATTATTATTATTATTATTTATAATAAATTATTTATAATTATTTTTTTTATATATATATATATATATATATATATATATATATATATATATTTTATTTTAAGCAAAAATACTGATTGCTGAGCAGTCACTTTAATGCAGTTTGAATATTTAGTAAAAATAATTGACCAATATTCCAAGTTCTAACGAGTTATTTGAATTTATAATGTAGCATTTGATGTTCAAATCAAATGTTGATGTTCGAATACTGATACAGGCCTACTTTTTGCTTTCAGTCACGTTTTAGGTGTCTCAGGTTTTTTTTGTTTTTTTTTAAGAATCGGTTTTATTTGCTTTCCAGACAAATGTTTCACAGAAGTTTACTTTCTTGGTTTGAAAATAATGCTTTTCTTGCTCTTAAGTTTGGTATAAATTTGTCAACCCCCTGTATACCCCAATGACAAACCTGTTTTAGGATGAACGGTGGTATGTGAGAAAATAGATATATGTAGAATTACCAAAATAGCTAGGAACCAACATTAAAATTTTTGGAGCCATGACTCCAGGAGTTGTCAAGACATGGGGTATGCTATTACTTTGACGTCACATTTTTGCTTTACTATAAACAATAATAAATAATTATCTTTTTAATTTATTATCTTTTTTTTTTTTTTTTTATCTTTGCAAAGTATAAATGCCCTGTGATTTGGTTACATATATGTATTTAAAGGCATATCTAAGTTTCTTTGTTTTTTGGACTTTTTCTAATCTCTCACCTTCTGCTTATATCAGAAACCTACATTACATTGATTGATTTAATACACATATAGACTTATTTTATTTAAAAATAAAACTTGTTTTCCACACCCCAGAGCTGCTTACATAGGCACAGTGAACCTCCCAATAGGAACACTGCATTTGGGAACAGATTTTAACAATTTACTAACCTTCAAGCCAACAGCAGCACAATCTAGAGATATACACACAATCTGGCTCTTGCTTCCTTGTGCAGTGGACTACACATCCCATGATTCCGTCCTACAAAACTGCCATCATAGATGGATACAATGTATTAGCTGCCTGTGATTGTCTAAAACAAATTATGAATTGTATGCACATTTTTCTAAGTTTCTAAGTCTTTTACATATTGGTAAACCTTAAATTTTGCAAAAACTTCTATGCATACATCAGAACAATACTGTGTGTTACGGGCTAGCTCACAGGTGACTTTGTTGCAATTTTAATAGCATGATTGCAATTGTAGAGGTTACAGGCTTGACAGATCAAAGGATATGTGGGCTGCGAAGATCCACGTTCACGCCATGTAGCCATTTTTCGGCCATCCTGTGGCTTACCCAGAAAGTCGTTTGCGGGGATGTTTACTGGGCTAATTTAATAGCTGTAAGTCCTTCTTTCTACGTTTCGGGCTATGTTCTAACACATAGCCAGAATTTAATGAGGCTGTATGCCCAACAAACAAACATATGAGCTTTACTTGTAAATGCTCAACCGTAGTCCTTTTAAATTCACTGTTTATACAAGTGACTTAATGGTTGAATGTTAGGCACGAGAGAGGGTGTATGTAGTATTCCATGGAGAAGATGTGTAGACTCTTAGGAGTTACATGTAAGGGTGCCATGAGAGGGCCAGGCTACCTGTCACCTCAATGAGGTAAATAGATAGATATAGAAAGTAAAATATACGTTTTTGTGAAAGGTTTATCTTTGAGATCACAAACACAAATTCCCACGATCGTCAAAAGCAATTAAATGTGAAAGAAAAGTTTTAGTATTGCAGTGCGCAATTGTTAGAAGGTGAGGTAGTGCTAGTAAAGGATTGTATATAGATCTGCTGATTCATGTATTGAAATGGGAATAGATAATTGGCACATAATGCTCAACTCGCTTCTGATTCATTTGATAAAATGACTTGTTTTATTGGATTTATCTGGATTTATTAAATGATGATGGATACTAGTTTTAAGATGTCATTTAATTATGCTTTTGGATAACCATTGTAATGCTGAGTGAATCATTGATTTTATTGTTTTTCAAGTAGGTATTTTGGGGGGGATATTAGTGGTTATTTAGAATTGTCATCATGGTCTTCTTTTTGTATACATAAAACAATACAGAAAATCTACAACTTAAATAAGGTATATATAAAAGTTGAGGTTTTGTGATTTCTATCAGACATCCATAACTGATATGTTCCTGTAGACTTTGTCCACTAGGCTTCAATGTTCCTTGTGTGGCTCAGGGTTGCTATACATTACATCTTTTGTGTGTTACAAAGTCCTGCTCCAGGTGTGTTTTGTGTATTTGAGTTGCTTATAGATTTTTTTTTTTCTTCTTTCAGTTGAATGATGGAGGAAAGGCAGCTCGAGCAAACATTGGCATTGGTGACTTGGTGCTTAGCATTGACGGTATAAACACTGACGGGATGACCCACTTGGAGGCACAAAACAAGATCAAGGCCTGCTCTGGATCACTGAGTATGACACTGCAAAAGTAAGTTACAAATTCCACATGTCGTAACTCCAATTATCCATTTTGTTAGATCCTTACAAGACTGTGCAGTTCATTTTACAATATGTGAAAATTAACTACAAAAAATTAGACCAATATTTTATGTAAGAACATTTAATTAAACTATATAAGAGGTGGCTAATACTTCACCTACTTCAAGGACCACTTGAGTTTGGGGGAACAAAATCACTTGTGTGATTATAAATCACATATAATAGTTGTCAAACTGCAATTTGTCGTCAAGTTTTCGAGCCTCTCATAGCGAGACGAGCTGTTGAGGCACAGAAGTCTTCCGACCTTGCATGACTTAGGCGATGAGCGCCAAAGGTGCTCATTGCCTGCGTGCCTCGCAAAGCGAGGCGAGCAGTTGAGGCATTTAAAAATGCAGGACTTAGGCTACAAGCACTTAGGAAACACAGCATTGCATTAGGCTGCAAGCAGTTGATGGACGCAGCACATAAAAAAATTTTTTTGTTGAGCTGCTGGACTTAGGGAATAAAAACGAGGTCGCAAAAAGACGCAGTTAACGGCCGAACCACGCAAATCGAAAAAATGCCAAAAACATAAAAAAAACAAAAAAAAGACAATAAGAATAAAAAAAACACCCACACACAGCACTGGGGACAGCCAGGACATCTGGGAGTGAGGTTATACTCGAATTTAAGCCGAATTTGGCGAGTTTCAGCACTCGAAAATCAGCTAAGCGAGAGGAAAAAATGGAAACGAGGCTTCACGAAGCGCCAAATCGCTCAAAACACTGCCACACCATTACGAAGAACGGAAAATGCTTGCGTACCACGTAAGTCATATACTATTGCCGCCATTTCACAACGCTAACTTGCATATTACCATATTACGCTTTTGAAATGGAGGTTCTCCCGCCTAAACAAACGATCTGCTCTCGCACACGCAGCCTCTATACACTGCACACTTAGCACATTGGTGACACTTTCTCCTCAGATGATGAACAGTCTCCCTGTACATTTAAAAAAATACGCCAAATAGCTTGTTAGCTCTTCAGGATATTGATTGCTGCATATTAAGTACAAATAGGTAACGTATATTCATTTTATTATTTAATTATAGTAAGGTATATTCATTTATTTATTAATTATTACTAAAGAAAATAAAAATAAAATAAACATCTCATATTTTACACTGCCCTTACTTTATGAATAATGCTCATTGGCTGACAGGGATAGGACACTCAAAGCAGTTAAATATTTAAATCACTTTATTATGCTCTGACACCTGATAAATTTTCCTAAGCCCACACGCAGGACTAAGGCGCTCGATGCAACATGCAAAGGCACTGCGAGCCTTGCGAGGCGAGCAGTTGAGGCATGCAGTGATCACCGTTGATGGCCCATAGGGCCGTAACTGCAAGCCTTGCAAAGCAAGGCGACACACAGGCCAAAGACGCTCATTGCACTGCAAGCCTTGCAGTAGACTTCCATTGTGTGACAAACTGCATTTCACTTTTTTTTATTGCCCTGTCATTTTTGAGGGGCAAGTCGCTAGTAATTAAATAACAAATAAACCAAAAGTGTTAGCCGCTGGTTAAGCCATGGGCATAAACACATTTTACAGAAAGTCATTAGTTTGTCCGAAGTCTGCTTTTATCATGGACACTCCTGTCTCAGACTTCTTGTTTGCTTGGAGGAGGGTTGTCCTACTGGCATTTGTTCTTCAGTTTAGTTTAGTTTGTGCATTGGCGATTCAGTGTGTAGTTTTTCAATATACCAGATTAGATATGCTATCTGATTCCAGTGTTCCTCCCATAATTCCAATACATAAAATGAGCCTGTATTTATTTTTAAACTTTCTAAACATATTATGCCCATTATCAAGTCAAGAAATATAAGAGCATACTATAAATATGGCACTTTAGTGGTCCTTTTAAGTATATGGCAATCAGAATCCCTCAGCGAGAATAAACATGACTTCTTTAGACTAATGTGACAGTTGATATGATACCACAACACTCTGTCCAAACAGATACATTGTGGGGGTATATGGGAGATGTAAACAACATTGGCGGAAAAATAAATATACTTCCTTAGTACTACTCAGTGCTCCTGTTTATTGTTCCAATAACTCCTCACTAATTTTGACACTGACAGATGAAATTGCAAGACCATACGCAAAGAAAATGTGAGTTAACACACCATAGTATTTAATTCCTTAATTGTGCATAAATATTGCATAAATAATACTGATGCTCCCCGCCCCGCATGCACTTAACTGAAAGTTAGCAACTCCAAAGTCCCAACTAGACGGCAGCAGCTAAGGGCTTAGAAATGTATATATCAAGGTTCTTTGTTCTGCCTATATGTGTGTGCTTTAGAAAGATTTTAAAGTAAATAAAGCTGGGCTGCATCAAAGTATACAAAACCAGTATTTATAAGTACCTTTGTGTGTATGTTATAAACCGAGGTAATTAAGGACTGCTTTATTAACCATTACTTTGATTTGGCCAGTATCAGTTATTTTATTATTGGTGGAAGTTTATCACCTATATCCCTTCCAGCTCCAGGGGTTGGAGACCAATTTTTTTTTATATATCTGATTATACATGGTTCCTGTCATTTTATTTATATTTACATAAGAAATACATGTGTGTGTATGTATATGTATGTATGTATGTATGTATATATATGTATGTGTCTGTGTATATGTGTGTATATATATATATATATATATATATATATATATATATATACTAATATATTAATTTCAGTTTAGAATTGTACTGCTATATTTGTTATCTTGGTTGCATGTACATTTATAAGCTAGTAAAAAGAAAAGAAAACATTTTATTTGGAATTTGTACTACTAATAAGACCAATATCAGTAAAAGTAATAACAAATCCTGGGTCTACGTAAAACACTGAGCATAAATTAAGGTAATATTACATTTATTTCTAGTGAAGGGAAGCCATTAAATTACTTTTTTTTTTGCCTTGATAAGCACATTCTTAAAATCCATGTACATTAATAGGTTTATATACTGGGATAGACTAACCTTTTTAAGTATATATTGTCATCAAGAACAAATCTCAGATAATTAAAAAATAAAATACCTAACATGCACACAAACACTACTATTTGGTAAATATGAACATTTTTAAAATAATAAAGAATTTCTCTTTTCTCCCTTTACTTCTCTCGCTCTGACACCCATTGGTTACTATGAGAGTGCAATACCTGTACTTACTGTCTTCATGAGCTGCTGAAGGGAGAAACTCATTAGGAACAATTTGTAAGATTTTAGGCAGAAGAAAATTAAGCGATTCTTAACAAAATAAAATCCACAATAGAGATACATAGGTGCATTATATTTCTAGGGAAATCCAGAAGCTTTCCATGTTCATTTTTAAGTAAACATGGCTATACATTGTATTAGCAATGTTTTTCTAAAGTAAACCATGCGTAAGTTATTCAGTATTTTTGAGTTATTTTAATATGCATGTGTGTGGCTCACAAATACAAATGGCTTTCATGTTCCAAATAGTATCACAGCTTTTCTGTCTCTGTGGTGGCCAAAACCATACCCTCAATGTTATCATGGAGTTAGATCCACTCCCCACCCTTATTCAGAATTACTTGTGCTGCTCCTGTATACAAATGTGTTTCCCAGAGTACTTTATAACTTGGGAATGTTTACTGTATTGGAAAAAAGTGTAATACAATGTATAGACCATTGCTCTTTGAAACCAACTTCCTGTTAGGCAGGCAGTGCCCCTTTAATCTTTGTTTACAATGAGTGATCAGGCACATAAGTAACATAATACCTATTCTGGCCGCCTCTAGTCCTGTTAATATACCTGCTTGGCTGAATTCTGTAAACATTCTCGCAGCTTTCAGATGATCAGCAGTCACACTATTGTTCTAATGAAATTCTTTCCAACCACAATATAGATTTTCTTTTGGCCAGATTCAACCGCACTCCAGTCCTTCACAATGTTTCCTTTCATACAAACCACTTAATAATATTCTGTGAATTCTCTTTAGCCATTAATACAGACTGCACTGTACAGAATGGTCTTGCCAAAGTTGCTAATTGTTGTGGTAAAGTATGAGAATTAATTGGATGTTACAGTTCTTGATGGACACTTTTACATTACCTGCGAATGAGTACGTTTTGTAACGCCTCTTATTTCTGAGAACATTATGTACAGCAACTGCAGGGGATGAAATAAACAGGATTTAGTATAAATATAAAGTACACAGCAGACCAGTAATGGAGGTGGGCTCTCACTTTTTTCAATACCTGTTGAAATGTATGAATAAGTTTGAAACTACTTTATCTGGGTCTTAAATGACAACCTTTTAGGGATAAATGCAAAGTGTTGACGTGTGAAGTATGCAGCTGTATTAACAGTGAGAATCCTGTTTACAGTAAATCTTAATTCTCAAAGGCTCTGTTGGTGTTTGGGGAGGACTGATTGACCAGCCATTGTGCTAGAAACGTGTCTCAACTTACAGCATCAAGACCTAATTTTAAGGATATCAAAGTTTGAGTACAGTAACGATGCCATAATTAAATTGCCTTAATAATATCCTAATGGAAAAATAAAAGCAACCCCCCCCCCCCTTTTTTTTATGCTGGATGATTTTAAAATGTTGCAGTGCGTTTTCTTTCAAAAAAAAAAAAAAAAAAGCATCACAGGTGCTCGTTGACAGCAACTGAGGCCCTCGCGAAATTTACGCTGTTACGCAAGGAAAATAAGAGACATGTTACGACCCATTACGACCTCGCAAAAATCATCCGCAACACGCGCACATGAAAACATGAAAAATACAACAAATACACATAACAAATACATAAAAAGCTTACTTACAGGAAGAGGGAGCATCCAGGACCTCGAAAACTAAAGTTATACCTCAATTTAACTCAAATTAAAAGAGTTTTTAACTCAAATTAAAAGAGTTTAGACACTAAAAAATTCTCTAAGCGAGAGAAAAAATTACCGCCGGAAAAAAACGAAAACGAGGCTACAGCAGTCTAAAGACGCAAAACATCACCAAACACCTACGTATTTGCCGAAAAACACCTACGAGATTAAAAAACAAGGACGCAACCCGCGCGACCCCAAAAACATTACAAACACAAGAAATACAAACAACAAACACATAAAAAGGTTACTCACAGTAAGGGCGGGCACCCAGGACCTCTGCAAGTGAACTTACACCTACATTTAAGCACAAATTTCGAAGTTTAGAGACCCGAAAATCACCTAAGCAAAAGAAAAAATGGCTGCCGAACAAAACGAAAACGAGGCTAAAGGTCCCTAAACACGCAAAACACTACCATAAACACGCAAAACACCACCAAACAGCTAGGGATATTCCGAAAAAGTCGCACGACATAGAAAACGAAGGACGCTAAGTCAGCCACATTATATACACCAAACACCATTAGCTCACTTACAGTTTCATTGCCGTCATTTTTTGACGGGCAATTTGCTAGTATATATATATATATGTATATATATATGTATGTATGTATGTATGTATGTCTGTCTTTCACCAGAAGAAAGCAACCGAGAATTTCCCCCTCACATCTAAATCATTTTTCATAAGCTATTTTTAAATATATAAATAAAACTAGTACATTCATTTTAACATTCCTGCATGCTTTACTATATGGCACAAAAAGGACTGCATTTAAGAAATAATAAATCTTCATAGTGCTGTCTGTATCTGATAATAACATTTATTGAGTACAGATGTTGGCTTTGCTGAAGACGTTATCGCTTTTCCACAGCTTTATGATTTTCCAATTTCATGACAATTTGTGCAAAGCATGAAGACAATTAATGATTATTTTGCTGGCAATTATGTAGAAAGAGGAGGCGGACTAGAAAATCTATGACTTTCGTTTCTCTTTTAGACCATATTCTTTCTAGGTGAACATGTCAGTACTTAGCCATATTTTTATGACATACCATTAAAGGCCTAGAGGCTCAGTTATAAAAAGTAAGGAATTATACTATTTTTTAAATTTTTTTATTTCCTCTACTGGTGTGTTGACTCGTAAGACACATAAAACAGATATTTAGTTGTTGTAAGTAGCTAGTTTCCAATCTTGTAGGTGCTTTGGAAAAAAGCACTTCCTGCAAAGATTCTAAGCTCAAAACAGAGCCCTCCAATTTTCTGCAGTTTGTTAACATTGTATTCTTCCTTGTCCTTATCCCCTGTACAGCGCTACGGAATATGTTGGCGCAATACAAATAAAGGTTAATATTAATTATAATAATTCCTTATCATGTTTGTTTAAAATTTGGCAAGCTATTACTATATCAAAATGTAAGTAATTTGAGGTGACCAAAGCTTTTGTAAATTGGCAAAATACATGTTATGTTATACCTGTGTTGTGTTTTTTTCCTTACTATCTGCATCCATTTTAGAAATACATGGTTATATTTTACTTTGATGGAAGAACTTCAGAATCCGCTAGGTACATATTCAAAGGGACACTTTGAAGCCTCTTTTTTTAAAAGATGCCCAACCTTAAAACCAGGAAAAAAAAAAAAAAAAAGTGTGTACATATATATATATATATATATACAGTCAGGTCCATAAATATTGGGACATCGACATAATTCTAATCTTTTTGGCTCTATACACCACCACAATGGATTTGAAATGAAACTAACAAGATGTGCTTTAACTGCTGACTTTCAGCTTTAATTTGAGGGTATTTACATCCAAATCAGGTGAACGGTGTAGGAATTACAACAATTTGTATATGTGCCTCCCACTTTTTAAGGGACCAAAAGTAATGGGACAGATTAACAGTCATAAAACAAACTTTCACTTTTTAATACTTGGTTGCAAATCCTTTGCAGTCAATTACAGCCTGAAGTCTGGAACGCATAGACATCACCAGACGCTGGGTTTCATCGCTGGTGATGCTCTGCCAGACCTCTATTGCAACTGTCTTCAGTTCCTGCTTGTTCTTGGGGCATTTTCCCTTCAGTTCTGTCTTCAGCAAGTGAAATGCATGCTCAATCGGATTCAGATCAGGTGATTGACTTGGCCATTGCATAACATTCCACTTCTTTCCCTTAAAAAACTCTTTGCTTGTTTTTTCAGTTTGCTTCGGGTCATTGTCCATCTGCACTGTGAAGCACCGTCCAATGAGTTCTGAAGCATTTGGCTGAATATGAGCCGATAATATTGCCCGAAACACTTCAGAATTCATCCTGCTGCTTTTGTCAGCAGTCACATAATCAATAAATACAAGAGAACCAGTTCCATTGGCAGCCATACATGCCCACGCCATGACACTACCACCACCATGCTTCACTGATGAGGTGGTATGCTTTGGATCATGAGCAGTTCCTTTCCGTCTCCATACTCTTCTCTTCCCATCACTCTGGTACAAGTTGATCTTAGTCTCATCTGTCCATAAGATGTTGTTCCAGAACTGTGAAGGATTTTTTAGGTGTTGTTTGGAAAACTCTAATCTAGCCTTCCTGTTTTTGAGGCTCACCAATGGTTTACATCTTGTGGTGAACCCTCTGAAGTCTTCTCTTGATTGTTGACTTTGACACACATACACCTACCTCCTGGAGAGTGTTCTTGATCTGGCCAACTGTTGTGAAGGGTGTTTTCTTCACCAGGGAAATAATTCTTCGGTCATCCACCACAGTTGTTTTCCGTGGTCTTCCGGGTATTTTGGTGTTGCTGAGCTCACCGGTGCGTTCTTTCTTTTTAAGTATGTTCCAAACAGTTGATTTGGCCACACCTAATGTTTTTGCTATCTCTCTGATGGGATTGTTTTGTTTTTTTCAGCCTAATGATGGCTTGCTTCACTGATAGTGACAGCTCTTTGGATCTCATATTGAGAGTTAACAGCAACAAATGCAAATAGCACACTTGAAATGAACACTGGAGCTTGTATCTGCTCTTTGTAAATGGGATAATGAGGGAATAACCCACACACCTGGCCATGGAACAGCTGAGCAGCCAATTGTCCCATTACTTTTGGTCCCTTAAAAAGTGGGAGGCACATATACAAACTGTTGTAATTCCTACACCGTTCACCTGATTTGGATGTAAATACCCTCAAATTAAAGCTGAAAGTCTGCAGTTAAAGCACATCTTGTTCGTTTCATTTCAAATCCATTGTGGTGGTGTATAGAGCCAAAAAGATTAGAATTGTGTCGATGTCCCAATATTTATGGACCTGACTATATATATATATATTGCCAGTGGTGCCAACATTTTTGTTCAGGTAGGGTTATATACAGAGAAGGATTTTCTCGCTCTTGTTAAAATCATTTGTAGGTCTCAATTAAATTTTATTAACCTCCTTTACATTGCAACTCGCATACAGTTTCTAAATACTGTACAGCAAATACAACTTAATTTTGGAGCGAGTCATTTCAAGTTATTCTTAAGAAGTCCAAAAACTAGCTATACTGTATGTAACTATAATGTCCCTTTGCTAGTTTTATAGCAGAGGTCTGGATCAGCATGGGCATCTGGAACAGGACCTCATCCAATTCCTTTTGGGGCTCTGCTGCATTATTGTTTTTATCCTATCTGTCAACTTTTCAAGTGTTTAAATATCTTATTCGTTATATATTATTCTTGTTCTACCCCCCCATTCTTCTTTCATTTGCCTTTTTATATTAAAATATGTATACATTCTAGACCTGGACTTCAATTTCCTGAAGACATTTGGACCTTTTGTAACAATATAATTGAGTATCCCTGATTTATAGTATACTTTTACATTTCTGACATCGCTAGACCCCAACTTCTCTTGTGTACTGTCCCACTTTCTCTAATCCATTGTCCCGTTACCTCTTCAAAATGTACACACATTTTTCGCCCCAAACGGAAATCAGTGGAACTTCATCAGACAGTTGTTTGGCGACCTGTTAGACAAGGATGGATTCCATACATCAGCCGCATTTGCTCAATGATGAAACCATTGATAGCATAGAATATTACCACAATTATCTGGTTTTCTTTCTGCTTAAACTTCAGCCTTACTAGACATAAACACAGGTTTTGTGCATCTGTTGTTTTGAATATACTAAATGTTTAATATAAAGTTTTCCAAAGCCTTTCTGAGATACATTTTCTAAATAGACATGTGTGTTGATTGGACACAGACATTAGAATATAATATTAGGAATATATGAAATTCAGAGGAGAAACCAGCTATGACTCAGACATAATTGGTTGTGGTCAAAAATAGTTTATAAGAAAAAGTGTGCAGCGCTGAAAAGATTTTCATGGTCTGTAAGTTTATTTGTCTTAGCAAAAGAATCCTCTCCCACTCAGCAAATCCATTTATAACATGTAAGTCATCAAAGTTTAGAGAAGACTATTCATTTAAGGAAGCAGGCACTTTAAATAGTTACATTCTCACAGCCTTAAATAGTACCTTTATTTAAATTTAAGTAATGCTGGGTGGGTGGCAAACTGCTCATATAACGCTTTTGTAGTGAGATGGATAAATACAAAATAGAAGCATCAGACCCAAGAATATTGGGGGGGAGGACATGCAGATCTATGGAGGTGGGTTAAAGAATGTACAAGAGATCAAATGCATTATTCTTTAATGTATAGCTCAGATTTAGCATACCGAAAACCCTTTTAGCCTAATTATAGAAAGTTATGTATAGCAGTTTTTTTTATTTTTTATTTCTTCCGCACCTCTGTAGGTTGCTGCCATGACAGCCTCCAATCCTTCAAAGCTGCACCACATGATATTGTGTATGAATTGGCGGTGCCATGTGCACTAGAAACTGCAATATGGCATTTCTTAGCTTGCCCAACACATTCACGGACTCTGATGGAAAGAGGGAGAGGATGGCCAATGTTGCCACCCTCTGGAGCAAGTTGATAGAAATGGACTAACCTGTAATGTTTCATAAGTTTTTATGTAATTGGGCTAGTAGGGCCTTACCACTGTAGTGTCTCATTAGGCTAGATACAAAGCCTCTTGCAAACAAGTGAAAATAAAGGTTAGTAGGTGGAAGCAATCTCACGCCATTTTTGGAAGATGTTTAATTCAAATAAAGTTTCTTCAATTATAGGTGACTATTTAAAATGTATTTATTTGTCTCTTTTTAATGGCTAGAAGAAAAAAAATGACTATTATATTTGTTTCTTTTTTAATTTACATTCCATGAATGAAAATTACTTTAAACGCTGCATTTACACTTGGGTATAGTACATTATTTAGAGTCCTGCAGATACGTTTTGTTAAATCATTGACCAATGTACAGAGTAGATAGCTGGTTTAACCTTTGCACACTTTCACATAGCAATTGTGTTTGTAACCACAGGAAACTAGGACAGCAATGTCTTGCAGAGAAGTCCGGAACAAAAGCAACATTTCTAGCATCTTACAATTTTTGAATAACATTCAATTGGTGAAGTGCTTGTTATTACCTTTAACTAGGAAATTGCCCGTCAAAAATGACGGGAATAAAATTGTATCGGGACAAACAGCATTGCCAGGCTTACAAGGCTATGGGCCCTCTGAGCACCTTCTGCGCTCATTGCGAGCCCAGTGCTGACCGCCTTTGCAAGCCTCTCCCCCGTGTACTTTACAGGCACTGTGATGAGTTTCTTTGGCGCTCATCGTGAGCCCTGCAATGATCTGCTTTGCTGCTAATTGCCATTTTTGGAACTTTTTTGCACCTTTTGGAGCTCATTGCAAGCCTCTCCCCCTGTGTACTTTTTATAGGCCTTACACTTGAGCACCTTCGCCGCTCATTGCAAGCCTCCCCCGTGTAGTTTAGGGGCTTTGCAATGAGTGTTACTGCCTTGGGTGACATTTTCCTGCCTCTGGTGAAGTGTTACTGCCTTCTGCCTTCATCTTGTTACGTTATTTTTGGCAACCATTTTTTTTTCTCTTGCTTAGGTGATTTTCAGTCATGCAAAAACACCAAATATGCCTCAAATTAACTTGCAACCTCACTCACAGGCTCCCTGGCTCTCCCCCTGTGCTGTGTGTGAGTGTGTAAGTTATTTTGAGGCATACAGTGCCTTGCAAAAGTATTCACCCCCTTGAGTTTTTACCTATTTTGTTACATTACAGCTTTAGGTTGTTTTGTTACAGTACAGCCTTCAATGTTTTGTTAATCTGAATTTTTTATGTGATGGATCAGAACACAATAGTCTAAGTTGGTGAAGTGAAATGAGAAAAATATATACATAAAACTATTTTTTAGAAATGGAAAACTTAAAATTGGCATGTGCGTATGTACTCACCCCCTTTGTCATGAAGCCCATAAAAAGCTCTGGTCCAACCAATTACCTTCAAAAGTCACGTAATTAGTGAAATGATGCCCACCTGTGTGCAATCTAAGTGTCACATGATCTGTCATTACATATACACACCTTTTTTGAAAGGCCCTAGAGGCTGCAACACTTAAGCAAGAGGCACCACTAACCAAACACTGCCATGAAGACCAATGAACTCTCCAAACAAGTAAGGTACAATGTTGTTGAGAAGTACAAGTCAGGGTTAGGTTATAAAGAAAATATCCAAATCTTCGATGATCCCCGGGAGCACCATCACATCTATCATAACCAAATGGAAATAACATGGCACAACAGCAAACCTGCCAAGAGACGGCCACCCACCAAAACTCACGGGCCGGGCAAGGAGGGCATTAATCAGAGAGGCAGCACAGAGACCTAATGTAACCCTGGAGGAGCTGCAGAGTTCCACAGCAGAGACTGGAGTATCTGTACATAGGACGACAATAAGCTGTACGCTCCATAGAGTTGGGCTTTATGGCATAGTGGCCAGAAGAAAGCCATTACTTTCAGCAAAAAACAAAATGGCACATTTTGAGTTTGTGAAAAGGCATGTGGGAGACTCCCAAAATGTATGGAGGAAGGTGCTTTGGTCTGATGAGACAAAAATTTAACTTTTCGGCCATCAAAGAGAACGCTATGTCTGGTGCAAACCCAACACATCACATCACCCAAAGAACACCATCCCCACAGAGAAACATGGTGGTGGCAGCATCATGCTGTGGGGATGTTTTTCAGCAGAGTTGAGGGAAAAATGGATGGTGCTAAATACAGGGATATTCTTGAGCAAAACCTGTACCACTCTGTGCGTGATTTGAGGCTAGGACGGAGGTTCACCTTCCAGCAGGACACTGACCCTAAACACACTGCTAAAGCAACACTTAAGGGGAAACATGGAAAAGTGTTGGAATGGCCTAGTCAAAGGCCAGACTGCAATCCAATAGAAAATCTGTGGTCATACTTAAAGATTGCTGTTCACAAGCGCAAACCATCAAATTTGAAGGAGCTGGAGCAGTTTTGCAAGGAGGAATGGGCAAAAATACCAGTGGTAAGATGTGGCAAGCTCATAGAGACTTATCCAAAGCGACTTGGAGCTGTGATTGTCACAAAAGGGGGCTCTACAAAGTATTGACTTTAGGGGGGTAAATAGTTGTGCACATTGACTTTTTATGTTATTTTGTCCTATTTGTTGTTTGCGTAACAATAATAAAAAATAAAAAAACATCTTCAAGTTGTGGGCATGTTCTGTAAATTAAAGGATGCAAATCCTCAAACATTCCATGTTAATTCCAGGTTGTGAGGCAACAAAACACAAAAAATGCCAACGGGGGGGGGGGGGGGGGGGGGGGGGGATGGGGGGTGAATACTTTTGCAAAGCAGTGTATTTGTTTTTTTTGGTGTTCTTTTCAGTTTCGCGGTTTGGCCGTAAGAATCGCAATTATGCGGAACCGCGTGCCTTTGGTTTTTGAGGTCCGCAGTTGCATCTACTTGCTGATTGCGAACGTAGCAATGAGCGCCTTTGGCGATTTTATTGCAGCCCAAGTCCTACGTTCCTCGCGATGAAATCTATGGACAATAGAGCCTCCATAGATCCCCCCTCAAGCTATAGGTAGGTTAGCAGTCTAAGATGGAGTCCCCATGAGAGAAAACCGTCAACTAAACTTAAGACTTTTATAAATGCTTTCATATTCCTGTCTTACATACTTGCTTATGTTATGTTAAACCTCCTTCACAAGCTTACAAAGTCTTTACCAAACTACAATGCTCCTTTAACTGGAGCTAGTGATACCCCAATGAGGAGAGGTATGGCTCTAGACAAATATGGGTTAATCAGGTCTCCATGGACCCTCTGTAGTCCAGGAGCATCACTGAGGTGGTCCATGGAAAAGCTGTTCTTTACAAAGTGAATGAGTTACCCAGTGTATGTTTGTAATCACTTGGTTTCCAGAGCTGACAGATGATCACTGCTTGCTTCTTTATTGCTATGTAGGACATACGTAAGGAAGTGTGTTGTCATCCATCTGAGCAATATGTCCTGCTCTCTAAATAGCCCACTGGTTTTGCACGTTTCAGCAACTTGCAGTTGGTAACTTTATCTAGCAATATGATAGGTATGATGCACTGTACTTAAGATGGCATAGGTGCAATCTGTGAAGCAAAGCTGCCAGAGTACAGTGTGTGCAGAGTCTAGTACTAAATTTAGATATTTTGAGTTTTATTCAGACTACTATAGTCTGAGGCATAAAGATTCAGTTCTAACTCTGCTGCTGACTTGTAACTATTACTTTATTTGTTGAAATGTTTGTGACAAGGCACGCTAGTGTGGGTGTAAAATGAGATGAGAGCAGAAAAGGGGCTGCATTTGACCACTGGCCACATTTTGCCCCTCTGTGTCGTAGAGCTAGGTGCAAAGCATTTCTTGTTCTGATTTGAGCTCATCCTACGCTTTAATTGACTTTTGCCATCATGTCTAGCCTCGCTGACTATGTGCTTAAGGTCTATCTTCATTTTTTCACCAGCAACATGATAAATAATGAGGTTTAGCACATCTGATGTGTGTTTCAACTTCTTAGTCTTACCTCTTAGGAGTTTTGCTACTCCCTTCATTTACAGTAGAACCACTTCACCATTGTGGGTGAAGGAAACCATTACAAACAACAACCTGTTAAGCATTGCCTGTTCCTAGCGGAGTGATTCTTGCACCGTGTCTTTGAGTGGATGGATATAAAGCCAAAGCACTTATGTAGTGGCTATTTAATCGTTTTTAATAACTAATTGGCAATAAAATCATTATTTTTAAAAATATGTTTTCCATTCAGACTTGAAATATATGTTCTAACTTGAGCTTTGCAGCCTCCAGCAGGATTACTGCCTCTTTCTGTTAGTGTTGGCAAAATGGTAGTTTTCAAGAAATTGTAGGACAGCCTCCTGGTCAGATCTGCTTCCACTCCCTGGATACATATTTTTGGTTGTAGATAAGCAATGGTAATGTAACTTTTTAAATGCTGAAAATGTGTACATTTACATACCTAATAGCAAAAATAAATGTTACTTTTTAAAGTGTAAACATGCTTCTATTAGTTAATACTTGAAAAACATTGGTGGCAAAAAGTGTGGCGTTTAGCCAAATAACGATCACAATACAAAGGCAGGTGATAAATATTTTAAAAACCTTTTATTTGTATTATATCTTCATGTTCGTGCTTAGAACATACCTTAATAAATACAGTGATTATGGCATACTTGCATTTACTTTAAATGTTGCCAGTGACAGGGAAAATGGCTTTTCACTTCCAGGTATAGTAAAACCATGTGGGGTTTCTTTTGTTTACATGGTCACAAAATAGTTTTTTAATAAGGTTTTAATGGAACTAAACTTTGCTTTATGTAATGGTCATTGTTAACTTGAAGGAGTCATTGTCCAGTTAAAATGTTTGTATACAGCTTTAACTTGGAGTATTTTGGCTCAAAATGTTTGGGATACATTATACCTTATACTTTAGACAGTCCTCCACCAGCTATGTACTTCATCACAAATTGAGATTTGGTTAATATCTACCATAGCATTTTCCTTTTATTCTGAACTGGCAATTTATAAAATTGCCTTCAGTCATTATAATGGTGATGGGCTGTAATTGGGCTTTGTTAGGTTACCAGTGTTACCCATATTTCCTTTTCATCCAAGGTCTCCATTTGCACTGTTCTGAAATGACACCAATGTAAGACTCTGGCTTACAAGCTCACAGCTGCCTGCTGCCACTCTTCTTTTCAGCCCTCTGCTGTCCTGGAGAGATTTATAAGGAGTTAGGAAGCTGGAGATCACAAAGGTTAAAATAACTCACCACTTTTTATTGGCACTGTGTTGGTGCTTAAATTATGTTTTTGGACTTAAAGGGCCATTTACCTCACAGGAAGTGTGAGAGGACACAAATGTATGTTAAAATGATGTGACTTTTTTATTTTTTTATTACACTAATAACAGCTAAGAAATGTAAAGTTTTACGTTTGTTTACATAACAAAGTGTAGCCTGCTTACTGGCAGTTTCATGAATAATAACAGATGCCGAGCCTCATGGTGAGGACACTGATTGATAACAGTTACTCCCTTCACTTAGGAATGCACTGAAAAGTTAACCTATTTAGGTGATTCCCGCATGCCATGCCCTGCACAGATAGATGAGGTGAAGGTTAACCTCTGCTTTTCTTTTGCTCATTACACAGAGCTGTAGCGTGTGTCTGGCTAGGGGCATGTCAGCGACTCATGTGAACACAGATTTAATTAATTTGATCTCTTAGTGAAAAATGCATGTATTTAAACAATTCAAAAATGATTTCAATATGCTTTTAGGAGATCTTTTCTGTGATGTGTTCCAAATTGTACTGAATTAAGTCGCCCTGTAAGCTCCAGTAAAGAGCAAAAATATAACAAAAAATAGAGATTTATTTAAAATATACCTTAAAAATGTATAGCGAGTAGTTTAGGAGGATCTCCCACACTCTGATTTAAAGTTTTCAACATAATTATGTAATAGATAGAATTCAGAACTGCTGAGGCCATTGATCATACTGGTCTAGTTAGTGACCTAATTTTTTAAACAGAATCACAGACCGTGTTTACAAAAATTAGTCATTAGCTACTCCAACTTTATCACTAGATCCGATCTATTCAAAGCAGTTGTTGACCATACCTATTGGAGAGAAAAAAATAATTATTGATGGCTGGGGGAGACTTCAAATTCTAGAGTTGGGGGAATGATTAAGTAAATATTGTAACCTGACAATTTTTATATTGCGTATTAATTTATCAATTTTGACAAGTGATATATCCCTACTTCCTACCTATCTTTGCATGGTTTCCTTCAGTTTTTACAAGAATGTAATTCTTCCATGTAGTCTCTGCAATCTCAGAACGTAATACAGGACAGGAGTAAACAAAGTAATTTATCATCAAGCTGGAAAGCTTTTGCTCACTTTCTAATTTAAAGAACCTGCAAAGGTCAGATATAATGTGGAATTTAAAGGACTTGTTAGCAGGCATTTTGCATTTGGCAGCATTGTCATTGCAGATTTATTTTAAGCTATCTGTGTGGCCAGTTGGTGAATGATGCAAGGAAACAATGTGAGTTTGGCCTGTGCTTATCTCCTCGTCCCAGAATAACACATGTATGCACAGCTTTACAAGTATGAGGAGCGTCATTAGCATTCTAGCTCCTTTCACAACATGCGCTTGGAGAGCATCACTCTGTCACATTACAATGCTTGGAGGTCATAAATGCTTAATTCTAGGAAAACTAATCTAAACTTATATTGAAACAATTTAAAACCCATTTGAGAGATGTGTAAATCTCTGTGTACATTATTAAATAGCTGTATGATATAGTAAGCAATGATCTATTTCCTGTGGAATTACATTGCATGATGACCTTTACAGTGAGGGAATTAAGCCCTGGTAAAACTATATAGTAAGACATACTTGTCATTTTTGGGTGTCTGCCACAAGAGAGGACTCTGCAGGCGGTGAAAAATTGACAGATCAATATGGATGACCAAACATTGTCCGCTTCCGCTTTCATTCTCTCTACCCCATTCCATCTTCCAAGGCTGACGGTATGCAAAATACAGTGATGGACAGTGGGAGCTTTCTATATGTTAAATAAAACTGCATGGTGGTAATTCAGTTACTTCTACATGTTTATGGGGTAATGTTAAAATAAAATATCCACTTTGTAAAGATTTAATTTCTTGCAGTCTAATTACACTTTTTTTTTTGTGTGACTACTTTTTAATGGGACACTGTCATACAAACAACAAAGTAGTTTTTAATTTTTAAAAATAAACAATCTCTTATAGTTAATCATGATTGAGATATTCAGCATTGTTTGTGTGAAGTTTCATTATGTTAATGTGCATCTTATTGTGCTAATATTTGGCTTATTAAGCTTTGCAGGGGGATCTTACTGCATGATAACATCGGGATAGATTGTGCTTATCTGGCCTACTATTGACTATATTGCCCACTCCTACATTACCTGCCTAAAATGCCTCCTTTAGAATGCAAGCTCTCAGGTGCAGGGACAAATTAGTTTGCACAACCTATTTTATCTATTTTTACACTTTTGAAGTACAAAAGTTTGAAGACATGTATAATTACTAGAATACAATAAATTGTAAAATATATCATCCATTATAAACCAATCTAAACAAATATTTTATGTCTGCAGAGTTAGGGTGTTTTGCCCTATTTCCCATGTATATTAATCTGCTGCCAAATTTGTTGTTTTATTGACAATGAAATGTGTTTTTTCAGACCGGATTTCTTTAATAAATGCACTAACTCCATAAGATAAATGTGTCTGCCAGAATATCTGCAGGAAAATGTGACCCGTTCTCTGCTTTGGGAATGTATGCAATCCATTTTCAATATAAATATTAATATTTATCTAAAGCCAAGACTTTTCTATATGAGCTTTGTTCAGACACATTGGCCTTGTGACTGAGTTTATAATTAATTAAGTTATATTTGGCGTGTTTTAAATCACACTATCCATCACAGAATTGTAGAGGTATTTCTGGAAATGTTAATATTCCATGACCTCCTTGCACTTACTATTATTTTTAATATGTCTGTTGCAAGAAAAATATTTGCAAAAAGACTTTAGTCTGTATGTGTTAATGACATTATGCTTATAGCCCATCCGTGAAAATGACACACCTTAACAATGCACACCTACTTTTATAGTAAATTGTAATGGTATTGTTAATCTCAGGCACCTTTTTAAAAAGAAGTGAGCTTTTTTATTTTATTCCTTCTGTTTATTTTTTAATACTTCAGATTATAATGTTCCCAATTTTTGCTGCAGAGTAATGCATTTTACCCATTTAGGAAAACATGTCTTCTTTCATGCTCTCTTTGCATTCTACGGTTGAAATGTTGTATTCCCAAGTTGAAAAGATGTGCAGTCACTAGTATTTTTAAGTTGACTTTAGGGAGCTCCACATCCCTGAAGCATAACAAGAAGATGTTTCAAGTTGTAATACTTTTAATGAACGCTATAGACAGGGCTGGAATCTTTTATTGCTACTGCTGGCTCCCAAATTTTTTTTCTAAATATAATTTTGTGAAGGGCATTTAAACCATAGAATGCAAAGAGAGCATGAAAAGAAGACATGTTTTCTAAAATGGGTAAAATGCATTACTCTGCAGCCAAAATTGGGAACATTATAATCTGAAGTATTAACATAATAATCAGAAGTAATTAACAAAAAAGCTCACTTCTTTTTAAAAAGGTGACTGAGATTAACAATACCATTACAATTTACAATAAAAGTAGGTGTGCATTGTTAAGGTTTGTCATTTTCACGGATGGGCTATAAGCATAATGTCATTAACACATACAGACTAAAGTATTTTTGTCTGGCTCCTAAAAATCTTTTAGATATTTTGTTCACCAATGGCTATAAACAAGCCAGTCTGTAGATCCCTGTTGGTTTTTACTCCCCATATGGTTGACACATGGTTATTACTTCAAGAACTGTAACACTGTGTATAGGTCAAGTCTTATACGTTTTCTACAAAAAAAAATGTCTCCAGGTAACCGTGATTTTCTGATATTGTTGCTGCACATTTTTGCCTGACAATTTGTTACTTAATAGACTTGTCACAAATTGCTTCTTCAATGGGGCTTGACTAGAACCTAGTTCCAGCCTACCCCATCAGGACCGTTTAGTTCTTACTACCTCTGGTACAGTAAATGGCTTCAGGATAGGGACCACACCCAAGAATATATGCAGAGGATACAGGCACACAATAAATAGTTCCACACTTTGTTTATGTGGAAAAATCAGGACTTCCTCTTTATTCAGAACTAGCAACATATATACAGTTTTAACGCCACACAGGCTGGCCAATCACAGTAAGCCCCATCCTTCTGTACATAGAGTAGCCATAGGCTGTCTCTGCTTACTTGGAAACCCTGTACATCTTATGAGGTCAGGCCCTTAAACTATCCTGGTGATATATTAACTATAACAATTTACTATAAATACTCAGACTGTTTATCTGCCCAAGACCCCATGTGTTTATTTAGGTGGGACTGGGTGAGTCATCACCAGATAACAACACTGTAACATAATCAAAATACATACAATTTATATGTAATTTTAAGTAATACAAAATACGTAACTATAACAATAAACAGGGTAACTTTTTGCCAGTCCAAGCCCAGGCCATAGTATAAAACAGTCCAGTCAGGCCCTGGGCATGACAACTTGTGAAAGAAAATCTGAATCTCTACATGTGTGTCCATAGGTTTGAGACCCTTTTTTTGTGCCCACGCTTGGTGCTATGCTTTTACAGTGTGCAAAAGTACCATTTGTTGTTTTTAACATTCAGTTTTTATTAGAAGGAAGTGCAAGTTGTATCTTACATGTATGTTATGCAATGGTCACATTTTTATTGCTATCAACCATTTAATCATCAAAAAAGAAATGTTCCCATTATCAACAATATGTGTGCTACAAACTCAGGAGTGTTGCTTTATTTGCCACACATTTGTTCTTGATTCTGTTGCCTATTTAGTGTGGTAGGTGTGTGGTGACTTTTACAAGATGGTAAAAAGATACCCTTACAAAATAGTTTCTGTAAGGAGGTGCCGAGTACTCCAGGAAGACACAGTGCGGGACTTGAAGCTATCATAGCAGCAGGCAAGCCATTTTTGTTCATTAAGTTGTTTTTATTGCAGATTTGAAAGTCAAGTGATTTATTGCAAAGAAACTACTATTTTTCAGGCACGAGCAAGTTGGAGGATCTTTAGTTGGTATTTACCTCTGGCGTATTTATGTTTCTAAATTTAAAAAAAGGATGAGGAACCCATTTTTATTAATATGTAAAAGTTGCATCTTCTGAAAAGGTGATGTATGTTACCAATATTCTTGTTTTTATTTAATAAAATGCATGAACATATTTTCTACATTTTTTTCCATATTAAAATATATATTTGCCAATGACCCTCTCACTGAATAAACCAAACTTAATTGACACAAAATATATATTTTTTAAATGCTGTGATCCTTTTGGACGGTTCCATAATTACTTTTGGGATTACTTCAGTTGTGTATACTTTCTGTTGTAGTTCCAGGGAAGAAAAAAAATATGCCTAGCAGTGTGTTACTGGTTTATTTTAAAGTTAAACAATATTTGTCAGATAAGAAGGAAAGACAAAAAAAAAAAAAAGAAAGCTTAATCAAAAACACATTTCCAAAACATAGAGTGGCCATAGATACTAAACATTCACAGTGAATACATATGGCCTCAATTGAAGATTACCCTGCACTGTAATCGATTAAATGTCTGCCAAAATAATGAATTGCTGTAGTTGATCTTCATTTATGTAATATGTATCATCAGTGCACTTGTGACATTTGTAGTTGGTTCTGGTAAGGTAGATTTTTTTATTATTATTATTTGTGCATATTATAAGAACACCAATCAACTCTTTAAAGCTATAGAGACAATACTGAAATATTTAAACTTGAATCTAATTTTATGCACACACACAATGAAGAAGCTTGGCGTAGAGTACAGTTTACGGTTCATATGCCATTTACTGTGGTATGAGCTGGAGGAGATGCCTTTGTGAGGTGGTGTATAAGCCAGTTGGGGTTGTAGTATTGGTTGGTTGTGTATTACAAAGCAGGATAGTTTCATAGAGTAGGTGTAGCACAAGAAATGTTCTACAGACTTGAGTGAGAGGTGGGTTAAAGTATCCTTTTTGTGTGTGCAAAACCATGGTCAAAAATATATAAACAACTATTATATCTTCTATTCGTTCTTAACAAACCACAAAAGTCAGGGAGCCATGGCTTCTAAAATATTTGTCCTGGCTCCTATTTTTTTAAAGTTATTCTACATATACGTAAATATACATAAAATTCCCTGGACCTTTTATAATACGTTGGCAAGTTGGTCAGTTTTTTATATGGTATTTTCGGCAACTACATTTCATGGGCATATATTTATTAGGTGAAGTAAATATACCGTATTGGTCCAAATATAAGCCGCACCCACATATAAGCTGCATCTGTAAAATTCAAGAGAATAAAATAGAAAAAAGATAGTACTCAAATATAAGCTGCACCCTTAAAATTGGCGAGAAAAAGACTCTCTCCAAGTGATCAGCCATTGCAAGAAACAGGCTTTCTAATTAGTACTGTAACTTTGTTTGCAGGTTACAGGACTTAGAGGATGTTAGAATCACTAAAACCGTAAATCGCTATTCAATTGCTACAATACCGCAGTCTCAAGCATGCAAATCGGCACCCTTAACTCACAAATGCGCAAATCGGCAATAATTTTAGGTTCGCGAATAGAAGCTGCACACGTAACTCGCAAGCTCGCAAATCGGCGGTGATTTTTTATTTTACGGTCGCGAATATAAGCTGCACCAGTAACTCGCAAACTCAAAAATCGTAAAAAAGTTGCGGCTTATATTCGGACCAATACAGTACATCATATTTACATTTGTTACTCTTATATGCAAATATTTTGAACTGCAGCCTTCTATTTTCTTTATAGGTTGCTACTTGCAGGGTGCAGGCTTTTCAACAGGGTATGGCCCTCATTCAATTGCAGTTTGGCCAATTGAATAGGTGTCTAAATAAGCACATAACATATATTTTTTAAGGAAGTTTTTAGTTAGTGAAAACTTTGCTTTTGGATAGATGTTTACTAGCTAAAAACTTCTTTAAAAAATATATGTTATGTGCTTATTTAGAGCACTATTCAATTGGCCAAATTGCAATTGAATGAGGGCCTATGTCCATAGAAACTCACGAGCATTGCATTATGCATAATGAGAGCACTGACATGTGTAGGGGCCAAATTCCCATTCTTCTCTGCATTCAAAGTCTCTTCCCACCTTAGGAAGTAGATTCCACATCACCATAACTGCATAAGAACTAATAACTTTGATCACTGTATTTTTTTATTTTAAAAACATGTAGTTCTTGTAAAATTAATTTATGAACAGAGTTGTCCTTGTATTAAAATTATATTAATATTCTAAACAGACATTAGTAAGACTTCTTTATATAGACAAGGGCAATGTTTATAAGGCGGCCACCCAACAAATTCACAAATGGAAAGAAAAAACTTTTTGAAATAAGAATGACCGCGATATAGTCTTTGATTTATTCTTGATAACTACACTGAATGTTGGCTTCACTGTTGTCAGAAGAGATGTTGTATACCACTATTAGCTACAGTTCTTGTAACCTATGCCTTCTGCAAAAGCTGACTCATCACACAACCTCACTACCATATATGGCTTTCTACTTGTTCTAATTGAGTTGTTTTACAAGGAATGGAGAAGGCAAGATTTTTCCAAATGTCAGATGACAAGCAAAAAGGGCCAGGACAGACATGGATTCCATTAACTCCCACTTCTTCCTGTTGGTGATAGAAGGCCTGACTATTCAGCATCCATCAACCTTACATATACGTCATCAGCTCTCTGATAAGATCTGTTGTGAGCACTGTGATGATCTGTGAATAAGAGAAGGAATGTTGCAAATCTTTAATCAGTCAGTCTTCCGTTAAATTTGTTGTTTTTCTTCACGGACTAGCTTTTTTTCGGTCTTCGTTGTGATGTGACCAAATACTAGCAACGACTTTTGTTTCAGTATTTTTATCGCTTGTGTGTGTATTTATTTCTATGGTTTGTAGGTTTTTCTTATATTTTAACTTTTGACATTAATTACCCTGAGTTTTATCAAGTATTTCTTCTTGATTAAAGATTTTAAAACATTTTTTGTATATTTTACTGTGCTTTATGAAACACATCACCTGGCTCTTGACGCATATCGGAGTGATGCCTCTTTATACTTTTTTATTACTCATTTAAAACTAAATGTGTAATCACTTGACGATAAATGACAAGTAAAATAATGCAACCATTATAAATCATGCTAAAATAAACATTTCTTATAAATTTCAATATATGAAAACCATAACTTTAGAAGTCCTTATATGACTTAATTATTTGGAAAAGCAGAAATATAATCTGTAATTTTTATATTTAATTGCAGTAACTGATTATTCCATTTTGTATTTTAGTGTTGATTGCTGTAAAAACACTTTTTAAACAAAGATCTAGAGAAAATTCTGTGTTTAAGCTTCCTACATGTTTCATATTATCTTTGATGAATGAATAGTCTGATTGAAGGTAATTGCAATTTGGCTATACAGTCAAAGTAGGAGTATACATGCAAGAAGTTATTGTACACGGTTACATAGTGAGATATGTCAAAAATATATAGGACAATGTTTGGATTATTATTACAGTAGCTCTATATAAATGGATTCAAGGAATACATGGGACTTAAAACACGTGTATGTTAAAACTGTAAATGGCCTGCTTGTGAAATATCATATATTAAAAAATGGTGACTGGGGACAAAAGTGTAAGAACTAATCGATGGTTAGTTGTTCAGTCAAAAGGATGGGCCTATTTGTGGAAAGAAGTGACTTCATATCCAGGTACATGATATAACCAAAAAAGACGATTTGGGAAAGCGAATGTGGTTATGAAAATCAAAGAAGCAGTAATAAGCAGAAACAGATTTTAAACAATATGAGAAGTATCAGAGAAATTCCAGAAAATTCTTAAAGGCATATCTAAGTTTCCTGGATTATGAGTCAGAAGTGTATGCAAAAATGTGCGTGAAAAAATACCAAAATAAACATTTTACAAAGTCAGCCTGATGTTTGCTAAATCTTTTTAGTTTGCAAGCTGAATCCTTTTTTTTTCAGTTGACAGCCCTGAAATCCCTGCTAAGATTAGCATAAAATTCATAATTCCTACTGCTGCCATCAGACAGATGCCGGACAACGTAGCATTAACCAAAAACTTAGGAGCCTCTAATAAGAATTGAATAGCCATGGGTCATGGGACTGTGTGGAATAGTACTGTAGTTGGCAAAAGAATGATTTAGCATAAAGGAATTTATAACTCAAATATTTCAGTAGTTCATTGTCATGGAACAGATGGAAGCAGAGAGGTTGAAAGCTGGATCAAGAGTTTGTAATGAGAAAATCATTGTTTCATACTTCTTTGTGAAAAATCAAAACACTGGCTTATTTCAATGTATCATCAAATATATTTTACATTGAATGGTTTCTGGATTTCACTAGGAATATAATATAGCTGTGTGTCTCTTTTGTGTACTTTATTTTATTAAGAAGTGCTTTTAATCTCTGTTTTATCTGCCTAAGATCTTACAAACAGTTCCTATCTAGTTTCTGCCCTCTGCAGCTCATGAAGACAGTTTACTTCTAAGTACAGGGGTTACACTCTCTCCGCTACCAATCAGCGGCAACATTCTGCAAAATGCAAGAGGTCACTGATTGACCAATTTGAAACGCTGCATTTCAGTCTGTGCATTCATGAACTGCATGAGCTACAGACCCATACAGCTAAGAATGGCATGCCTTTAGGCAGAGAAAAACATAGCTTATCAGTACTTCTTAATAAAATAAAGTACATAAAAGTAAATGGACACATAAGTATATTATATTCCTATTGAAATCCACGTACCTTTTTAATAATGCATGCAGCTAAATACAGTATAATGGTGAGCACAATCTCATACCTGAGCTGTGTTATTTGTATGTAACTTTACTGAACTCCCTGTCTCACATTGAAAACCTTGTAAAAAGTATATATATATATATATATATATATATATATATATATATATATATATATATAAAAAAGAAAGCTTTGTGATCTATATCCCAGTCCCTGAAGGACAATCAAATATTCCTTGGGAATTCTAGGATAGATTTATACAGCCTGCAGCAAAAAGGAATTAGCAAGTATAAGCAGTCCTTTGATTCCCTAAGAATTGTGATCTATTTTAAAATATTTGGGAATTGTATTCTCTAATAACCCAAATAGAGGGGATAATGTGTGTGGATGACCTTCTTTAGAGTAAATATCTTATTCCCTTTAACATGCCGTTATTTTTCCTTTTGATGCAACAAATAAAGTTGATTCCTATTTTTGATTGTATATCCTAGAATCTGCCTGTTCACAGACTGATCTGGTTATTTGTAATGGCTTTCATTGGCATATGGCTTCTGAGGTGTCTGTCAGTTGGGTGAATTTATTGAGCCAAAATATAGTAAATTAAGACTTATTTGACACTTTAAATAACATTGATTTGCAATTATTTTTATTTTCACCTTACCATACTTCCATCATTGCAACCTCTGCTTTGTCATGTATGTGAATGTTGTATGTATATTTGAGTGTTTTTAATAGACTTGTTTTAAGCTTATTATTTGATATGCATCACTTGATGTCATTCAGTCATTAAGCAAACTGTGCAGTCCTATGTGCACAAACTATTCTCACAGTATTCTTTCTCAACTTAATATATGAGATACTATATACTGTAAAACCTTGATTATCTGGCAGCCACGGGGACTCCCGATTGCCGGATAAGTTAATTGGGTTAATTGAGAATCCAGAAAAAAAGGGTCTAAACAACCCTTAAACCCCTCGAAACCCCTAAAAATGCACTAAAAAGGCATAAGCACCTAAACTGGGCCATTTAGGCCCAGAAAAAAAACTTAAAAAAGTAACTCTTTTTGTGCAGTCTCGAACTGACTGATTATCTGGAGTTTCTTGCAAATGGGCAATTTAGGCAGGTGGCGGTTTCTTGAGAGTCCTGGTTGGTTGAGTGCCGGATAATCAGGGTTTTTCTATCTATCTATCTATCTATCTATCTATCTATATATATATATATATTCTTTTTTTTTTCTTGTGGGAAAAATTGCATTCTGAACTTGTGAAATATTGCTTTGTAGGCTCCCATCGTGGACAGCATTGCCTGCTATTTCAGACTTTGGGAAATGTCTGTGATAATAGATAGAGAGCTTAAAATATATATGATGTAAAAAATGAAAAGTATTTGCTGGCATTTTTTCCTTCTTCTGACCACAGGGTGATGTTCACTTTTGCCTAATAAGGAAGTGCTCAGAAGTATGTAATGTTCCTAAATGTGTTTGATTGTCATTGACCCTTCTCCTTGAATATGTTAGTTTTATGAAGGGGGGGGGGGGTTCTTCAAAAAAATGTAGGCTCATTATTATTATTATTATTATTATTATTATTATTATAACAAAAAATTATTGAGATGCTTTTATGTTCTTTTCGTTAATTGCTATTTTATTACTGGCATTACATTTTTAAATGATTTTGTTTTATATTAGACTGCCAGTCTATCAACCTCAGGTACCACCTCCTAACTTGATTAATAGGTTTTTTGTGTGCACTGCCATTCAATCAGATTTATTTACATTAACCAGTCCACTAAAGTCAGTAAAGGGACCTGGAACACAATTATTTGTCATATAAAAGCGCATCCTTTAAATATTATTAATGTTGTGTTTTGCATGAAAATAGTAAAACCGGCTTAAAATAAACTTATTTTAAACTAACAGGAAGTGTGCCGCTACATAGACCTACATGAGATAGTGGATCTCATGGGTTGGAGTATGACTCCTATATTTATATTACTGCTCAGGGACTCACAGGGGCTAGCCCTAAATTATGTTTTAATAATTTTAATAATATTTGAATCATTTTTTTCTGATTTCATCATCATTTGAAATAAAGAAAACTCAGTGGTTAAAAACTCTTTCAGATGCAAAAAAGAAAGAAAATACTTTCAATGTCCCTTTAATTTATTAACTGTTTTCCTAATAAGGCTATCTGTTACTGTTTTTTGTTTTTGTTTTTGAAAGAACATCGCATGCTAAGATTTCCATTCCATTATGTTGAAAGAGCTTGCCCTGTGGAATGCTTATGTGCATAAGAATATTTTTAGCAGATCAGTAACATAGGCGGGATGGACAAATGTATTTGAAACTTAGGAGCCAGTCAGACTTGTGAGATGCAACAACACTTTTTTTAGGAGCCAAGGAAGGACTTATATATAGAAATATTTGAATACTTGGCTCCCACGATCTATCAAGCCCTGACATAGGACCTTTCAATAACAGTGCCTGTAAGGGTCTTGATACATCATCAATGATATCCCAAATTCTGTATCCTAAGAATAATTAATTGTATTATGTATTAGTATTTTATATTGTTTACTGTAATTATTGCTTAGTTGCTTCCAGAATACATGCCACAATATTACATTAAGCCTTAAAGCCATATTATGTATAGACCATTCATATATACGTACAATAAACATTTGTCAGATATTTTACCAAATGACTGGAACTCTTGTTGGCAGCACTAATGGGAATATTAACAAGAATGCATTATGATAGCACTAAGGGCCTCATTCTATTAGCGGCCGCAGCCGTTGTGGGGCCGCAAGGACCGGCCGCAAGCTATTCGGCTATTCTATTCCCTTACGGCCGGAGGCTCCGGCAGGCTTGCGGCCGGTGCCTTGCTATCTCTTGCGGCCGCTCGCGCCAGAGGAAAGCCTTTGATCTAAAACGGCCGCAAGAGTTTTGCAATTCAATTGCTCCGGGAAACCTCTCTGCAAGGCTAAAAGCGAGCCGCAGCTTACTTGCAGGAAAGAGGTCTCGCTAGCACCAATTAAGCACATAAAATAGCTCAAATAAAGCCATCCTGCACTTTGAGAAGACTATAAAGTGATTTTAGGTGTTAGAAAAAATAGCACATAATTATCCTGTACTCAAATCCGTAAAATATTTTATTTTTAATATCCGTAAAATATCCATGTAAAAAGTCCAGAGTGCTTGGAGCACCTCAGACACACCCACGCCGCAGCCGAAAAATAAACAGTTAATTTGAACTCGGGTTTGGGCAGATGTGCAAGCTTGAGAGTGGGTTACTTTTAATCCTCATGTCCCCCAATATGATCCCTAGCATTTACAGAGCTCAGAGGCACAATGACTGACAGATGTACCTGGCGTGCTGCGGTTCATAGGGTCACGGAGAGTCGGACTCCTAAAGTAGAAAGAACCCATTAACGTTGTTGAAAAATGGTTGTGCATTGCTTAAAATTGCTCCACCCTCTCCTCAAACTCCATACCCAATATTTTCAGGAAACCATTAAAAAAAAACAAATAATCGAAACATAGTTTGGGAAACACTTGTCTTGACAGTTAAAACTTTTTTTTAACTCCTTTATATATAATGCTTTTTGCTTCCTAATGAAGAACAAATGTGCTAAAGGCAGGGACAATTGTTTTCGTTCACTACATGAAAGATGTTCCAGAAAGTTTTCACTGCATATGCTTTTCATTTGAATTAACATGGAAGTTAATTAGAATCCCTGTTTTCTAGATGTTTATGGGATCTTGAAATACTCAGTTTTATTGTCAAACACTTCTGTAATGCAACATTGAAACCTGAATGTGTTTTAATAGTTCTACAATATGCTTATCCCTGATGTTGAAATATAAATATTAGGAAAGGGATACTAGCAACAGGATTTCAAATTTTTTCATTTATTTGTAGAAAAATGTAACTTGCCAAATATCCTACATACCAGAGCGGTTGCATTTTTATAAAATAAGTTAATACTTATTGCATGCATTTTTATGGTCTCTGTGATTTTTTTTTTTGGTAATGATTACATTACCAAAGAATTAGATGGTTGTAGAATTCTGGATTTAGTAGTTCCTTATAAGGTTGTCTTAAATATGAAGTTGTCCACTTTTCTCATGTTTATTCAGTCTTCTAATTTTGCTGGGTTGAATTTGGCCCAGAGCCTATTTTCAGCCCCACACATTCAACTTTCATCCTCATTATATATGTAAATGTTTGTGGGAAGATTAATGTAATTTTAGTTTTTATGCAAGATATCTTTGTAATGAACAAAACATGATCATTTTAAAACGTGATGATAATGGGTTTGAAAGTTAATCAGGATTTAGTTGTCTTAGTAAACTTCCTTTCTTAGTCAACTACTGATGGAAGGCATATATTTATTTACATAGCACCATAGAATATAGCAATAAATGAATACATACTACTGAGAGCTGGTATAAACATTAAGGGCACCGCCTAAAAAGCTAATGTTTTTATTTAAAATCCAGCACCTCCACCTATGTATTTGTTCTTCTTGGATGGTATATGGTTTCTGTATATGTATATTCTATTCACGCTTGATGAGACTGTCTAAGAACCTATTATTAATATTTGTATTACAAACATCTGGTTTTCAAGTCAGTAACAATCCCACGATCATTGCAGAAAATGAAACAGATACTTAAGAGTCTGAGACGTCTGCAGGTGTAACTGGTGCAAGTAATTTGGAGGATGGAGAAACCTTGAATTCCTGTGGTTTGTTATAGCATATAGGTTTTATGAATAGGATTTCCACAAATATAATGCTCAAATAATTTGTATGTTATTTTAGTATTGAGAATGAGGTTTAGTACAACAGGTGTTGAGCTATCCACAGAGTTCTAGGTTCAAATGGACTGGATACTGCTCAGAACTATAATGTAGGTCAGCCAAATTCAAGAGTTCAAATTGTAAATACTTTTTAACTCAACCCTGCTTCACTGTCCTTTATTTCTTTTTATAGTGCAGTGTTAGCTGCTTACTTACCATATATGGCTACTGGCTATACTGGTTATATATTGAGCTTATGGGACGAACTCTCAGGTCACTGTAAATCAGGGGTTGTCCACCTTTTTATACCTACTGCCCACTTTTGATGATAAAATGTCCTTACCACCCACTGGTGCCGCAGTAACTCAACTTACCCTTTTTCTTTTTTGGTCAAATAAATCATATGACCGTGGCTATGTGTTACCCTGTACTTACTAGAAAGTGATCCGGTTCTGACTGCTGTTCCTAGGCTCTCTCATCGGTTCTCCAAACAGCCAAGCGTGATGCTGCGGGTCTCCGGCGTGTGACATCACTCATCAACAATGCCAGCTAACGATTACCCTGCCGCCCACCTTGAAAGTTAGAATCGCCCACTAGTGGGCAGTAGGGACCAGGTTGACCACCACTGCTCTAAATGATTAAATATTCTATTCACTACAATAATACATTTCAGCTTTTTCCATTGGGGTTGGTATGTGTGCTTAAATCAAAGAATAAGCAAACGATTTTGCATCCGAGTGCTTTGACATTTGCAGAAAGCTTGTGATTTTTAAGTCTTTTCAGAAAAATTAAGCACCAGACAACAGTGTGAAATAACTGAATTTATATTAAACTATATGCATCGGTATTAAAAATTCAAACTATTTTTTACCTGGTTGTGTTAGGCTTTGTGATGTAGAACATAATTGATAAATGCAATGTTCCTTTTTAAGGTTTCCTTTGATATAGAGTAAAACATTGGTTCTTCATTTAATAAAAAAAAAAAAAAGTTTGTGAGAACCACATGTTCCATCTCTGTGCCTCGTCATAATTGGACACTTTGTGGCACATTTTTATTTTCTATAAACTTACACATTATCAAATTCCATATGTGTTTTATTAAATTTTAATAGGAGACACCCGTCCGCTTTAGATCGTTATAAAAGCATAAATAAAATACAAACTCACTTTTTTTAATCACTTCTCAATGCGGTTTCTAAATTGATACAAAAGTATGTATACGGAATTGGTAAATGTGCCCTAAAGGAAGGCCTAGAGCAGCGGATCCCAATCATTTTAATGCCGCGACCCTTTGAAAAATGTCCTAATTTGTGGCGACCCCTAACCGTAAAAAAAATTATAAATTGTTGCGCTGTAATTTTGCTACTGTTATGAATCGAAATTTAAGTATCTGATATGCGGGATGCATTTTCATTCTTACAAATTTAACATAATAAGAGCTTAGTAATTAATCACAAAAACAATATGTAGTATACATTGTGAAAGTTAAAAATAGTAAAGTTACGAGAATGGAAACGCTTGTAATCATTATGATTAAAATTGTCTGCCGACATCTATCGAATGACAATTATAGTATGGAAGTGCTAACTACCAGTGGAAAAAATGTGTACAGTTACAAGTTTTACAGATTAGAATAAACAAGAAAACAAATTACTGATGGTTTTAGGCGACCCCTGGCAAATAGTCATTCGACCCCCGAAGGGGTCACGACCCACAGGTTGAGAACCGCTGGTCTAGAGCATAATATTGGAGATTGTGCTCTAGAATTTAAATCCCTGCAATATTTACACTGAAAGTGTTTTTTTTTTTTTTTTTTATTGCAATAGAATATATATGTCACCTGTTTATGTTGGGCATGAACATGGAGCAAGTATACTGTGTGATGTATGGGTACATTGAACTTGACTAATTCATGTCGTGTTAAATTGGAAATTCCAATACATGTACCATGTCCAGGATGAGATATCCGGTTACATTTGGTGGGTAAATCAGGCTGATTAACAGGCAAGAACTGCAAGCTTTATTATAAATTTAGAAGAATGGAGTTTTTTTTCTTTTTACAAGCATGGTATTGATAAAGTACTTATTACTTATATGTTTAAATCGCACTATATTTGATTGTGTTACTTAAAAGGGGTAATTTATGCATAATGTGCTCTGCAGTGGGCTTGGCGAAAACATTCAGTTCTAAAGCAGCCCTGCGGTATATATTGCTTAGAAGGGTCCATTGGTGAGATCTGATCACCTTATGCGGAAAGCATTTTGGTGAAGTTTTAAATGTTAGTCATTGAGTTTGAAGTACATTTTTACTATGACTAATCAACACTTTATTTTTTGTTCTAGACCCTCCCCGAAATCAGCTGCAAACCCCACGCAAACTGTAAGTACCTGCATTTAACGAACGTTTGCGTTTGATGTGCTGTTTACTAAAATGTGTGTTTAACCGCCAAAAAATATATATAGTATATCTCCTTTTGTCATTGGTATTCATTATAATTCTTAGATAAAACTTAAGTGGCAAGTGCAATTTTCAACAAAATTTTTAATTATGGGTATGATTTAATAAATGAAGTGAAAGTTTAAACTCACTTCAAAGATAACATTTTTATATATGAGACAATATAGGGATACTGCAGTAACCCATGTTTTTAGTCATGGATTTTTTATTTTTTTTTAAACCATAAAAAAAAATTAGTGAAAAATAAATGCTCTAAAAAGCATATATACATTACATTGATGCTGTTTTGTTTCTCACATGATACTGATTGCCAGGCAGCCTTTCTAATCTATTATACCACCATAAACGTTTGCTTTATTACCATACTTCAGAATGTAAAGGTACCTAAGCAAACCGATATACTAAGCTTATTATGCCACTAGATAACATTTCCACCCAAATGAGTTTAAAATTACTAAGCAGTCTAAGGCAGCTCAAAATACTTAAATCATTTATTTTCTATGAAAATAGCAGCTTTTATAATGGATAAAATTATTTTAAAAAAATCTCTTTTTAAATGCATGATAGTTGATATGAGAGTACACTGGCCCATTAAGGACCAAGCGAGAGTTAAAAACTCAACATTGGAAACAAAATTGTCAGTAAGCAAACTATATAAAGCAATAAAGTAAAACTACTGAAACATTTAATAGCATTTCAGCTGTTTACCTTTTTATAATTTTAGAGTATTATTAGTTTTTCAAAGACCAATTATTTTTAATTATAGCATATGAAACACAGATGCATATCCGTTATATGTACTCTGTATTTCTATGGAGCGCATGAGTAATAAATTAGAGAGCATAATGTGCTGTAATGATGCACGTTAAATAATAAAGATCGGATTGGCGGTAACAATTTTCATTAAAAATGTTTTATTTGTTCCTATTTACAGTTACATTGTAAACTCCAAATAAATTGTATAATAGCTGCATTATGGTGGAGTTATGATGGTATACAGATAACACTACATATTTGTAACACTGTAGATCTACCATCAATCTGTAACAAATATGTTTTGTTTTCTTAATGCAAATTAACATACACTTGAAATGCCTATTGAATTGCTTGCATGTGGTTGGTGTGTATTTTTGTGTGTGTTTTTTAGATCTATGAAGTACCCAAGGAAATAGTTAAGCCTGTACCAATTGCATCACCCACACCTGCTGCACCCAAGGTCACTCCTTCAGTCAGTGTCGCCTACAATAAGGCACCTCGACCGTTTGGTGCCGCATCTCCTTCCAAGCCTGCTTCAATCCCATCTGCATCCTCTGCCTTTATCCCAACCACTGCAGCACGTTCATCCCAAGCTTCCCCACAGCCAACAGCCTTATCATTATTGGCTGCAGTCACCCCACCTGCACCCAGTGCACCCGGATTGCATGCTAATTACAAACCTGCCACTGATGGTCAACCTCCGGCTTTGAGTGCTACTAAACCTGCAGTTAATGTCCCACGGCAGCCTACCTACAGTCCAACCGCCAACCTGTATGCCAATGCCCAAGATGGGGCTGATGGGCAGAGAAGAGGACTTAATGGAAACCAGGGTGACAAATCTCAGAATGGGTAGGTGGTTTCAGAATGCTTTCCATGGCTGTGCATGTCTGTTTTGTTTCCAAAAATGTTCATATTATTTGAAGTGGATCCAATGCATCAATTTGTTCAAAGTTCTGTAAACTACTTCACATATAATGTGTGCTTAAATGGGTTTCAAGCTACGTTACATGGATTTATCAAGATGCATCTTCACATTTAAATGTAGTACAAAGGTCATATTAGAATACCTTTTCAATGTAAGGTTTTTAAAGTACTGTCATTTTCTTTTTCTCACAATATGCACTTAGTAGTTAGAAAATAGAACATTAAACATTTTTAAAAGGATATCTGTTGTTGTGGTAAAAGTAGAAATGACGGTAGCATCTACAAATCTGAGGGGACACACATACGTGTCCTTTTCAAGGGTAGACATTTTTAATTGTATGGGAATTCTTAAGAGTTTACTTTTCCCCATAAACCAGTGGTTGGTAATGCGTGTCTATGGGTCCCCATGAGACTCTTGAAGCCTTTCGTGTATGGTGTTTCTCTTGACCTAAGCAAGGCCCATTTGGTAGGTGCATATAAGAATTTATACCCCATCACCCATTGAATATAAAATTAGACACAGATTAGACACAGACCATTTCTTGGGAGATAACTGGCCACAGCGTTTATTGGTAAACAAAACATGATGTAATAACCATAACGATAAATACATAAATAAACATAACCCCGAGGGGAGGAGCCTGGATAGAGACAGTACACCCTACGCCCAGAAGCCTCATCCAGGGCCTACCGTGTTGGAACGTCCGTACCACCGTAGGGTAGGATCTCCCCCATTTTCCACTGTCCCGGCGACTCCCCTCACCACCCGCCGCTGTGACAAAATAAACAAACGTCTAATACCATATAATATACACTTCAATGATACATCTACCACAATGAATACATAGACAACAACTTAATACACAGCTGCTTTTTTTTTTTTTTTTTTTTTTACAGTACAATATATACAACACGTTAACAACAATACTCTAGGGATGGGTGGGTGGGCATCTGCTCCCGTGGCTAGCTGGGGGCGGACTGGAGGAAATTGGCGCCAAACGCCTACCTTGCTCCACCTCCCTCAGCTAGCCACCACCCCGCCCCTACCCGGGCCTGCCATGTCAGGTGGCCCCTCCCCCCAACCCCAGGCAAGCCTGAGGTGGGCTACAGGCCCTTCAGTTCCTCTACTACAGTACATAGTCTAGCCCCACAACCAACAGATCTTTCTATCTCTCCCAGATGAACACTTCTTCTTAATTAGATATTCACTTATTCCTCCTAAAGTCACCTCTCTCTTTCATGTGGAATTTTATCACAGCTAATCCATAAAAAATGTGTGTATTGTGATTTGGAAAATTATATGAATAGCTCTATCATGTGCACAGTGCTTTACCGACACAGGGTAGATGATAATATAAGTGCATTTAACTACCAAAGTGTTATATAGTCCCTGCCCTAAAGAGTTTGCAATAGACTTATTTAATACCATTATGTTTTTCACAAAGTAATTCTATAAAAATCCATACAGGTAGAGAGATTCTTCCTTCCTTTTTTTGTAATTTTTTTTATTTTATTTTTTTATATGTCATCAGGTCACAGAAATAAATACAAACCTTTTATAACTCTCATTTTTGTTTTTCTGGAATCAAGTAGGTCAAATATTTTGATAGCTGTCCTCCTTACATTTGCACATTAATTAAGCCTGCACACAAAAATAAAACTTAAAATTTTAAAAGGTGTCTGTAGTCCTGTTTTTAAAATGAAATCTTCTGGGGGGAAAAAGACAAAGTTTTTAGAATAAAAAAAAAAACAATACAATTTCATTTGATGCAGAGGGCTAACCAGTGCAGGTACTATTTGTATGATTTTAGGCAGTAAGCCTAAATTAATAAAATAAAGTAAGCACTTATTAATAAAATAAAAGTGAAGAAATACATAGGTATATTATATTCCTAGTGAAATCCATAACCATTCCATGTCCCTACAAATGTAGCCTACACACTTTGTGGCCAGTTCCTCCTCATTCTCAGACCTCAGTTGCAATGAACTTGAGCCATATTTGTTCATTTATTTTTCACCTAATCATACTGTTTCTCTAATATACTACCTATTATATTTATGGAAAAATACTGACTGCTGCAAGTCTGCCAGAGTCTTTAAGCTAAAACAATCGACACCGACTAAAAACCTGAGATTTTCACAGGATTTTTTTTATGTTGCTGGCATATAGCTCTTATTATAATAGGTGTGCTAAATCCAACACTGGAAAAGTCCTTGAAATTCGTGTAATTCTAGAGGCTGCTAAATACTGCAGATTAAATTAGTCTTTCCTAGACAGTGTATTTCTGTTCTGTCTGAAGTAGTTTTTGGCACTTACACTCCATTTCTAAAGTTATTATTTTTTTTATTTTTTTTAAGTTGAATTACAAATTTATTGTTCTTTATACGCAGCAGAGGAGATGTATTGTGAGAGTATATAGCCCAATTAAATATGTACTTAAAGAAACACAGAAAAGACTTATTAAATACCTGTAACAATCACATAACATTAATATGTATGTAAACCATGAGCATCATAACATTTGTTATAATTTTTTTAGAGAAAGTCTTAATTTTGGCAGGCTGTGCTTGTCACTGAGGGCTTCCATGTTGCTTCTCTAAAACATTTCCTGTTGGCTTGGAGTTTGTTGGGTGGCGTGTTCTGCTTATCTGTTTAAACTATTCAGAAGATCAACTTGATGATTAAGATGAGAATTTAGCACTTTTCAACTGTCCTCCTTCCCACACATGCTCAGAAGTAAACTTGGCCTGCTCTGTATACACCCCCTTAGTTCTTGAACATTGATTACGGTCATGGCAGCTTCGATTCACTAGCAGAATATGTTAAATAAAAATAAAAAAATGTCCTCAAAAAAAAAGAAAGAAAAAAAACTTTGTTTGCTCATCGGTACATATCTGCTATTGTTGTTTTTTTGTTACTAAAGGTGCATTACCTTAAGATGTACTGAATTTTATAGATTACAGGAAACAATTTGCTGGAAATGTGAAGTATTAATAAGTTATTGGCAATGTTGTAATTTGATATTACGATAAATAGGTATCTTATCACAGAAAACGTATTTTTTTGTGAAGGCAATTATGAATTGCTTATAATTAATATGTAGCACTTTTTTCATTACTTCTCAATAATACCTAACTTAGCAAATAATGGAGAGCTTATATAATACTACCTTTTAGATATGTATTTTAGATGCTTCTGGAGCTTCATGATGTTCTAAGAGCTAGTAGGGGTTATTTTTATTAATGCCTGCAGTGTACAACTTAAATAAGTGCTTTTTCTTTCAGAGAGGTTAGAAAAAAAAGATTAAAATAGAACACAAATATTTTAGCGTCTTCCAAGCATAAACTCCACATATCTCTTTAGGGTGATTACATAAACAAACAGGGAACCTTATCCTCTAATTACATATTATTGATCTTTCCTGTAAATTCTAGGTTCACTCTGCGGTCTGGAGTTTGTTTCTGGCCTGTTTTTAGTTTTGTTTCCTCATGAGCACCCAGGCAAGCCAGTGTAAGGAGGACAACCTAATTTACTGAGGCATGTTTTGATTTAAAATGTGTTGTGTTCCATATATTGATAGTGGAGATCTGTCCAGGCCAAACTCCTGACTACAAGGACCAGGTGCTTTCTAAGTGGAGCAATTACATAGTTACATAGTAATTGAGGTTGAAAAAAGACTTTTGGCCCATCAAGTTCAACCTTTTAAGATCTCCTCTGATCTGCAATATGCAGATTAGTTGTTAATAGATCCAGATGAAGGCAAACAGAAAAAAAAACACCAGTGAAACTATGCCAATTGTCTCAAAAGGGAAAACAAATTAATTCCTTCCTGACCCCAGATACTGGCTATCGAATTTCACCCTGGATCAATACTCCCTCTCTAATTAACCAGGATAACCCTGAATGCCCTTTTTAATAAAAAATATATCAAATGCCTTTTAAAAAGTTATGTATTAAATCCGCTGTCACACCTCCCTTGGTAGAGAATTCTACAGATTAACCACCCTTATACTGTGAAGAAACCTTTTCTTTCTTAAGGTGGAATCTTTTTAGTTCTAACCTCAAAGGATGTCCCCTTGTCAGTTGAAAAAAAACTCTTGGCACAAAAATGATTTCACAATATTCCTTAACTGAAATAAGACAACAGAACCCCTTAATTATAACGAATGTAGAATTTCTACATCATTTATTTAAACAAGCAGTAATATTCACACGGACCACTTTGTTTCCTGGGAGGTTAAATAGACACTGAATTCCAATATTTGTAAGTGCATGTATTACACATGCCCCCTATACCAATGACTACCCAGACCCTACTCTTAGGCTTCTCCCAAGGTCTGAGTCCTTCAGATAGAGCTGGATTGTGTGACCTTCATACCACACCATACTCTACATATCATTTCCTCGCCAAATATCGTCTAAAGCCTTAACTCTTTGTATTAACGTGTGAATTGTTTGGATTTGGCAGTTCAATAAATTGTTAATAAAGTGTTATTCTAGAAGAAAGTAAGAGAGCCCACAGATGTAAGCAGCAAATACCTCAGACATTCTGGATGAAGACTCACAGTTGGACAGCAATATCTAAAAGCCAACTGTAATCTTATTTTCCTGGCTCAGGAAGGCTTTTGGCATATAATTTTACATCAAACCCACTTAAACATGTTTTTTTTCTGAGAATGAAAATTACAGTGACAGTGGATATCCCCTATAAAAAAATGTTTAGTTTTATTAACAAAAAGTGATACCATACTCCTGTGGAGAATAGTGCCAGTTTTGATTTTAACTTCTTTTCTTTTTTCACATATGCCATTATATTTCAGTTGATCGTAGAAATTATGGAAAATCCTGCTGAGTATGTCAGAAATCATATTTTGTAACCTACGGTTTTGTACTCCTATTTCCATGGAACATTGCTTGAAGCCTATTTATGCACACTGAACACTTTGGTATTTCTTTTATTTTATGTTTCAAAACTTTTTGTTTCTTACAGGTAACAACAGTGACCACGTTAGTATATTTTATTGCCTGTGTAATATATGTGACTTGGCTGCATGTTTAATTGGTGACTGACTGCAGCTACAGTAAGCTCGGTTTATCTAATATTGTATTATTGACAGAATTATTAAGGCACTAATAATGTACAGTATGTGGAGCTGTGTTCTGTGACTGTGGTGTTTTATGCTCATTTTTTTATTGCTTCTCTTGCCGTGCTTTGAGGGAAACTCTTGGCCTGACCCATCTCTCAACCTCCCTCAACAATTATATAATTATTTTGGCATGTATCATATCCTTTAAATACAGACAATATAATGACATGTGAAAATCAATTTATAGAGTTCTAATGGTCATTGAGTTAAATGTCTACAAGTGCACTAAATACTGCTGCAACACAGTGCTTGGAGTTTAGGGAAAATGCATAAGATGTATTAATAAGATGATCACTTGTTCAGTAAATGCCTACACATACACTTTACCATATCAATTATAAATTGCATGGCTAATTTTGAGTACTGTCCTTTTAACTTAATAGTACATCTGTATTCCACAATTTATATGGATATGTCTACTTAAAGTACCACTGTAGTGCATTTAAAAGTAAAGCTCATCTATTTGTAAAATCTAAAACAAATGTGTGAGTTAAAAGTTCTGGGTCCGGTTTGTAAGTTAGATTATGATTCCAAATGATCCCACCCTCTGTGGACCCTCTATAATTTCTGCACATCTGGTACACCACACTGTTTTGTAAAGTGGGACGAGTTCTGTATTCATTGTATAGTTCATCTAGAATATGTACAGGTTTGTATACACAAAGTGTGTATATGTTTATACAGCAAAAGCACCAAAAATCAACATTAATTAACCTGAATGTAGAGAGAAAATATGTAATGAGTTTCTGACCTGAATACGACTGTTTTTGATCTACATAAACTGAATTTGAATTAAAAAATAAAATAAAATAATGAAGCTCATATTTTTGTTTTTTGGGGGCATAAACTATTAAAAATAAAATAAAACCTGTACCTTGGGGCTGGAAGCAGGTTTGGCTTTGTTGTTACTAGCCCTGCCCCATGGCATCATTAGATTGTACCCACTGCCTATATATAATATGTGTGTGTTCTACAGTTTACATACTGAATTTTATGCTGAAATATGTGGCTCGGTAATTTACTGAGCAACATGTACCAAATTGGAGTTAAAAATTGCAGTCCTGTTTACTCCTGATGACTGAAGTCCAGCACCAATGCTTTAAAAGACATGGTAATACTGTTATAATAGTGTGTGTGTAAGCCAATTCACATGTTCAATAGCTTCTGAGCAATTCATTATTTTTAGAATTCATCAAACTACTTTATTTCTTAGTTATAATAAATTAAAAGATTTATTTAAAGAACCACTACAGTGCAATATTTAGAATAGGATGTGCAAGATGTTTTTACACAATTTGTGGATAGTTACACCCTTTTAACTATTTGATTCAGTTTTAAGTATTTTTGTCTTTGTTTCTATATCTACTTTTCATTCCACCCATCCATCTACTTACAAACAAAGTTCCTCTTCAAATAGGCTGTCAGCAATGTAATATAATAGGAGAGTAAAGCTCTGTAGGATTACCTGCTCCCTCATACTACAGATAGACAGTCTAAAATGGAATCCAACATGATACAATCAGAGACGTCTAAATACAGGATTTCTGTAAATGTCATAGCTATTGGTGTGTTATATACTTCAGGCATGTTAAGATTTTACAAAAACAGTCAGAGGTGCTCAATCTGAGAATGGACAACACCTAAATAGATCTGTTCTATAGCCATGATTACCCACTCTGAGAGCAGCCTCTTTTAGCCACTTGTGCCCTTCACAGGGAGAAATCTCCTGTAGTATATCAGTCTGGACCCACTCACTAGAGTGACAGAGCCCCGAAATACCAGGCAATGATACCCTGAACAGGAGCAACAGCAAACCCCAGACGTACGTTTGGTTCTCTCTTTGGCCTCCTTAGAGAGATGCAGCTGTACTCCCTAAGGCACAGTGAGCAAGGAGTCCACGTCTAGTTCCTCCTATCACCCTTAGGATGAGTAAAACTCTAAGGATCATTTGCATATGTAAAAACAAAGTCAGAGGTGCCCAATCTGAGAATGAGCAGCACCCAGAGAGCAGCCTCTTTTATCCTGGAGTATAGCAGTCTGGTTTCACTTAGTTACTCAATCTTAGAACGAACAACACCTTGCTCTTTTGGTTTTAGTCTTTTAACCTGAAATTACTGCTCAAACCTGCAAGTATTTCCTTGGGTGTATCACCATCTTGTGGTTGATCCTAAAACTGCACTGTAATATATCAAAGTTGCATATAGAGCACAGTAACAAAAACTACGGCAATATCAGAAACAATTTTTCAGTGTAGACAATACTCCTATTAGCCACTACTACTTTTTAATTCCTACTTTGCCTTCTTTCAAAAGTGCTACCCTTGTGTGTAAGTGGGTAATGCTACTTATTTTGCACAAGTCTTTAAAATGAAATCATGTCACTTTCTCAATACCGGATGCAAATGGCAGAATTCAATTTGCTCCTTTCTTTTTTCTTCCCAGCCTAATTTTAGATGCATGGTTTTTTTTCTTGTCTACTATTCTTTAACTCATTCTCAGCTTCTGTTTTTTCTCTGTATACTAACAGCATGGTTGCCTTAGCTTAAGCTAGACATGGGTTAGTATACTCTGTCACTTTTTTTTGTTATTTCTAATCAAACGTGTCTTAGTTAAAGGGCACCAAATTGATAGTCCTAGAATACAAAGGTGGAGACGACCTGCATTGGCACAAGTATAAGCAATAGAGATGATGCTAGCTACAGTTAGGCATCAACAGAGTCCTGCACTCTAGTCTTCAATCATGGCTTTCCCGAGAGCACTTCCATATGTTCTGGTACATGGCTATCTGGGCCTGAGAAGGCATCAGCCCTCGGCCTCATAATCCCCATTCGTGTGTACTTCTCATCCTTTGTTCTTCTTGTAAAACAGACAAATCATTTTTGGACCACACAAAACATGCCAAAGGGCCACACTGGATTGCCCACCCTCTGATCTAGCAAAGGGCATAGCTCCTATATAGCCTACATAGTCTTCAACAATCTATAACTGAACTAATACACTGACTAAACTTTTTGCCCATAAGATGTGAAGACTTAGATAGTTCAGACTTGTTGCTGCCAGGGGGTGTATAATTTCTCGCACTATAAAAGTAACCAAAAAGATGCTTTTTAAGAGAGCTGTGGGCATGACCAGGGCACCACAAGGAGGAAGCCGGACTAGACCATCTGCAGGGAGTAGGGTGTCCAAAAAAAGCAAATGCTCCCATGTCGTGATTTATTTTGTATGCTTTTGTGTTGCCTCTTTCAATTCTATTATGTTTATATTTAATATTTTTTACTTCAAAATATAGACATAGTTAAAATGTATTATTTTAAACCTCTATGCTTTGGCTATGTGTTGTTACCCTGAACTCTGTTTTCTCATTTTTATCTCTTCTTTTTTCCTCTTCATCTGCTTCTTTCACATTCATTCAATCAATGAAGGAAAACTCCCCCCAAACGGTAATTGTTTGGTACATATACTACATTTTGTTAGGAAGTTTTAGAGCCAACAGCCTTTACATACATACAGCTGCCATCTAGTGGCTATGTAGGTGTATTGCATACTGCCCACTGCTTGTGTTTTCTTGGTTACATAGGCCTACATTCACAAATATATAGGAGACACTCCTCCACCTTTATATATTATCCTATGATGGTTCCTTCCAAAGGGAAACTCTCTAACAGCTGCAATCTATAGCATTACACCAAAAAAAGATGACAAAACCTCCACTTTAAGGGGGAAACCAATTTCAAATGCACAGTTCAGTGCTGCTTTGGAGTTTACATTTTCACCAAACTACCTTTTCCCTGTTATTCTTGAATACATAGGCCCTCATTCAATTGCGATTTGGCCAATTAAATAGGGGTCTAAATAAGCACATAACATATTTTTTTTAAATAAGTTTTTAGTTAGTGAAAACCTTGCTTTTGGATAGATGCTCACTAACTAAAAATGTATTTAAAAAAAATATGTTATGTGCTTATTTAGACCCCTATTCAATTGGCCAAATCGCAATTGAATGAGGGCCATAGTCTTTAATCAGAAAAAGTGTTTTATTCTGTACAGTGTATGTAAGAGAAGGGTATTGTCACCATGGTTGAATGCAGGTACATTGCACAACACATTCCACCACCTTTAACTATGTATGCGTGGTGGTGTGGGTGGGGGCTTGTTCATGCCAAACAACTGTATTTCATTTAAATTTCTTAGCAATTTTTTTTTCCATTTTAAGACCCCACAGCAGCAAAGGTAATAAAAGTTCTTGTTTTGTTTTTGTCCAGCCCCCCTCGAAAACACATTGTGGACACATACACGGATGTTCATCACACCCCAGCCTTTACTGATGCCAGCAAGCAGCGCTTGATCGACAACACTGAGGACTGGCATCCACGAACCGGAACCACCCAGTCTCGTTCCTTCCGCATCCTTGCTCAGATGACTGGCACTGAGCACAGTGAGTAATTTTAACCTATTTGAATCAGAGGGTTTCAATTAGAAGAAGAAAAAAGATGTATTATGTGTTATTGTTGCACAATTGCCATCCATTTAAATGTTGAAACCTTGTACAAACTGCATGTGTAGTAAGGACTTCTATAAATTGCAGGCTGGGGAAAAACTGCATTTGATAAATACCACTTTAAAGTATCACTGTAGTGCTCATACATTTATTTATGAACTTCATTTGCAATAAAATCCATATTTGGAGAAATGTTAAAAGTAGCTTTTACATGTGCGTGTGAACTTTAGTGTTTCAGTTTTCAATAGCTATGCTTCTCTCCACCCCTATCAGGTGTCCAGCAGGTGGGAAACAGATTTGCTCAGGAGATAGGCTTTGGCTTTTTTTCACAAAAGTAGACTATAAAAAAAAAAAAAAAAGACAGCCTTTTGGACTTTTGCACACACACTGGACACTAGTAAGGGGGGGGAGAGAAGCACTCATCTAGTCCCTTAAACAACAAATCTCAAATACTGATTCCATTGTTTACTTGATTATAATAGACTTCATAAACATTGAATTTTTGCATTGATCTACTTTTTATTATAGAGCAATGTAGTGATATCTAATATATTTGTTGAAAAGATGACCCATATTACACTATCTGTAATAGTATAACAAATGTATTTGCAGGGCAGTTTTACAGTGACAATTGTACAAATTATAAATTCTTGGTTTTTTTTTATATCGCATATTTTGCTCTGTCAGTGGTTTTCCAGTCATTTGTAATGTTTTTATTATTCACTTTGCTTTTTTTTTTAATTTTTACATTTTTTGATAGTCTGAAATTCTAGCTACTTAACAATTTGAGTAATTGATACTAAGAAAATGTTTTTCCTCTTCCTTTAAGTGAACGAACCAGAGCCTGAAAATGTGAATAAGCCAAAGTAAGTTAAATTTCCATTACATTTTTCAGTTCTAAAACTGTAAAACAAGAGTCCTGTCTAATTATGGCATCTTCCCATGGAGTTATGTTGTGAAATATGTTCTTGAATGTAAGTGTTTTATCTTCTCAATGTCTTGCTTTTGTCTGAGCATCAGAAGTACAGCTCCAGTGTTAAAAAAAAAAATGCATGGTTCATTTTAATTTGTATTAACTTGTTACAGAGCATATTTTGGTGAAAAGCATGGCGCTTACTTGTAAGTGGAAATGGTAATATGATGTCTACCCTTGTAATTTTATTATGTTTGTTGATTTTTTTAGATAATTTATATAAGAGGAAGGAGACTTATATATTTTATTTAAAACCTAATTACTCTAGCTAAAAGCATGTGTAAGATCAAGTGAAGTATTTAAATCAGCGGTGCCCTTACTTGAGAATCTGCATTTTTTGGTAGTTCTTTGAACACTGTACATACTTTGTCAGATGTTCTTTACAGCAGCCTTGTTGCATACCCTGCGCTAAGAGCTCAGCAACCAATACTGATTTTGTTCTCTTGGTGCAATGAAATTTAGACTTTATGGAGAGTATAAAATGGCGTGTAGCCGGTTACTCTGAGATTTATATGTTGCCACTTGGAGATCTACAGGTACATCAAGCTCAATGTTTTTGCTGCCGCTGGTCTAAATCACTAAATGAAAAGGCTAAAAAAAAAAAGAGTGCATGACAATTGGATACCAAGCAACTTTCTCTTTTTCTTCTTTCTCTGCATTTTTTCTTATTTCTCTTTTCTATCCTTTTCTTTTTAGGGAAAAGATTCCTGTGCAAATCATTAGTCCAAAATACACAAAATTACGTGACTGGCACCATGGCGTCTCAGCCCGTGTTCTTAATGTGCAGTGATATTCCATTAATTTCCTATTTCTTTTCTATTCTCTAACTGCTTATTCAGTTGTATTACTATACAAGGGAAAGAATATGTTTATTGCTTTATTTGTCTAGTAATGCTATCCTACTGCATAGATATATAAGGGCTTACATGTAAGAAAGTGGCCATTTCAACGGACTATTTCTTATGGGTGTAATGGCCATATTCACTTATACAGCAAGAGTCTGAGAAATTGTCCCCATGATAGGAAAATATTCCTGCTAACTTAAAGGGGCATGGAAAGATTTTTTTTGGTGTTGTTGTTGCATCAGAAGGTATTTGATGATGTGTCGGAGAGCGTTTTTGTCTTGCAAATAAAGGCTAAGAGCACAAAAACATAGTAATATTGTTAAATGCTCTTGGGGGCTTGCCCCACGTCAGGCAATGAGACAAACAGGATAAAGTACGTTATATTCTCTGCTTTTCCTGTTGGTTTCAGCAATTTTTTAAATGGTTTTATGTAATGTTTTTTTTTCTGCGGAAAGTACATTTTGTAATGTTTAAAGCACACTCTACTAAATGCTTGAGAAAAACTATTGTATTCCATGTCCCTCTAAATTAAAAATCTGATAATCAGAATAGTAATGGAAAGATGAGAGTTAATATGTGGCAAGTTGTTTGAAAGAGAGTGCAATCTATGACCTTGTCAATATATTTATATTAAGGCGTTAGGAGTGCTAATAGATTCTTATAGCTTTGTGCATGAATAGTTGTTGAAATACATACTGATTTTGATGTGTGAATTTAAAAAAATACATCTATAAAAATGTCATGGTTTCCCATGACTGCTGTTAAATATGTGGAATACTGATATAAATAATTATGCTGTTATGAACTTTAAAAAACGTAAAAAAAGATATTGTATCCTTTAACAATTCTGTTGGATTCTTCTTTTTATTAATTTCGCTGAAATCCACTGATAGTAATTTAGCGTTCACTTGAGAAATCATTGTTTTCATTAATGTTAATGGAATGAATGTTTAATTTCTACTGGTTTCTGAGAATATATTTTAGTGTTTTTAATAGATATTTTGGGAGGATTGCACTTTATAATGAAAACAAAGAATGAAAAAGGATTTTTTTTAATGCAAATATTGAAGTTTTTCTTGTGTGTGTGGACTGGGGGTTTTGGAACTACAGGGAGTTTATGAATCATTGCAGTTAGGAGTATCCAGGTACTGTACTTCAAAGCCATTTTTGATCGCAGTTGGTGATCTGAAATTGATCAAAACTATGTTTTGTGCCTGCGGTATGAAAAGATACATTTTCAAAATGTAATTTAGAGTAATCTGCTTCTGAGAGATGAACCTCTTACTCATATGTTACAAGTAATATTGTTTAGTCAAGTGAAGAGGATAAAAGAAAAGAGAAAACCTTAAGAACAGGTCCAAATAGGATAAAATAGAGAAGTTGAATCATTGGCCAGAAGAAGTATGTGAAGAGGGTAGGGTGAATGCAATAATGTGACCATGAACAAATACATACATACATACATACATACATACATACATACATACATTAATAACCCATAATAAAACAAAGCATAGCAGAGACAGAGAGTATCACATGAAACTATGATAATGTACAAAAAATAACTATATTGGAACACAACAAAAATGTATTTCTAATTTTAGTCTACAATAGAGGTCCTCCACTATTTGAGAGCTACTTCACATGATACTAAAACATTTAAACCTTGCCATAAAGACAGATTCAAGCTCTTAGAGAAGTATTTATTACAAATAACCCTAGTGCAAGATTTCTTACCTTACAGAGGGTCGTTGGGTTTTTATGTGGTGGGGGGTAGGACTCTCGCTACCAATCAACAGAGAGTTAGCAGGTAAAGATTAATGATTAGCTCTCAAATAACAACATTGGAGACCCAAGTCTAGAAACTGGATATATGAGGAAATATTCATTGATCTACATTTTACGTGTTGACTTTACTTGACTGTTGATGTCACTTGGAGCCTCATTCAATTGAGCAATTGTAAGTTACTGGAGCCCGTAAGCTAATTTGCTATTCAATTGTCGTTTCTGCAAGCCAAAAACGGCTTGCTTTACAGGCTTGAAAACCTTGCGGTTGTTACAACCGTAACTTACACCCCATCTAAGCCTTTGATCTTTCACGTCCGCAAGCGTTACAATCGCAAATCGCTATTCAAATGCTACAAATCCTCAAGACTGCAAATGTTTTCACACCCGTAAAAGACAAATGTATAAGAAAATCCTATGAGTACTTTTCAAGGACCTTCGAAGGGGTTAAACACCTGTTCGTAGCACTGTAAAAGCAAATAAAAAATTATTACTGCACTGTAAATGATGGGGAAAGCAATGAAAGGCATTAGAATTAATTGCACAACAGTCTTAAGTTCGCAACGCTGTAATCAAATCATTTTATGTTTTAATTTCCGTGTTATATCGATCTCGGGAATCAATGAGTTAATCCATATCGGCCCACCCACATAGACTAGAACAGTATTGGCATTCTTTTTTATTAGTTTGTGTTTTACATGTCCGATCGCATATGGGACCTCCAAACGCTAATTGATTGACAATTAACCTCCATGTTTTACTGACCTATTGATGATGGTCTCATTTTCTATTGGCTGTTTCTAAATGGGTAGTTACGGCCTTGCTTAATTGATCAAGTTCCCGCCCTGAAATGCTACATATGGGAGCATGGTTTATGGTTTTGGCTTTGGGCCACTAACTTGAGGCTTGTTCAATTGAATAGCACCGGATTTGTAGCAGACCGCGAGCCTGCAGCTCATACGGCCTGTATACCATACCGCGAGATGCGGCTCTCTAATTGAATGAGGCTCTTGGTATCCTCAATGGATTTTCTAGCTGCAATATACTTTCTGGTCCACAGAGGGCTGTATAGTCCCTGTTCCTTCAAAACTGAATTGAAAACTATGGCAGACTCTTGATGCTATGTGCTCAATATGCAATGGCCTTAATGTATTTATTTTTATTTGTTATTTTCTCATATTTTGTCTAACTGAAACATGTTACATCTGCATATGATGTAGTTTCTAGTCTGCATAATGAGTTAGCAACTGATTCAGTGTTTTGACTGTTAAGCATTCATTTTAAGTTATGTATCAAAGTCTCAAGATTGCAACCACGAAAAAAAAAGCTTGTAATCATAGAGGAGAGGGAAAAAAAACGTGGCTGCTTTTAATGTATTAATTCTTTTCTTTGGAAAATTTGGTGCTATTATTTTGCTCTTCTTCTGAACCTTGGAGACTTTTGATAGAACATTATTTAAAAAAAAATACATTGTTTCTAGGTTATCTGCCACAGGAAGCTCAATTTCTTCCTCCATTGTGTGTTCAAATAAAAAAACTGCTTGAATGAGTTCACAAATAATTCTGTCATATATTATATTATATTATTCTATAGTTCATTCATCATTATAAATACTTGTTTCCATCAATAAATAAAAATGTGTTCCCATGTTCTTTTCTTTTTTGTCTGTGTGTTTATTCATAAACACAGTATAATAGGTTGATAACAATGCAGTACATAACATTTCTTTCCAAAATCATACTGTATATGTGTGTACAGTACATATATGTGTTCATACATGCGTGGATAAATCCTGAGATCCTGGGCTTCTACATTCTTTACTTTTGGCTCTTATATATCAGTGGATAGCAACATGTACTGCCACACTTAATGGAGTATGTAAAAGATTAAAATGAAGACAGCCCCTTACAAGCCATATGCTTTTCTGTATAAATTCATGATTGAACTTGACCTTTTTAATGAACATATAAAATGCTTTTCATCTCTACTTATCAAAAGAGATTGACACAGGATCAGAATATACATTATGATGGGTTTCTGAAGAACTGCAGTTGTGTAGGATGTCTATTGCCTTTCTAGTGTTCATTATACCCTGTGTGCTGTCTTGGAATCTCAAGGAACGCTCTATAAAATGCTTAAACGATGTATTAAATGATGAGCCATCCAGCTGCAGATTTCAAGATAACATTTATGTTCTTTTGTACTTAGGGAAAGCCACATTTTAAATGGAGATATCAGGTAACGTAATGCAGAACATATTCTAACAAGAGTAATCACTTGCCTGTACAATAGAGCTGCATCACACAAGCTGATCATTCAATTAATATTAATACACATGGAGTGCTTTACAGTTCCTGTTTGAATCACTGTGATATATCTGCCGTTTCATTAAACTTTTATTTCTCACTAACTAAATAAGGGTAGCGCGACTTTGCGTGTGCCCGTCAATAGCGAGCCCGACATTTGCGCGCAGGAGTGCTGTACCTACTCATTACCCATCCACCCAGCTTATATCACCACAACTTCTACAAGGACAATGCGTGATCAGAGGGAGGTTGCTCAGCCAGTTTTTTACATAGTGGATCTATACCCAGTGGCTGTACCCAGTGCTGGGAAGCATAGCATGGTGGGTTTGTTGGAACGTATAGTTCGGTTGGGCTTGTGTGATACCCTTTACCCTATCACTTTCCTGAAGAAGAGAGTTGGTTAGGTTTAGTTTCTGTAAAGGGGGTAAAGGGTATCGCAGAAGCCCATCCTAACAATTTGTTGCAACAAACCCACTGTGCTATGCTTCCCAGCACTGGGTATAGATCCATTTTGTAAAAACTGGCTGAGCAACCTCCCTCTGATCACGCATGGTCATTGTAGAATTTATTGCAATATAAGCTGGATGAATGGGTACAGAGTAGGTACAGAGCTCCTGCGCGCAGATGTCGGGCACGCTATTGATGGGCACGCGTTTGTGGGGGCACGCATGCGTTGGCGCGCATATGTTGGAGCGCATTTGACCTTTGCAAAAAAGTCGGAGTGCCCTAAATAAGTGTTCAGGAAAGATTACATTTATACACTCTAAAAAATCACCGCACCAATAATGTAATTATAAGCATACCGTACACAGGAGTATTATACTATGGTCTGTAATGGTAATTAATCCAAATATATGTAATATCTGATGTTATAAATGTTAAGAGGATTCTCTTAGTCGACTGCCTGTTGCAGAAATATAGACATTGGCAGATGTGATGCAGATGTCATATATGGATTAATCCTATAGGATTCATGGCCCCAAACGGCACATTCATCAAATGGATAACTTAGTATTATAGCCCTTTATCCTATGCTATGATATGGTTGTTATCTGTTCCGAATTGAGATATTTCCTGGAATCTCTCTTTGAGTGAAAAGTATTATTTAAATAATCTTTATTATTTCTAACATATACATAAATTGACCCCAGTTAATATAAAATGATACATTTAAAGTTACACTGTAGTTGTAAAACAAGCCATAGCCTTTTAAAAGTATAAATTGCACCTCACGTGAGGGAAACCCTTTTATCCCATTTGAATAAAGTCGTAAATTATTGATATTTTGTTTTGTTTTGATTACCCTCTACTCGCCTGTAGGGAGCCATCTTTATCTCTCACACGCCTACCATTCCTCATAGCTTGCTCCTCGGGGCTGCAAAGAGCAAGCTGTGAATATCCATATTTCATCTGCCAATGCACAGAGCAACGGTCACTGAATTATTGTGAAAAAAAGGAAAACGTTCCTAGCAAGTTACTATCACTCATTTCAAATAATTTTGCAAACTATAGTGCAGAAATGTTAAATGAATCTGAGAGGGGCTGCTTTCCTTTTCCTTGTTTTGTTCTGTTACATGGCACAGTTGCAAAAGGCTTTAGAGTTGTGTCCATTCACAAGCTATGTGTTTATTATCATTCTTTTCAATGTAAAACTTGCTAAGCAAAACACAGATAAGAGGCTTACCTAAATTTACTTTGAGCTGAAACAATCAGTAGGAGGTGTTACCTTTTATCCCCCCTTCCCACTCCCTTCAAAAAAATGTGTAATGTATAAAATTTTCTTTATAAATGAATGATAAATAGGACTACAGAGGCCCTTTAAATCTTCATTGCCTCATACAAGCTTATGCCTGGTTTCCATACAGTAAAGCGGATGTTTTTGTCACTTATTAAAATGTACAGTGTTATTGCCTAAATTACACAAGATCATTTTTTTTTTACATTAAAATAGTGAGTAAATAGATTTTTGCCCCAGCCTGTGTGCTGTGCTAATAAACATTAATAATCTAATAATCTTAGAAACTGTTTAAGGATTCTGTAAAACTGTAATAACTTTCTCCCTTTGGAAAAGTAAATAAACACCCCTTGTAGCCCCTAGAGACCCTTTTTGCAGCCTCAGTGAATCTTAGTGAATCTGACCCATTCTGTGGAATTTTTATTCCAAAATTAAGTGGAATATATCCAGCTGTTAAAAATCCTGGTTTTGAAGTTTAGGGATTATGCTTCACTGTGTCTGAAAGTCCACATAATGCGCAATCAGAACTATTTTCTTTAAAAGGAGACACTGCATGCATGATATATAATAGGTCTACATTATAAAAAGCAGTTCAGATTAAAGCTGCATCAATGATGTACAAATCTCGGCCAGCTTCACATGCTCTGATGTTTAATTGGTTTTGGTCTAGTTGAGTTTCAAGCTTGAAGCGAGACTAATCCCTAAAATCATGCCGGCCTCCGAGCCAGTGAATTATCAACACTGGAAACTGTCTGATCTTCTTGGAATGTTTAAATGAATGGTCATTGTGTATAAGGTGACAATCCATTCTCAAAAACATATATGTTCTAACATGTTAAAACTTTTTAAATGTATTATTCAAGCACATCTGCTGGGAATCCAAATGAAACAGAAGGTCAGGATTTTCCTGAAAATTCAAGGAAATGTTCAATTGCTATTCAGACTGATGAGGTGCCTGATACAACAGCAACTCAACTGATAATCGATCATTCTTTGAGGTCTGATCATCTATTTTACATATATATTAGTAATGCATTTGTTGGAAATGCACATTGATAATCAAGTGTGGCACGAGTGGCCTGCTGATCCTCTAATATCACTATATGTGTTGAAACACTACATTGACATACTCACATCTGCCTCCACCATCATACTGACTAGCCTGCACATTTTTATTTAGATGTATATCACCTTTACTTAAAGGACCACTGAAGTCCCATTTTTATACCATGCTCTATTGAAAAACAGCACTTCATAGTGGGGAAAAAAGCTTTGTAGAAAGTAATTAAGTATAAGCTTTTATTTCCTAACTTTTATGCACTTTTTCTTTATTGTGTGCAATCATTGTCTTTTTATTTGTTATGTTTTTTTTATTCTTGTCTTTGATTTGACAGATGGTAAGGGACTTTGAATAGTAATCTTGCCTGCATCCAGTTACTCTTAAAGCACATAAACAATATGCAACATACAAGGATAGCAAATAAATCTACAAATAAACAGTGGTAATTCAAATAAAACATTAAACTGGGTGCACATAGTACAGAAGAAATGCATGAAATAACAATTACATTAAAAGCTTTATCTGTTTTTACTGCCTTTGAAGAATCTTTGTAACAGAACAAATATTTTAAAATTGTCATACTACTAAATATAAGAATTCAGTGGTTCTTTATTAATATTTAAGGTATATGTCATTCTTAAGACTCGAGGTACTTCCATTCTCACACTATGCAGAATTTGTATTAAGTTAAGACCAATGTTATTTGCCTGCAAGGAGCCTTTCTCTGTCTGCTGGAGATCCCAAAAAACATTCATCCTAAAGATATTGAGTTGTTCTGAGATGCACCTCTGCATCAGACGTTCTTCCTTTTAAATAAACTACCTGAACTTCATGCTTGTCCAAACTGTCAGGTCATCGATTTGATTTACATTTTCGAACACCTATTCTACATGAGAATATGAAGGGATGCATTTTGATCAAGACCAAAAGGTTCAAGGGGTTGGAAAGGAAAAATTTAGAACAGCATAGTTTAAAAACGTAACATTTAGGGAATTAAATAGGGGATTTAAATGTGGTGGTGGTGGTCGACATATCTCAGTATGCATGGGACAGCACAGGCCTACATCATGCCAATATAATATATTACATAGTACAGGCTTTCAAAAGCTTCATGTAAAGATTAATTAACCATTTCACACTTATTTCACAGTGAGTAAAGCTCTCAATTTGTTAGTGGGGCAAAGAGCTCTACATAAAGGTGAATGTTTTACATTTTATACAGGACCATTGAAAGGTCTACGAAGACACCATAAGATTGTGTTGTTTAAACAAAAAAGGTAGTGTAAATTGTGCAAAAGAGCCTGGAAGTCTGCTGAGGAGAAAGCAATCTTTAAAAAATATATTATACGTCACATCAAAATGTATTGTATAGCCACGGTTGAAGCAAAAGTATTTAACATCATTAATTTTTGTATACACACTTGCCCAAACACTATCTTATAATAGATTGTTGGCACAGTTTTGCACTCTTCACATTCCTTACTACCTGGATCGTGCACCTGATGTTGAAAATTCTTTAAAATGTACTTCTAATATTCTGCTTTTTTCTCTCTCTATCAATCTGGAATGAAAAAAAAAAATGGTTGGACTGCAGGCCAGAACCTGCACTGATAGAGAAATCAGAAGCGGAGGTGATATGTCCCCCTTTATTACCTACACCTTACTCAGTCAAACCATCCATTGAGCCAGATCCTCCACAAAGGAGGTAAACGCTTGTTCTGCCAAAAGTTTAATCTTTCCTAAAGCATGACAAAGTCAGCCTATTAGGAACACATGCTTGTAACATGGATATTGTTGTACCTTGGAAACTTGTGGGTAAATTAGACTAGTATTTTAGAATATTTATTATGTCAAAGGTCTGCCATATTTATGAAGGTATATTCAACCACCCGTTATTTGTATACGCACATCTAGTAGGAACAAAGTTGTATACAGTAATTGAAAGTCATATTATTGCACATAAGCCACAACCTGAAAAGCTGATGGCAAAGAAATTAGGCATTTATTTAAAATCTATTACCAGGCATGGCTTGCATTCAGAGCCATTAAAAATATTAAGGAGCCAGAATGAATGAATCCAAGCTAGCTAGATTTATACACTCCAGTTTTAGAATCTCTCTCCAAATAGCCTGAATAATATGTCCTCCGTCATGTGGCAGGACAGCAAGAACTCTGTAGGTTCCTATAGCTACCCAAGATGGAATTCCTTGAAATATGCTGTCTCGTATAACAACAACTTTAAGAATAACTTCACCAAAATCAAGTAGTGTAACTCTCTTTAAAGAGCCTGAAGGAACGCTAAATGCTATTTAAAATAGTTTTTGGAGTTACAGTGTCTATTTTCATTACTGATGGCAAAATAGAATATTTACAGAGAGACCGTGTGTTCAGATCTATTCTTTTATATTTTGCTTTCACTGTTAAAAAATATCCCTCTAGTGAGCTTCCCCGATGAAGCTGAAAACAAAAGCTATTAAAATATTTTTTTTCATGCTTCATAGTGTGTGTGACTTGTACCAGACATAAAAGGTACAACTTCGTTTAATTATGGAATATTGGACATATCATATTATTATTTATAGAAAACCCCTTTTACCTTATTGAGGCTTAGTTTGCTGTTTGTATTTTCTTATCTTGTGCTTTCATTCTGTTTTCTGTATTCTTTTTCTTTAGAAGGTCATTGTTTGACAATCCATTGGAATCCTTGCCAAAGTGTGCTCCTTTCCCTCCTGCTACTATTCATGTCTTTAGTACCAATAGCCAAGTAGCTACAATGTTCAATACAGCATCTCTGTACATGAGGTTAGATTGCTTTGCTAAAATCACTACCCATTTTTTCATAGACCTCATAAGTACATATATATTTACTTGCTTAAAAGTCATGTTGTTCCTCTTGTTGTTGTTTCATCTCAAAGTCCAGAACAATGATGGTATCTTCATTCTACCTGTTCTGCAGAATATCACATTGCAATATTGCAAATGGCCAATTAGGGACAATTTATATATTCTTGAAAAATGATGCAATATTATGTAGCGTTACAGCTATTATGCACAAAGTATAAACTCAGTTGTAAAGATATACAACTAAAATGTCCACTGTGCTCCCTACAGACGTGTATTCTGTAGATCAGAAATGCCAGGTTTCTATAATTCTCATAGCCTTTGAGAGAAAACAAAAGGAAGAACCTGAAAAAGTGGGACTTTGCCAGGTGTGGGAAAGCAAAATTTTGTCCATAAATGTTAGACTTTCCTTTAAATTAGGGGCATTTTGTAGGGTAAGAAAACAATTTAATATAGGCATTTTCCTTGAACAGTGGGACTGTTTTTCCAAAACAGGGACAGTTGAGGCATTATACACATAGCCCACATTATAAGTGTATTTCTGAAACTCAGACCGAATACTCCATATACAAATGGAGTTAACACAATCTAATAGGTTGTATTTTTGCTAGAATGTGTCCCTAATTGGTGGCTTGAAATGTGATGTATGCAAATGGTTTTGTATAAGACCAATACTTTACATTATACTATAGAGATTTTAATTATCAATTGTTTTACAATTAAAATATTTCTTTGTATACCCAGGACATAGCCATGTAAATTATGAATACATTTTAAGACTCTATATGATTTATGCCTGTTTGTAATTTGTACTGGTATTTGGAAAATGAAGGTCTACTACTGTCATACCGGATTCCATACTGGAAAATAGTTGTTCACATGCACTACAGACAAATGGGACAAGTGTGAAGATCTGTCCAGCAGAAACATGCAGTGTGGCAACTCAAACGTTTGAGCCTCCATCACCAACGAAGTCACCATTTTGTGAAACTGCAGTCACCACAAGTATCTCTTCCCAGCATAGCTCTGTCAGGTACATGGGACTTCAATTATTTAGTTCCTACACCCATGATCAGGGAAAGGTGTGAGTAGCATTTGTTAGAGGGATCTAATAGAATCTGGCACCAACCCTCTATCACTGCATGCACTTAGAAGCAGGAATTTTGCATCAATACTCGCCCTGTGCTTCAGAAATGTAAACCGCCCTCTTACACACACAATCTTCACCAAAGTATCATGCATGCTACCAAGGTATAATGATGTAATCAACATTTTATTTATCCCAAGTAAAAACTAGCTTTAAAACTTGTCAGTCTCAGTTTCCAAACCTGTATATTTGTTCACTGTATAGTGGTCCTTTAAACATTAAAGGCTGTTTTATGTTTTGACTTTACAAGAGCATAATATATTTAAAAAAAAACATTTTAAATATGTGCCTTCAGTGTTTGTATTTCCCTTATAGCCATTGTATATCATTTGTATTATTTCTGTTGAGTAAGGTGAACTAAATTTACCTATTCTAAAATATGTACTTGACATCCTGTAAAATCTAAATAAATAGATATACTTATCTTATATTAATTGTATTGTCCTAAAAAGTGGGTCGAAAATAAATTTGCGATTACTTTCTAGACATCTTCTTAGTCGTAATATAAAAGATGTCACTTTTATTCTTCTCTGGCGTGTTTGATTGTGTGAACAGCATCGTGACTATATTGACTTAACAAAGTTCCTCCATCACTGCCAAACCAGGCTTTAATTGCCACAGTATATAGTGGGCCAAAGCCCTGTCTCCTCCAATGTCGGAACTTTGTGATGTCTGTATGGGCATGAGCCTGCCAGCACAAGCAAACACTCTTAATTTACCCACTTGCAAACCCACGTTGGCCCGGAAAGGGTTTGTGGCTAATGTTCAAGCATGCCACAGTGAGCTGGTGCTGGAGATGATGAAAATAAAGTAATATGTTGCATCCTTTTAAGCTCCAGGACATAAAATATTAGTTCATTAAAATTGCAAAAATACCCTTTTCTCAGCCCTAGAATCACTAAAGGTTGCCAGTACTCTTAAAAAAAAAAAGAAGAAATAAATGTTATGCTGAAGCATGCAGTAGGCCATAACTAAGATGGTAATGTGCAAATTCACATCAGAGATGAAAGATAATAAGCAGTGGATAAGCTTCCATTAAACATTCGGATGCATTTTGCATTTGATGATTCTGCCTGTCATGTCCATTTTGGAACACGCTCAACACTTGCACCAGCCAACAGCTGTGGATTTTTGTGGTAGTCCCTTAGATTTTTATGTTTGTCCATTTGTGTCTTTATTCTTTATGCCTACTTTAATATTTTTACTTGATGTATAAATATTTCAAAAATACCACCATATTCTAAAATTCTTCCGCAGAACAGTGTAACTTGTCACTAGGTACACAAATGCCATAAAGAAATGGTGTTTATTTATTAGGTAGGACAGGAGCAATGTAGAAAGTGGGTACTTCAACATTTTATAATATGGATGTTTTGCAACATATAACAAAAAGGAAAACTGCCACCTCACTCATTGGGAGTTACAATAATCTCAACAACAACAAGTCTACCTGCTGTGCATTTGGTCCCATTAGGGTTTAAGGCAGCTAAAGTAAAGCCCAAATTATTGCCCGCTTGGGAGAGTTAGCAGGGCTTAGCGGAGTTGTTGTTTGAGGCAGGTTAATCTGAATAGATATCATAATGTTTGAAGAGTTTGTGATAAAGCGAGTTTGAATAGAGTACACCAGGAGTGGTCTTGTACCCATCAATGGTAGAAGATTACTGAGACTTGACGAAATTTCTTTTGGGACATTGTTTTATCTTGCTTGAATACTATTAATAAAATACAATCTGGGATGGAAATAAATAAATAAATTGATATGGAAAATGGAGAAAACCACAACACTGACACTATTTACATTGTTCAATTTCTTAAAATGTGTATTAGTACATGCTCTTCTTATTTGTTTCTGACTAGGCATGTTAGCACTGCGTTTACTGCAGAAAAAAGTTCTACTACTCAAGTAGCAGCTCTCCATTCACAGTCTTCTTTGTCTCAGAAGAGGTAAAAATGCTATACACTTTTTTTTTTAATACTTGCATGCACCTTACTTACAATAATTTCTCTTTAAATGTCATCACTGATTCACTAGCACTCCAATCTGTGTTGGACAATAGGAACATCAAATGTATATAAAATAATTGAGCATTTAGCAGTATTCTCCTTTTGTTGAAATAGGTAAATTAGATTTCATATGGAAATGTATACATTTTTCACATTCTACCATTTAGTATACCTTTTTTAGCTACTAATTTATGAAGTTATCTTATTTTTCTTTCCACATTAGTTTTGTTCTCAATAACACACTTGGAGAAACAGGGTCCCGATTCATGTGCACACCTATTGATTATCCAATCTCAATTAGAGACAAAAAGATGTTTAAAATGTAACTTTCATTATTTAAAATAAATTTAAAAACTCAGACGCTGTTATCGTTTGCAGAATAGTATTTTCTTTAGTCTTGGTAAGGAGATAATCCACAATAGTAGATTAATAAAGTGATTAAGTAAAAAAAGTGCTTGGGTGACAAAAGTGTTTTCAATAACCCCAGTATTAAATAAAACCCATGCATAATTCAGTTTTAGGATTGTGTTGTCTATTTGCTACCACATTCACACGGAGCATATCATTGACTTTTACAGAGTCTGATATGCATATCAAGAGAGAGACTAGTATAGCAATTTAATATTCGTCATAATTTAAAACTGGTGACAAGGACTCTGAATGTCTATTTGCATTTAATGAAGCGTATTGCTGATTGGTCACCCAATAAGTATCCAAATACAGTCCTCTTTCTTTTCCTACGGATTTTATAGCTTCTTTATTTTGCTATTGTTTCCTTTCTACCTTTAAGTACATACTCCAAAAAAGCCTTGATGGAAAATTCTCTAGAAAACCTGCCAAAGAGTGCTCCTCCTCCAGTGCTTGCTCCTGTTGCGGTACAGAACTCAAGTATCAAAAACAGTGCAATAGCTTCCGTGTCCGCTGTGGTGGGTGCACAGGCAAGGTATACATCTTTCTATGTGCATGTTACACTTATCTGCCATCTTACAATCCATTTGCACAAGTTCTGTGAAATTATAAATGTTGCTCAAATTACAAAGAACAATATTAATCCTAACATATAGAAAATGTGTTCACTCAAACCTATTTTAATCTGGCACATACAGTAACACTTTTTATATTTGATCAAGTGAACTTTCATTTGTTTTCCTAAAGTAACCACATAACCCTTTCCTTGATGAGCACTCTACTACCCCCATAGAGTTGAGAATATAGCCCTTCCTTACTTGCTGGTTCTATTGTTTACATATGGTGTTCTGTTGCATACTTGCTCATTGCGATCATATCGATAGAACGTAGTAGAACTTAACGATAGAACGTCCACTTGGTTCTGATTACTACTTCCAAAGGAGCAAAAGAGGTGGGGGTTGAAGCAGAAACACACCTTCTTTTGTTTTCCTTGAAGGGCTCTAGAATGTATTCTACATTGTTGCAGAGGGTGGACATAATCATCCAGGTGTTGTTGAAAACATGCTGAAATTAAGTTTTTCTATTTTGGTGATAGTTACTAAGAAGGGTTCCCATTTTATGCTTTCAGCATCTTATCTCTTCTATATCCTTGTCCATCCAATATATATAGATGAGCCTGTGTCACAGAGCTTTGGTTGGAAGTGTTTTTTGTGTCCAGGGTAGTAGAAGAAGTTTGGTAGCTTTTAAGTATAAATACATTTAGTAATTTTGTGTGCTTGGTTGTTATTTTTTCTGAGCATTTGCAAATGTCTATAAGCTTGTTGGTATCGTCCACTGACAATGTAATCTAAAGCGTTTTATTGGTGTAAACAATAGCCAGAAACGTTTACTAGGACCTAACCAAACATGATTTTTACGGTCAGTTGGCTGTATGTTCGATATTATGATGATCTTGGTGTGTCCGAGATCCCAGTCTCTAAAGTGTGTTTAGAAAAGTGAATGGCAGGTGAATTTTTCAGTCTCGTAGTAAATGCTCTAAATAAATAGTCAGTGTTGATTCTGCTTACATCTGTTAGCTGTTTGGCCAGGCCTGTGATTTAAATCTCATATTTAGTAGAAAATAGTAGTATTTTATATATTGTGAGATTGATATCTATATGATGGTATTTTCTTTGAAGTCTCCAGTATGTTTGGATTTATTCTGTTAAGATTAGTAGAAGGGAGTTTTTTTTTAACACGCTTTTTAAAAGAAAAAAGAGTAAGTAGAAATATATTATTTTATATCATTATTTTATTCCCTGAATCAAAAATGGTTTGGCTCTAGGAGTTTACCAATCCAACTTAAAAAAGGGTTGAGTATAAGTTGAAATAAAAATGGCATACATGATTCTATTGGATAACTAGAATAGGAGGGATATTGATCCAGGCAACAACCCAGCTTTCCATTTTTGGGATCAGAAAGGATTTTTCCCCCCAAGGACACAATTAGCAATTTTTTTCAGTTAACTGTACAGATAATACAGTGATTAGAGAAGATCTAAAAAGGTTGAATTTGAACAAATTATATCTTTTCAACCCCAATTACTGTGTTATTATGTGAGTTCATATTTATATAAGAAACATAATTATTTACTGTTGTTTCTCTTCTCTTGCTTCTCACTTCAATGACTTCTTTCATACTGCTTGCTTAGACTCTCCGATCCTTTTGTCTATCGCTCTCTCCTGGATGCTCTTCTCATTACTCCTATCATTAAACCATCTATTCCGAATTCAAAACCATCAAGGAAATCCACTGGTGTACTATATAGTGAGCAAAATAAGAGGTGAGGTATGCAAACTAATGTTCATTAGACTTGGCATTGATTTTACCATTAACTTTTTATTAGACAAATTCTTTACATATATTTTAAGACAATACAGAATATCTCACTGATGTTACAAAATCCATATTATCTGTCTTGCACCGTACATTTTCCATTTTCTAAACAAAAATTAAAAGGGAATTATTATGTTACAACAATACTATAATTTTCTTCAATAAAGAAACTATACATATATTTTTGTTGTTGCCTGTATACGTGTGAGTTTATAATCAATTTCTATGAACAATATTTATCTAAAACCATATTAACAAAGTAAAAATAATATTGTACTGGTCACATCCCATAGTTCCTAGGCAAGCCCTCCCTATATTCTAACAAAGGACCCCATATTTCACGGTATTTCAAGGTAGCTGGGCATTGCATTTCCCATATAATATGTAATTTTTTTTCGTTGATGGCAATATATTCTTTTTTATTTTTGATCAATTGAAAGTCTAACTTTTCCGGGTTTCTAATTTCTGGAGATGTGATTTTTTGTCGCTAGACACATAAACTGCCATAGTTTGTTTTGGGGTATGATATAGTGTCTATTGGGATCCCTAATGAACAAGATTCTAACTCCCCCTTTTTTATTGGAGTATGAAAGAGATCCGTAGCGTATTGAGATATTGCTGTCAAAATTAGATTAACTTTGGGGCATTCCCACCAAATGTGAAAAAAGGAGCCTTTAGAATTGCATCCCCTGAAGCAATTTGGGTTTGCTGTATGTTTCCATTGATTTTATATTCCACATGTAATCAAAATTTAACCTATTTTACCACACCCAAATGTATGGTTAATATGAACCCTTTTCATGCGTTGAATTCTTCCTCCATTTACGACCACTGATTTTTCCTTGGTATTCATTTTCTAAGTGCTATTCCAGATTTATTTCTGACATCCCTATGAACATATTTCTAAGCCTCCTCCTTGCACCTATTATCTCATGTTTTTCTTCCTTTTGATGTGATAACTTGGTCTCTCTCCCATCTATAAACATATCGCTGCCAGAGTAGTTTATGGATAACTGCACTGGACTGCCATGTTTTTGGAACACAGAATTATCGTTTTTTTTTTGTTTTTTTTTAACATTGTATATTTAAAGTACTGTACAAGTAAAATGGCAGTGTTGTTAAATTGGTATGAGAGCTTGTGTACCTGTTTATTACCAACTATTGCATTTGTCTAAACATGGTGGCCCAGTGGTAAGGATTTGGTGCTTTCACCACTGCAACCTGGGTTTGATTCCAGTCAGGGAACCAAGAGTTCACACCACCCTGAAGCAGAGCAGGGTTCGGCCTGATCAGTACTTGGATGGGAGACCACCTAGGAATACCAGGAGCTGTAAGCTGTGGCCCACTGCAGAAGGAACTGACAACCCACTCCAGTATCTCTGCCATTAAAATCAAGTGGATCAGCATGCCCATGGACATAAAGATGTGTGTGATGTGTTCCATGAGGTCACAGGGAGTCAGAAACGACTGAACACAACAAAAAAATAATTATTGCCACTAGATTTGTAACTTTTTTTTACCTCCTTGTTAGTAATGGGTAAAGATTTGAGATATATCCACAGTTTTCAAGCAGTTTATGCTCATTAACAAAAGTTTGTATAATGGGTTTGTATCCATATTCAGGTCGAAATCTTGCACTGTTGAGTTGAGGTTTTAGATGAATAAAAAAATCTGTTTTGCTTTCTGACCTTTCGTATGAATTGTACATTGCATTAGAGCCTTAACCAAATTTTACGAACGAACTGTATTAGTTGATAAATCTTTGTCATTCTATACAACGTTGTATAACCATTTGTAATACCATTGTATAATATGTACTGTTTTGTTTTATTTAGCAATGATTCACTGGAACCAACCCATCTCACTGCATATACCGCTGCCTCCGCTAAAAGTATGCCAGCTTCCTACAAGTCACCAACTGCCTATAAACCCAGTGGAACAACCAGCATCTCCAAACCAGCAGCATGGCAGCCTGCATCCCAACCAGGTAAGCAGAGTTTAACTTGTAGGTTAGTAGAACCAAAGATCTGTTTGCATATCATACCAAACGGTTTATGTAGTTGCATTTATTTTTTTGCATACATCTCTTCAGATTGCTGAAAGACCATTAAAAACACATTTAAATGCATACCTGTGTGTAGGGCTGTATTGGAGTACCGTCTGATTATTTCTTTGGAGTATTGTCTGATTATTTCTGACACATTATGTGATTTCATTCTTCGCTTTTCTGTATCGCAGCAAGGTTCTACTTCCATCAAAACTTTTTTTTTTATTGAGAGATTGAGCTTAAATTTAGTGTCTCAGTGTTATTTCCAAGGGCTGTAGTGGGGGAAGTTTTTTTTTGACCCACAGCAAAACATACTGGGCGTCCTAATGTATTTAGCACTTTAATTCTCCAACGTCGACTACTTCCCTTGGAGTGCCTGCTGGCTTTTCCTTTTCCTCCTCTATCCTATCATCATTCATCTTTATATCCTTATTCCTTTCTCTTCTCGTTTAGGAACATGTTGAGGAATTTCCCAAATGAACTTACTTTGAAAGAATTTCATATTGTGCTACTTCTTACTTACGGACGTTAGTGCAGGGCTGATCGCCATGGCTGCTCCTTTTCTGCCTCCTTAGGTAGAGCAATGGTTTCTCAGTTTGATTTTGATGACTGGATAGAAGTAGACATTTGCCTATATTAATGGGCATACGCAGCTTTGGGCAATAGGTCACCAATGATATCTGGGCCGTAGGATACCTTCATCTCAACATGGAGATCTAGTTGTCCATATAAACGGGTCTAGGAAAATTTACAGAGAACAATTTACTGACAGTTATTCACTGCAACAGCAATTCACTGATAAGCAATTCACCAAAAATTAGTTTATCGCCGCTATCGCTTATCACGTAAGCAATTCATTGAATAAGCCATTTGTGTGGAAGTACTGTAATACAGATATGTAATGCACAGTTAAAAATTATCCAACGTAAAAAGTAACAAATAAATGTATCAAACTACCTGCAGAGAATACAAATTGCCTGCGGGGAGTACAGAGCATGACATTAATATGTATAGAATAGATAGGACTCCATGACATTAACCTTCCTAGTGGTAATCCCGAGTGTGACTCGGGGTTAATCTTCTCTTCCTAAATCGGTAAGCCACACTCTGGGTTACCGCAGGGTGGATGTGGAGGGGGCCCAGTGCTGCCGAATTTGCCTGGGCCCCCTCAGCATACCATTGCTCCTCCCCATCTTCCTACTCATCTTACTACTCCTCCCCATCTTCTTCCGCCTCCTCCTCCTTATCTTTCCTCCTTCCCACCTCTCAAGTCTTCTTCTTAGCCTCCGATCAGCTCCCGCTGCTGATCGGAGGCCCGCAGCGCGTCTTATGCCTGGAACCGGCATATGCTAATGACGTCACAAGCGCATCACGTCATTAGCATATGCCGGTTCATGAGACAGGCATAAGACGCGCTGCTGGCCTACCATCAGCAGCAGGAGGGGAGGGGGAAATGGAGGAGGAGGAGAAGGATGATAAGGGGAGAGGGAGGAGGAGAGGGGGAAGGGGTAATGGTATCTAAAGGGGGTATGATTATGTCAGTATTTTAGAAGGTAGGGGAGGGGGGAAATGAAGGAGGAGAAGGAGGATAAGGGGAAAGGGAGGAGGAGAGGGGGAAGGGTAATGGTATCTAAAGGCAGTATGATTATGTCAGTATTTTAGAATGTACCGCATTAACATTCTAAATACTGAAATAATCATACCACCAGGAAGGTTAAACAAAACAGTGTTTTTTCTGAATACAAACTACCACAGTCATAAACATAGCACTGTGCATTTACGTGTGTAATGGCAGGGTTGAGCAAGTTCAATATGTACATTAGTATGAAATGTTATGTGCAATGGCCCTTAAATGGTCAAAAATGTAGACATCTTCATTGTAGGCAGTCACTAGCCTTATTATTCTTTCATCGCAATCTCTGTATTTTTTTTTTAATCCGCTCCACTCAAGTACTGTTCTATGCGTAGTTCATTCAGGCTCTGCTCTTTTTTGATGCACATAATGAACTTCCATATATTTGGATGGCACGCAGCAACTTGTTCTTCAAAAACTCTGTGCCAGCCTTCCACAGAGTTATTTGTTCTTGGCAGTCCTTGAAGAACAAGTTGATGTACATTCCAGATGGTACCTCACGTCTTGTTGGTCATCCTATCCACGTGTCTTCTAAGTAATCCACCACTTCTTGCGCTTCTGCTGGAAAAATCTGTTGTTCACAAAAACATTTGTGACATTAGCAGTGGGCACAAATGCTATCGTTGCCAAAAATCTCATAGTGAGAGCAAAATTGGCATCCGTTTCTTACCGTTGCTTTAAGCCATTGTTCTGAATTGAAGGGTATATGGACTGTGTGAAATGAAAAAAAGCAACCATGTTGAGAAGCGTCAGGGAATACTCGCCTGCACGCATTCATCATGGCCAATTCAAAATGAATTGTTAGGGATTGTGGGGACAATGCTGGTTCCAAAATGTTTATCTGCTCTAGAAGTGAGACATACCAATGGCAGGGATATGTTATCCTTAAATCCCAATGGCAGGGATATGTTATCCTTAAATCCATGGATTGTGTACAGCTGGAAAAACAATAATGGAACTTTTTTTATAGTACCATCAGCGTACCAATGCTCACTTTGCGCCAGCAGCCGCAGATTCCTAGTTGTAGAGAAGATTAGCATCCTATTGTCCTGAGGTCCAGAGTCATACTTAAAAAAAAAACACTTCTCAATTGCAAGTACTTTTTTACTCATCAGTAAAGACAATGTCTCTCCTGTGTGCTGGGAGAACTGGACCATTAAACTGTCTTCTCCTGATGTTCCTGATGGTACGCTTCACCATGGCAGCACTTGGCAGCTTGGGTGCTGCTGCTTGGCTGCACGTTCTGGACACATTGGCATTATACTGTGCGCATTATAGTTTTTTGTTTCTGCACAACCTTGCAAGGTGTCCAGAACATGTGCTGCCTCAACTTGTGCTGCATCTGCACAGTGATTGTGCTCCCTGAGTGTTTTCACTATGTTTTTGTCCTCTGTAGTAACTCTGGCCGCACATCTTGTTTTTGTATAATTTTGGCACTTCCAATATATTTTGTTTTCAGTTTGCTTATCCTTATAGAACAAATGGCCATCATAGCACAGCTTTGATTTTCCTTTTTCGGATTTAAGAAACTTCACTGCCATGATGCCTTCACAAACTGAAAGTAATGTGTGGGGAGGAGAATTGCTATCTCGAAAACAAGTCTGCGGTAAATTGCTGTCAGTAAATTGTTCGACAAATTTTCCGGATCCCGTATAAACGACTGGAACAGATTATTTGTATCCATTGCAGCTTCTTTTCTGTACCCCGAGGTAGAGCAATGGTTTCTCAGTTTGAGAGACATTGATCACTGGATAGAAGTAGAAGTGATGGGCATACACAACCTGGGCAATGGGCCACTACTGGCCACTGAACTGTTGATCTCTTTATGAAGATTTAGATGTTAATATAAACTATCAGCGTCTAGGTATAAACGCAAAAGTGTATGAATAAGAGTACTATTTGATTATTATATAATAAAGTAATTTATATATAATTTTTACTACAGTCCAATGTGTTGCAAAACGTAATAATATATCAGCGGCTAAATGCCAACATTTGGAGCGTTAAATACATTGCAAATAAAAGTATCCTGCACTGGTTGCCAATTTCATTAGCAGAATTATAAAGGGACAAGTTTAGATCATTTTAATGACAGAAAATTAATTGTCAATTTTATGTCCGTTACTATTGTGTTATTTGTTTACATAAAGAATGGTCTTTTATTAAGAACTATGCCACAGGAAATTGTCTTGCTATTTTAGTTTACCTGTAGGTGGAGCTGTTTTACCATCACAATCTTACATTTTGGTTGGTTTAGATATGTTGTTAATCTATCCCTCTAAATTTAATAAGTAACTTTCAAAATGTACTGTTCTCAAGGACAATCATGTGTTTGTTTGTTTTTTCATTAAACTTATTTTTGTACTAGCTAAAAAGGATACAAAAGGTTTCTGGATTTTACGAAGTATATAAAATTCTTATGTATTTACTTGTATGTAGTTTGTTTTTATTAAGAAGCAATTAAAAGCTCTTATTATACTGCCTAAAATCTGGCAAATAGTCCCTGCATGGGTCTGCCCGCAGTATTTTCAGGCACCGACTCTGTAGGGCTACATGTGCAGCGTAGCATCCTAGCCTATCAGGGTTCACATCTCAACAGCATTTTCTGGGAAACATGATCACAGATACGCTAGGACATGACACTTCACATCCAGTACTACAGAGTCTGTGTCTGCATACGCTGCAGTGGGCAAATCGTCAAATGGCCAAATGCACACTGGCTGTGTCTCCTCATGGATTAGGATGTGTTGGCTTAACTTTAGAGTAGCTTTCTCTGCAATGCACAGTGTAGGTGTATTTATACTGAGATGTGATGGACTAATGATAATATGCTCATGCCCTCATCATATACTGGCCTGCATTGCTAACATAACTATGAATAACTATACATACACTTTATAATGACACCTGTAATGCTTTCAATAGGATTAATGGTAAGTCAGTTAGTTTACAAGGGCACATCCCACTGAGGACATAAGATAGCATCCAATGAGAAAATAAAAGGGAGTCCTGCAGTATATATAAAGGTTTTGTTTTTTACCTGTTATTTTAAAATATTGTGCCCATTTTCAAGTTTAGTTATTTAAAAGGCTATATAGGAAAAGGGTGTCCACGGTGGCCCTTTAATCTTTCACCCACTTGGCATCTTTGTCACCATGTATGCAAATGCCCCAAAATGCTTTCTTGACAATTTGTATTTTGATATTTGTAAAATGATCAGCCCCCTGAGCTTTGTCTGTGTTGGCCTTTTCCCAACCTGATGTGCACTTCCTTGTGGAAAAAAAACAGAGAAATATGATATCACAATTTTTTTTTATTTTCTGATTCCCTTGGCTTTTTAGTTACAACCAAGTATTTGTCCAAGGCAAGCTTACTTAATGTCTTTGGTGGAATTCATACAACTTTTTACTTTAGTTGGAAATGGGACTTTTCGTCTTGGCTGGAGTGTAAAAGTTTCAACTGGTCAGAAGTTCAGAAAGCAAATGATGTGGTTGAACGTTATAAACTCGGTAATTAATAGGATTGCTATATTCAGGCTCAAAAGGAGTCAGATTTTTCACACAGATTTGTGCCAAGTTTTTCAGTCCCAACAATGAGAAAAAGTTTAATTAATCCATCCAATAGTCTTTTGGCTTCTTACTCCTAAAGGGGCCAGCAACAAGTCAAATTTCATTGAATTGGAGTCTTGTCTAGCTATGGCCAAGTCTCTTCCAAAAAGCAATCCAATCACCCAGATGTTGAAACTTGCCGATGCAGTCACACAATGTGCTTTTCATGTTCCTGAATGATTGCACTCTCGGAACTGAGAAGATCCAGTTTTCATTTGGTCAGAAAAAACAATCACACTCAAAAATTTAGTACATTGCTTTTATCTATAAAAAAAATATACAAATTTTAAAATAACAGTTTTATAGATGAAAGATACTATTAGTGTAGTCTCTATTATTAGATAGAACCTTTCTGTAGTGGAATAGGGAAAACAGTGAGAAAAGTGTGAAGAAATGCAAGCTAGATAGAGAAAACAGTAAACATAACAACAAATAAAAATAAAGGACATAGAATCCCAATAGTGAATAGGAAGAAAACAACTAGAGTAGAAAGTTGAGCTCATATAGAGTTCACACCATTGCCTTCTCATCCAAGGGCGACATCCATCCTGAAGGCACACGGCCTAAGAAGGTAGACCTCATAACTATGAGAAATGCCAAGGGACACCTTTTTTTTTTTAAAGGCATACTACTTGTTAAAGAATGAGAATTCATCATATGGTTTAAAAAATAGGGAAGTTTTTTTTTTATATTTTATTTTTATTCTATGTGACACTATTTGCAGCTCTGAACATGCAGTAATGTCCTCCTTTGCTACTGTGTCTCACTTGGATGTTTCTGCGTAAATTATGTTGATGTGTATTATTGGTTCACATGGTTCTTACAAGCTCTGTGAGCGAGCCCAGATGCAACTATGTGCCGAGCCATGCACCCCCCCCCCCCATAATTTACATAAAAGCCTCTTAGAGGGACTTAAGAGTAAAGGGGGACATCTACTGCTTGATCAGAGCAGCCAACAAAATTCACATGGAATACAAATAAAATGTTTAAAAAAAACAAAAGATATATATTTGTTTTGATCATGCAAAAAAAATGATTTTATTGAAGGATAGTGATCATATGCCATTTATTATGACATAGTTGTTTGGCTCCTTTTTAAATCATAATGATAACAGAAATCACCCAAATGGCCCTGATCAAAAGTTTACATACCCTTGAATGTTTGGCCTTGTTAGACATACAGGTAAAAATGGCAATTAAAGGTTAATTTCCCACACCTGTGGCTTTTTAAATTGCAATTAGTGCCTGTGTATAAATAGTCAATGAATTTGTTAGCTCTAACGTGGATGCACTGAGCTGGCTAGATACTGGGCCATGGGGAGCAGAAAGGAACTGTCAAAAGATCTGCGTAACAACGTAATGGAACTTCATAAAGATGGAAAAGGATATAAAAAGATATCCAAAGCCCTGAAAATGACAGTCAGTGCTTTTCAAGCACTTTTTAAGAAGTGAAAAATGTTGCCAAGACGAAGAGGCAGCTATACCACCTGCAAGAATTAGGGGCCTCATAGACAACTATTACAAAAGACTGCACACCAATGCTAAAGGGGGCAATATACAGTCTTAAGAACTATGGGTTTGTAAACTTTTGATCAGGGCCACGTGGGTGATTTCTGTTATCATTATGATTTAAAAAGGAGCCAAACAACTATGTGATAATAAATGACTTCATATGATCACTATCCTTCAACAACTGTGTATATATATATATGTATGTATGTGTATGTTTGTTCGCATGTGTATATATACAGTATATATATATATATACATAATATGTTAAGTTCTCATTCTTTGGCATTACATGGGAAGTATGTCTTTTAAAAACAAAAACTTTCATACATTGGTCCTTTAAACCTTTTACATTTCTCTTTTCTCGTTAATGTGAACAGCAAGGTCATGACAAAGTAACTTACATACATTGAGTATCTGCACACAAAGATCTAGCAGTTGATATACATACCAACAAAAGCTACTTTGGAATATAGATAACAGGTGGTGGTGCATTGCTCATCACTAGAGACCGTTTAAAAATAGCCTAAACTATGGATATATAACAGGTCTCTGTGGTCTTCATAGATGTATGTTCTCTTAACATAGTTTTACAAGGCTAAAGAACATCTGAAGTAAATATGACATGTAGATATTCAGTGTGCATGTATAGATCCTGTGATCTCTAATGAGGACAAGAGTTTGGATCTGTATAAACTGTTGAGCTTGCTATGTTCATGATGTAATTGTGAAAATTGGTTTTTGTTTCTTATCCTTGCAACAAAAGAAAAACTTATGAAACAAGTGAAACTTACAAATGTTTTAATACCGTATTGGTCCGAATATAAGCCGCACCTTTTTTACGATTTTTGAGCTTGCGAGTTAAGGGTGCGGCTTATATTCGCGACCGTAAAAAAAATAATTGCAGATTTGCAAACTTTGCCAGTTACGTATGCGGCTTCTATTCACAAACGCAAAATTACTGTTGATTTGCTCGATTGCGAGTTAAGGGTGCCAATTTTCGTGCTTGAGACTGCGGTATTGAATAGCGATTTACGGTTTTAGTGATTCTAACATCCTGTAAAGCCTGTAACCTGCAAAAAAAAGCTACAGTGCTAATTAGAAAGCCTGTTTCTTGCAATGGCTGATCACTTTGAGAGTCTTTTTCTCTCCAATTTTACGGGTGTGGCTTATATTTGAGTACTATCTTTTTTCTATTTTTTCCCCTTGAACTTTACGGGTGCAGCTCATATGCGGGTGCAGCTTATATCCGGACCAATACCGTACAATATATGTGGAAGTGGCTTATTTCTGCGTGCCTCATACCCCTGTTAATACTGTTACTTTTACCTTCAAATGTTTCCTTAGTTTACCCCAAACACACACACATAAAAGCATGAGTGAATATTACAGGATTACCTACAGCCTTATACGCACACTATTTTGTGGCACTGCAATAGGAACTTGAAAATGCAGCCCCATAGAACTATTTTGCCCTGGAAACTCACCAATTATAGGAACAATATTGCTAGAAAAATGTTTAGGTTTCTCTACTTTCTGCCCAAAGCTTGCAGCTGGAAGAACGAAAATATGTGTCCAATGTTACTGGCACATTCCTCTAACTTTTGGTCACATTTTGTGACCAATGCCATATTTTGTGGCCAAAGCCTCTTTAAGGGCTGAGACTGGAAGGTTTTTCTATGCCTTTACCTTTGTAAAGCTAAATGCATGACAAATAATGTGAACTTTTGATCATTCTCGTACAATATGTTAAATCGCAATGATGTAACTACCTTTATTTTTTACTCCAGTAACCGTAAATTGTCTGGTTGATATTCAAACAATACCCTAACCTGGTATTTCGTTTTTTCCTCGGTTGCTGAAGTCTACAGACGTTCCTTTGTTTTAGTTCAAGTGACAAAGCATGACCAAATTCTTCAGAGCTGCTGAGCAGAATTATGTACATGACAACATAAAATAAAGATTTATTTCACAGATTCTCTAAAACAGTCAATTATTGAAAAAAAAGAGTTTCACATATTTTGCACAAAAAAACATTAACAAAATAAATATAGTTTATAGCAGATTCAGAATTGTTGTTTGATTCATGAGTAAGCAGATTATTTGATTATTTTACCAAAAATAAAAAAAACATTCAATATCATCAAGGCAATAACTTCTAACAGTTACTTTCTAATCATTTAACCTTGATAAAAAAAAATTCACACAAAAAATTGTTTAAACAATGTGCTTGTGCTGTGTTTAAAAATGTGCTGTAGTCCATACAATGACAACAATGACATAACAAAAAATACCTTTTCAGAAATGTTCAGAAAACTGAGATGGAATGGATTTGCACATTTTTAACACCATCAGATATTTCACAAATAAAGTATGAAACTGTGAATTATGCAAACAAATCTAATTATTAAACTTGATATATATATATATATATATATATATATATATATATATATATATATATATATATATATTGTTCTTTTTTTGTGTGTTTGGATTGGAAAATACTTCCACAACGAGTAGATTTTAAAACTTTAAATAAGAAGCTGACAAATTTAAGTTGCCCCACCAGTTTGCTCAAAACTGTCTGGTCAAGACATTAGAACTTCCTGCTCTCACTGTTTGAGAAAAAAATAATCTGCATTATTCATTTTATGTCTTTATTCAAAACTTTGTCAGTGACAACAAGCCACAGGAATGTATCCTGTCATAGCTGATACAAGTTCAGCCTTCACCAAGCCAGCCCCATTGTGAAACAAGGCCTGGTGATTTGTAAATGTCAGCCATTCAAATAATAAATCTGCTTACAGTGTGAAACCTGGTTTTACGGTTAGAGGGTGGAGTAGCATATAATAGAAAGTTAAATATTAAATATAAAAGAGAAATAGGATCTTTGTTTGGAGAACATTCTATGAACTATTACAGTATTGACTAGTTCTGTAACCACTTCTTTGTTGGTTTATTAACCAACAATTCATTATTGTTTCTAACACCGAGCTAAATATTTGTGTCCTCTTTTGACTTGACCTACCAAGGGTCTAGATAACAGGTTCCAACACTGGTCCATGATTCATTGGTGGTCCCTGATTTCCTTTTAGGTGGTTCCCCATACTGCCTTGATTACCAAGCCAATTATGCAACAAAAGGCAAAGAAAATGCATAAAACTGAAAGTAAAAGAACCTAGATACCAAACTGTACAGATTGTCTGTGCACAGGCTATATCCTAATAGTGTACAATGCATTACAATTGTCAAGAATCAGGCAGAAAATCATTAGGTGGTCCATGAAAGCCCTCAGCAGAAATACAGTGGTCACCAAGATATTGGTCAATTTTTGACTAGGCCATCAGTGGGTGAACATGTGCTATGGGAATGGGATCTTGAGATAATCAGCTCTCCATTGTGGTTTTGAGTATAACCTTTCAGAGCAAACCATGGAAAGTATTCATCAGGGTCCCCTTCTCTCTGTCCAAGCTGATAATGTGACACTATTATATGCAATTACACTGTACATAGAGCCATAATCACAAACAGAAAGTTGCAGTTATTTACGTTTTTTTTTATATATATATTTTTTATTTTCTAAAGACATTTTTGCCAGATGTCAAGATTAGTTATACAAAAGTGAATACCTTTAACTTCCTGATAAATGTATCCATAGCAGTGTGCTCTGTTCATTTAAAAAGAAGGTAGGAAGAAACAAAATTAGATCAGCTCCTAACTGTTGTCAAAATCATAGAAATTATATATATATATATATATATATATATATATATATATATATATATATATATATATAAATATATATTTTTTAATATCGGTTTTAAATTTGAACTTTAATTTGTAATTTTTAAACTAGGAGAACATTTAAAATGTACTTAGACAAAGCTTACCCATCTGGAAGGCTGTTGCGTTCAAGACATGCTGAAGCTTACCTGTGCCAGGCTGTGAGCATCTTTCATATTCACCCCCCACCAGTGTTTTTTGTTTTTTTTATGAAAGCAAAAATGGTAAAAAAATAAATAATATATTAATCTATTTCTTAAGACATTAAACCTGCACAATTGCTAAAGTTAAATCTTATATGTATTTTTTTTTTTAATCCAGCACAGTGCACTGTGAATTCTAAAAATGAACCTCTAACCAGAGATTTTTTACAGAAAACTTTAAATGATATTAGATATGAATGAGATATTTTTATGCTAGATACAGATATGTGGATGTGCACACCCCTAGGAAGCTTACATAAAGTGTACCCTACGTGTGTGACCTCTAAAGGAAATTATGGTTGCTGGGGTCACAGCTGAAATTGCCCATAAGGAGAGCAGCAGAGAGAAGAAAAAAAAAGACAGCAACTGCCAGATTGGGATACAAATGTTTCGGTCTCTACTTCCTCCAAATTTTGTTTCAAATTGTATACAAGTTTTAGCCTGGTTTTGAAGGGTGTTAACCCTAAGTTTCAACTGACAGAAATTAAAATATATTTTGCTAACTTTGAGGTAAGTGTTTTTATTAAATGCTTATTTTAGTAATGTTTCACGCAAAAAAAAGTGTTTGCTCACACTACTAATTCTCCTCTATTAGATGCACTCACTTACTTATCCCTTTAATGCCATACAATTATGCCATACAATTTGGACTGACAAATCTGCCATAAATTGGGTTTGAGTTTGTATTGAAAATAATGCTAAGAGCTGCTTATTCAAGTTGCTCTGTAGCATGGAAGTATGTGATTTTAAGTGATTACATTTCACTGTATGAAGCAATAATAATTGCTGTAAATTTGAACGTGCTGTGTCTAAGTCTGTGCTGTGCTGAGTCACACATAAAGGTGGACAATTTTAACAAAATGTCATTCCCTCAAGTTATTTCTCATTAATTTACATATGTTTGTCACATTCACTTCCAAATAGGAGTTGAAATGCTGAACTAACACTTCATTAGTACCTTCTCCAAATTATATTTACTACCACTCCATTCTCCACTTTGCACATTTTGGCCCTCATTGAATTGCGATTTGGCCAATTGAATAGGGCTCTAAATAAGCACATAACATATTTTTTTTTAAATAAGTTTTTAGTTAGTGAAAACCTTGCTTTTGGATAGATGCTTACTAAGTAAAAACTTCTTTAAAAAAAATGTTATGTGCTTATTTAGACCCCTATTCAATTGGCCAAATTGCAATTGAATGAGGGCTTTTGTGTTAACTACATGCTATGAGAGCCTTGACCCTTCTTCTGGTAGCAAGCCAGTGGAATGTACTGTCACTTAAAATATGTAGATGGCTTAATATTCATGTTTTACTTTGGCTCCAATCATGCACGTCTCCAAGGTTTATTTAAATATTTTATAATTATTAGAAATTCAATTTAAAGATGTTGGAAAGGTTAGTTGGTCACTAAAATAAAATGAGCTCTATAAGTAGTAATATTAGACACTTTCATCCTTATTAAAATAGCAATTCGGCCAATTGAAAAGGGCTCTATATAAGCACAGAGCATTTTTTTACAGAAATTTTTAGTTAGTGAAGACATTGCTTTTAGATAGAAGTTCACTAACCAAAAACTGCTGTAAAGAAATATGCTCTGTGCTTATATAGAGCCCTTTTTAATTGGCCAAATCACAATTTAATAAGGCTGTTTATTTGGTCTTCTAAAAAAAAAACAATTTTTATGTTGGAGAGGTTCCCACTTGCCTTGCATACTTTTCTTATACAGGGTCAAGTCACATTATTATGACCACCATGTGTTGTGAGCTGTTTTGGTGGGTAAAAAAGTTGACGTAGGCATTCTGCAAACATATCAACCTGTGTCATGGGTATAACATCCAATTTAACAGACTTTTCGAAAAGGGGATGATCATTGGTTTTTGGGCCAAAGGTGGCAGTATTTCTGCATGGTTTTTGAACTGTTCACATGCTGCTGTGAATAAAGTGTTCCCTTGACTGGATAAACATTGTGGAAACTGTGGACCACCACATGTCATTAAGGTCAGAGGTGAAATTTGGCTGTGAAGGTGTGTAAGGGCCAACCAACACACTACAGCTGAGCAACTCACAGTTCAAACGAACCAAGGAGCTAACAGACATGTGTCTAAAACGACCGTACAGCAAACCTGGTGAAGGGTTGGTCACTGCCCACATGCTGACGAGGGTTCATCATCAGAAACCGCTTCCGTTTGTATGACAGTATTGAAATTGCCAATTAAGACATTCAAACTGTTGCCTTCTTTGATGAGTCACATTTTCTGTTCCACCAACTGGCAAGACATTGCCATATCAAACGCGAAACCTCTGAGAACAAACACTCTGCAGCCATTGTTGGAAGAACACAAGCTGGTGGTGGCAGCTTTATGGTCTGGGGAATGTTTTCTTGGCATTGTTTGGGTCTACTCATATCCTTCCTTGCAGTTCAAGTACACCCATATAGGTGTCTTCCCTGGGGCGGTTGTAGCCTTCCAGCAGGACAATGCAACATGTCATATAACCAGAATTGTTGTCCGGGAGTGCTTAAAGGAACACAATGAAGACTTCCAAGTACTTCCCTGGCCTCCAAATTCCCCAGAGTTGAACCCCATTGAGCACCTGTGGGATCACCTCTATCTCCATGTACGCCGTACCGATCCTCCACCACACACTCTTCAGCAGCTGCCTGATGCACTCCAGTCTGCATGGTTGCAGATACTGTACTCTTACCAACCTTCCAGCATCTTATTAACTCACTACCACGCCGTCTAGATGCTGTCCGTGCTGCATACAGCAGTTATTCGGGATATTAGCTGTTGATAATAATACTGTGACTCAACCATGTATATTTGTCTATATTTATGCTCACATATGCTCATCATTAAAAAACAGAAGTTGTCTTTTCTGTGTGCTATAGCATGTAATGAGCAGTACAAACGAGCAATTTTTTTTATTTTGTTACAAAAATATCAGGAAAAATATAATTTTTAGCTAGCATAACAGATTTATTTTCCTTAATAAAGGACACTAGACAGTCTGTGATGGGTGACCAGGGTTAAACACATATGGGGATATTTACTAAACTATTGCATGGAATGTGAAAGGGTTCTATGGTAAGGTAATACAGCACATTGACTGGTTGCAAAGTTCATCGCATCCATATGATGTTTAGCAAATTTCTCCAATCTGAATTGAATCTTTTTCATTTAAGACTGTGGCTTGAAAAATATAAGCGTTATGAAGTAGACTAAAGGTGAAAAACTCCTTTCTTATAAATGTACTTCATAGTGTAAAGAGATTTATTATTTTTCATGAGTATTTGTGTAGTTCTCAATAGAGAAGGATCAGTTTATCATGATGTTGTTTTTTCTCATTCAATGGTAAAATTATTATTTATTTGCTTATCTTTAAACGAAAATCAAAATTACGATTATTGTTGACATTTTATTATTATTAACCTGTATTTATAAAGCACCAACATTTTACACAGCATTATTTACAGAACAATAACATCGTAATCAATTGCATGGTTATTCATTATTCTTGTAATAAAATAAATCGAGACGCTATAGATTTTCAGATAAATATTTCTTAAATAAAATAACTGCTGTGAAAGAGTTTATATCTTTGTATAACCTTTTTTTATTTTAAAAAGTGTAGTTAATAACAAAATAGATCCTTTTAGCATGAAATTGCAAAAATAAAATGCTTTGGATCCATAAATAAAATGATTGACGTGTTGGCATAATCCCTGATGTATTGTCTTGAAAAGATTTTTGTGGGTAATGGCATACATGCAGAACATTGCTGTGCTTTGAGATTCCTATCTTGGATCCCTTGGGCTTTTCCTCTTATACAGCACAATCTTTTATTCCTCATGGCATTTTCCTGCTATTTTGTAGTTGAGGTGGTCAGATTTTTTTGGCTCCAGAAACTTGTAGCGTTGAATTTGTCCTACATTTTAGAAAATGTTGAATGAAATATTTTTAGACATGGTTTTAAGATATAACAACTTTAGATTGGTATAATATTCCCTCTCAAATAAGTGTTTAAATAATAAAACATGTCTTATATATCGTTAAGCCTGCCAATCCTCTACCTCCATGCTCTTGCTATTATTTTCATTTTTTTCTTTATAATATTTCAGCACTCCACCAGCAGTTTCTGAGTTCATGTGAATTGCAGCTTATGACATAGGGCAATAATGAGCAAGATTTGCTAGTCCACTTTTTTCCACTCTTGAAATGATTGAGAACCTCCTTAAGGCATACCCTTGGTCCTCCTCCCCCAAGAAGCTTATTTTGTCCTTACATCTATATATTGCTCTTTGATGGTTTTACTGCAAGCTCAGCTTGAAATTTGTATCTCCTAAGTAACATATCCATCTAATTATACTGAATTTGAGTGTCCTCGTGTGATGCATTTCAATTTCAAGATTATGGGCACGCTCCTGCTCTTATGAAGTGTCCCTAACTGGTGACTTTTCATTTAACTACTAGAGAGTAAAGCAAAGCTGTATTGTGGCTTCTCTGCATGTGAAAGAGGAGTTCTCGTCTGTCATGATATGGATTTAAAGGACCACCTTATTCAGTACAATATGGAGATCACTGCTGTAAAGATCTCCTAAAAGCATCTTGAAAAACGTTTTTTTTATTTTTGAAATATGCGCATTTTTCATTGACATATTATTAATTAAATATCTGTTTACATGTGTCACTGGCTGCCCTCAGTCAGACAGACAGCAACAGCTCCATGTAGTGAGCATAAGCAAAGAAAGAGTTAACCTTTCACAAATTCATCTGTACATAGAAAGAAATGATGGAAACACCTAAATGTGTTACTTGTAGGGTAACTGATTGCTGCAGTATTCCTGAATGCAGAGAAAAATTTATAAATCTTTGTCTTCACAGTACCTTCACAGCGCTTTCAAAGCACGGGGTTGGTATATGTTATTAATCATGGAACTGTCAGTGTGTCTGTAAACAAACCTCAGACCTTAGATTTTTTTAGGTGTTGTTAGTGTAATTTAGTAAAAAATATATATTTTAACATACAATCTTGTGCTCTTTCACACCATGATGAGGACTTAAAGTGCGATAAATTGCCCTTTTTAAGATAGATTCTTCTGACTTTAAATGTCCTCCGTAGTTTCGGAAAAACTTCACATATTTGTTAAATATGTAACAAACCTCTCATAGCAACTAACAACTTTACCAGCTATTTAAATGATGAGAGTAAAAATATTTTTAGAAAAAAATCTGAATTTATTTATTCTGTATAGAAGGTTCTGTCTTGTTTAGCTTTAAAACTTCATGGTAGCTTGGATGACAAAGATATTCTCTTATATTATCAGTGGAGAGAAGGACAGGAGGTGGAATATATAATTTGAACTTTTAGAATTTGACCTTTTATCCCTTTCCCCTGCACATGGTCAAAAGCAGGCAGTAAATCGCCATAAAAAAAATGTGAAATGAAACCCCTGCATACCAGCAGAGGTATATTTTTTTATTCTATTTAAACTACCTTTGTGACATCATTGTTTAGCAGTGATTTAGAAAAAAGCTTCAAGTAAATAAAGAAAATAATCAGCTACTGTTTTTATGAAGATCTGATCTTGGATTTCAACCCTGAAGAATCAGTTCTTTATGTATTTCCAACTACTAGAGTACAAAATTGTTAAGAATCTTATTTACAGAATGGAGCTAAGCCATAATGCAGGCCCCTTGTAGTAAATGAGCTGTGAATTCCCTTACAGTTCTTAGCACTCCTTGGTAAACATAGCTATGCAGTTCAACATTGAAAGAATAATATACTGTACTAGGGAAATAATAAACATTATGCAAGCAAAAAAGGATTAGGCTATTCCATTATACAGTATTAATGAACTACTTGCTTTAGGTTTACCATGCCACCCCTCATATCTACATTTTTGTCTACCTCCTGTCTATTGAAAAGCATGTTTTAAAAAATTACAGAGATTTCTTCCATTGTCTGTAACGATACTGTAAAAAAAAAGGTGATAAGGTCAATAGAGAATATTTTAAAATTCAAGCTAATGATCTTGACTTTTACTGGCTATTACTTGGTCTATTGCAAAGCAATGTTGCAGTAACTAATGTAATTATATTTATGCTATGTTTTTAGCTAATAGGTTTATTTTGAGAAAGTGGATATTTCTGGCCAGCGTCGCCAGGCACAAAAAGCCTAATAGTCCTTGGGGTTGTGACAAATAGTTGTAGAAATTACACTTAATTAGAAATAAGTGCCTAATGGAATATATATGTCATGACCAGTGCGCTACTGGACTATTGTGGGCTATAAAAGAGCCTCATCTGGGATGGCAAGGATTAATATGGACTCCCCAGTATTCAATTTTCTGATTGTATCCCTGGTTTCGGGCCCATGGTTTGGGACCCCTATGTGGTATGGTTCTGACTGCCATGTTAAATGTATGATGTTCCATGATTTGGTTACTCTATGCATTGTTGTTTTGGGTGTGATGTTGATTACATGTATGTGGGGGGAGGGAGACAAATCCTTGTTTGGTATCAAACTGCTGGTCTGTCGCTGGGGAAGCTAACAAAGTATAGGGATGGGGCCCCAGGAACAAGGGGAACCAGAGCGAGAGATACTGGGTATAAAGGGTGCTTTCAGCACATAAAGTGGCCAGACATGAGTATAACCCTAGAAGATAAGATTAAGGGGACAGGGCCTAAGGAAGGGGTCATGGAAAAAGATATTGTCTCCAGCACTGTCCTACTTGAAGTTCCACTGGAAGGTCATCAACCCAGGACTAGTTAACTTGCCCTGATAATTAGGTTACTTCACCACAGGGGGTAGATTAGAGACCTGACATTTTGCTGGATAGGTGCCCCACTTGAACTTAGTGCAGATCCCTGCTGATTGTACATCCTCATGTATACCAAAGGATGGGGCCAGCTGTGACTGGCCAGCAGATGGTCAGAGAAATATATAAATACTAGCGACTTGCCCGTCAAAAAAAAATTACGGCAATAAAATTTGAAACCATTGCAATGTTGTTTGCCACAACATGTAAGGCTTTTGCTCTTCTGAGTACCTTCGGCGCTCATTGCGAGCCTCTCCCCTTGTGTACTTTTGCTCCTCTGATCACCTTCGGCGCTCATTGCGAGCCTATCCCCTCGTGTAGTCAAGTTTTGTGGTTTGCAACGATCATCTTCGGAGCTCATTGCAAAGACAGATATATAAGTACAATGTTAAATATAGTTTTTTTTTTTTTTGCAGTGTGAATTAGAAAAATGTTTTCAGGTCTCAGCGCATAATAAAGTGCCTTCGGCGCTCATCTCCATCAGTGCAATGAGCGCCTTTGGCGCTCACTTCCTAAGTCGTGCGGGGTATGTAGGGATGAGCACCTATGGTGCTCATGTCCACCAGCGCAAAGAGCACCTTTACTGCTCTTTGCCTGCAACTGCGGCCCTCGCTTTGCGAGGGCCTCAATTGCGGCAGGTTCACTGTGCAAGCCCACAAGCGTTAGCAACAACCCGCGATGCTCACAACTATATATGTGATGTATGTTGAACAAAAATAAAGAAGTTAGTTTGAACTGGCATAACCTTATGTGTGAGTCTCATTCTGTGAATTAATTCTTAACTTTCATTGGGATTATTGCTATTAATCCAGCTATGGAATATCGTTACACTTGGTAACTACTACTGACTGGTATCCTTTCTTGCTGGAGGAGTTACTGGGGTTATTCTGCTTGTACTGCCCCTTCTCCTGCTAACAGGGGTGCAAAAGGACCTTACGATTCTGTTGGGTAGGTTTGGTGTAGGTCCTTATCAAGCCCATTGAAAAAGCAGAAAGTTACAATATCGTACCAAAAAAAAATCACACAAAATATTCCAAAATCAGTTGGGTCGTTGCTTTAGAGGATGTGGACAAGGGACATATTTACATATCTTGTGGAATTGTATAGTAGATACATATTATTACTTTCAGATTTATTTATTTATTAAATAGATTTGAAAGTGAAAAACTATTAGCAACAATCTACTGGCACATTGCTATAGAAAACAGGTTCTATTACATTATGACAAGAAATGGACCTCTTGGATAAATAGTTATACAATAAGAAAAATTAGAGCTTTGGAAAAACTAAGTGGTATTTGTATATAAGTTGCAACTTAATTTTTTTTTATGTTCCATTTTGCATAATAAAATTAAAAAAGGAAATTAAGGATAATGAAGTTAAGATTATAGAATATAAACATTGAATAATATATTTTTGTATAATGTATGTTTTTCATTTTATATGAGCTTTTTGTTTAATGTTATGTTCTTCCAAAAAATATATAAAAAAAACAAACAAAAAACCTCTTGGAATATTGTCTGTTTTATGGAGCTCTTGTTGGATAGTATGTGTCTGAATGTGGTGATAGGTATGTGGAAACTGAATCGGTCTCTGTTAGTTTATGTTCTTCAATATTCCCTCAGGCCAGTTTCATTATCAAGAATTCTTTAAAAGAAATTCACATCTAGTAAATAACCATTCTTTTTTTCAAAAGAGTATTCTTATTTATAGCAGTAAGAATGTTATTCTAATAATTAAATGTTAAGCAAACTTTAAAGTGACACACTGGGGCTATAAGTTCTTTATCAGTTGAAGGTTAGGCTTATTTTCTTACAGTAACATAGCATGTTATCTATTTCTTATAAGTTATTGCTAATAATGGTTATTAGGCTCTGCAGGGCTTGTTGTATTATTTTCATTCTAAAACCTTATAAATTTGAGTGTGCAGACCACAGGTAGTAATTAGCATTATCAGCCTTCTTACTCCCTGGGGACAGCACATGCTCATTCTTGTCAGGAGTGCTTTAATGTACTAAAAGTGTTAGCGAAAGGCAAGGTAAGTTGCCTACTGCTTTTGTGGAGTAGGATAGTTACAAAAACTTGCTTGTTACAGTTTAAATTGTAGATAAAACGATTGGGAAATAGTAAAGCAAGAGGCAAATGGACAACCTAGTACGCTATTGGTGTAGTTACTCACATACATTTATTGGAAGTGCATATGACTGTGACCTATTGATATTTCCTTATCTATAGTGCTAATGTTCCAAATTGTTAATCAAATTAACAAGTGAGAACTGCTTCATGTAGGTTCTATTTCTATGCTTAATTATTAAAAAGAGAATTCATCACAGAAATGTTGCTTTAACAAACAGGAACATTCTGCTTGGCCCATATCAGTGCCCATTAATCATCTGTGATAAAATACAATGGTAGAATTGTTTGCAGATAAGATGCTGTGAATTTGCACTGCTAGTAAATATTCTAATCTTTTTGGTGTTCCTCTTTACATTTGTTTCCAGCAGATAGCTCTTTTCTGTATGCCTTATGCTTTTTTGGTCTTATTTTTATTTTTTATCTTTGCCAAGAAAGGTTGTTAAGTGATTTGATGACCTTGATTCAGTGGGTCAAAAAAAATCTAAAATAATGAATAAAGAAGGATGTTGGGTGAGACCTTTATCACAGAGCTAAATAAACAAGAATTTGGAATGTGGTATGCCTTTTTGTTCTTCTAAAGATGTTTTTTTCAGTTCTCTGCTTGTCACTGTAACATTATCTGTTGTTTTTAAAAACAATATTTGTAACCTCCTCCAGAACATGGCCAGTTGGCAGAACTCCTTTAAGTTATAGCACACCCTTTTGCCTTGTACTGGGGTCCACCCCTTACATATCATTGTCAAATATGACTTTGCACAGATCAACATATAGTACTTTTTTGGAGCCAGTCCAATAACCGCTATACTTGCAAATCTTATAGCTATAATCCATAACTGGCTAAATTTCTTCCATTGTATCTGCTACTAAGCTGTATAGCATGACTGCATAGAAACTGGGAATTGTATTATCAGTTGCAGTGTGGGGATTCTTAGATTATTATTCTCACATACTGTAATGTTCGGAGGGATGAAAGAATGAAAATGGCCACAATGGCAATTCATTAGAGTTCAGACAAAGGAAAATAAAGCATAGAAATAGTTTATAACTTAATGCAATTGGGTTAATAAGACTTGTAGTATACACCTGTTCCTCTTTTGGAGAAAAAAAATAATCTAAGGGAAATCCCACCTTTCCCTCTTAGACTCTCAAATGCCATATGTCTCTCTCTTAAAGGAAAGTTTTACTTTTATTCCTGATTTAAAGTCCTGACCATGTTCTACCTTCTCTGGTTTAGTTTGTTCTTTTTTTTTTCTCAGTCTAAAAGAGAGACACCTAGAGTGTCAGTTCTACAGGGGGTGGACAAAATATCAATATGCTATTAGGCATATCTGGTATCAATGACCTAAAAAGAAATAGGGCCAACCTTCGCCTACAGAACAGCTTCAATCCTTGCAATGCTGTCATACAAGCTGTGTGTAGTAGGATACTGTATATTTTTTTAAGAAGAAAAGCCCCCAGCCTCGAGGAAAGAATAAGTAGCTCCACAGCTTCACTTAAAGGTTCAGTAATAATTTGATTTGGTGGTTGTGGGGTGGGGAGGTGGGGGGGGGGGGGGGGAGGCATGTTAGGTAGACCTTATCCTGGTGTTAATGAAACCCCTCTTGAATTTGTTAGCAGTATTTATGGGGGGCTTAACATCTTGGAATATGGCAACATTGTGAGGTATTTGCACCATGGGGTGCACCTGGTCCTATAAAATGGCCTCATATTCGTGGCCTGTTAAACAACTATGCAGAGCTATCATCAGACTTTATGACTCCTACAAGATGACTTCTCATATAATTGCATATCCCCCACAATGTTTAACAATTGGCAACAAGCGTTGTCGGTTGAAGGTACCCTTTGACTTTCTCCAAATGTAAACCTATCTGGATGTCGGAATTTGGATGAAAGAGGACGCATCATACCATGTTACTTTTTCCATTACTCAAGGGTCCAGGTTTTAGGCTACTTACACCAGGTTATGCATCTGTGTGCCTTGGTCTTGGATACAAGTGGTGTGGGAATGACAGCCCTGCCACAAAATTACTGCTTGGTGAAGCTCACAATGTACCGTTATGCTTAGACTGCACTGTGCCTCACATCACTAGCATACTCTCAAACCACAGCAAGGTTCTTCTAAATAATTATACTTGTTTAGACATTATGGAAAAATAGATTTTAATGTTAATACATTAATGATACATTTATATTATTGTATTGGTAATGAGAGCTTCTTTTGTAGGGATTTGTGTCTTTAAAATAAAACTAATGCAAATACATCATTGACATACCATACTTCCTTTCCTTTATAAAATATAGTTTCAAAACTGTAATTAAAACTATTTACATAGTTGTAACTGACAATATAAACACCCATTGGTATGTGTGTATATATATATTTATATATATATATATATATATATATATATACATATATATATATATATACATATATATATATAATGTGTGTGTATATATATATGTATATATATATATATATATATACAGATATAAAAAGTCTACACACCCCTGTTAAAATGTCAGGTTTCTGTGCTGTAAAAAAATGAGACAAAGATAAATCATTTCAGAACTTTTTCCAAATTTAATGTGACCTATAAACTGTACAACTCAATTGAAAAATAAACTGAAATCTTTTAGGTGGAGGGAAGAAAAAAAGAAAAGAAAAATAATGTGGTTGCATAAGTCTGCACACCTTCTTATAACTGGGGATGTAGCTGTGTTCAGAATTAAGCAATCACATTCCAAATCGTGTTAAATAGTGTGCCTTGCAAAAGTATTCACCCCCCTTGGCATTTTTCATGTTTTGTATCCTCATAACCTGGAATTAACATGGATTGTTTGAGGGTTTGCATCATTTAATTTACAGAACATGCCCACAACTTTGAAGTTGTTTTGTTTTTTATTGTGAAGCAAACAACAAATAGGACAAAATAATAATAATAATAGAAAATGTCAATGTGCATAACTATTCACCCCCCTAAAGTCAATACTTTGTAGAGCCACCTTTTGCAGCAATCACAGCTCCAAGTTGCTTTGGATAAGTCTCTATGAGCTTGCCACATCTTACCACTGGGATTTTTGTCCATTCCTCCTTGCAAAACTGCTCCAGCTCCTTCAAGTTGGATGGTTTGCGCTTGTAAACAGCAATCTTTAAGTCTGACCACAGATTTTCTATTAGATTGAGGTCTGGGCTTTGACTAGGCCATTCCAACACATTTACATGTTCCCCTTAAACCACTCAAGTGTTGCTTTAGCAGTGTGTTTGGGGTCATTGTCCTACAAATAACACACAGAGTGGTACAGGTTTTGCTCAAGAATATCCCTGTATTTAGGACCATCCATCTTTCCCTCAACTCTGACCAGTTTCCCAGTCCCGGCTGAAAAACATCCCCACAGAATGATGCTGGGATGGTGTTCTTTGGGTGATGTGATGTGTTGTGTTTAGTTTGCGCCAGACATAGCGTTTTCTTTGGCCGAAAAGATACATTTTAGTCTCATCAGACCAGAGCACCTTCCTCCATACATTTTGGGAGTCTCCCACATGCCTTTTCGCAAACTCAAAACGTGCCATTTTGTTTTTTTGCTGGAATTAATGGCTTTATTCTGGCTACTCTTCCATAAAGCCCAACTCTATGGAGCATACGGCTTATTGTCCTATGTACAGTTAGTCCAACTCTGCAGCTCCTCCAGGGTTACCTTAGGTCTCTGTGCTGCCTCTCTGATTAATGCCCTCCTTGCCCGGTCCATGAGTTTTGGTGGGGGGCCGTCTCTTGGCAGGTTTGCTGTTGTGCCATGTTCTTTCCATTTGGTTATGATAGATTTGATGGTGCTCCTGGGGATCATCAAAGATTTGGATATTTTTTTATAACCTAACCCTGACTTGTACTGCTCAACAACATTGTCCCTTACTTGTTTGGAGAATTCCTTGGTCTTCATGACAGTGTTTGGTTAGTGGTGCCTCTTGCTTAGGTGTTGCAGCCTCTGGGGCCTTTCAAAAAAAGTGTGTACATTTCACTAATTATAGGACTTCTGAAGGTAATTGGTTTCACCAGAGCTTTTTATGGGCTTCATAAGAAAGGGGGTGAATACATACGCACATGCCAATTTTCTCTTTTCTAATTCTAAAAAATTGTTTTATGTATATATATTTCTCATTTCACTTCACCAACTTAGACTATTGTGTTCTGATCCATCACATACAATTCAGATTAACAAAACATTGAACTTAAGGCTGTAATGTAACAAAATAGGTAAAAAGTCAAGGGGGGTGAATACTTTTGCAAGGCACTGTACATATATATATATATATATATATATATATATATATATATATATATATATATATATATATATGGTATATATATATATATATTATATTTTTTGTTAATCTGTAAACTAGGTATTTTCTTTCAGGAAGGCAACAACAAATTTAGCAATTTATCAATTTGTTGGAAATGTTGATTTTGTAAGGTATGCATTTCTGCTTTTTGCTGGATTCTCACATTTCCATTTATTTTAAGCATAAACTCTTGAATGTGAGCAATGATTCAGTATTAAGTGTCAGTCCCCTGTGAATGATGACCACAACATTACAAGGTCAATACAAACCTTATGTCTTTTAAGAGACACTTCAAAAATTTAAAATGTGGATTTTCCTCTCCTAAGTATACTAAAGGACCACTGAAGTGTCACAATTATAGTATGCTCTTTTAAATAACTTGATTTGAGGGGCAATTTGTTTTCACACAGTTTAAAATAAATGAATAAATGGTTGCAAATTAAAGGCTGTAATTAATTTTGTCTTTGTTCTTAAAAGGTTTAGAAAAATATGAGGAGTGGGATGAACAGTCTAAATGCAGATATTTTTTTAATTTTGCTGAAAGTGGCCTCTCCATAAAGTACACTTGACAACAAAATTTGATAGACGAGTAAGCCTCTCCCTCAAGCTACAGACAGACTATCAGTCTAAAAATCCTGCATGACACAGTCCTCTAAATGCAAACATTTCTGTAAAAATGATTTCATGTTCTTTTCTTGCAAACCTTCTAATCTTGTTATTGTGGGGGCATACTTCACAAGCATGTGCCGTTTTTATATGGCTACAGTCATCCTTTAAGACTCTTACTTCTAATTTAAAGGGCCATTCTAATATGCATTTAAAAGATCATATTTTAAACTTTATAAAATAATGGTATGAGAAATAATCTATAGTGTAGAAAAATGACAGTAAATATAAATAGTGTTGGATTTTTTTTTCTTTTGCTTGCATGGATGTGTTTCAGTTTAAGCCCATGAGTCCCTGGCCTAGGGCAGCACATTTTCAGGTGCAATCAGACTGCTTAAAGTTGTTGATACAGTGCCATGGAATATGCACAGAAATGTTTATATACAGAGTATCCTATATGTTCATGTACCTAGCACTTTCTGACATTCTGTATACTTACATAGACATTTATTTTTGATTTCCTATATAGGTGTGTGGTAAACTTATGACTGGAATATAGCAAGAGGAAAGGAGGAGTAGTAACTGTGTTGTTGGGGGAGGGGGGGGGGTCCAAATATGAACTCGCCTAGGATAGCATAAAATCAAAGTGTGCCTTTTGCCTCCTCCTGAAGTTACATAGTGGGGCACAGAATCTGCTCTTTATTTGTTCCCATTGGCTTTAATGTAAGCTAAATACAAAATTAAGAAAATCTCTGCGAGTTCTTATTTACATTTCTTCACTACCACTAACTCACTGAGAAGATTTGGGTGGATCAATAATATTGTTTTGTATCTGTCTGTCTTGTTGTTTAGTGTTAATGTTATTAAATTATAATTTATTGAGAAGAGATCATTTGTAATGTATATGACATGCTCTTTTAAAGGGACATTGTAATGTAGGCAAATTTTGGAATGTAGAATAATCACAGTAAAGTGTCATGTTAATAAAAGTATTTTTAATATAATTTGGTTAAATTAATCTAATAGATCACATTCTTTTAATAATTTCTCTGGGATATTATAGTTGCTTACGTTGTTTGTTTATTTTAGGGGAAGGACACCACTCCGTAGTACCACAGTGCACAAGGCTCATACAAAGACATCACTTGCCTTGTGAAGTATTTACTTTAGGATACAGACCCTTTAAGGATCAAGGACAAACGGCCAATGAACCTGCACTAAGAGAGTAGAATATAGATACCTACAATAAAGCGGAAGAAATACTAAAAATGACACTGAAGAATTTAACTGAATGTTTTTATTAACATGGCACTTTACACTGACCCTTTAAATACATTACAGAAAGTTGGATTACACCAGCAATTGTATAAGCTTGGACATGACAAATAACTGGTTGTTAGCAAGGAATTGAAGGAGGTTCTGCAACTCCCCTCATCCTTTAAATATCTCCTACCCTAATCTAACTCTAAGCTGGCATCAATCTCCCCACCCACCTCACCCTTCTCTCTAGCTTCATTTTACTTTCCCAATCTTTTAAATAAGGCTAGGATGGCATAGCTAAAAATGCCACACCTCAAGCTACCATCTCTAGAGAGAAAGTCCAATCACGTGTATATATATATATATATATATATATATATATATATATATATATATATGTATATATATATATATATATATATATATATATGTATATATATATATATATGTATATATATGTATGTATATATATATATATATATGTATGTATATATATATATATATATATGTATATATATGTGTATATATATATATATATATATATATATATATATATATAAAATTTAAAATTAAAGATATGTTTATGCTGTTTCTTCTCTAGGCACATGTTACAGTATTAGCATTCACATAGGCATACCAAAGGGGGCAACCCTGGGTTTGATATCATCTATGTAGTTTCTATCCTACCAGTCTTGTTAAGGGAAATCTTATATTTGCTATTTAAATGACCACTGCACAATTAAAAAAACATATGGGTTTGAAAACGTTAAATCTAATTAAAAGCATAATTAATTAGGGAAAAAAAGTCATACAGCTAGTTTTTTATTAAATAAAAATAAATGTTGATTAATCTGCTGGAGCCTGGAAGGAACTGTGGTGTGTGTGTGTGTCGCTTACATTTCTAAAGAGCTGTGGTTGCATTGGATGATGCAAGGTGTTTGCTTCTGGGTCAAGGAAGGGGTGTGGTTTCAATGTCCGTTTTATCCAGTTATCAGACAAAGGCCCTCATTCAATTGCAATTTGGCCAATTGAATAGGGCTCTAAATAAGCACATAGCATATATTTTTTAAAGAAGTTTTTAGTTAGTAAGTATCTATCCAAAAGCAAGGTTTTCACAAACTAAAAACTTCTTTAAAAAAAATATGTTATGTGCTTATTTAGACCCCTATTCAATTGGCCAAATCGCAATTGAATGAGGCCCAAAGACTCTAGACTTCTCCCTATTCCCTCCTTCCCCACCACTGATAACTACAAGCACACACCCTCATGATCCAGCTCTCATGATGTGATGTATCAAACACAAAATGGATTCCTGTACTGATAAACAGAATCTTCAACAAATTTAGATTTTCCCAAACATCGTATTATGCCCATGGCTTACACAGCTGCTAATATTTGTGTGTTTGATACATAATTGACAAACAAGTGTCTTTTGTCTGGAACTACAGTGGTCCTTTAATAGGATCTGTCAGGAGGAAATCCATACTCTGTTGCATAGCTGCATTTCCGCTCAATCTTAAAAGTTCAAGAAAAACTAGCTGTGTGACTTTTCAAAGTCTTCAAATACTTTTTTTGTGCATGATGGTTCTTGAACATTATAACACAAAGTGAGTGATGCAAAGACTTGTTTTGCAGCCTAATAATTTAAATTCACGCTAGGCAATTTTACACTTCCACGTTTCTTTATTAGTATAGTATACAGTTTTACTGCATGCACTTTATATCTTACTTGATTTATTTAGGTGTGTTCACAAACCATCAAAATACAAATCAAACAAAACTCCTCCACAGGTAAAGAAAAATAACATTAAAAAAGTCTTAACCACAACAGGTGTATACTCTGCTTCTGTTATTTTAGGGATCTGTTGAGTAGATCTACTTTTTTCTTTTCAGTTTCTGTGCCAAAACAAAATGTATATACATTTGTTTTTAACCTGTTACGTAATATGTGACCAAATCTAAATATTGTCTTAACCCACCTGCCATATCAGTGCTGTAGAAAACAAAATAATCTATAGTTTCTGCAACAATAAGCTATAAAAACACAGAGATCCTTAGAATTTCATGACACGCAGGTGTAGGCAGCCGCAGAATTCCGTTCATTGTTCCTTTTGTCCATAACTTGGGTGTAATCAGAAAATGGCACTACTTGTACAAGAAGACCCTGTCTGTTTCTCTATCTTAGTTTTGTTTCAGATAAGTTCTTATCCTGTGCCCAGTGCTGACCTTTGACCAACAATCAGTAGGCACTGTCGGACATTTTCTGCTTAGTGGTTTTTATATTAAGATGTCATAAAGTTAGTTATTTCATAATATTATTTTCTCTGCTGATCACTGGAGGCATCCATGACATTTTGTTGATGGCTGTGCACATAAGAGGGGTATTTATATTCCTTGCAACTGCTTCTGAGCATGTGCAATGGAACGAATAGGTGTCAAATTCTAAAAACGTCTGTGATCTAAAAAAAATCTAATTTCTCAGAAAATGATTTGAGCCTTTTTTTTTCTTTGCATGACAAGCAGTTGTCCTGATAACATCTGCACTGTGCCAAAGAACCCAATTGAAGAACTCCTCCCTTGGTAGTTCCTCTCCCATCTGATTGCGGATGGAGAGTAGTATGTCTGCTGAAACCTAAAAGGCTAAACTTTTAAATTTAAGTTTTTTAAAAGCTACTTTGATTTTTTTTTTTTTTTTAAAGCTACTGATTTTATTTAAACTCTATTGATTGAACAATACAGTGATCCTTTACGAGCGCTAGACATCTTGTATATTCTTGATTCATTTTGAAGCTGAAGGGTTTTGGATTTGAAGTAGAGAGAGAATCAGAGTACTGCATTATATAGTATATATATATATATATATATATATATATATATATATATATATACCTTTTTTTATTGGACAGACATATTCATAGTTTTCATGACAAGCTTTCGAGAGAAGGTCCTCTCTTTATCAAGTACAAAGGAATACTGATAAGATAATGAGGGAAGTATACAAATGGACAGAATAGAAGAGAGAAAAAAATGGCCAATTAAGTTTTTTTTTTTCAATATTTTTTTTTTTTCTCCCGAAAGCTTGGCATGAAAACTATGAATATGTCTGTCCAATATACTGCAATACTCTGATTAATCATCTAGATTACTGGACATTCACGGCTACCTCACTCTTCTCTTTTATATATATAAACATTACATATTTTTTAATTGTTGATTATTTTTTATTCTATGTTCAAACTTGTTTATTTGCTTGGTAATGAAACTACCTAGAGGTTTGAACCTCACAAATGATAATATAGTGCATTGATATGAAAAATAATTTATAACACATTGGTAATCCTGTCCTCCTTAAAATATAAAGTTATTTAACTTACTGAGAATCAAAATGTATCTCTTTTTCTCTGCAGCCCCCTCAGTTGGAAGGATCTCAAACAACCCTCCAAGTGCTACAAAGACTGTAGCTCCTAACACACCGGCGGTACCACCACCTGCAGCAGACCAAGACACTTTGGTTCAGAGAGCAGAGCATATACCAGCTGGAAAACGGACCCCAATGTGTGCCATCTGCAATCTTGTCATCAGGTGTGATTTCAAAATAGTTTTTATACTATAATTTGTTTTTTACAATGTGTGTTTATTTTTAATCTAGAAAAAAAGGTGAGTATTTGACACTCCTGTATGGTTGTGATCAAGTTTCATACCACACAATCCACAATGTGAATCACAAAAATGTACAATGGGTACCAGACTTTACAATAGATCTTTTTACAAAACCTAGAATTTAGAGTGTCACACATTTTCTTGATCCATTTACCAAAATGCTGTTCTACTTTGACTGCTAGTTTTTCAAGTAGGCAATTTAAATAAATAATTTCAGTGAAAATAATGGCTTTTATGTGTCTGGGTAGGGTTAGAGTGCAAGCTATCCAAGTCCTAGCCCCTTCCTTACAGCAAGTGCTCAAATGTAGTCTAGAAAGTTTGCAATAAATATAGGCAAGTGGACTAAACTAACATTTCCAGACTGTGGATAGGGTTTATATTATCACATCCGTGAATAACAGCCTTTGATGCACTGGATATGAAATACTTGCTTAGTGATACAGTCTCTGTAGGAAGCAGATGGTCCAAAGTGGAGAGGATTCACTTGATACATGGAGAAATGTGGCATAATTTCACAGTCACATTTTAATCCATAATACAAGATGGATTGATAGTTATATTTTTTAAACAGATGATGCAGAAAAAATTGTCTGCACCCCTTAAAATGTAACCTAATTTCAGCACATCTAAAAGGATGCAGATTCATATTTTTAATATTAGATTAAATTGTTCTGTATAATTTGTATGTAATAATCCTATTACAATTTGACAAATCCATTTACTATTTAACATTGTTATATGTAAAAAAAAAAAAAAATCTGCAGTGTGAAATTAATTTTTTTATGAAGGATCTTACATTTGGTAAAGAATTGTTGTCTAATATAGATTACATCTGTTTTTCCATTCCATTAGTAGTCACTAGTTAACTAAGGACAGATTTCACATATTATTATAGCATGTAATTAACAGATCAAAAAATAAATATAAATACAATATAAATTAAAGTACATAACCAACTAAAAATAAATTGTGTAAATGTGTTTAAAAAAATATGAACTTTGGATAAAAGCTATATAAATGTTAAAGGTATCTGGATGTCACTAGGAATACAACCTACGGTACCTATGTATCAATTTACTTTTATGTACTTTATTCTATTAAGAGGTGCTTATAAGCTCTGTTTTTTCTTCCTGTCTAGAATCCTACAATTTGTACCCATTTGGGTTTACCCTTCAATAGCTCTTGCATCTCATGAATACACAAATTGTGAAGTGCAGTTTTTCACATTTGCCTATCAGTGACCTCTCTCAAGTAGCATATTGTAGAATGTTACCACTGATTGGTTACTATGAGACGGTGCAACCCCTGTGCTTAGGTACATTGTTTTCATGGGCAAAAGAGGGGAGAAAACAAATGTGAACAATTTGAAAGATTGTAAGCAGAAAAAGGAGCTTTTCAGCACTTTCGACTAAAATGATGTTTACAAAAGTACATACATATGTATATTATATGCCTACTTAAATCCAGAAACCTTCCATGTCATTTAAAGGATTTTATGTTGCCGTTTTCAGCACTACCAGGACCTCCCTTTTGTCAAATTTTTGATTGGAAGAGTAAAATATTTCTCTATATATCTCCATAACTCATCTGGTGCAATATCCTATAACACTTGTATTATAACCAGACATTCTGCAAACTGCTTGACCATTATTTTTTAACCTCTGCAGTGTATTTTTCTATGCGAAAAACCTTTTTGTAACCTTATAACCTGTACTTTTTAAAAACCCTTTAGACAAATATTTGAACTGTATATCCCTTCAAGCAGTTGGTGCTGACGGATGCTTTCCTTAGTCATGTGTGATTATTTACACAACACTCTCTGAAATTCAAATTTATATATTAGACTATTCTACATTTACAAAAATGTCTGCTTCAGCTTTCAAGGAAATATATATTTTATACTTTGCCAACTGTTTTTATTGTGTGTATTATTTAATTACAGACAGCAATTTTATAATCAACAAGTATTTCCCTGGATCTCAACACTTTGTTTACTTAAATATTGCATAGAAATATATTAAATACATCAAACAAACACCAATTACAGTAGCTCTGGGGGTTTTTATTGGATAATACAATGTAATTTTTTTGCAATTTTGTTACAATGAATTGCAGTTTGGTAATTAATTTTACCATGTGTTTTTCTAATTGAATTAAATTATTTTTTACCAGTTTTTCTTTCTTTCTCTTTTTGTAAAACCAGTTTGCCTGTCTCTCCAGATCTTATTAAAAAAGAAACAGATGCTTTTAGAATGGTAGTTTTAATATAATTACAGTTCATGCCCTCAGTGGCAGGATTACCTTGAAGAAAGCAGGTAGTTGTATCAAGTGACTGTCTAGTACACCTGTTCGGAAGCCAAGATACATCCAAGACATAGATGCCTTACACAGTGGCATAAAACACCAATGGATTACAAAGCCAAGCATGATCCCTTAGATAACATAACCTTTTTTTATTTGCGACATTTAATTATTCATTTTTTAATGTTAAATATTTAAAGGTTTTATGTTGCTTTACAAATGCCTATGTGTGTACTTAATTCATACTCTAAGTGCATATTGCCTACAAAAAACCCTGACATTTAGAAGGTTCTTCGTAATTTAATCAATATATTTTAAGGATCTGGATTAGATGGACAAAGGGGTGAGAGATCTCAAAATATGTTGGCTGTAGGTAATATCTTGTGTATTTTTACATTTTAGAACTAAAAAAATATATTTATGCAACTTTACTTTTAATTGTTTACTGCTATATAACAGAATAATACTTGTTAAATGGGGCATGGAAAGTTTCTGGATTTCAGTAGGAATATAATGTACTTTATCTATTTACTTTATTTTTTTTACTTATTTGGGTCTGCCTTCTGTAGCTTGTGCAGTTCATGAATACACAGACTGTGAAGTGTGGAGTTTTAAATTAGCAAATCCATGACCTCTCTCTAGCAGCCTATTGCAGAATGTTGCCATGGATTAGTTAATATGAGACCATGCGCCCCGTGTTCTTAAATACACTGTCTTCATGAGCTGCAGAGGGAAGGAACCAGTGAGGAAATATTTGTAAGAATTGCAAAAAAAAAAAAACAGGGCTTTTAAACACTTTTTATTATAATAAAGTAAACAAAAGTAAATGGATACATTTATCATATTCCTAATGAAATCCAGAAATCTTCAATGTCCATTTCAATCTCTGGGAGACTGCTGTCTGCCGGATAATGTATAGCAGATAAAAAAACAAGTGGACAAACTAAATAAACTTTTTTTTTTTTTGTTTAATTAGATTTCTTGATTTTTTCATTTTGTTCTCATTGTTTTATAATTGTTTATAAATGCTGTAGTGTTGACTTTTAAAACCCTCGAGTTGATTATCTATCTAGAGTATTATCTGTAATTCAGCTGCATTGGCTGATATATTGAATTTATGGGGAGAAACAGCTGGAAATGCCTCTTCCTCAAGTGATCATAGATTAAAGCTCCCTCGGAAATGTTTAGGTGCTCTGCAATCCATTTTCATTTGTTTTCCTGTGGTTTCTCTATACATAATAACCCCAAAAGAAACAGATAATTTTTCACTTTTTCAGAACCTATACAATCACTATGCACACTGCAGTGAAGGAATAACTGGGTTATATACAGATTATTATAAAACCGTAAATTATACATCATTTTTGAAAATTCTAAAAGTTTTTCACTACATTTTGAGTGTGTTGTGTAGTGGTGTCAATGTCTCCAAATATAGTATAATTTAAAGCTATAGGTAATACACAAGAACTTTATCAATTAATTGAATTTTATATAAAAATGCTTTTTCCTACAGTCAACCTTTCTGTTTCACCCACACCTAAAGACTGTGGTGTTTTGTTAATGAGACATCATTGCCTTAACTTCTTGGTTAGCCCCTGAGACATTGCTTCTTTTGTCAGCTGCACGGATAAAGACTAGGGACCTCATTCAATTATCGGCTGTAAAACGTCCGCAAAGCTGCGATTCCTTGCGGGGCTCCCGTTACCTTGCAATTCAAAAAAGACGGCGCCACAAGGATATCCCCTTACGGCCGGCCGCATATCTTGCAACCGGCCGTAAGCTCAGAAATCTTTAAAAGCAAATATAAATTCAAGACGGCACTGTAAAGCTCTGTAAATGCTAGGGATCATAATGGGGGACATGAGGATTAATAGCAACCCCCTCTCAAGCTTGCACATCAGCCCAAATTCGATATTTCATTAACTGTTTCTTTTCCGGCCGCAGCGTGGGCGGGTCTGAGGTGCTCCAAGCCCTCTGGACTTTGTCCACGGATATTTGACAGGAATTAAAAAAAAAATATTTACGGATTTGAGTGTAGGGGAATGTTGTGCTATGAATGCTAACACCTACAATCACTTTATCGTCTCATCAGAGTGCAGGATGGCTTTATTATGGCTTTATTATGTGCTTAATTGTGTGCCTGCGGGACCTTTTTGCTGCAAGTAAGCTGCGGCTCGGTTTTAGCCTTGCAGAGAGGGTTCCCGGAGCAATTGAATAGCAACCAGGATTTGCTTGCGGCCGAAACTCTTGCGGCCGTTTAAGATCAAAGACTTTCCTCCGGCGCGTGCGGTCGCAAGGGATAACAAGGCGCCGGCCGCAAGCCTGCCGGAGCCCCCGGCCGGAAGGGAATAGAATAGGCAAATAGCCTGCGGCCGGTCCTTGCGGCCCCGCATCTCCTACGGACGATAATAGAATGAGGCCCTAGGAATGGAAAGGACTGGCTGCCTTCTCCGATGATTATATACGCAAAGCTGCAGGGGCTAATTAAGTAATTAAGGCAATAACGTCTCATTAACAAAATATTGCAGTCTTGGCTTGTGGATGGAACAGAAAGACTGTCTGTCAGCTAAATATGGCAAACTTCAAAGTAAGCTTAATGGTATTAAAAATTTAATTTTCCTTCAGTAAATTGATAAAGTACTTGTTGTTGCCAATAGTTTTAATTTACACCATATTTGGAAACTCTGTTGTGTCGCTTCAAGCTTGACCTTTGTAGGAGTTATACTTGCCATTTTCATGGCTGAAACGGAACGACTTGTCAAGTTCTCAAGGAGATCAGAGAATGTGGTCTGTTTGTTCACAGTTCATGTTTATCTAGAGCAGATAGGCTAGGCCTCACAAGGTTGATAAAATGCCAATATGTTTGCACTATAGTATGTGCTTTGAGTTTAAGAGAACTTCAGTCTTATCTTATTTTCCAGTACATTTTTGTCAGGTATTCATCAATTTTTATTATTTTGACTGATTAGGTGGGTCATTTTAAAACTTTCAATGTTTACAAAATGCTCACAAGTATTTGCTATCATGCATTTAAATGTGCTGCAAGTGTTAATATATAGTATGTTTTTACATGCGTTAGTACCACCCTCTCAATTTTTTTTTTAAATGTCGCCTTTATCCCTCTAGTGAGGAAGTAGCTGATTGTTACATAGATCTCCATGACTCAACTGGTGCAGCACCCTTAACAGAATTAGTCAAAATAGGATCCGGAGTTCCAAAAGCAAATTATAGAAATATTCAAAGAATATTTTTTTTAACTCTATCAGCACTTATTTCTTTATGCAATCAAAAGCTTTTGTGATTTTTAAAACCTCTATGTGCGTGATCTGGGGTTTGGGATTTCAGTGTCTCTTTATGCTCTGAAATACTGAACCTACAATTCAACTCTGCTGTTCCTCCATTAAAATACAGCCCTGCTGAAGATGAGTATTACGGTTTGCCAATTTGCACACATTATATACAGAAATGTGACTTATGTATATACATCTTCACTGGACCACACAATTCTCTGCTTTGTAAGTGTTTCATCAGAATATTTTGCCACATAATTTTTTAGTGATACCTCCTCAATCATCCTTTCAGAGTAGCTAGTAAACTTACCATGAACCTAATATTATACAGTAATTACAGACAGTTGCCAGGTTCCATCAGAAATATATGGAGAGGAAGAATAAAACATTAGACTTTTTATATAGTTAATACGATGTAACTAGTGTCATTTTAAATAAGTTTTAATGGCAGAGGGTTAAAAGTAGGTCCATCTAGTTTTCTAGCTAAACGCCCAGGCTCCGTTAATCCTCTAGATCACATACTGCATATCCAAGCATACATGAATTCCTTAACTGTATTTATCCATAATACTACTTTCATAAGACCTAAGTCTACTGTATAGGAATAGCTTTACTAACTCACACTAGATTGACCACCGTTCAACTTCATCCATGGTCTAACTTTTTTTCTCCTTCTATAAATGCCTTCTTCTAGAAACGTAATCACTTTCATCATTCATTAATGCATTACATGAACAAAAGCATATACAAATATAACCATTACTTATTAAAGCAAACAAAATACCTTTAAGATGTTCAGTCATCCTAAATCTGCCCCATAAGGAATCCAGGTTGAAATGCTAACCTCATGTATCTGCCAGTTCAGTGTCTTGGCTTCCATCTAATCACAAGTCATATGTGAGGATGTTTTTTCCTCTTTGACTTGACGACATCTTAAAAGCAATTTTATTCACCTTGTTAAAACAGTTTTTTCCAGTTTTTATATAGTTTAAATGCTTTTTCTGATGGGGAAAATGCTTTATGGTTTAAGGTTTCTATTGTATCACCTACTTCCATTCCCTACTCCAACTTTTGCCTTGCATATGTTTCTTAGAATAAAAAATCCTTTTTTTTTTTTAACAGTCACATTTTATCCCAAAATTGTGTAAATTTTAATGGGCCTTTGTCATCCAGACACATTACTGCTATTCATGAACATTTAGGTTAAATATTTGCAGAGTATTAAAAAAAATGTGTGTAGTGCACCGCTATAGGTAAAGTTACTTGTAAGGTCAAAAAATATCATATAGGATGTAACACATGGTTATTCTCTGTCATACATAATCCCTTGTTCACCTGAAGTTGAACTTGGTGTCCGGACCAGAGAATGTCAGCATTGTAATCTACAGAGAGCTATCATTGTGCCGGGATTCTGTTGCCGGAGTTTTCCCTTTGTATCCCAGCTTGCCTCTAGTATTCCTTCCCCTGCATTTCCACGCTCTCGGCGTTCCATTTTGTAGCTAGTGAAGCCTGTCTTTTTGATACAGATAGAAACCTAATCTTGTCTGGAACAGGAAGACTTGTCTTCTTTAGTGTCAGTCTTTTGTTAATGAGTCCGTTAAATTAGCCTGTGCTGACACTCGGAGAAGAGAGCACTTTGTTATACATAAGGACTCCTATTGTTGGGCCTGGTACATAGCTGAAAGGACATTGGTGTATAAAGGTGCCTGTACAGAGGACTGAGGATATCAGGTTAGGTCAGTGTTTGGATTGGACAGGCAGTCTTTAGGGAATTCATAGTTTGAGATCTGCAGTAATTCATTATGACTGGGAAATATTGGTTAAAATGTAAAAAAAAATGGTCTGAATTTGTTAGACGTATGGTGCTTATAATTACTATTTTTAGACTTTTCATTTTTCTTTTTTTAATGGTATGATTCTCTCGTGCTCCATTTTTTTAAATATTTTTTTTCTGTACATCACAAATGTTCCGGGCTTTCCCTTATAATGAAAGTACTTTTACAATTGTAAGCTCTTCAGAGGAGGGACGCCAATACTATTGTATTTGTTTTATCTTTGTAAATTATTGCACACACTCTGCTTTAATGCACCATTGTATATAGCTCTACAAAAAATGTTGGGACTTAATAAAGAGTAATAAGAATAATACTACAGAGATTGTGAGCAGGGTATCCCTTTCTCTTGCTTGCCATTCATTGCTAACTGAAACCATACAACTGGTACTAATAACTTTGCATATAGTTTGTAGTTGTGTTGCTATCATTATAATGGTGGGAAATTGAATAATTCTGGTGCAAAATAACTGCAAAATATGTAAACTCAAAATCTATAATACATTTAACAGCAGAATAATCCAGTCTACCAATTTTATGGACCCAAAAGCTTTAGTTTCCACAGCCTTTTTAATATCCAGCCATCCTAGTATACATTCATACATATGTATTTGTGCATGTCATTAGGTGCATTTAAAGTTTAAGTTAAGTAGATCCTAATAAACTTGACTAACTTCACAGAGCTATATCTATTAAAACTGAACAGACATAACAAATGTTGGGACGTGTTGAAAGAGAATGGAGTAAAAAAAACATTTCATTGGTGTACGGTATATTGTGAAAAAGCTCTCATGGAATTCCAATTTTAAGTTTATAATAAAAATGGTTTATTTTTTTTCCAGAGGACCTTTCTTGTTGGCTTTGGGGAAATCCTGGCATAAAGAAGAGTTCAACTGTGCTCATTGCAAAAAGAATATGGCTGAGATGGGCTTTATCCAAGAGAAAGGTTCCCTCTACTGTGAGATATGTTATGAGAAGTTCTTTGCACCAGACTGTGCCCGCTGCCAGAGGAAGATCCTTGGAGTAAGTACCACTTTGTAACATTATAGCATAGAATGTACAGGTCATAATATCCAGTTACTTTTCTTCCATGTTCATACAAATCAAAAGTTGTGATATCAGTCATTTGAAAATGGCAAATTTGTTTTGGTGGTCCATATAGAATACAGAAAGATCTCAATATTATTCCAGATCTTGTAACTTGAGGTCCTCAAGGTCAAAGAATAAAATGTACTTATTTTCTCGAGTTTTTACAGGTAAAATTGAAAATAAAATGGAAACCTCTACAAATATGCAAGAACAATTTTTCTTTCCCAAAACAGTGTATACAATGTATTCAAAACATTGTTTTTTTTTATTTTTTATTATCCGTGGTACAGGATTACCAAAAGAAGAATACCAAACAAAATTGTAAACGCTTCAGAGAAAAGATAACATTTAAAAAAATAAAAATAAGCTGCTACTCAGGTGGAGTTAAATGATTAAGAAATGAAACAATATCAGTATGTTTAAGTTAATTTAGGCTACTTTAGGTGGGTAGTCAAATTAGGCCCATGTATTTGGGGAAATTCAATTCAAGGTTCAAAGTCTGTTACTTTTTAAGAATACCAATACAAATATTTTAATATAATGGCACTTAAAAGGGCACAAGAAGGAAAATTACATAGGCAATAACATTTAGCTAAAAACGTATTTAATGGCATATTTAAGTTTTATTAATTATGAATGCATCTGATAGAGGAGAATCAGTAGTGTATGAAAACTACTTTTTGCATGAAAAAAATACCAAAATAAACATTATTATACTTGAGAGTATATACTTCAGAGTTAACACTGACAGATGCTTATACAGTTTCCCACATCTGTGCATTTTTGTTTTGTTCTTGATTATATTATAAGTAGGAGTCAACATGTATTTATGAGGGATAGGTCATGTGAAACAAACCTAATTAGTTTCTATGAGGAGGTTAGTAGGAACCTGGATGAAGGCAACTCAGTGGATAGTCTTTTTGGATTTTGCAAAGGCTTTTGATACAGTGCCGCATGGGAGACTATTGTAAAACCTAAGAGATACAGGGATTGCAATAAATATCTGCTCATGGATTGAGAGCTGGCTAAAAGAGTTGTTGTAAATGGAACATACTCCAGTTGGACCAATGTGGTAAGTGGGGTTCCTCAGGGTTGAGTATTAGGTCCTCTCCTTTTTAGCATATTTATTAATAACTTTGAGGTGGGATTGGAGTGTGGTGTCTCCATTTTCGCTGATGACACGAAATTGTGCAAGGTAATTAAATCAGATAATGATGTGCTTTCCCTCCAAAGGGATTTACATACAATTGAGGAATGGGCATCTAAATGGCAGATGAGATTTAATATGAATAAATGTAAAGCTATGCATCTGGGAAGGAAAAATAGCCATGCAATGTATAATCTTAATGTAGCAAATCTAGGTGTATCAGATATTGAAAGGGATTTTGGAGTACTTGTGGACAATCAGGTAGCAGTGCTCAAAGCCAAGCAGCAGCTGCAAAGGCAAATAAAATATTAGCATGTATTAAGAAGGGTATAGAAGCAAGGGAAGCAAATATAATTCTGCCACTATACAAATCTCTCGTACGCCCTTATTTGGAATATGGAGTACAATTTTGGGCACAACTTCATAAAAAGTACATTTTAGAGCTGGAAAAGGTACAGAGGAGGGCAACAAAACTATTAAGGGGAATGGAGGGGCTAAGTTATGAAGAAAGACTAACCAAATTAAACTTATTTTCTCTAGAAAAAAGGTGTCTAAGAGGAGATATGATTACCTTATATAAATACATACAGGGTCAGTATAAAGATTTGTCAAGGGAGCTTTTTGTGCCAAGAGGTTTTCAACTGACACGAGGACATCCTTTGAGGTTAGAAGTAAAAAGATTCCACCTTAAAGAAAGAAAAGGGTTCTTCACAGTAAGGGTGGTTAATCTGTGGAATTCTCTACCAGAGGAGGTGGTGACAGTGGATTCGATAGATAACTTTAAAAGGGGACTGGATTCATTTCTAATTAAAAAGGGAATTCAGGGTTATCATGGATAATTAGAGAGACAGTGTTGATCCAGGGAGAAATCCGATCGCCAGTATCAGAGGTCAATAAGGAATTAATTTATTTTTTTCCCTTTGAGACGATAGGCTAAGTCTCACTTGTTTTTTTTTTTCTGTTTGCCTTCCTCTGGATTAATTAATAATTAAAAATAAAATGAAAAAATAAATAAATAATTGTTTAATAATTAATTAACCACTAATTAATATTTAATCCGCATATTGCAGATCAGAGGAGATCTTAAAAGGTTGAACTTGATGGACTGAAAGTCTTTTTTCAACCTTAATTACTATGTAACTATGTAATTATTGCAAAAGTAGTCTGTGGAGGGTTTAAAAGTTATATATTGTTTTTAGTTTTTACAGTACTAGATTTTCATGCAAAATCAAACCTTTTATAATGTTTAGAACTTGTCAGGTTAATTAAGGCATTAGATCTCGTCTAAAATCAAACTGCAATTTTATTAATTTTTTTTTTACATTCTAAAACCATTTTGCACATTTTTAGATGTAGTTCAGCGCTCTCCCCTTGTATAAGTAGCAGCCTGGCGGTACAAAGGCACTGCTAGGCTACACGGAGGAGCAGCCAGGCGGGCACACAGCCACGCTTAGCATGCTTGTGTGTCATCCACCATCAAAACAGCCTGGGGGGAACACTGTAGTTCTTCAAAAGAATACATTTTAAATATATCACTAGACTGATCGTTTGTACAATTTTCCTAAAATTAAAAGTTTATTTTATAGTAGACAACACTCCTAGAGAAGATTGCAAAAATCATTAAAGTGTTCTATTTTGCTGGTTACGCCTCCATATTTGTGGAGAATGGAAGCAAACATTTTAAGTTAAATTTTGTGACGCACAATACTGAACTGGTTGGTTAAAGAACCAGCTTAAAAAAGTTCAAGAGCCAGCTCAAGAACAAATCTGGATACAGCTGAGTTCTCACATCTGTCACCTAACATACAGAGGTCTTGTAGCAATACAAGGCAGATGCCAACTATTTTCCCTCATATAATCACCTTCTACATGTGAAGGCTCTCATATAAGAGCATCTTGTGTTTAGGTGAAGCTTCCCTGCATGTTACTCCTTTAACTGTGTCTGCTGTAACATTCCAGACATCTTTGTAATGGTTTCTAAATGATACAAAACACAGCAGACGGCTTGGAAATTCAGACTGATCTTCTTTCTGTGAGATATCTGAGCTGGGAGGATCTGGTATATGTGAAATGATTTAGAGGTGTAGGACTGTGTAACGCAGAGCCAGCCTGATCTGCAAATCAGCTGCTTAAATAATACAGATTTAATTAGGGAGCTCTGTTACTCGTCTGACTGCTAGACCACATATAAATGTCAGTACTATTGTTACCAAATGTTGTACAGCAGATAAATGATGGTGGAAAAACGTATATTTTTTTTCTGGCATACCTGGAACTGATCAGGGTGAAACAATAAATGTTTCCTAATACATAGGGACACAGGCTTTGCTTGGATTGTATTTTATTGATGGGTCAGTTGAAATGTGCAGAGTCTTCGCCTGTTTTTAGCTGTGGCGTTAATCGACTGTCTCCTTACTAATGTTTATTCAACTGCGTATTCAGCCCAGCTGGAATAATCATCCCAGAGAGTGCAGGAAACTTCTAACACTTCATCTTTCTTTCTACCAGTCTCAACACATTTCCTAACTATTTGTCTGATGCTATTCTTAAAGGGGCAGTCCCACTCAGCAGCAGATACAGGACTTGCTTGTCTTGGGATATCTTGAAGAGCAGTTGACAGTCCTGTTATTTTCACAATTGCATGTGAAGGCAGGTCTCATCCTAAATTAACAGTGCTTTTCTTTTGAGGGCCACAGTAGTTGTCCATATAATAGGGCTTAATTGGTTTATTTAGATAGTAGTTATCAATAACATCGTCAAGAAAATACATTTAATGTAGCTGTTAAAGCCTATATTTCTTATTCTTATATTTTTTAGAGACACTATTTAATTGTATTCAAGTTTATATAGTCAATTCAGTATCGTGCATATTCTACCAAAAAATAATGGGAATTCAACTATTCCTTAAACGAACTTCTAACTATTCCTCCTTTGTGTGAAAACCCAAAAAGTCTGTTGTTCCACACATCGTTGATCAGAACCACACCAGAGCCGGTACAGGAGTTGTGCTTCATCAGTAATGCTATGAAGCGATAGCAACTGTTCCTAATTCTTATCCTTAATTGCCTTGTGTCTGTTTGGCTACTTTCCAGCTTAATGAAACCAAAACCCAAGCTGTAAATTAACTGCCGCTCACTTGCAATGTCACCGGCAAGTAGAGTCTTTCTTGAAGATCACACGTTTCAGCACAAAGTCAATAAAAGCTCATGTTCGCTCTCTGATCTTCAATTTCTGCAGAGTTGTATATAACCACTTAGTGGGATTGTGTTTGCATTGTGTTAGCCACCCTTTTAGAATATAACTTGGGACACTGAATAGTATTCCTTGAATTTGATTATCATTGCTCATTTAAACAACCATAAAACAATAATCTCACATTGTTGCCGTACAAACTAATAAAAAGAACAGGCAACGCGTCTGGGAAATAAGTAATTCATATAGACTACGGTTCAGTCATTGACTACATGGAAACAAAGGTAACTTATTGTAGCAAAGAGAAAAGAGGACCAGTTTTCCCTGAATTACAATACAATAAAACAAATTAGAGTGACACAATTCCTCTTTTACACAATGTGCTCAGTTACTTTTTGATACAAAAAAGTGCATATGCATTACAGAGACATGATAATAAAAGCAAGTATTCCTACAACCAGCAGCAATCATTTCAGTGATGACCCCATGTCTTGTCCATTAATCCTGTCTCTGTTCCCTGCATGTAGTTAACTTGATAAATCCGTACTAGCAGGAAGAGCAGCAGAAAAAAGTGCACATTCCTCACAAATATATTCACAATTTGCTATGGATGAAAATGAGTTAGTCTGTCATCCAAAGGTACCAGTTACTGCAGAAACCAAAAGTACACATATAAATTAATATAATTGCAATTATGTAGCTATTGAACACATTGAGCCTCATTCAATTGAGAGGCACAAGTTATGGAGGTATAGGACTGATCGCTGACGCAAGGCCTAACTCCCGGTTAGAAACAGCCAATGGAATGTGGGTCCAATCCGTGTGACTCGTGGTTCAAGCCCATAGGACTTTGAAATCCAACCACCATTTTTCATTGAAGTCCTACGGACTTCATTTACGGGTTACAATCGGTCCCACGTTCCAGATATAATGCAATATTGATAAAGCCATAAATATGATATTCTATCACATGCAAGTTCCATTATATGTATTAACACATTGATTGCCAGGATCTATTATTACATGAAAATTAAACATGAAATACATTATTTTTTTTTTGCCAATTTACAAGCTTGTTGTGCTATTAATTCTAAGATCTAACATTACTTTCCCTTTTTAATAAAAGTACAGTATTG